>JARZZO010000006.1:18552500-19285000 GCA_030544215.1 Zantedeschia hybrid cultivar
GTAAACATCGTTTTGCATCTATTAGGACATTTTTTGTAGCATTTTACAACACATTAGATGACCCATTAGATGAAAAGATTAATCCTTCGTTCTTTGAAGGCTGCAAGAATGTAATGATATTGACGTAAAAACAAAAAAAAAAGAAATGTCTCCTGTTCGGTTGTCGTCCAAATGGTAGTCACAACAAATATTTCTTGTTGGATTAATATTGTTAATTTTGAGGAATTAGTAATAAAAAATTAGTGATTTAACTACTATAGTAATTCATACTAAGTTGGGCCACAATGGGCCAGCCTAGGCCTAGCCCAACCGAAATTAGTAATTTTATCTTAGATTGGATTGGGTTGGGTTGCAATAATCTGTACATAATCTGGGTTGGGCTAAATTTGAGCTGGCCTGTTTTCAAACCAGGCTGGCCCTATTTGAGCTATAGTCCAGCCTAACCCGCCCAATTTACATGCTTAGAGAGAAGGGAAGAGGAGGAGGAGGAGAAGAAAAGGGTGTGGATGTCATTCTCAGTGACCCATAGCCTGATTTGTGTGCCATCCTTGGCGATAGCATGTTTTGGCTGAGTTGGGGGAGGCCTCAGTGATTGTAAACAAGAGTGGCCCTTTATAAGCTATATATTGATTATATCAGAGGCGAACCTTGATTTGTGATGTGCTTCCCTTCGTTTGGAACTAATTTCATCCATGCGTTAGTTGTGTTATGATTTCTCCAGCCTTTGTTGCGGTGAGAGGACGAATCAAGTCGACCACGAGGGAGGGGGCATGACAGCAGAGTCTCTGAGATAGACATAACGAGTATTCTAGTAAGAAGTCCATGAGAGGTATTCCGAATGGCCGTGTGCTTTGTATGCCCAAATACTCTTTAGGGAAGTATTTTTAGTTGAGTAATACTTTCTGCGCGGCATGAGGTGTAGCCTATTTTTTCCTTTTTCTAAAATTTATTTATGGTAGGCTTCATCATGCTTGACACGTCTATACAATCCAAACTCCGAACAAATAAGAATATGTATTCTCTACGGTGAGTGTTTCACACCTTGTGAGATTGGTCTTATAACAAAGTTAGTCATTCTATGGAAGGTGACCATTTCCCTTTAAAATCCATGTGAATCGGGAATGGAGACCTTGTAACGTGGGGAAAGAAATATTAATTAAGGTGTCTTTGGTCCTGTGCCGCAGCCAAGAACCACCAGCAGCCCACCGTTGCATCTCAGTACTGAACCACCAGCCATCACACAAAGGCCCCATCAAACACCAGTAGGCTCTGCACATGCTGCTTCTTGTCATGGACCACTACAAACTGTTTTTGCTTATGCTAGTGACGAATTTTGATTAATGTGAAAAGCATTAGTACCAATTTTCTTATCTGATTTATCATTCTCATCACCAGCATTTGATCTCAGATCGTTGAGATATCGAAAGTACTGAAAGTTAAGTTTGATATATCAAGAAGATAATAAAAACAACAAATTAGATGTCAAAAACAGAGTGGTACGAGAATAATATTATTCTGTGCTACTATTCTTTCTGACCCAATTTGTCATTTTTATCTTAACAATCAGATCTTGAAATTGATAGTCTAAACTAAAGTTAAATTTGAGAGTAAGACTACAACTCAAATAGATTAGATCGGGTAAGGATCAACCCCTAACACAATTCTCAATCCTAATTTAGGTCGTGTTTTTGGCGCATCTTCTATTTGGAAGTACTTTTGTATTTTTATTTAGTTATTTTTTATGGAAGCCGTTGGATCTTAGGAGCCATTTATATGGTATTTTACTTATGTTTTGACTTCCAACAAAAAATTACAAGGGAGGAACTTTTAAGATTAGAGAAAAAGTGAAGTTATTATGAAAGAGTTGACTTTTGTAACAAACCAAAATTAGTTATAACCTCTCTTTCTCAACTCATTCTATGTAAGAAGTGGAAGCCAAAAGTAACTTTTAAGTAGAAGTTTTGTCAAATACGCCCTTAGCCCAACTCAACTCGCAACTTAACCTATTTAACCCTAGTGCAATCTAACGCGCATAACTTAGGATGTGTTTACATAACTTTTAATTGGAAGTCATTTTAATTTTTTTCTTATAACATAAAAAATAATGAATATAAGTGATTGTAACTAATTTTAGGTAGTTACAAAAGTCAAAATTTTCTTAATTTCTCTAATCTAAGAAGCTTCAAGTTGGAGATTTTAGTTAGATGCCAAAAAACAAACTAAATACTATGTAAGTGGTTTTTAACACTTATCTCTTTTTTTTGTCTCTTAAAATAACTAGAGAAAAGTCTAAAAATACTTCCACTTGGAAGCTACGCCAAACTCACCCTTACGCTTCATGGAGTTGAGTTGGGTTGAATTAGGTTATATCCCTAATGGTTCATATAGTCTTAACATTTCTTTGTCATTATTAGACTTCTATGTACAAAAAGATAATGAATTGACCTATTTACTTTAATAAAATAACTATAAAAAAATCTTAATTACGTAGTTATTTAAGAACATCGTAATCGATACGTCACAATTAAATTCTTGTTCAAAGATATAAAATTTAATGAACATAATCTACGTAGGGTCAAACACAGAAGATAACAACATCAAAGCTAGTTGCACCCTCAAGCGGAGTCGCCTTTCCCTTGTCTTCTCTTCTCGCTTGCTCTCCCCCAGACGGAGAGCAGGGCGAACACCAGCCAGAAAAATGCAGCAGGTAAGAAACTTCGGGTAGATTTAGTTTGCAAGATCCCCCTTTTCCTCCTCCTTCTCCTACTCTAATTCCTTCTGATGTGCTTTCCATGGCGTGGATTTGGATTTGGGGTTCTGGGGCGGGGGCGGCGGGGTTGCGCAGGGGTCAGGGTCGGAGGCGGAGGTCACATGGGAGGACCAGCAGAACATCAACAAGTTCAGCAGGCTCAACAACCGCTTCCACGAGCTCGAGGAAGAGATCAAGGCGGCCAAGGTAGTACTTTGCCTCATCCCTACCACTTGTTAGCCATAGATTTTGGGTTGTGTAGTATTATGATGCTAGGCGCGTGCATTTTGTTTGGATTCTGCCGCTTTGGGAGAACTGCGGCGAGATGTGAATCCATGGACGGCAATAAGTTCGTCTTGATTCATTCGGTCTCTGGAAAGTTGGGGATTTGATTCCTGAGAGGGAGGGAGGCGGCTCGCTTGTTTGATCTGGAAGGAGCGTCTGGTAAACAGTTTGTGTTGGTGTTTAATTAGATTAGTTGACGACGTAAGGCAGTTTTTTTTTTACTGAGCTCCCGAGAAACTATAAGCTTATTCTAGCCATTAGTATTCTAGTAAAGTGAAAAAAGTTGTTTGTGAAGACAACCTCAAAGTATTTGACAGTCCACTTCAGGTCCATTTTACTATCTTTCCTTCCCAGCATTCCTTCTGTGTTACTTTTTCTTGAAGAAGTATCTCGATGTCATCTTTCAAAAGGTTTGTTTAGTCTTAGTGGAATTCAAGTCAGGCGTATCAGGTTTAGATCATTTGTTCGTGACCATCATCTAGGCCTTAGCTTTCCACATTGTTTCTAACTGTTAAGGATATTTTGGAATTTTAGCTATATGCTTCAGGGTGTGACTACCTTTTGTGACATATTAGCCCCTATTAGTTTCTGACTACCTTTTGTGACATATTAGCCCCTATTAGTTTCTAAGATGACTCTTAAAATGAAAATAATTTGTTGTTGGTGCTGGGCAAGTGTCACATCATCTCCTGCATTAGCCAGGTTCCGAAAGATGTTGCTGGAGGTGAGTTTTTTTTCTTATCTTTTAATGCTTGTTTAAGCTGTTTAAGCTTTCCTACTAATTTGTACATGGTGCTTGTAAAGAGAGGCTGTTCCCAGCTTCATGCTGCCACTACTTGGAATTTCTCGACGTCCACATGTGCTAAAAATGAACCAAATTTAGCTCTTTTTCTTTAAACAAAACCCACTGATCTAGGTTGAAAACCAGCCTAACTAGGCCAATTTTGATCTGCTTTGGCCAGTTATGATCTAAACTTGCCAGTTTTCATTCCTTGGTTAGCATAAGAAAAGTAGGACATCCAGGATAAGAAAAGTAGAAGGACGTCCAGAATTGAAGGGAATTAGTGTACATGATCTGGAACTGGAACTAGAGGGATCATTCTAGTTCAGATTTTTTCTACAAATCGGTCAGTTTCCTGGTGGTTTCAAGTGGCTGGCAAAAGCCATTTAGTCTCATACTGGGAATTCACGGTCCATTCTGTGCCTATATTAGTTTTGGGCCTCTCCACTGATGAACTAGAGTTTTAGGACAGTGGTTCGGTTCAGACTTCAGTAACATCGAATCAGATTCGATTTGATTCTTGTGTCTCCCCAATTTAATCTGGACGTTTTGGGATGCTGCATGTCATATGGCTCTCTACTTATGTTTATTGTAAGAGTGGGTGTTGGTGAAAGTCTTTTATTCCTATGTTGGGCATTCGTGATCCACTTCATAACTTGATTAGTCCGAGGCCTCTTCATCCACTAACCTGAGTTTGGCAACATTGGTGAAAAGTTGAACAAGAGAATGAATATGAGGAGTAGGATGAGAATGAGGAGGATAAGCCAAAAAGAGTGAGGTGCAAGGAATCAAAACGTGATTTTGAAATCAGTCTGGTTGTAGCCTTTCTTAGTTATCTTGTGCATTGGCCAATGTGTCTATGCATGGGTAACTCTGGCTGGCTCAATGAATACTCAAAATCCGTCAAACTATAAGGAACCCACCTCCCATTTCTGGTCTGTATGGACTGTTTAACCTTGTTTCACCTGGTTAAGCCACCTTGAGTAGTTATTAGGAAAACTAGCAACCTTGACTGGTCCTGGCTGGTACCAATCTATGTGGCCAATTTCTTCTTTGGTAAGGAGGATCAGGAATATGAGGAATGATGGAGATAAGGAGAAAGAGGAGAGCAGAGGGGGATGATTTGGCCACTGGTGGTGAAGATCAGGGAAAACTGATAATGTCTTGAGTTGATAATCTGAAGCCTTCGGGATAACTGCCAATTACTGATGATGATCATGGATGGCTGCATGTTATGAGGGCCTAGTGACAAGCTTTTACTTTGCAGATCCCATGACAAACAATATCTTCTTCTTTTGTTTCGTCAATAATTTCAATCCGGATCCTCCAAGTTTCTTTCCCCTCTTCCATCAACAGTCCATAAACTTTTTTCTTTTCATTTGCATATGCCACTTTGATTGGAGTGAGTGTATAAAGTTAGCAGCGATAATTTCTATTTTGTACAGAGAGCCTCTTTTTTTTTTTAAAGAAGGGATCTCATTAGGGATTTCATCCACTGTGATCCAGTGATACCGTATACCTGGTTATTACATATTTGTCTTTCCCCATAATTCATTCTAACCTTGTTTACTTGTGAATCAGTGAGTGGTACATGGTGCTCTTATGCTAATTAATGTTGGCCATGTATATTTTTGGTAGGTTTTTTTTCATGGATTTTTTTGGTAAGCAATGTTGAGTATGTAGTGATTATTATAGGTTATGCCGGTAAAGAGATACCATCGGCAGTGGCAAGTTGATCTAGAAAAACATCAGGATTCATATTCTATGGACTCTTCAACTTCTAAATTTGATGCCTTCCATGAATGCCTGAATGGCCTAGTAAGTGTTCGACATAACACGGACAACTGAAAATCGCATATCTCATGTTAGTCACAAGTCCTTCGCAAACTTTTGTGGATCAGGCAAGAATAGCTTAGATCATTAGCTAGATGCTAACCAAGCAATTGGCGTGAGTCTGTGGTTGAAGATGTGTTACCTTGAAAAACTGTCAACTCATGATAGTCATGGATTCATGCCTATTTCCATTAATGATCCATTCCAGGACTGAATCAGTCATTTGTTACCTTGGATGATGATTTTGTAGGCATTTTCTTTTTTCTGAAGTGTTCACTTCGATAACCTCGTATACACTAAATGTTTTTGTTGTTTCTGCTGCTTTGGCTTTTGCACAAAAGTGTTTTGACTTATTCAAATGCTGTTAATGACTAAAATGGATTTTGAATAGAATGCCATAGGAGAAACATGAATTGTAATATTTAACATAATTGCATTGCTAAGTTCATTTGTATAAATAGGAGGATTTTCAGGATGAAGCCTTCATCCTGGAAAGTGTTGTGAGGTTCATACGTCAGAAAGGGATAGAGTGGGCTAGTGTTTTTTGTCATGGGACCATTATAAACTGCTCCATTTTTTTTTTATTTAATTTCTTACACCTGCTTGGTGTCTTTTGTACAGGGGGTGATGTAATTGTGTTGTACATTGCTCCTCTTTTTTGATAGTTTACACAATTGTGGTACTGTCCACTTTTAAAAAAAGGTTCATTTATGTAATATGAGGTTCATTTACGTAAATTCTGCATCAGGGCAGGGCTGTGCCATTTTCAGGCAGGGCATTATTTTTATGGGCTGGGCCTAAGCTTATATGGGTAGGCCTGTCCAAGATGGGGCCTGAGCCAACATCTAAAAGATGGGGCCAGATCTGGGATTCTCATGGCCCAGCCTGATCGCATGCTTAGTTATTTAGAGACTAGGATTAATTCACTAATCTATGTTTTGCAGGATTTTAGTTGATAGCTACCTGAGTTAATGTTGCTTTTTTCTTATAGGAGCCACAATAAATGCTAAAGCCAGCAATATGGAGTGTGACAACATAGGTTTAATGCATTCACATGTAAAAATAACATCCAGAAATTGTTGGATTGACTTGAACGTTGTGATGGTAGTGCGTCATAGTGTTTTTATTAAGGGTCTTTTTCTTCTGTGCCCACTTTTCCTGACCTCCAAATTTTGTTTACTTATTCAGTGAGAAATATTTTGATATATCTTAAGATAAATTACATACATTTTAGTCTTGTTGGATCGAAACCTCATCCACCACGATTGATTAGGGCCTTCCGCCTGATATCAGAAGGCTAGGAATCAGCAGGCCTGCAAAAAGAACACCGTTAAGTCCCCCCGGCTATGATCCAGGGGATCCCCCTTCGATGCCCAAGTCAGAAGGCTGGGGATTTTCAAGACTACTTCGTGGAAGTAGGTCTAGTACTTCCGGAGGGACTCATCTTTCCTCTGGCACAGAGAGGACAATGACGCAATGGTCCCTGGCATGTGCCTACTAGCAGTGAAATTGTTTCGAAAGGAACGTCACAACTCTCTAAAATTGTCGATGGAGTTGGACTTTAGCTTGCTGAACAATTGTTGAGCATTTCCTTCCAACGTGTTTGGAAAGGTCCGACACTTGATTTCATCATGTACGTTTAGCAGGGAGAATGTACTCTCGGACCCTCTTTGTGAAACAGGAGCCCTTGCCCCTTAAGTCATCATATAATCCCTATTTTTCGATTGTGCCAGAGTAGTCTTGCTACTTGTTCCTCGACCTTCTTGACCTGCTTTTCTCCAGGGGATAGGTGACGAGAGTGTTAGTGAGACTTGGCACGTCGCTGTCGAGACGAAGCTGACGACCCCATAAGGGAATAGGGTCAAAGGACTTGGTTGAGGAGCTCGAGGATGACCAAGAGGAAGAGCTGTTGTTGGCAAGGGCGTCGTGTTTGCAATGGCGGTGTCGTGATGCCTTGGTCTGGGGCGGTTTGTGACTTTGCGGCCGACTAGCCAAGTGATGGGTAGAGGGGCGACCTCTCGTCAATCGCTTGCGACTATCCCCGAGCCTCATCCGGCTCGGGATTATGACGAGAAGGTTGTCCTCTGGCAGGAATCAGCGGGCCATTCTGTGGAGGGGGTGGTGTTAGAGGTATTGGGTTTTCCCGACCATGACTCCTCTGAGTGAGATTGGCATCATGGTGGCTTTGTGGGAGGCTCCGGAACAACCTTGCTTCCGTTGGAGGGCCTCTCCCTCTAATCGGTTGGCTTTTGCCTCTAGCCACTGAATCATATGGATCGAAGTTTGAAAATTAGATTTTTGAGGCAGTTGATGTGTACCTTTGGGGGGAGGGCATATGTCATCTCTATTGTTGGGCATTGGCTCGCCTTGGTCCCCGACGGCTGGAGGTGGCGAGAGTACTGCGCCGCCAGTTGTGATTTCCTTGTGTTTGGAAGTTTGACTACTGTTCGCCCGTATCATGGCTTTTGCCTTGTGTTTCCCAATTCCTACAGACGGCGCCAAAAGATGTTGGATCGAAATCTCATCTATCACGATCATAGCCATCTACATGATATCAGAAGGTTAAGAATCAACAGACATGCAAAAAAGAACACTGTTAGGGGTCCTTGGCTATGATCTGAGAGATCCCCTTCCGATGCTTAAGTCAGAAGGCTGGGGATGCAGGAAGAGGACAAGACAGTTCTGGGCTTAGGAAAGCATACTTGGCAAGGTCGAACCAAGGGTCTTTATATAGTGGTTTAGAGACTTCTAAGAAATCGGCTCCGATCAGCGAAGGTAGGTCTTGACCAAATTTTCCTTCGAGTTCGGAATCGGAAGGGGACTATTTTGGAAAGGCCGGATCCTAGGCGGATTCCTTGATTCATCGTGATCCGTCTAGGATTGGAAGGGGTTGCGCTGAAGGGAAAGACTCATATCTGGGCAGGTTTCTAGATTTTGCCTAACCTGCCAAAATAAGGATTCAAGTCCAGTCGGGCCGATCCAAGGGTGCGTCTAGGGGGAGGATTTGGATGCCTCCTCAGCGGGCCTGATGCCACGGACTGTGTGCTTTTGGTGGTGGAGTGATCTGGGCTCAGTCTTAGGCCTCTCTAGTTCAAACTCTTGGTTGAGGACCATAGCAGAATTGGGCCTTAGTGGAGCTGCATTTGATGGCTTTGGCTTGAATTATTGGGCCGGCCCACTGGCCGTTTGGGCCGGGTAAAATTCTCATCTTTCAAGTCTTTTGTTGAGCACATGCATCAAGACAATGAATGCAGTACCTGTGTATGCATCAACATACATAATAATTAGTCTGTGGAAGAAAAAGGTAGCCCTTCCCTCAAAATTTTCTGTGACTTTCTCTGTAATGATTCGGGTACCATCAAATCATTCTGTCGATTACTCACTAGCCTTTTTACTGCAGGAAACAAATGAAAATTTGGAGGATGCCAGCAACGAGCTCATCCTTTCGGATGAGGATGTTGTCAGGTTTCAGATAGGAGAGGTGTTTGCCCACATTCCAAGGGAGGAAGTAGAGGACAGACTGGAGAAGATGAAAGAGCAGGCTAGTAAAGAATTGGAGAGGCTAGAGGAAGAGAAGGAAGCTGCGCTTGCACAGATGGCTGAGCTGAAGAAGATCCTTTATGCAAAGTTCAAGGATTCCATCAACCTAGAAGAAGATTGATCCAGCACTGTATTCTTGTGTGGACTCACTCTATTGAATTGTTGTTTTAGGAGGTTTTGTTGTCGTGCATCTAGGATATTTGAGTGTTATAGATACGATGAGTAGGCAAATCAAGTGCGAACTTCATCTTTTCCCGCTTAAAAACATAGGTAGTGCTACAGAGGTTGCTTTTGCACTCAAGCTTTCAGAAGCTCATTGAATTCTCCACATTGTAGGCAATTTCTGAAGGGCTGGCAAACATTTGCATTACATGTCGGTTTCCCCTGCAGATTATTGATTGATAGGCTACCTCCTCTCTCAATATCCTCATTCAACTTATACCAATATCCAAACGAAGTTTCTCACATTCTTGCAGAACATCCTCTTTCAATTTTCCACGTGCAGGAGCTTTAGTCCATTTCTCTTGAATTTTCGAGTTAGCTTGATAAGCTTCATTTCACTGCAGAATGTACATGACCTGCAATTGGATGTGAGATTCTTTATTTTGCACTCAGATCTTACTGGTTCAACCAAGGTTTGCCGACTCGAAGAGTCGGACTGACTCAGATCAACTCATGATCTGGTACAAGTCGGGTCGAGTGCCAACTCGACCGAGTCGCAGTTTCAAATTGTACAGACTCGATCGAGTCGTACTGACTCGGATTCACCCTGATACAATACGAGTCATCCGAGCCAGCACGAGTCGATCCGGTAGGGTAAAGTCGCTTAAGCAGGGTCATGTCCGAACGTTTCTTGACCTGAACACGGTATTCTCTCTGAGAACTGCAAGGAGAGGAGGTTCTTTGAGCTATTCTCCACTTCCCACCTTAAGCTCCTTCCTCCGCCACTGGGAATCCTGTCATGTACAAATTGAAGAAATGTGACCTGTGTGGCATCTTCATCCTTTCACCCCATTACCCCGCACCAGCAATCTTTCAGTTATCCCCTTTTTTCTTCAACTCCTTTCCGTGATGGAGCTTTCAGCACACTGGGGCAGATAAGTGTTCGTTTATTTGTCCAAGTCGGCGGGTCTAGGGGTTGGCTTATGGGGCGTGATATATTTGGCTAGAATATTTAGAGAATAACTTTCTACACCGGTACTTTTTAATTTTAAAAATGTTTTTAATTTTTTTGGGAAGCTCTCCAACTTTGCATAGAAGGTCATACGCTAGGAGATCGGATTGTACGGTCATGCAGAGCATAATGGGGTATATTATTATTTTTTAAAATATTTTTTTAAATAACTAAAAACTGTGGCTGCCGTTTGGCAAGTTATTCTCAAACTTTTATGTAGTAGATCATGTTATATGATTTCTTTCTTTATCTGATGGAGCGGAAATGTTTGACTAAAAGTTGTGGTATTAGATGATTCCTCCGTTTTTGTTTTTTTAAATTTTGAGCCATATATCACAAGAACTCGATTGTTTAACTCATCATTACATTGGTGCAAGGCCACTAAAGACGTCAAATTCTGTCGTATCTCTGATGGTTCACTTTGTGGTGTGACCTATTTCACCATGATCTTTTCAACATTTGTCGTGTAAAGGTGTTACTTTTTGAGTTATGTCATTTTTCCCCGACGAGCCTTTTCTCATCATTGGTCTAACATTTCTTGAATCCGTACGCAGTCCTAGTTCTCAAAATGATTTTTAAAGTATCATATTTCCTTTTAACATGACTACCTTTCTTCCGGACCCAAATTCGAATCATTTGCACTTCGGATTTGAAAGGATGATTGGATATTCATTTGTTAAAATCTTCTTAAGCCTGCAGCCCATCTTTCCTTGTCATCAATTCTTGATAGTTTTTTTATGACTCACAAATACTGTTGTAAATGAATGTTGCATAATTTTTTTTTTGTTTTCTTTTTGGATTTTTAAAATTTTTTGGAACGTCCAATCAAAAATCACAGTACGGCTAACAAGTTCGAGTCGGCACCGACCCGATTATATTTTTTTTTGAAAAAAATAATAATAAAATTATACGCAAGCTGAAGTGTATACCAAAAGTTTTTTTTTCTAAAAAAATTATACAGCTAACAGAAGTGTGATAAGTTACAACTATTTTCTTAAAAGACACGTAACCTTTTTTCTTTGATTGGTTTAGATAGGGCGCCATGTATTATTGGCCATTTAGACTATTTAGATAATTTAATCAGTAAACATATTTCACTAAAATTTTTAGTTAATTTAATTATTTACAAAATTTGATTGTACCTCGATTGGATATTCTTATCAAAAGTTGTGATTTGAACAAATAAACTATTTACAAAAATCCAAACTAAAGGCTGGTATGGTGCATCATAAAATGCCGTAAAATCTCAATTTTGAAATCACCGATTTTAAAATCAATGAAAATAAAATTCCTCATTTTAAAATCACCAGCTTTAGTTTAGGTGATTTTGGACTGAAAATCGAAATTAGAAGGATTTTAAGGGTCAACTGAATTAAAAATGCGTCAATTCACGACACTCCAAATGTTTGAAAAAATAACATAAAATGATTTACGACTGTTTACGACATTTTTATACTATTTCATGACACCAAACGATCCCTGGTGAACTTATCGCCGATCTAAGTATGACTTAGTGGGCTTAATTTACTCATAATTATGTTTAAAATATTGTGCAAAATATCGACCCATTTCTTAACTCTAGCCATTGCGGTCTCAAGGCCTACTCATTCATCTTATAACCAAACAATACATACATTAGGAAATTCGTTTCTAATGCAAAGTGAGTTGTTTCATTGCTCCATCATGAAGCACGATAGTGGATTTTTATCAAGTTGAAAACTGTTAAACAGTCGTTCAAAAAAAAAAAAAAATTGTGCAGATCTCAAGTAACAAGTTCAACCAGTTTGCTTGCCTCCTTTATATGGTTATACTGTATACATGTTCTGTGCCTGCCCAGGGGACGAAGGAGAGAGAGAAGCTCTTTCTTTTGGAAGCATGAATTCTTATGTTTGCCCTCGTCATTGGTCGAGGTTGATCATGAGATTCTTGGCCATCGGATAAGGATGTTGCCGACCTAGTTCTAATTAAAAACGAGTTTCAAGTTAGGTAGACATAAGATAGGTGTGTCATCAGATGCAGGTGGAACAACAGATAACAAAGTTGAACTTTGTTCTCGTGTGTTGGAAGACAGCAAGTGGACACCTTCTATAAGCCCTCCCGGAAAACCTAACCTGTGGAAATCCAAATAAAGCACTCAAGGCCTCCCTCTGTGTATGAGATGCACAAGAAAAAAAAGCTCGACTGATACACCGGACTTTGGGCATTTGAAGAAACGAGCATAGCAACTCATACCGGGTCTTGTCTAACCGATATTTTTATCGAGTACAATTCTTCTTAGTACGATTTTAGACTGAACTCAATCAGTACAGAGAGAGAGAAAGAAAGAATCTTTCATAAAAATTCTTCTTTGAAAAAGAAAAAAAGTACCATATGAAAAGGTTTTTTGAAACTTTCTTCTCTTTTTATTGACTGAGTTCAATTCAAACCTAGACGTAAAGGATCTTTATTCTGCCTTCATATTCCACAGACCAACTTGTGTCGAGTCATACTCTGACTGACTGACTCACTCAGCTTTATAAGCTAAATTTGCCGGTCACAATTCAATTAACACGAGTCGACCCATCGACTGTGAACCGAGTTCGACCGATCATACTCGGAAACACCATGAAAACCAGAAGGTCTAGGAAGAAGAATTATTGGATGCTCGGAATAGAATATGATTAGGTGGGAGGACAGCTTCTCCCCTTCAGACATCACGCTCACCAACACATGTTGGTTAGACGCAGGTTCGGTGTTAAGGTGACGGCTGCAACTATCACATTTCAAAGGGCCAGGTTTGCATGTGGACGTTTGCAAACACACAGGTCATCACTTTCCCTCCTTTGAATATTTCCCAGTCCTCCCTCTGAAACATATAGTTTATAGGAGCCGTTAGGGAGTAGGACGTAGTCGGTCACCCACACGGCATGCTTGCGCTCCTCTCTCTCTCTCTCTCTCTATACCCAACACTTGCTATAAATCCTAGTACTCTTCTCAGCTCTAAGCTCCATCCCAACTCAAAACAAAAGCTCCAAGAGAAGAGAGCCTCCATCTGTGCGGATAGCCAAGAACCCATAGCATCCATCTGTCGAAAATCTCATGGCCTCCTTCAGTGTTTTCGTTGCGGGTATTGCTGCCCTGGTGATGGCCACTCTCTTCGCCGGAGCTGCGGCGCAGTCGACGAGTGGTTGTGGGACGGCGATCATTGGGCTGGCGCCGTGCTTGGGCTACATCACCGGCAACACCACCACACCGTCGAGCTCCTGCTGCTCGCAGCTTTCCAGTGTGGTGAAGTCCGAGCCGCAGTGCCTGTGCCTGGTCCTTAATGGCGGGGCTGCGCAGTTCGGGATCACCATCAACCAGGCGCAGGCGCTGAAACTGCCGGGCGCGTGCAACGTTCAGACTCCTCCAGTGAGCGCCTGCGCTGGTGAGAACACAGGCTGTCAACTGTAAACCTTCTACTAGTTCTGCCTTCCGTTGGGATGCTCTGATTGGGTTTCTCGTCATTTCTGTGTTGTTGCAGCTCTTGCAGGGCCAGCTGCTTCTCCTACCACATCAACTACTACTGCACCAGATGCACCAGCACCAGGTGTGTGTGTGAGAGAGAGAGAGAGAGTAAACTTTGATACCTATATATTTTCAAAATAAATTTTCATATCGTGTTCAATTATACTAAAATGTCAGAATTAATGAGGTTGACTGTTCGAACCATTTTTCTCTCGAGGATTGGACTACAATTTTCATGTGTTTGGGTGCAGGCGGTGTGAAGAACACTCCTACTACCGGAGATGGGAGCTCCATCAAGGCATCCTTCTCTCTGGGCTTCGTCGTCCTCTTTGCATACGCCGTGGCAGGCCTCGCCAGCTTCTGAGTCTCTTCTAGTTTCTCTGGCTTGGGATTCATTTCATGATGTGTCTACGTGTACCATATGTGCTACAATATTGATGCTGCTGTTGTATTCTTTCGTCCTGTCCCTTGTAACAAAATGCACATCTTTGATGCGTTTGCTGTTTGTTTCTGCACGAATAAATAGTTCAAGATAGATATTCGATTCTCCAATCAAATGTTTGCTTATTATTGGGTCTTTGTTAGGTTTCCAACCTAAGATTAATTGGCCGGCGAACGGAGAGACCCAAGCCTATATGTGAAATTATATGAGCCTATGAATGAGGAGTAACAAAGAAGACACGAGTGACACTATATAATTAGAAGAATATGGTTAAACAAAACCATATACTTAGGTTATATATCTATTTAGACTGCAAAAAATAAACTCTATTCCATGTGCCTCATACATTTCGTTAAATAGTTTAAATAGTTTCTTTTCAAATAAGAAATTTTACATATACAACTCTAAAAAATTGTTACTTTCATACAAGTTCTCCTTAAAAGCGTATATAATGCCAAGAATATCCTCTTTACAGGAAAAACATGTTCTTACTACTACTGTATATGGCATATACACTGTGCTAGTATACGAGGGATATTCATAACATTAAATTAAGAAGGCACATGATATTTTTCACTGTAAGAAAGAAAGCTAATACATTATGATTTTAAGAGATCTTTATGTGAAATTTTATCATTAATGTCAATTAGGATTCCAATGGAATCCATTTCTAAATAGTAATTCCCTCATTAATTAGTACGTAGTAACGAAAGAAATAAAACTTCGGCTTCATGATGGAATTATTACTAGCTGAATTGACAGACTATAATTATTGTTATAATCAATATGTATATATAGGAATCTTCTCATAGTAATATGCTAGCTACCGGACAAGGTTTCTTTTTCTTCGCAGCATGTGCTTCGATGGGAACCCTAGCTAATCATGTAGCAAACTAGTTATCCAATGAAACAAAGAACAGTGAAAGAAAAAAATGAAAAGAAAAAAAAAACTTAAAAGCTTTGGGTAGTGCAATTGAACGAAGGAACCTGTGCTCTCGAGAGTGAAGACTAGAAGAGGAAGATCACCTTGTCAGGAAAGCTGGTGGTGCTGGTGCCTACAGCAGATCCCCCCGGGCAGAACTCGTGCTTGACCCAGCCAGTCATCCTCCCCTTGGAGCTTTCCCATGGTAGAAGCCTAGGATCTTCCTCATCCCCACCTGCCCTCCTCGGCGGGGATCAACGACCGGCCGGTCCTTCCCAGTGGCCTACGTACCAGTAGCCTGAGATTGCAGTCCTATTCGTTCGCCGCCCCGGACAGGCCACCTCTGGTTTCCAAGAGTCAAGAATTCAGCTTCTCGTGCATATTAGCTCCCATAATATGATTACCATGTATTGCCCAATGGTCCAGGTAATTTTTCTTCTTTATCTGTGTCGGTTGGGAGTGGGCTATATTTTTAGTGTCGGAGAACAAGAGGTTTCCATGTTATGCAGTCCTTACTTCCACTGATGTCTCGTAAATAAAAGATAACTGTTTGATATTGTCTAATATCAAGATGTGGTCTTTAAGGACATAATAAGGTGTTTGTAGGTTAAGCTTTAAAAATTAATGCAGAAAATAAGAATCAATCATATAGAAGGAGGAATATGGAATAATCACACAAGAACACATAATTTATATTAGTTCCGCCTATCTAGACCTATGTCCAATTTTCAAGCAATCTTTTTGAGAGTTCTACTAATGCAAGGTATAAATTCCTTGCAGGTTAATCACCAAACAAAAAATTCTCAACTTCAGTTGGTCCTCTTTTCAACACAATGAAGATGAAATGACACTCTCCTGTACAACTGTAGACCCTCTTTTCTAATAACTAAGAAGAGGATAACTTGAATAAACAAAAATTGAAGGATGCCTTTTACAAGGCAAGTGTTCACAAGAGAACACAACGAGATCAAGACAGTAAATAGATATGAAACACAGGAACACAAGTCTTGGTCTAGTTGAAGATCTCCAAAAGTTTGTAGGTGCGCAGAAAATGAAGCTTAAACTCTTGGAATCTTCACTATCTTTCTCTCTCTCAGCATAGAAGATTGTAATAACCTGTCAGAAAATCAGTGGACAATTTATCACCTATGATGATGATATTATATCTCCATGGTTATAAAATTAAACACTATAAAATTTGGTGGGGAAATGTATAGGAATCACATATAAAAAATTCAAGTTAAATAGTGCACCCTGCACATCAAACAAAATTGAGACGTCTTTAGACGTAAATTTTTGGAGAAAGCTTTAGATCCACAAGAATGCAAGCTAAACTCCATCAAATTTGAACCAAAAATCATGAAATTAAATATGGAGCTTCTTGATGTGAATCTAAAATAATTTTCAAGTATGCATTGCAATCCATACACTATGTCCACCGCAATAATTTAGAAAATATGCATCCTTCTCTATCCTCGGAATAAGGATGAGGTGCATAGAAAACATGACATCCAATGCATAATTCACACATCTATAGTCATATAAAAGACCTTAGATGGAAATCCCACATAGAAAATATCATCTTTTACACATGCATATCTAATCTATGTATTTAAACCAACATGCACATCATGAATTAAGAAATCCCATACATATAACCTTAGAACTTTATCTACATCACTCCAAAAGATCTTCTAGGTCCAATCGAAGCATGAAGAGAAAAGAAAGAAGAACTTCAAGCCACCCACCTTGGCAAGTCTACACCAAAGCTAAAGTTTCCTCTCAAGAAGAGCTTCAAAATCTTCCAAGCCTCTATGGACCATCACCAAGCCTCCAAATCCACGTGCAAACCTACTCCTCCACCCAAGAGCCAAGAAAGAGTGGGAAGAAGAGAGGGGAGTGCATGGAAGGAAGTAGAATAAATGGGTTCGTAAGCCACCTCTCCCATGTATAAAGAGGTCGGAAAAAATTATAAATAAGCTCCGAAATTATCAAAATAACCCCTCATATCCATATATAACTAATGGGCCACTTAAAATCAAACTTCTAGAGCCCAATAACTTTTGTTTGGATTTCCAAACTTAACTCATTAAATCAAGTCATTTCTAAAATTATTCTATTCACTCCATTAATTTAATTAAACCAATAAACTTATGGATGCAAGTCCAATATTCACTAAGCCTTAATTAACCCGCTTAATTAAGCTTAATTCACTTATGCTTTATCAAATTATCACCTTTAATCTAATTAAAGTTATTTAATTAATAAATAAATTTGGTTCGATTGAGGTCAAACTCAGTCATGATCAATAAACTGGTTTGAGAATCTTGAGTCGGAGGGTCGAGGTATTATAGAGTTGGTTATGTAGAGTTACAACTTTATGATTCAAGGATTCACCTATATATTTTCATTATTATGTTAATAAAATTTGGGCCTTTTAAATTATCTCTATTCATCACCAACATAAATTCATCTCCTTAGTTTAGCTATGTTTAGGTATAAGAGCCTGCGAGTATCCATGATAATTGGAAAAAATTGTTCCACATTGGTTTTTGGATGGCATCCCAATGCCTTCATAAGAAATAAATAAATAGATAGATAAATATTGATGTTGTGTAAGTAGATGGATACTCTTGTCTAGTTGTCATTTCTAGTTGAATAGATCGCTGTAGAGTATTTAACTGAAATCACATAAGCGATCTATGTATGATTAAAGAAAATAGGAAGAACATATTTTGTTTTTGGTGTTTGATATTCTACAACTTGGCAGAGATCTTTTAATCATGTTTGCTATGTTTTTAATCCAATTTGCAACATGTTTGCTATCTTTAATTCTCGTTTGCTATCTTTTAATCCAATATGCAGCATGTTTGTTATGTTTTTAATCCAATTTGTTCCTGTACAAGTAAGTGTTTGCAACATTTAAATTATGTTTGCAGAAAAGAATGACCAAGGCTGTTATAAGATTTTTTATTTGTTTTTATCAAATGTAACATTGTAAAATTACATCCTTATTGTAAAATTTTTACATATATTGTGAGAATTGTACTCGTACTGAAAAAAAAAAACTATTATAATTTTCTTTCTCTTATTGTCAAAATTGTACTCATTCTCATTTAGGGTTAAATTGTAAACTCAACTTTTGTTACGGAAATGAGAATAGATAGTATTTCACATAAGGCAAGTGTGAATGGTATAATATGTGAAAGTATATAAAAATGTGGCAAACCATGTGTATATGAATAGGGGTTGAAATTTATGTGCCTTACCACATTGAAATTTGTATGTTAGCATATTGTCTATGAGCAAGAGCTGGAATTTTGTACATTTACATTGTACGTGATGCGAATAGATTGTGAAAAAATTTAGAGTTTCTATATGAATTATGTCACTTGAGTCGATTGGAATAGTTAATATGTGCAGATGGTGACAAAGTTCTATATTAGTAAACTATGTGGTATGAGTAGGTTGTGAAATTTTGTATGTGTACTATATGTATGGGAATAGGTTGTGCAAATTTTAAAATAAATGTCTATGTGATACAACTAGGTTCTATGTTTTATGTGTATGTAATGTGAACTGTCACTAGGATTTTTTTTTAAAATATTTGTTTGCATGAAATGAACAAGTAGCCTAATGTAACATTATTGGTCTATTTTCATTATAATATTTAAATTAGTTATGAGCCACGAATAAAATGGACACGAGTAGGTTATGAAATTATGTAGACTTGTAGTAAATGTTGCGCTATATGCATTTTGCTAAATATGATAGAAACAAGTTGTAAAATTAATCAACATACTCAGCTGGATGAAATTATTCAAGTAATAGAATATGTTAGGCAAAATTAGTCAACTTATAGAATACTTAAAAGTAAGTGACCAAATTAATGAACTCGTACAGTAAATAACATGGCAGATTAGACAACATGTAATATAATTAAAAATAACTAGTGACATTACTCAACAAGTAAAATAAATAACATACTTAACAAATAAAATAGACAAATTCAAATTTATAATTAAATATAATGGTAGTGGTAAAAAAAGAAATTAATTAAAAAATTAATATAATTATAGACACTCTATTTTGGATGGACACAGATCGAAGACCGAATAGATGTCTATTTAGAAAGAGTTCAATGGTGAAAATTCATATAGACGTATCCAAGACTTGCAAGTCCATTCAAATAGCCCAAATGCAAAAAGTCCAGTATATCTAAGTAAACTATTTCATCCACCATAATCCAATAGCCTAATAGACTTATGGCTCAATTGTGGCCCAATGGCCTAACGGTTTTATGACACAACTGTAGCCCAATAACCTAATAGCTCTATGGTCCAATAGTAGCCCCATAGCCCGTCTACAACTCCATCAAGTTATGACAAAATGAAATATGTGATATGTTAGACTTTTTCTTCACTTTTTTTAAAGAACTAATGAAAAATCACATCTTTTTCCATCCAAATCAAAAGTTAAACATGCCTACATGTCATTCTCTTTAGACTTTTCCTTCATTTCTTTTAAAGAACTAATGAAAAATCACATCATCTTCCATCCAAGTCAAAAGTTAAATATGCTTATATGTCCTTCTCTTTAGACTTTTCTTTCACTTTTTTTAAAGAACTAATGAAATATCACATTTTCTTCCATCTAAATCAAAAGTTAAACATGTCTACATGTTCTTCTCTTTGAACTTTTTTAATATTTCTTTTAAAGAACTAATGATATGTCTCATCTAAATTACATCAATCATTCTCATCCATTGATCTTTCTTGATTCTAAGTTGTGTTGCCACATCATCAAGATTACTATGTCATCCATCTACCTATAAATAGAACACTCTATACCACTCATTTCTCCAAACCATGGAGAGAGCAAGGAGACCCATTTTTACAATCTTTAGAAATTTAAGAGGAAGAGAGACCCTAGCCCAAATCATAGAGTCCAAGTTATAACCCATCCAAATGCTATTGAAGTATGAAATAGTCGGTAGAAGTTAGGGATATAATCTTCTTCCTCTCTTTTCTTTCCTTCTTGATTATCTTTTTTTTTTTTTTAAGTCTTTCACAAATGAATCTTATCACCAGTTGGTAAAATTCATTTTGTTAATAAGTTGATGCCCCTCCTACAAAGATGATCTTATCACAAGTTGATAGGGTTCATTTTGTTAGTAAGTTTATGTCTTTACAAAATGGATCTTATTACTAGTTGGTAAGGCTTGTTTTGTTAGAAAGTTGGCTAGATTAGTAGAGACCAATCTTAGAGGTGTGTGGGTGCCTAACCCTTTCCATATACTTAACCGAAGCACAAACCCATAACCTCTGTGAAGACTTGGCCTTGGAGTCAAATTTGTTAGCATGTTCTTCCAAATCCTTTAAGTTCCCGAACCTCTTATTTGGGTGGCGATTCCCAAAATCATTTTTAGTGATCCAAACTTTCGGATTGCTACAATAATAATATATGTTCAAATAGTAAAATTAAACAACAAATATAATAATATAAGTAAAAAAGGTCAACTACTGAAGAGGGTCATAATTATTTTATAACCAATCAAAAAATATTTTTGTAACTAGTCAATAATTATTTGGTGAACCTATAAATAATAAGAAGTCAAATTAGCCAACAAATTTAATATATGAAGTCAAAATAGTCAAATAAGAAAACTCATAGAATAATTAAACGTAATTGGTTAAATATGTCATACAGTTCAAACTATTCAATGGATCACACTCAAATAGGTCAAACAAGTCAAACTAGTCAAAATATAATTTAATGAAACATAAGTAGTGAAATTACTCAACAAATAGAAAAAATAACATAGTCAACAAATAAATTAAATGAAGTCAAATTCGAAAATAAATATAACAATAAAGGTCAAAATATACAAATTATAAAACCAAAATAATAATAAACACCAAAATAGTCAAATTAAATAACAAATAAAATAATACAAGTCAATAATTATTTTTGTAACCACTCAAAATATGTACCTCGTGAAATGAGAGGTCAAATTTGATAATAAATATAATAATAAAGCTCAAAATGGTCAAATTAGACAATTTGTAGAATAATTAAAGGGTACCTAGTCAAATAGGCCAAACAACTCAAAGTAATCAATAGGTCAAACATTCAAAATGGTCAACTTATTCTACATTATCTCACATGCAACTCATGTCACTCTGGTAGTTAACCTAGAATAATCCAGTTTAACGTAAGGGGTCAACCTACCTTGTATTAAAAAGAAAAACGGGATTAACCCGGCATAACCTATCCCTTCTAATTTGAATAAATCCCTTCTAATTCTATCCTCCTGTCAAATAAACCTGTGCTAAGAGATGTGTCGGTGAAGCGAACCCAGGGGGCCATGTATTATCTTCGGCTTCGCTCCGATTCGGCATCAGATGCGGACCCATATCCTCTCCTCCTCCCGCCATATATATGGTGGGTATTGGTGATGATTCTGGAAATGAGAGATCACAAGGGGAGGAAAGGAACCATTGCTTCTTGCTCTCATCGATTGGCGACGGATGGAGCTTTGCGCCGGCACTGGCGGCACCCTCGTTCTTGTTGTGACAAAAGAAAAAGGGTGTACGATGATTACGGCGACAGGACGGATACAAGAGCGCCTTCCTTCTTCCTTTCTTCCCAAGGACGGATGGAGATGGGAGTTCCGCCGCCAGCACCTTTGTCCTCCTCCTCATCTTCACCCTCACCCTTACGCTCATGCCCAGTCAGAGAGACAAAGGATATGTGATGATTATGACGACAACAGGGGGTAGGGGAGGCCTTCCTTCTTCCTCTCTCCCCGACAACAGATGGAGATGGAGCTTCGCGACGGAAACCATCGTCATCCTCATCATCAGAGTCTTTTTCCGTAAGTACTAAACCACCTCTCTA
The DNA here is from genome assembly GCA_030544215.1 of Zantedeschia hybrid cultivar. Lineage (NCBI taxonomy): Eukaryota > Viridiplantae > Streptophyta > Magnoliopsida > Alismatales > Araceae > Zantedeschia > Zantedeschia hybrid cultivar. Next base: position 18,574,613 of record JARZZO010000006.1, read on the forward strand.
ATCTATTTGTTTCAGCATAAAATTATGTAATGTACTGCTTTTAAAATCAGTAAATATTCATGGTTTTGAAATCAGAGCTTATTTTGTTTGAATTATATAAAACAGATGAAAACAAAATGGGGGAATGCACAAATTGTCTGGTTCTTGTTTACAGTGACCCTTCTCTGGAAACTAAAACATGGGAATGGGCCTCTTACTGGACAGACAAAGGTCCAGATTTTGTTTTATAATGATGAATCTAACATCTGAAAACAATGTTGAGTAATGCTTGCTGCACTGAGAGTGTGGTTTGCATTGCCCCTCAGTGCAGTGGGTAAATAAAAGAAAATTATTTTTTGATAATGAATTGCTTTAGAAGCTTCCATATAATTATCCCAAATAAATCTCCCTTTCATGAAAGCTGATTGATTTATACTAACAAGCTGCCTAAGAAGCTTCTTTAATTGTGCTGCCAAAACCTTGGTAATGATTTTATAACACACATTCAACAAACTAATGGATCTAAACTCAGACACTCTTTTAATGATGTCCTTTTTAGGAATAAGAACAATGTGAGAGGAATTGAAGCACCTAACATTCGGAGGTCTGTCTTGAAACTCCTACATCACATTGATTAAATCATTTTTTATCAAGTTACATCACATTGATTAAATCATTTTTATCAAATCCCAAAAAATTGATAAAACCCCAAAGAAAATCCAGCAGGGCCTGGAGATTTGTTTGGGTTCATACTGAAAATTGCTTCTTTAACTTCCTCTTCCTGAAAGGCTAAGCATAAAGCTTCAACTTCAATAGCGTTCAACTTAGAGAGTATCCCATCTTTCAAATGTGGTCTCCAAATAATGTTCCCCTGGAAAAGATTATCATAGAATTTGATGAACCTGTCCATATTTTCCTTCCTGTTGTCAATCATCTTTTCATTCTCCCTCATATGATTAATATTCAAGGACCTCCTCCTTGCACTTGGCACAACATGGAAGAACGCAATATTTTTATCTCCTCCTCTCAACCAATGTTCTTTAAGGTTGTTGTTTCCATTTATTCTCTTCTTGTAACAACAAATCATTATAAAGCTTTTTATACTTCTTCAAGGTCTGATCATCTTCAGTAGACAATGGATTTTGCTCATTGTTGACTTCAAGCTAATCAATTAATTTCACAGGTTCCGGCCTTCTCTTGGAAGCTATTCTATAAGTTTGTTCTGTCCACTGTTTCATGCACTTCCTTAACCATTTAAGTATCATGAAGAAGGTGGAAGAAGCATAACCATCAGAAGGCACTTTCCTTCACCACTTCTTTTTTGTTTTTTGAAAAATTGAGGATTGTACCTCCAATTGTTAAGGAGTAAATAGAGGAAATACAATCAAAAGGGATAGGAGAGATTCCTAGCTTCAAAAAAAGAAAAATTACAAATATTTAAACTCTTTCTCCCACGATTCAGTAGAAACACACAACCAATGTTTACTCCACAAGAACATAAACTGCATTATCTTCTCACAAATATTTTCCAAATACAGCCTTCCTCCTCTAAATATAACATCATTTCTTTCCTTCCAAATGCTCCAACCTACTGCATGTGGTAATATGCGAAGAACTTTCCTGCGAACATTATTCGTTGACCCGTTAGTAATGGTATGAAAGGTAGACCACAAAGTCTCTAGGGAGTGAAATTGCACTGGACAACCAAAAGCCTTCCCAAACTGTTGCCAAATAATATGACTTATAGGACATTTACTTCCCTCCACCACTTACTAACCAAATCCTTGAAACATTCCTGTTTTGCCAAGCTAATTCATATATGAACAAGCTTCTTTTTTTTTTTTCCTTTTCACCTGTCAACTACAATGGTATGTGATCAGACACCATTTTGTTAAGCCCCTTAATATGAGTGTATGGAAACATTCTTTGCCATTCTGTGGAGAAAAGGACTATATCAATGGTGGGCTAGATGGTAGCTTGTCAAAGATTTGTCCACGTGAACCTTCTGCTCGAGATTTCCAAATCTATCAAACCACTTTTCCTTATCCATTGATTAAATCCTTCCATTTTCTTGCCCCATTCTGCACCTCGAATCTTTCTTATGGATATCTAATACAATTGAAATCCCCCACAATGCACCACCAAACCTCAGGAAACATACCATGCAACCTATACAACTCTTGGAAGAAATAGTCCCTCTGTTGATCAGTATGAGGTCCATACACAGAAGTATCACCAAAGTATCTCTAGAACAGTTGCTAGAAAAGCACACTGAGATGCTAAACTTCCCAATGTCAATGACAGTTCCTTTGAATTTACTCTCATTGCATACTATAAGTTGTCCCCCTTTCAACCCATCAGCAGGAAAAACAACATAACCTGTCAAGACTAAACCCCCCAAACCTTTTCAACACTTGATCATCCACGCCCTTCACGTTTTTTTTTTTTTTTTTTTTGAATGCAGATAATATCACTTGTATTAATTGAAAAGAAAAGGGAGGATACATAAAGGAAGTGAAAACAGTGAAAGTCCCTTCATTTATAAAACACTAAGATGGTGCAAATCCTCACTCATCTCTCCTGCAAAAGACAAAACAAGGAAGAGTTATCCGTACCGATACATTACATGAAGTGGTAGTCCACCCTTTGACCTTATCACATACAAAAGATAAAATCCTATGCGGGGTAGAGGCTTCCCACCTGAAAAGTCTACTATTACGCTCCGTCCAAATTGCCCAAATGGTAGCATGAAGGATCATCCACCACAACCTCCTATCAAGTTTCTGCAGTCAAGGTCTCTCCTACGAGGTCAGCAGGTCATCAAAAGTGGTCCACCCTTCACCCTTCAAAAGTGGTCCACAATCTCCTATCAAGCTGTAGCCCACCCTTCACCTTGGTTTCTTGGAGGCAAACACAATCTGGTTGAAAGGAACTAATGTGATCTCTCATAGCCCTCATCTTTTTTTGAAAGTGGTTGGTACCACAGAATATATTAATGAAAAAGGAAGGATATACAAGTGTAAAAAGAAAACTCTCAAAGGGACCCAAACCAAAGTACAGGAACATAGTGAAAACTTATGAACTCATCCCAACAAGACAAAAAGAGGATTAGGACGGGTTAAAATTACAGCAAAGCTACCCCCACCCTACAACTCTGTCTAAAATAAAAGAGAAGACATCATTCAGGGTCTTCGACTCCCTTTTGAAAATCCTAGCATTTGGCTCCCCCCAAATAGCCCACAATGTAGCATGCAAAATGAGTCACCAAATCTCGCGGTCGCCTTTGGACAACCCATTTCGTTCCCACTGGTGCATCAAATCCTAGAAGGAAGTGGTCGTGGGATGCATTATGTTAGTCCTCTCTAGCACTTTCTGTCAAACCTCTGTAGCAAATGAACAAGAGAGGAAAAGATGATCCATCATCTCGTCCAGCTCCCCACACATGCAACACAACATGTTCCCTCCATCTAGAAATGAAGCAAGTCTGTCACATCACATGTAGGTAGCCAGCCTTGAGCAATTCTCTAAGTTGTCTTTCCAATTTTAATACCTCCACCTTATCCTCTTCTTTTGACTAAATTCTATAGCGCCTCATTTCTTTTTAACTTTTTGAAGACAACTTATTTCAATGTCTTCTTGCCTCTGAAGGACACCACAATTCTCATTCCGAACTGAACTAAATAATCTCATTTACCAATTGATCCTCTGCTTCTGGGTACATCATCGCAAGTGGTTTATGATGAGGAACAAAGGGGAGAAGCTCACTTACATATTTATCATGGTCAGAATCAGCTTGAAGACCCATCTCCAAGCAGATTAACTGACAGGCTTCCAACTACCCCTATGCGTCTGACATTGTGTTACAGCGAGTTGTTGAGTATCGTTGAAGTCTCTTCGGCCCATTGTCGCCTCGACGTGACAATGGTGAGATGTCGAGTGTCGTTGAAGCCTCGTTGGCCTATTGTCGCCTCGATATGACAATGACGAGCTATCGAGTGGAATTAAAGTCTCGTCAGCCCATTGTCGTCTCAGCGTAATGATGGTGAGCTGTCGAGCACAACTGGAGCCTCGTTGGCCTTTCGTCGCCTCGGTGCGACGATGGCGAGCTGTCGAGTGGATATGAAATCCTTTCGGCATGTTATAAACAAGCGATGATCGGTGGACTGTGGGTTTGAGGGAGACGTCGCTAAGACAGAATATACAGAGGAGTTGTAACCCTAATCCACCTTCACATAGTTTGAGGGTTGCTGGTTTTTTCCGCCACAAACTCTAGACTGTCGAACATGAATTGTATCAATAACGTCGCCCTGTGAATGATATTACGCCATGTATAGGTGGTTACAATACCACCAGAGATAGCATTACACCAGCATTGCCTTGCACCTCGAACTACTCATGGGTACTGTCCGAAATAGCCATTGACAAAGAGTGGATGCTATCTTTCAATATTCATAAATCATCATGTGTCATGCTATTTGTGACTCAGTGTCTGCCCAGGGTAGTTACTGCTAGGAATGAACAATATACCTCGATAAGCGTGTCGTATTCCTTTCCACTTCAGATGCAGTCCAATGAACTTACCATATCCCAAATCCTTTTGAGGACTAACCCAATGTTTGATGGGACCCACCCCATGAACAGTACTCATGAACGGTACCCGTGAACAATACGCGTGAATAGTATCCATGAACAGTGCTTTAGGTACTAGAGAAAAATCATAAAAAAAAGAGAAGAAAATCAATCCTCCTTTAAATAATATGTGAATGAATAAAGTAGAACGAATAAGATTCTAACACTGCGAAGGGCCATCTCGAAACCAAACTTTTATTTTAATAAATCAAAGAGTTTTCCTGTTGCAAAAGGATGTAATCATCGTCAGTCTACTGACTGATAGGATTGAGGAGTTATATGCGGATCCATTATCCCAATACCAGATCTGAGAGTGAGAGTGAAACAGATGCTCTGATCAAAGAGATGTAAATATCACCCAAATCTAGCTGAGAGTGAAACCGATTTGACCCGATCCATTTGGATGTTAATCAAAAGAAGCCTAAGATCGATGTGACTGAGTTGGGCTCGTGATTCGAAGGGATTTGAACTAGCACCCGAGTTGTCGTTTTCCTCCTCTAGTATCATTCTCTACTTCGACACGAGGGTTCCAGTGCAATAGAAAGGTTACTCAGTTGAACATATCTAACAACAGGCTTGAATAGGGCTGTATAGATGTGGTTTAGTGGATTTTTCAGGCACAAACAAAAGTGCTGACATCGAAGAGCTAGATTAGGCATCCAAGGTAGATGAGATGTTTATGGAAAATCATGATGATACAGACTTGGAGGTTAGCTTGCTCAGAATGGAGGTGACAGACCAAGGCCAATCCTTTTCTACAGAGATTGTCCCCTTTGATGGCAACATTTTTCTTGTCTTTATGTGTTATCCCACCAATCAAGATGTCTGGACAGAGGAGATTATTCAGTTCGGAAGGAAGATAGGAGTTTCATCTCTAGGGAAGGAAGATGTGATGAAGAGTTTCTTGAAGAAAATGAGAGAAATGAGGCTCTATAGGATTTATTCAAAAGAAAAGGAGTAGGAGGCGACATCAAAATTGGAAAAAGAGAATTTGAATTTGTGAAAAGCAATGAAGTGTTAGATTGTTTGAGGGAGAAGGAGGGGAAAATGGTGGCGGGGATTTGCCTCTCATAATGAATCTCTTATCTTGGAATATTAGAGGTCTTAATAGTGAACTCAAGATAAAGATTGTGAAGGATCATATGAGGTCTTCTCCAGTTGATTGTGTATACAAGAAACATAGATGAAAACTATGGATGTTCAGTTATTGAAGAGCATTGGCAGATTGCCTACCTCAACCGGCTTAAAATGTTCAACATGAGTACAAGGATCAATTGTTTATTTTGTATACTATTTATAGAAACTGCTGATCATCTATTTCTGTACTGCGTTATCATATCAGTTGTCTGAAAAATAAGGATGGCAATCTAGGTATCGATATTGGTACCATTGGGTAGCGATACCGATATGTATCGGTATCGGTATCAGCCATATCAACTTGTACCGACCAATAAAAAAATATTAAAAATTCTTTCTTAACTATAAAGACTGGTATCATGCCCCTTAGTATAGGTACTGAGTAGTATAGGTACCGAGTAGGGCCGATACTGATGGTCGATATTGCCATCCATCTTGGGAAATGTCGTTTGCTTGCCTGCATCTGACTTGGACACAACCTCAAACTAGACTACATTTAATCTCAACTTGGGATGATCTGAATGTTTCAAGAGCAAAACAAGATATTTGGATGATGCTTTTATGAGCTTTTCTATGGGGTATATGGAAAGGGAGAAACTCCAGATGCTTCAATCACACATTCTCCTCTCCTTTTCTTATCATCTTACATTCTATGAGCCTCATTTAACAATTGGAGATTTGGTCTACACAATCCACATTCTGAGGAGCCTTTTTTAATTTACAACTAACGTAACTTGTGTGGTTTTAAGTGTGAGTTAGGAAGTATTCCCTTGTAATCTCCTCCTAATTCTTTTAGGTACCTTCCCAGTCCCAGTAACTTATCCTTTTCATTTGTACTCTTGTTCTTTCCATTTATTAATATCAATTGTGGCTTTGCCACCTTCCAAATAGAAGAGAATGATCAGGAAAGAGAGTGCTTCTTTCAAAATTATACATGCTACATACTTTATTCTCAGAAGCATGGTGCATAGTAGGGGATTTCAATTGTGTCAGATACCCACGGGAATGATTTGGTGTACAGAAATGGAGCAACAAAATGAAAGGATGAACCAATAGATTAGGGACAGTGAAATGATAAACATGGTGATACCGAAAAGAAAATTTATATGGTCTAATTTGCAGCAGATATGTACTCAGTCCGGGATAGAATGAATACTAATAAATACGTAATGGTTGAAGAAGTCCCCAAACACTTTTGTTAAGGGACTTAATAGAACTGTATCATATCATATAACATTGCACTTGATGACAACTGACAAAAAAAAAAAAAAAAAAAGAGAAGATTAAGCCTTTCAGGTATGAATTGGCATTGCATAGACAAGTATAGGCTTTAAGGAGCTGATTTCTCAGTGGTGGAAGGAGGCACCAAATGATTGTTATGCCTCTTCCATTCTTCTAAAGAAACTTAAATGGACAAGGAATTGTATGAAAAAGTAGGCAAATTTTACTTTTGGGAAAGCATCTGATGAAACGCAAGCTATTTTACAGAAAATTGATAGATTATAACTTAAAAGGGAGCAAGGGGTGTTATCAAATAAGGAACATAAAAAATTGAGAACTTATAAGAAACAATATAATGAGTGGCTCTTCCAAGATAAGATTAAATGGAGATGAATTAAAGAACAATGGCTTAGAGAAGGAGACAAAAACACTGCCCATTTTCATGTCATTGAAAGTGACAAGAGATTTTTGAGGATAAACTTTTATGAAAAATAGGTGGAGAGTAAGAAGGACATTCAAAATGCAACAATAGAATTTTATTAAAAACTCTTCAAAGAAGACAACTATTGGAGACTACAATTGGTGGACAGGCTACTGCCAACAATTGATGAGCATGATGCCGAATTATTGTGCTCTCCTTTTCAAAAGGAAGAAGTGAGGAAATCAATTTTTAGCAAGGATGCAAACAAATCTCTTGGACCTATTGGCTTTTCAATGTGCTTTTATTCATTTTTCATGAGATGTAATTAAGGAAGATTTGATGAGATTTGTGAAGGAATTTTAGGAAAGACCACTAAGTATGAGGGTTTTTAATTCCACTCTTATTATTCTCATTCAAAAGAAAGGAAACTAATAAAGTGACAAATTTTAGACCTATTAGTCTGTTGAATAGTTGTTACAAAATTGTCACTAAAATCTTAGCCACTCAGCTAGAGAGGGTTCTTACACACATTATGCGCATTAACCAACCTGTTTTTATGGAAGGAAGATTTATTTTGGATATTTCTCATGGCAGCTTATGGGGCAGGTAATTATAAAAAAAATAGAAGAGAAGAAGGGGTTCTTTTCAAACAAGACGGAAATGAATGGCAGAGGATTTCCTCCCAACGATATTTTTCTGTTTTACGTTATACTGCATATTTTATTATATGAATGGTGGCAATATTCTTATCACTTTTCAAAACAAATGTGGTACCATCCACTTTTCAAAAATAAATAAATTTGTAGGTGTAATCCACATTTGATTCAAACAAAAAAAGTAGATAATGGAGTGGGGAATTGCTCCAAATATTTGTCATTTTCCATACCTTTAGAAGCTCAATGGCGTTAAGGCTATCAGACTCTAATATAAGATCTTTCCCGTCCGGCCGCAACGCCAAACATCTATTCACCGCCGCCTCCATCCCAGATAGCTCAGACGCCAATACACTTACGATCATAATTGGGCCCCAACCAACAACAAGGCATTTCCTATTGTGATCCTTGATTATGTAGTCCCACCCACCAGACTGTGGAGCCACTAGAGTGCCATCGGACTTTGCTTTCAAGAAGCCTACTGCTAGAGCTTCCCACAATGCATTTATGTTCTCACCTGCCAAAAATTAAAAGTAACCAAACAAGTGAACAAAGTCTATCAAAATATCTAACCTTGTTAGATGTCAAAATGGCTGCCCATGTCGGTCAAACTTAAGAGAAGAGGGAGATCAAGGAATAGGCAGCTACATGGAGAATAGAAAGGCATAAACACAAAATAGATATTCTTGACAGTATTCATAAATTTTAAACTATTCTGAAAGATAATATGCTTTCAGCTCAACAAAGAATAGGAACCTCTCCTATTCTATTGATTGTATCACTTCTATTTATTCAATAATAAATTTGGATGTACAATCCTCATCTTTTTTTAAATGATGAAATTCAAATGACCTTCTATCATCAAACTAAATACAGTAGACCACGAATATTTGCGTTCACCTATTTCAGATGATAAAATTCAAATGACAGTTTTCAGTCTTAGTGTGGATAAAGCAACTGGGCTAGACGGGCTTCCGTTGGTATTCTTTTAGGTCTTCTGAGATTTAATTAAAGAGAATGTAAAGGAGGAGAGAAGGTGCGTGGAGAGGAATGCCATCTTTATTACTTTTAGGTGTGTAGAACATGGCTTTGTGGTGGACTTTACTGGGGTTTATGGGCCCCAGGGGAGAGATGAGAAGAAGCTCTTATGGTCGGATCTTATGGCCTGGCATTCTCATTCTGGCAATCCTTGGCTGGTAGCAAGTGACTTCAATGCTATGGTGTCTCTGACAGAAAGATCAGAAGGGGGCTCGAGTGTGGGGCAATGGAGGACTTCAATCTCTTCGTCCATAGGGTAGCATTGATTGATGTGAACACAGATAATGATTTCTAGGTTGGACAGATTTTTGGTGACAGCGGATTGGGAGGACCACTTCCCTAATATGAAGGCCTCATATTTACAATGCCTTGTCTCTGATCACAAGCCTATCTTGTTGAATTCTAGTCACCATTTTTGGGGCAAGAATGTATTCAGGTTAGAGAGGTATTAGCCCAAAAATGTGCCATTTGAATTTCATCATCTGCCATTTGAATTTCATCATCTGAAATAGGTGAACGCAAATATTCTTGGTCTGATGTATTTAGTTTGATGATAGGAGGTCATTTGAATTTCATCATCTGAAAAAAGATGAAGATTGTACATCCAGATTTATTATTGAATAAATAGAAGTGATACAATCAATCGAATAGGAGAGGTTCCTATTCTCTGTTGATTTGAAAGCATATTATCTTTCAGAATAGTTTCAAATTTCTGAATATTGTCAAGAATATCTATTTTGTGTTTATGCATTTCTATTATCCATGTAGCTGTCCATTCCTTGATCTTCCTCTTCTCTTAAGTTTGACCGACAAGGGCAGCCATTTTGGCATATGACAAGGTTAGATATTTTGATAGACTTTGTTCACTTGTTTGGTTACTTTTAATTTTTGGCAGGTGAGAACGTAAATGCATTGTGGGAAGCTCTAGCAGTAGGCTTCTTGAAAGCAAAGTCCGATGGCGCTCTAGTGGCGCCACAGTCCGGTGGGTGGGACTACATAATCAGGGATCACAATAGGAAATGCCTTCTTATTGGTTGGGGCCCAATTATGATCGGAAGTGTATTGGCGTCTGAGCTATCTGGGATGGAGGCGGCGGTGAATAGATGTTTGGCGTTGCAGCCGGACGGGAAAGATCTTATATTAGAGTCCGATAGCCTTAACGCCATTGAGCTTCTAAAGGTATGGAAAATGACAAATATTTGGAGCAATTTTCCACTCCATTATCTACTTTTTTTGTTTGAATCAAATGTGGATTATACCTACAATTTAATGTTTTTTTGAAAAGTGGATGGAACCACATTCTTTTTGAAAAGTGACAAGAATATTGTCACCATTCGTATAATAAAATATACAGTACAATAAAAAGCATATTACATTCCTGGGGAAATCCTCCATCGTTCATTTTCAAAGTCTCGTTTGAAAAGAACCCCTTCCTTTCTTCTATTTTTTTGATAATGAACTGCCCCATAAGCTGCCATGAAAATATCCAAAATAAATCTTCCTTCCATGAAAGCTTATTGGTTATTATGTATAATGTGTGTAAGAACCCTCTTCAACCGAGTGGCTAAGATTTTGGTGATAATTTTTTAACACCCATTCAACAAACTAATAAGTCTAAAATTTGTCACTTTATTAACTCCCTTCATTTTAATGAGAACAATATGAGTGGAATTAAAAACCCTAATATTTAGTGGTCTTTCCTGAAATTTATTCACAAATCTCATCAAATATTCCTTAGTTACATCTCATGAAAATTATTAAAAGTGCATTGAAAAGCCAATAGGTCTAGGGGATTTGTTTGCATCCTTGCTAAAAACTGCTTTCCTCACTTCTTCCTTTTGAAAGGGAGAGCACAACAATTTGGCATCGTGCTCATCAATTGTTGGTAGTAGCCTATCCACCAATTGTAGTCTCTAGCAGTTGTCTTCTTTGAAGAGTTTTTAATAAAAGTTTATTGTTGCATTTTGAATGTCCTTCTTACTCTCCACCTATTTTTCATAAAAGTTTTTCATAAAAGTTTATCCTCAAAGATCTCTTCTTGGCACTTTCAATGGCATGAAAATGGGCAGTGTTTTTGTCTCCTTCTCTAAGCCACTGTTCTTTAATTCTGTCTCCATTTAATCTCATCTTGCAAGAGTCACTCATTATATTGTTTCTTATAAGTTCTCAATTTTTTATGTTCCTTATTTGATAACACCTCTTGCTTTCTTTTAAGTTCTAATCTATCAATTTTCTGTAAAATAGCTTGCCTTTCATCGGATGCTTTCCCAAAAGTAAACTTTGCCTACTTTTTCATACAATTCCTTGTCCATTTAAGTTAGAGGCATAACAATCATTTGGTGCCTTCTTCCACCACTGAGAAATCAGCTCCTTAAAGCCTATACTTGTCTCTACAGTGCCAATTAATACTTGAAAGGCTTAATCTTCCCCCCCCCCCCCCTTTTTTTTTGTCAGTTGTCATCAAGTGTAGTGGTATATGATATAATACAGTTCTAGTAAGTCCCTTAATAAAAGTGTTTGGGGACCTCTTTGCCCATTCTAGATTTATCAGTATTCATTTAATCATGTACTGACTACATATCTGCTGCAAATTAGAGCATGTAAATCTTCTTTTCGGTATCACCATGTCTACCATTTCACTATCCCTTATCCATTGGTTCAATCTTTTTCATTTTGTTGCTCCATTTCTGTACACCAAATCTTTCTCATGGGTATCTGACACAATTGAAATCCCCTACTATGCACCATGCTTCTGAGAATAAAGTATGCAACATATATAATTATGAAAGAAGCACTGTATGTCCTGATCTTTGTGTGGCCCATAGACTGTAGTAACTATCCATTTGAGATTGTCACTAAAGCAGACTAAAATTTTGTATAAGCCTATTTCATAAACATGACCAGTGACTTTGTTGTCATTTCACAATATAATTTGACCCATTTTATTCCATCAACTGGTAATAAAGCATTACCCTATAAGTTCTCCCATTCTCTTTTATTTAAAAGGTGGTAAAGCCACAATTGATATTAATAAATGAGAAGCATAAGAGTACAAACAAAAAGGTTAAGTTACAGGGACTGGGAAGGTACCCAAAAAAATTAGGAGGAGATTACAAGGGAATACTCCCTAACCCACACTTAAAACAACACAAGCTACATTACAAAGCCTTTCCAAGACTACAGACTTCAAATCAATAAGGGTTCCTCAGAATGTGGATTATGTAGACCAAATCTCCAATTGTTAATGAGACCCATAGAATGTGAGATGATAAAAAAAGGAGAGGAGAATATGTGATTGAAGCATCTGGAGTTTCTCTCTTTCCATATAGACCATAGAAAAGCTCCTAGAAGCATCGTGCAAATATCTTGTTCTGCTTTTGAAGCATTCAAATCATCCCAAGTTGAGATTAAATATAGTCTAGATGGAGGTTGTGTCCAAGTCAAATGCAGGTAAGCAAACAACATTTCCCAAGATGGATGGCAGTATTGGCCATCAGTATCGGCCCTGCCCAGTACCTATATTGGGGGGCATCGATACCAGTCTTTATAGTTAATAAAAAATTTTAATATTTTTTTATTGGCCGGTACAGGTTAATACGACTGATACTGATACCGATACGTATTGGTATTGGTACCCACTGGTACCGGTATCGGTACTTAGATTGCCATTCTTGTTTCCCAGATAGTTGATATGATATCGCAGTACATAAATAGATGATCAACAATTTCTATAGATAGTCTGCAAAAGAAACAATTAATCCTTATACTCATGTTGAACTTTTTAAGCCGACTGAGGGTAGGCCTCGTATTTCTCAATAGACCCATATGTACAAACTTGATAGTGTAGACCCACTTAAAACCAACCAGGCTATGTCCTTTGGGCAGATCTACTAAATACCAGGTACCATTTTCATGAAGTGCTACCAATTCTTCATTCATTACTTGAACCTACTTGGGGTCTTTAACTGCCTCAGAATAGGAGTGAAGTATGTGATACGAAGATATGGTAGTCAAAAGAGAGTAATAATCAGGTGATAACCGCGAATAAGAGACAAAACGAGAAATAGGATGACGAATACAAGCTCTAGAGCTTTTCTTAAATGCAATAAGAAGGTTAGAGTCAGGAGTAGATTCACTAGAGGGAGAACCTGTGGGAACAATAGCTACTGAGAGTAGCAATTCAATGGAAGCATCTCTCTTGTTTGCAGTACCCCGTGAGTACTTATACATGGGCAGCTTAATTTCAGATGTAGTAGCATCAACCAGCTCAGGAGACACCACGTAACAAGAGGCACCAAGGGCAAGGGAGTCGAGGACTGCATAGGATTATCCTTCCCCTAAGCTGAAACAGAAGAAAAATATGATTGTTGCTCAAAGAAGGTTATGTCCTTCATAATGTATTTCTGACTAGTGCAGGGATCCAAACATTTGTAGTCCTTTTGAGTAGAGGAAACACCCAAGTAAATTCCCCGAACAGCCCTAGAATCAAGTTGGTCAAGTTGGTAGCACCATGTATCAAATAATGAATGAAGCACACGTATCCAAAAATATGAGGCAGAAGCAAAAACAAGGGTTTAGATGGACGAATGAGAGAGGGAACTGATTGCCCAGTGTGTGAGATGGGATCCTATTTATAAGATAGGAAGCGTGAAGAACTGCTGCCACCCAAAAATTTTTGGACATATTCTGATGGTAGAGAAGTCGATGGAAGAGAAGTGCTCTAGAGACTTCGAGAAGATGTCTATCGCTCGGCCACCTCATTTTGTTGAGGTGTATAAATACATGATGATTCATGAATAATGCCAGCATCTTCCATAAAGATATTCAAAAAATATTTTGAAGTACTCACGAACATTATCTGAATGAATTTTTTTTACCTTTCAATCAAATTGAGTCTCCATCATTCTGCAGAACACTTGGACAAGTTGAGGAACCTCCTCTAGAGAATGTAAAAGATACAGTCAACAATAATGAGACTAGTCATCAATTAAAGACAAAAAATAGCGATGTCCATCCATAGAAGAAATCGGGGAAGGACTCCAAACATCAAAATGAAGAAGATCAAAAGGAGCAGAACTATGTTTTATTGATACTGGAAAAGTTGTTCTACAATATTTGGAGAGTTGACATACTTGACACTGTAGAGAATTCAAAGACTCAGAAGGAAACAAATGTGGGAAAATAATCCTAAGTGACCTAAAAGATAAATGACCAAGCCGAGAGTGCCATAGGTAGACATCTCTTAGAGGTTGATTTATTTTGCTATACATAGAAGACTGAAAAACCACACGTCCTCTAGGTTCAAAGTGGTAGAGACCATCCACAACCACTCCCAATCGTTTGTTGTGTTCCCAGGTCCTAAAAAATACAATGTGTAGGAAAAAAGGTCATAGAGTAGTTAAGGGATTTGGTAATGCTACTCATAGAAAGAAGATTAATAGATAAGGCAGGTACATGAAGAGCAATAGGTAGAACTAACTGACCATTAAAGCGGATGGATCCCTTGTCAACAATAGTGCCTCGGATGCCATAAGCAATGGTCACCTTGTCTTGTCCATAAGACAAGGAGTAAGAGGTAAAGTGAGTGGAGGTACTAGTCATGTGGTCAGTAGCCTCAGAGTCAAAGATCCAGAGACTAGACGGAGGATGTATAGTACTACCACTAAGTGCTGATCCGATAGTACATAAAGAAGAAGCCCTCATCTGACCGAACTAAGATAGAATCCTTTGTAGGCAAGTAATGTCAAAAGTGGACAGTGATAGCGACTAAGACGAGGAGGAAACATCCTCTGTAGACAACACTGGGTTGGTGCTGGTTGCGATGTAGCAGCATTGCCTTTTGAAGTACAACCTCCCTTACCACCATTGGTCTTGAATTTTTGTGGCTTGTTCTTTGGATATAGGTCCAATAGAAATCAACATCATGGGGTTATCTCAATTGCAATGAGTGCAATGCTTGGTTCCTTTGCCTTTAGGCTTAGAAGATGAGGGAGCCTCCTTATTCACAAGCGCTACAAATCCACCACCTCCCTGAGAAGGAAGAGTAGTGAGTGAAACAATCATCACTTGGCGACTGCCCTCTTCATGTAAAACTTTCAAGAAGACAACCTCTAGAGAAGGCAACACATATGTACAAAGGAGTTGTCCCTATAGAGAGCATTAAGTGAAGAGCTTGATCATTAGTGCAATTCCATTTATATTGCATATACGAATCAAGTTCTTGCCACTTAATTTTCAGCTCGCTGAAGTATGCTATAACAGATGGCCCACCTTGCTTGAGGGATTGAATCTTACACGTCAGTTGATAAGTTCGGAAAATGTTACTCTATTGTCCATACAAACTTTTCAGCAAGGACCACATCTCAAATGATGTAGATGCATACATAATCAAATGTTGGATGTCCGGACTAACAGAATTAATGGTCCATCCTATGACAAGGTTGTTATCAACATCCCAAAAGGCACGCTTGGGATCAATGGAGGAGGCGCAACAGTAGAGCCATCAAGAAATCCTAGCTCTCATTTGCCACCAAGAAAAATACGAGCAGATATCACTCAGAGATGATAATTTGAAGCATTCAACTTCATCGTTGTCATCTGAAGGGAATGATGATCATGTTTCTTAGGATGAAGAGATGGAATCACTAGAGAAACTACACCTTCAGAGCCCACCGGGGTAGAAGTCAAGTCCGAGATGGTAGGCATCGTGGTGATGCGATATATCAATCACAATGATTCCTGAGAGAGAACAATCTACAGATATAAAGTACGACCTGTACAAAAATGTCGGAGACTCCTAAACATCACAAGATAGGGCCGCACCAAACAAAAAAAGGTTTTCGGAGGCTTGGAAACTAGCCACATAACCACCGCTCCCCTCTCGAGAGAAGACCGAGTAGAAGGAATGACTGCAGGGTGATTCCACATGGAAGATGAGAGGCGGTGGGTCTTCAAGCTGATCCCCTTTCTGAACAGCGGATCACATCAGAACTAGGGTTACTCGAGGGAGACTTTGGCATTCGAATCCCATAGGGAACAAACCGCATGATTGCTCTGATACTATGTTGAAGATTTAGGACAAAGAAACCCTAGAAGCTTGGAGATGAAGAGAGAACTGGAGAAGGAGAGAAGCAGCAGCCATGCACACAGCTGTCGGTGCACTCACACACAGCGTACCTCCCTCTCTCTCTTTTATTTATTAGGGCAGTCAAAAAGAATACTACATGGACAAAAATACCCCTCATGATAGGGGCAAAAGAAACAAAACCAATAACTACCCTTAAGACACTAGAAGCAAATAAGAAAAAAGACCAAAAAGACCCTCTTAACATATACTTCGACTACAATTTTCAGACTCGGAAATCATGTTTGGACTAGTTCAGATTATTCTGAGTTCATTGTTCTTTCAGTTGTTCAGTGTCAATGTCTGCATGGATGCATGTCTGCATGCATATGTGTGCCGAAGTTGCTTGGATTGAGTGAGGGAATTTTCACTTCAGTCATTGTCTGCGATGACTAAGTCCTAGTGATTGTCTGATATTTGTGATTGGAGTTAATTCTTTGTAAATATGTCTTCATATATTTGGCATGTTTTCCATTTTGAGCAGACTTGTTGCACACTTTTAGGGACCAATTTTTTCGTGAATTCTTGTCTTTATGTCATACGTTTGGATCCCTCCTACCATCTACTCTGTGTGGAAGACTGAAATATCATAAATTAGTTGTTTACATACATAGTATATCCTCCTTGTCTTCTACATCTTTTTGCAGCTTACAATATCTATCTCATGATAAAGTGTATGCAACTAGAAAAATCATCAACATGTATGTGCATGCACAAGTGTCAATTCAGCTCACATCTGTTATTAGAAAAAAAAAATGCCATCTTTGGAGATAGCCTTAGATCTAGCGAACACTTCAGTTTCCATTGATCTGAAAGGTTCCACCACGACCATTGTCATCTTAGAGCCTTATCCCCGTCAATCTGGTCGGCTGAGTTCTTGGAGACAAGGCCCTCAGGCCCACAATTGAGTCAAAATTTCCCAGCAAGGGTGTTTCCTTGATGCCGTCGTCGCATTTGTAATTTACCAAAAAAAAAAAAAAGGACATTAGTTGGCAGGTGGATTAGGTCACTCTATTTGAGAGATGCAGACTTCTACCTAATGCTAACTGTTTGGTAGTTGTATTACCGGTGTAAGTAAAAGGTGATGGGAATCCAGGGGCTGCTGAAATGGATCCCAAGGCCCATTTTATATTTTATTTGGCCTATTTGAGGCCCAATAGATATATTTTCTTCTTTTTAAGATTTAGTTCTCTTTTATTCTTTTTATTTTGAATAAGAGGTATTTGGGTCTTTAGTTTTAGGATTTCTACTCTATTTATACCCTTGTAGAAAAGGATTGAAGAATTTGAAATGAAATGAGCCGCTGTGCGTTTTCTCTCGAGATGGGACGGGAACCCGTGTGAGGGCCCTAGCTTCTTCCCCAACCCCCTCTCCTCTTCCTTCATCCGGTCTCCCTCCCTTGCTGTCCCACATCAAAAGGGTTTCTTGCTACTTCATCTTTTCAATTTTTGACCCATGATTATCTACTGGAAACTAATGTTGAATTTTTGGCTGCACATGTTGACACAGTTTATTAGAGTTTTCAATTGCAAACCAATTAGTTAAAGCTAGATTAGTTTTTTTTCCACACGTGCTCACCTCTATGTTTTTCAAATTTTCACATGTACCATCTTTTATATATTTTATTAACAATAGACTTTTCATATGTACTCTGGTTTGTGAAAGATTCACTTTGACCTAACACACTGAAACAAGGCTAGGCTAAGGTAGCATCATGTCTCCTATTAAGATGGTTGATTAGTTACTATATCTAGTATTGTAATTCATATTCGTTGTGTACAGTTGTGCTTTGGCTATCTAATTGATCTTCATTGTGAAAAGACAGAAAATTTAAGTCTGCAAGTAAAGTGGATATTTTCATGCTGAAACCTTTGTATACTTAGCATCTCCTCATTTAAATTCCTTTAAGATGTGATGCACTTTAAAAACATCCATTTTTACTTAAAAGTGACAAGGTTTTGGACCCTTTTTTATTTCAAGCTAAGCTTCAAACCATATTTTGCTTGCCTTTTATGTAATCAGAGGCGAGTGAGGCGACCAAGGGTCTGCCTCAGCCTCAATGCCCAGGCAATCACCTGGATGTTTGAGGTGATATGTTCTTTAATAAATCACAATGAAGAAAAAAAAATGTAATATAAGAAAAATAATAAAAACATCCAAGGTAATCATATGTAAGACTTTGAGAAGCACTAATCATGTCCTGCAAGTAATATCCTAAGACCATCTACTATAAGTAGCCGATGGTCTTAGAAATCATCAGAAATAAGAAAAAATGTGGCAACGTGCAAGAGAAATGAGTACTGGACATTGTTAAAAGAAACATTAGCCGCTTTGACATAATTAAGAATAAGAAAAAATAATATCATATAATTAAAAAAGAAACAAACATTTGGCATTGACATCATAGCAAGTGTGTAGATAAGTGAGGTGAACATGAGGTGAGGCGGGGCATTTTGGCTCGCCTCA
Source organism: Zantedeschia hybrid cultivar (assembly GCA_030544215.1). Lineage (NCBI taxonomy): Eukaryota > Viridiplantae > Streptophyta > Magnoliopsida > Alismatales > Araceae > Zantedeschia > Zantedeschia hybrid cultivar. Next base: position 18,593,280 of record JARZZO010000006.1, read on the forward strand.
ACCTTCATTGCCTAGGCGAGCAAGGCAATCGCATTTGATAACATAGCTTGCCTTTGAACTTGATGCTCTCTCCCTTCTTTGTCGCTATTTTTGCGACCTCATGTCTCTCTAGAATTTCCACAAAACAAGAAGGTATCTGGCCACAATGTTTCTTTTTCTCCCTCTTTCCGTCTGGAAATGATTTTTTTTTCACGAGATTTGTCTGGGCAATTATGGGGGAATTCAAACCTAGATTGACAAGATGGAAAGCAATGGATGACAACTCCATTCATTGCATGTCTATAAAATAAAACGATATCAGTTTTATTGACGTATATGAAATAAGCCCGGCTGTATATTTAACAGAGGAAATATCTGTGCCTGTATCTACTTTTGTAGACCTTTTCTGATTGCTTAAGGAATCCAAATTGATTGCATGCCATCAGATTTGAATATCTGACCAAATGCATGTGGGTGCTGATGGCATATAGATATTTAATGTGTACTTTTGCAAACTTACACGCGGTCATGGAGTGACCCTTGAAGGTCTCTATGTAGGATGTTAAGCTTTCCTTTTTATTTTATTTTATTTTATTTTATCTTATTGTGGGGGGAGCATGCTTTCATTTCTCATGTAGGGAAACCCATACATCAAGTGTAGAGTTGTAAGCCAGCCTTCTTTTTCATCAATTCATGTAACTGCATGTGGCCAATAAAGCAGCAATTCCCTGGATTCATGGCAAAAAATTAATTTGATCCATTCTCATTAGTTTGGAATGTTCTCTTTCTGAATGAGAGTAGTGGATGCTGTCATTTAGGTGGTAGCATTCTACTGACTTCTTCAATGATTCGAAAAATCAGTCCAATTCTGCATTTGCCAAACCATCCCCATTGTTTGGTGTAGACATTTGCCAATGAAGGTTGACTTAATCCTGCACAAAGGCAAACTATTGAATTTTTTATCTGTTTTTTACTTGTCCTTCAGGCTGTTGGAAGGACACTATGCTCTATAATCCTTCAAGTCTTTGGACAATCCGCTTGCCTTAATTTTGTCAATTTGAGAAATGTTCTCTTTTCACGGTGTGATGTGGTTATGCATCTGTTCTGCAACTATGCTTCTGTCTTTGCTTATAGGCTATTTATATTTTAACCATGTCATCGAGCAGCTTTTGTCTGTGGGTCTGATTATCTTAGAGATGATATTTGATGAATACAGTAGTCACTGTAGTTCATTTTTTCCTTTTTCCATGTAGAACGGTACTTTGAGTATGAAGATCCTAACGGAGCTGTAAATGAAATAAGGCAACAACTGTGACAAGCTTCTTGTACAGAAATCATCTGGTTCAGACTATTCCTGCATTTGTTCTGCTTGGTGCTAGACGATGACTAACCAATTATGGGATCAAATTTAGTATGTTTCAGTCTCCGGCTTTAGATCCATCACCATGATATGGCATCTACCTTAGCCTTACCAGAATTCTTTGCAACCTATTAACAGTTGCATGTCAGCACCTTGATATCATTTTTTGCCTGTACTCAGTGGTTTCTCATCAGGCGGTAGAAGCGGATTCTATATCAAGAGTCCGGATCCCCTACGGTCGACGTTGGACCGTAGGGGATCAGTAGTCACTGGGGGGGGGGGGGGTGGAATTTAAAATCCGAAAAGTATCCTGTATGGGCCCCACTGCATTAAATTCCGCCCCCCCTCCCGCAGTGACTACTGATCCCCTACGGTCCAACGTCGACCGTAGGGGATCCGGACTCCTATATCAAGATAGGGAGAAACAGACTTCTGGGTTTTTGGAGATACGATACACAGTTGATGCCACAATTGTCAATAGTTTTGAGGGTGAATTATGAAATCATTCTTTTGTACGTTATACTGATTTTATTTTGTACCGTAGTCTGCAATAATATACATTTTTCGCTGCATCAGCAGCCTATGCTGCTGTGCTGGTCTAAAGTTTTGTGGTGCACCAAAACAGATATTTATGTTTCCTTTCATTTTATTTTTGGTTGGGAAAAAACAGACTTGGTCTTGTGCTTGATGGGTTTAACTTTCAGCTGCAAGATGGGTTGCCCATTAAGGGGCCTAATAGTGCGTAAAGCCAAAGTTTCTAATCTTGTTTACCAAGAAAATCTGAAGAATGATAAGACGTGTATCCTGGAATGACGCCTGTAATTGAGGAGAGTTTCATTCTTAGCAATCTCAGCGGTCTCCCACGAAATATGAAAATATTCAGACATGATAACTGTTTCTTATCTATTTAGGTGATAATTCTGAATTTGAGATAATCATTGAAAAAAATTATTATGGACCGCATGGCTTTGTAGGAGAGGACGATTATGCACCAATGATTATAAGATACAAATCGAAGAACAACTGAGTGATATGAAAGGGCATTCTCAAACAAAGAAATGACCTTACCAAGCAAAATAACTTACATGGCACTGTTTTTTAACTTACGAGATGATGCATGGCTCAAGGAAAGTAGCATCTATAATCTCACATTTCATTGTATATGGGCGATGGTTCCTTCAACCAAGTGCTTCACCCACTGTCTGATATCCTGATCAGACGGCAGTGGCAATTGCAATGCCCAAGGGGGCATCAGCAAGTATTTCTTTTGGAAAAAAATAACTCTGCATCAACTTGAAACTATTTGATCTGAGCTATTATGCATAAGATATGTAAATAGAAATACTTCTCTTTTTTATTCTGACAACAAAATTATATTTCTTATATATTTTGATTTTGACATTGATAGACCAGAATCTCATCTATCACGATCAGGACTTTCAATCTCCGGCTTATGGGATCAAATTTAGTATGTTTCAGTCTCCGGCTTTAGATCCATCACCATGATATGGCATCTACCTTAGCCTTACCAGAATTCTTTGCAACCTATTAACAGTTGCATGTCAGCACCTTGATATCATTTTTTGCCTGTACTCAGTGGTTTCTCATCAGGCGGTAGAAGCGGATTCTATATCAAGAGTCCGGATCCCCTACGGTCGACGTTGGACCGTAGGGGATCAGTAGTCACTGGGGGGGGGGGGGGGTGGAATTTAAAATCCGAAAAGTATCCTGTATGGGCCCCACTGCATTAAATTCCGCCCCCCCTCCCGCAGTGACTACTGATCCCCTACGGTCCAACGTCGACCGTAGGGGATCCGGACTCCTATATCAAGATAGGGAGAAACAGACTTCTGGGTTTTTGGAGATACGATACACAGTTGATGCCACAATTGTCAATAGTTTTGAGGGTGAATTATGAAATCATTCTTTTGTACGTTATACTGATTTTATTTTGTACCGTAGTCTGCAATAATATACATTTTTCGCTGCATCAGCAGCCTATGCTGCTGTGCTGGTCTAAAGTTTTGTGGTGCACCAAAACAGATATTTATGTTTCCTTTCATTTTATTTTTGGTTGGGAAAAAACAGACTTGGTCTTGTGCTTGATGGGTTTAACTTTCAGCTGCAAGATGGGTTGCCCATTAAGGGGCCTAATAGTGCGTAAAGCCAAAGTTTCTAATCTTGTTTACCAAGAAAATCTGAAGAATGATAAGACGTGTATCCTGGAATGACGCCTGTAATTGAGGAGAGTTTCATTCTTAGCAATCTCAGCGGTCTCCCACGAAATATGAAAATATTCAGACATGATAACTGTTTCTTATCTATTTAGGTGATAATTCTGAATTTGAGATAATCATTGAAAAAAATTATTATGGACCGCATGGCTTTGTAGGAGAGGACGATTATGCACCAATGATTATAAGATACAAATCGAAGAACAACTGAGTGATATGAAAGGGCATTCTCAAACAAAGAAATGACCTTACCAAGCAAAATAACTTACATGGCACTGTTTTTTAACTTACGAGATGATGCATGGCTCAAGGAAAGTAGCATCTATAATCTCACATTTCATTGTATATGGGCGATGGTTCCTTCAACCAAGTGCTTCACCCACTGTCTGATATCCTGATCAGACGGCAGTGGCAATTGCAATGCCCAAGGGGGCATCAGCAAGTATTTCTTTTGGAAAAAAATAACTCTGCATCAACTTGAAACTATTTGATCTGAGCTATTATGCATAAGATATGTAAATAGAAATACTTCTCTTTTTTATTCTGACAACAAAATTATATTTCTTATATATTTTGATTTTGACATTGATAGACCAGAATCTCATCTATCACGATCAGGACTTTCAATCTCCGATCAGAAGGATGTCCTTAGGTAGTCCCTGCAAAACAGAACACCGTTAAAGGGCCCCCGGCAACGGTCCGAGGGATCCCCCTCCGATGCCTAAGTCAGAAGGTTGGGATGCTAGAGGGAAAGCTGCAGAAGCTTGGGTTCTCGAGAGCATACATGTGCTAGAAGGGGTATTGGACCTTATATAATAGTCAGGTGAGGATCCCTTCCGAGGGGCGGTTCTTAGTCTAATCGGAGAGAGTAGACTCCTAGCCACGAAAGTCTTGTTTCGAGGTGCATTCTCTGAGTCAATTCTATTCTCGAGTTCATGTAGTTAGAGACCTTGGGTTTCTGGTTGAAACAGGGGTCTTGCGTGGTTGAGAAAATCCTAATGAGGATCCGATTATGCTTCATGTCCCGAAGTTTCTATCTTCGGACTGTTCTTCATGGGCCGTAGGGTTTAGTGAATTCACAGGCTTAGAATATGAATGGTTTCATGGCCCGGCCCAACTGTACTTTTAGGTCAGACGAATTTTCCCTCCTTTACTTACCCCCCTCGCTCTTTGCCATATATGAATGGCGAGGAGCGAAGAGACGTTCAGAAAGACGCCTCCTGACTTAATGCCCTTTAGCGGTCGTCCTTCCTCTGCCTCAAGCAATGGCTACGGGAAGTCGCGCAACGGTCGCGTCCGTCTTGGTGATAGGCAACATTTCACCTTTCGGCGAGGCTTTAAAACCCCTATGAGATGAATTTTGGGAGTTCTACCGCATCTCGGACGAGTATCGCTTCGTGGTGCCATCGCCCGAAGATCGCCTCTTCTCAAAGAGGCCAGATGAATTCATGATGTACTTGGGCATGTTTAAGGTTGGCTTTCGACTCTTAGGTAGGCCATAGCAAAATTGAGGATGCTTTTCTCCTCCTCATTTCTGGTCCTAAAGCCAAAACCTCTATGGACCTTCTCATAATCCTGACATTTACTTCCTACATACTTATTGAGGTCCCCACCAATAAATATATTCTCTTCATTTGATATGCTCTGCATAACGTCATCCATATCTTCTCAAACCTCCTTTTACTCTCACTTTCTAATCTAACTTGTGAAGCATAGGCACTAACTATATTAACCGCATCTCCGTCTGTAATTAATTGTAATAGGATAATCCTATTTCCTACTCTCTTCACCGCTATCACTGCATCCTTTAAAATCTTATTAACAATAATACCTATCACATTCTTATTTCTCTCATTTTCCGTATACCACAATTTGTAGCCTGTATTTTCCACTTCCTTACTTTTCTCTCCTACCTATTTAGTCTCTTGAATGCAAGTAATATTGACTTTTCTTCCCTCTATGGTGTCAACAAGTTTCATCAACCTTCTCGTAAGAGATCCGATATTCCAAGTACCTACTCTGATTCTCCTCTCAACCTACACTTCCTAGAATTCTTTCTGTAGTAACATCTATTATTCTCTAAGTTTGTCATGTATCATATTCTCTGTTCGATTTCATGGACTAACTTCTTTACCCACACTCGTCTATGATGTAAGAACCCTTACTCATTTAACACCACATCCGAACGCCGATGTGGCGCGTCAGTTGTAGGAAACACCCTCCAACCTTGCCTATTTCTCACTACATCGGGGCTCTAGTGCAGGTAGATGACCCCCCAATGTTAATTTTGATTGAATCCATATCATGAGATATGATAAGAATTTTACGTTGGCTATCACCTACTGCAACCATCCTCCTTTATCCGGACTTGGGACCGACTACATACGAGAGGCTCATACTTAGGCGAAGTTGACAAAATTGAATAGCAAGTGATAAAACTGAAACAATAAAGAAATGACAAAATTGGACTTTGGAAGTGATAGGTTTACTTAACAAGTGATAAAATTACGTTACGAAGTGATAAAATTAAGTAACAAGAAATAAAACTGAAATAGTTAGGAAGTGATAAAAATGTACTTTGAAAGTGATAAAAATATACTTAGAAGTGATAATTTTCGATTTGGAAGTAATAAATTTATGTTGAAAGTGATAAATTGAGAGGCGGTCAAATTAAAACATGAAGGAATTTATTACTTTTTTTTAAATAGCTGGAATGAATCGATTATCTCTTTTAAATGGAGGTGAGTAGAAAAGAACAATAATAAAAACTGTCAGATAGCTCCACCTTTGCTTTCTGTCTATCCAAACAAATCAAAAAAATAAGAAAGTAAGTGGGAAAGGTGATGAGAGGAGGTAAAATGTTACAATCTATCTCAACATCTCTACATTACATGCAGTGTAGTAAATATTACTCTTACATATTGATTGGTATAAAGAGAAAGTGTAAGATAATGAAGGCAATCATGTCTTATTTTGAGCCGACAGTCTTACTAGGTCAGACTAAGGTAAAAAAAACTAGTCGGACATCCCTCATCTGGTTTATGTTGTCTAACCTTCATCTTTCTTAACTTATCCGGATCTATCTTAACCCAGGACAGAACTTGCCTTACCTAATTCTGACTCGAAGATACATCAGGTCAGGTGATATCTTGCAAAACTTCACTCATGACCTAACGTGAACTTAACCCAACATGATGTTTTTTTTCTACATGCACCCAACATGATCATTGTGTATCTGAAATTTGGGTGACTCAAATACATAATCCGTTTAAGAATATAGGAACTCTTATGTTAAAGGGAAAAGATAAAAATGCGTTCATCTAACTTAGATGTATCCTAACTAATTTTCGTCATTTTACCTCTCATTAATGTCAAATAAAGGGTGTTATGGGAATGATAATTATGATATAAGAAGTAATATGACAATTCACGTTGGATGCGTGTATAGATGGGTGTTTATAATAATTTAAGAATAAGAGTAGTAGTGAAGGTATTCATGTATTTTGAAAATAAAGTGAAAAATACAAAATAGTAATTAAAAGAAAGTATGTATATATATATATTTTTTTTATTTTTTTTTACTTTTACATTTGAAATAATCATTTAGAGGTAGAGTGCATCTAACATAGATGCATCCTAGGCCGCACAAGAGATGAGCCGAGTTTTGCTCAATTCAAACTTTGTTTGACTAATTTTATTGAATTCGAGTTTGAGCCAAATTTATATAATGGTTATTTAAGCTTGGCTCATTTAACGATTGAATGAGCTCGAGTCAAGTATCGGACAGCTTGCAAGTCCGATAGGCCTACGATAGATTTAGCCTAAAAAATTTTAAATTTAAATTTATAAAATCAGGCCAAATGTTGGGGAGTAACAGTTTGTTTGCACTCTTAGTTATTTGATAAAAAAACGATATAAGTTATTGCTTATTAATTAAGTTGAATAACTAAATGAACACTTAAAAAGGATCTCAATGAATACTTAGGTGGACTCTTAGTAAGTAATAAGTTCTTAATGAATACCGAAACGAGCTTTTAACAAGTATATACTTAAACAAACTTGTTCACAAATATACTTGAATCGAGTTCACCGATATCCAAACTTGACTCGTTTAATGAATCATAGAATCATAGTTAAATTTCTTTCAAATTATACATTTAATTTAATAAACTATCTCAATCAAGTTATTATTGAGCACTCTCACCAATTATTCATGGAACGCATTGGTTAGTTTGCAGCCCGGGCCGCGTCCAATTCGCCCCCTATGTTAAGAGTTTCCACTTTCTATCCCTTCCCTACGTTTAGGGATATAAGTCGGAGTCGGATCAGATCGATCCGAAAGGTTCGTACAATCGGATCCATCTTCGATTTGATCAGACTGTCAGTAGCCGCGGCTGTACCCCGGCCGGCCCCCATTTGAAGCGTTCCTCCCCGGCTTCTACCCATCGGCGGCGGTGCTGCGAAGACGAGTTTTCTCCTCCTCGTTGTGCCCTGGTCTCTGCGCCGGCACCTGCCGCCGGCGAAGCTGTTTATCTCCTACCTGCAGAAGCCTCCCTTTCCATCACCTGTGGACGAGGATGAGAAGGACGCCGAGGATCCCCCGCCGCTCTCGCCGCCGGCGATGACAAATCTGATAACCCGCTAGTTTGATTCCGTCCTCATCCCGTTTCAGATCCTGAGGTGAGGTGCAGGGAGATAAGGCTCTATCCATGCTCATGCTGCTGCTGCGGAGACGGAGGTGAGGAAGAGGCTTCATCAGTCCCTGCCTGTGGAGGAGGCCTCCATCTCCTTTGCCTGCGGACGAGGATGAGGAGGAAGCCCAGAACCGCTGCCGATGCGCCCGACGAGGGTTCTTCCACTGCCACCGCCGCCGCCGATGGTGACAACAGCAGCAATCTGGGCAAGGTCTCCCCCAACATCTGACGACGCCCTCTCCCGTCCCCGGTGGGTGTTTCGGATTTCTCTCGATTCATCTTCATAGTTCTCTGGACATCTGGATGTTCCAAATTCGTCAAATTTGCGTGCGGCTCTTCCATTTTCGGCTTAATCATGGAGCCATAGGAGCGTTTGGCAACATGTGCCGCGCTCTCTGTCACGTTGCGGAGTCGCCTGAGCTCCCAATGTGGGTTAAGTCACTTGCCGAGTCATCCCAAGATGATTTCGTGCTGCCCTCCAAATTCGACAGTTTGGAGGATCGACCGGGTATGTGGACGGAACATGATGGTGAATTTACGACCGGGCCTGTTTCCCGTGAAACCGCAAGTGATGATGATGCCAATGTCGATTCTTTGTGTGCTATTTTGAGTTCTCGGTTAACTTCTCCTGATGCCGTTGTTCGAGCTTTGGATGGTTGTTCAGTCGATGTTTCTGCAGATTTGGTTGATAAGATGCTCAAGAGATATGCTAATGATTGGGTTGCTGCTTTTGGATTCTTCAAGTGGGTTGATTCTACTCAATCTTCATATAGACATTCAGCTAATTCTTTCGACGCAATGGTTGACATCTTAGGAAAGTCGAAGCAATTTGATGCTATGTGGAGTGTAATTGAGGAAATGGTTCTTCTTGGGAATCTGGTATCATTGTGGACGATGACAAAAGTCATGAGAAGGTTTGCGGGTGCCGGTAGATGGAAGGATGCTATCCAGACATTTCGTGACATAGAGCGATTTGGTGTTGAAAAGGACACTTCGGCCATGAACTCATTGTTGGACACACTGTGCAAGGAGAGGAGTGTCATGCGAGCCAGAGACATTTTCTTTGAAGTGAGGGATTCGATACCTCCCGATGCTACTAGTTTCAATATCCTAATCCATGGGTGGTGCAAAGCAGGAAAGCTTGAAGAGGCGCGGTGGACTATGGAAGAAATGAGGCAATCTGGTTTTAGTCCTTGTGTGATTTCATACACCTCATTGATTGAGGCATATTGCATGGACAAGAATTTCCGGGAGGTTGATGCCATCCTTGAGGAGATGCAGGCAAGTGGCTGCTCTCCAAATGTCATTACCTATACAATTATAATGCACTCGTTGGGGAAGGCTAAGGAAACTCAAGAAGCTTTGCGTATTTATGACACGATGAAAATTCATGGTTGTGTTCCCGATACATCATTTTACAACTCTTTGATTTATATACTTAGTAGGGCCGGACGGCTCCGGGATGCTAATGTTATCTATGAGCAGATGAATCAAAATGGAAGCCTGCCTAATCTCACTACATACAATACCTTGATTTCGGCTGCTTGCCTTCATTCACAAGAGGAACAGGCTCTGAAACTGCTAGTGAAAATGGAAGAAACTTCTTGCAAACCTGACATCAAGACATACACACCCTTACTAAAATATTGCTGTAGAAGAAAAAGGATGAGGATCCTATACTTTCTATTACATGACATGCATAGAAAAGACATCAGCCTTGACCTTGGAACATATACGCTTTTGGTGCAGGGGCTGTGCAGGAATGGGAAACTGCATCATTCATGCTTGTTTTTTGAGAGAATGGTGCTCAGGGGCTTTGTTCCTAGGCACCATACATATAAGATGTTGTTGGAAGGGCTTGAAAGAGAGAAGCTGTGCAAGCCAAAAGAAAATATTTTAAAATTGATGGCACTGGCAGAGAGTAAAAAAACCAGTCTGCTTAGTTCCGCTGAGGAAAAGAAATCAAACTGGTTCTGGGTTTATACAGCGGACAATGGAAATCAGACTAAAATTTCATCTAGCTCTTTGGAGAGGCTGTATGAGTAGGATCTGTTGATCTTGGGCCAAGTGGGCTGGTGGTTCCCTGTTAATTTCATGCTTGGGCAGCATCATGTTTCACCCTGTATTCTCTTCTATCCTTCGGTTGTTCCATGAACAAGGTGCTTGAAAACTTACCAACCAGACTTTTTTCAGTGATGTTTATGGACAGAAATAATGTTCTTATTACCTAGACTAAGGAATTGAAGTTTGATGGCAATATTTAAGGAATTAAAGTTTGATGAAAATCTTGTGATGACTTACAATTTCTTGAGGGAATGTGGACCTTCAAGAAAACGTTAACCTTGTATGTTGGAGTCTCCCTGTTTGTTTTTGTCATGCCTTCTGTCTAAGATCTGAATTCCTGACTTGCAGTGTTCCTTGTTCTTCTGGTAGTAAACCTTTTTATCTTCCTTTGAGAATATCATTGCCTTGTTGATGCAATGTCCAAGATTATATGAAAACATCAGCCATAATATCACTGAAAAACAAAGGGAAAATAAGGTTTAAGGTTTGATAATTGACTTCATGTTTTTTCATGATATTATATTATGTCAGAGGCAAAGTAAGCTTTAGACTTGACAGTTGAAGATATGCTACTTTAGATGAGACCACAACTTCATTCAAGAAGGAAAAGAGACATGTATACTGTATTCATGTGGTTTATTGTATGTATCAGATTCTGCATTTCAAGAAGTTTTACAGAGTGCACTGCCATGCTTTGAACTCCTCCCTTTCTTTTGATGCTACTCATACACTTTACATTGCCCAAGTTCTTGGTTAGTAGAGTGTGGACAATTTAGGTGTTAGCTGGCTAAAAAGAGTTCTTGGGAGTAATGGGCTAGGTGATGCATAAGTGTTCCAAATCTTTTAGGCATGAGTGAAGATTCTTGTTGGTAGTCAGGAAATCATTGTTTTAAATAATTACTGCATCTTCCAATAGATTAGATGAACTTGTTTTATGGAATCTCTCAATATGAAGATGGTTCGTGGGTTGCAAGGACAAGACCTGTCTATATTTTCTAGAGTAGGATGTCCCCCCCCCCCCCCAAAAAAAAGGGTCCAACAATAACTTGATAGTTACAATTACGTTTGTTTTCTGAATATTTTAAGAAAAAAATGCTGTCTAAGCTCCTCAGTAGGTTTAGGAAGAAAAAAAAAAGGATTACCATTGGAATGGGAAGAAAATCTATGTTTTGGGACACGCACGTGAGTGAAGCAGCTGTGTATGTGGAAATTTAAAATCAGAGAAAGAAAATGGGTGTGAGGAGGGTGGTGAAGAATTAAATCTATGTTGTGGGAATCTATGGGCGGTGAAGAGTTAAAAATGGATTTTTCTTAATGTATATGAAAAATGGGACTGAAGATATGGCTGTTATCTCTGTTCTACTTCCCATGGCAGTTAGGTGCAGGAATTTCTAAACACGTTACTATATTGGCTTGAGTGAATTGCTTTGAGAGGCTTTTATATTATATTTTAGTGCACTAAATCATTGTGTCTTGTCTTTTCCCAACAATTCAATATCCTCTCTATTTATAGTAGACTTGTTTTCACTCATTTTAAGGATCATAAATGACCATCCTGCATGTTGCATATTTTACCACTGCTAATTAGGAACATTATGATTTTGTTTTGGTATGATTATTGATGAGGCAGAATCCGATTCGGCCCATTAAAGCAAGCCCAAACCCCGTTCAGCCCAACAGCAGCAGTACCAGGCCCTCCGGGAGCCTTCGGCCCATCAGCGGCCCAGCAGCCTTCGGCCCATAAGCGGCACCGTCGCTCCCGGCCCAACAGGCTTCAGCCCGTCAGCGGCCCACCAGCCTACGGCCCGGGAGCAGCGCGGCAGCCCAAGGCCCAACAGGCTTCGGCCCATCAGCGGCCCAACCCCCTTCGGCCCGGTAACCGAATCCGGCCCACTCCGGTGGCGGATCAGGCACTATGGCGGTTTATCAGTAAGCCCTCATTTAGTCCTATATCGGCTGCCACCGTTAACCATCCGCTATCCTTTGCTATAAATACACCGCTATTTATTGCCCAAAGGATGCTTCCTCAAGCCTCCGAGACCCTTAAGGACTACAGTCCGAACAGCATTAAAGCTACTTTCTTTGCCTTCTGAATCGAATCTTCTTCAGGAGCTAACTTGACCGTCGGAGGGGGTTCTCCAGGGCTGAAGTCCGGGACTCCTGCTGACTGGTTTTCTTCTTCTTTCCCTCTTGCAGGAGCTCGGTTCGAATCATCGCCGACCTTCCCGAGTCGGTCTCGGCCGCCGACCTCGGACTCCTCTCCCTGGTCTCGACGCCGTGCGTCGGCTGCCCTTGCAACAGGGGATCCTCGGCCTCGTGCCGCCCCTCCGCCGAAGGAGCCTCGGCCCCGACTTCCCGGAGCGAGCCAGCCTTCGGACCTTCGATTCCGCAGCCTCTGCGTCCTCCGTCTTCCGGATCCCCGTCGGGCCCTTGAACACCGATCCGACCCAGCACCGGATCCATCTCTTCGGATTCCGGCTTCGGAATCCGGTCGTGATAGCTTCGGCTACATCACGTGGCGCCGTCTGTAGGAAACCAACAAAACAAGTCATGTCTCAGCGACCTGTGACCCGACGGTCCGGACAAAGCGAAGCAGAAGCACGGGAGGCCTCGGCGCAGATGTTGCCTTCTGAAGGAGCTCCTTCTGCCCCGCCGAGCCTGCCTCTGCCAACCATATCGGAGTCTCTCGCCTCGGAAGACCGAATGGGGGTGCTCCAGCAACAAGTGGCAACACTGGCCACTGCCGTCACGTACCTAGCGCCTCTTCAGGAGATGGTGTCCGCCATCGCCCAGCGCATGGGACTGATGGGACAGCTTCCTCAGCAGGCGCCGCTCCCCCCACTCTACCCAGTGCAAGATGCCCGGTTCCGGCCGGCGCCTACACCGATTTCTCTCAACGAGACCGCGGCAACGCGCAGCGAGCCATCGGCGCTACCTGCCCGAGCTCCTCGCGCTGATCGTCTGGCGGAGCAAGATTATGCTTCGTCGGAGTACCGTCCGGCCCGGACCGGAGGACAATCCGTCGCCACCTCAACTGCCCCGGACCTGGACCGGCGGCTGACGGCGATGCGCAAAGAGATGCAGCAGATGGTGTCTCGGCCTCACGGGGCGCCTCTCGCCAGCAGCATCCTGGAGCAGACCCCGTTTACGGCGGAGCTCCTGGCCACCGAGGTGCCCCCCAATTTCAAGCTGCCGAAGGGCCCTCTCTACGACGGAATGACAGATCCGGTCTGTCATTTCCAGAGATTCAACGCCTACCTCCGGGTCCGAGGGATCTCCGAAGCAGTCCGCTGCCGTCTTTTCCCCCTCACCCTTGAAAAAATCGCCCTCACCTGGTTCGAGACGCTGGCCCCCAACTCCATCCACTCCCTAGTCCAGTTGGGCCAGTTGTTCATCGACCAGTTCTATGATGCCACCCGGCAGTGCAAAACTTCCGCCAGCTTGCTGTCCATCCGGCAAGGCCCCACCGAAACTCTCCAGGAGTACTTCACCAAGTTCCGGACCGAGGCCGCCCAGATCCCGAACCTCGACAGCTCGATCGCGGTCTCGGCCGTGATCAGCGGGTGCCGGGACGAGGGGCTCCTCGGCTCCATTGGGAAGCGTCATCCCCCTACCTTCCAGGACCTCGTGGCCCGAGCCCATAAATACATCAACCGGGAGGCTCTGATGCTGTCTAGGGGTAAAGGCGCAGCCGAAGCCACCGCGGCACCTGCTCCCCAGGTGGTCCGACCTCGGCCAGAAGACCAAGAGCCCTCCCGAAAGCGATATCGCCGGGAGGACTGGGACAGGGAGAGGCGACGGGACCCGCAGCCGCGGTACCTACCCTTACCTGCTCCCCCTTCCCCGATGCTCATGGAGGTGAAGGGTATGTTCCGCCGGCCTGATCGCATCAAGACCGATCATCGCCGAAGGGACCCCGGCAGATACTGTGAATATCACCGGGAGATCGGCCACACGACGGATGAGTGCCGGCAGCTCCGGGAGGAGATCGACCGCATCATCCGGGAGGGAAGATTGCCGCAGTACCGACGGGAGCAGCCGCCGCAACAGAACCGGGACGTCCCTGCAGCGCCCAGGCAACAACAACCCCCGGCGATAGAAGCCGCTCCTCCACCGAAGGTCACCTCGGCCCCGGTAGAGTCATCCCACCAAAGACCCAGCTCTGGCTCTGGGTCTATCATGATGATATCCGGAGGGCCAGGGGAAGGATCAAGGCCGCGGCAGCGCAACACCGTAGCGGCGGTTGACGGCGAACCGAAGCGGCCTCGTCTGGAAGACATCACCTTCGGCTCCGAGGACCTGACTGATGTTCAGGTCCCTCACGATGACGCCCTCGTCGTCAATGCTGTAATCAATAGCTATGATGTACATAGAATATTTGTGGATAATGGAAGTGTCCCAAACATCTTGTTTTATGACTGTTTTGAAAAAATGGGATTGAGTGAGACTAATATGAAGCCTCATCGGGGCCCCCTCTTCGGTTTTAATGGCTCGCCCTGCCGAGTAGAGGGCATTGTCCGACTCCCTGTAACTCTAGGCACCGCCCCCCGGCAATTAACCATTGAAACGGACTTTGCCGTTGTAAAAATCGATTCAGCCTACAACGCCATATTCGGCCGAAGGCTCATCGGCGGAGTCGGAGCCGTGCCTTCGTCCTTCCATCAGAAGCTGAAATTTCATACTAGCCATGGAATAGGCGAGGCCAAAGGGAACCAAGAAGCAGCCCGGCAGTGCTACATGATTTCGGTCAAGGGGAAAACCGCAGCCGAAATCCTAACGATCGAATCATCGGCCGAGGCATCTCTGGGAGAAGCACTCCTCGCCGTCCCTATTCCGGGAGGCGAGGGACGAATCCTAATGATAGGCTCCGGCCTAGAAAAGATTGAAGCTTACCGAGTTCTTGAAGAAGAATCTCGACGTCTTCGCCTGGTCTCCGGCGGACATGCCCGGGGTTGACCCGGAGGTAGCAGAGCACCGACTCCATACCGATCCCGACCAGTCCCCGGTAAAGCAGAAGCGGCGCACCTTCAATCAGGAAAGGAGGGCCGCCATCCAAGCCGAAGTACAGAAGGGGCTGGACGCCGGACACCTCCAAGAGGTGCATCATCCGGACTGGATCGCCAACGTGGTGATGGTGCCAAAGAAAGATGGCAAATGTCGTATGTGCGTGGACTTCACCAACCTCAACAAGGCATGTCCGATGGACAGCTTTCTGCTGCCTCGGATAGACCAGGTGGTGGACGCAACTTCCGGCCATGAGCTTTAAGGCTTCCTCGACGCCTATTTAGGCTACCACCAGATTCGGATGCATCCGGATGATGAGAGCAAGACCAACTTCACGACCGATTTGAGCCTGTACTGCTATACCCGAATGCCCTTCGGTCTGAAGAACGCCGGCGCGACATACCAGTGCCTGGTCAACGAAGTGTTCGCCACGCAGCTCGGCCGAAACATGGAGGTCTATATAGACGACATGTTGGTCAAGAGCCGCGTTGCTGCAGAGCATTTGGCCGACCTTGCCGAGACTTTCTCCGCCCTGAGGCGGTATAAGATGAAGCTGAACCTGGCCAAGTGCGCCTTCGGGGTAGCCTCCGGGAAGTTCCTCAGCTACATGGTCACTCACCGAGGGGTGGAGGCTAATCCCGAGAAGGTTTCGGCCATCATGCAGATGCGCCCCCCGGCAAACCTCCGAGAAGTGCAGAAGTTGAACGGGAGGATCGCAGCCCTAAGCCGCTTCATGTCAAGGGCGGCAGACTACTGTTTCCCCTTCTTCAAGCTGCTGAAGAAGGCTAATAATTTCGACTGGACGGAGGAGTGCCAAGCAGCCTTCAATCAGCTGAAGGCCTACCTCTCCAAAGTCCCCATCTTGTCCAAGCCGGTTCCCGGGGAACCCCTGAGCTTGTACCTTGCAGTCTCCGAGACGGCTCTCAGCGCCGTCCTCGTCCGAGAGCAAGATGGCGTTCAGAAGCCAGTTTACTACACCAGCCGAGCCCTTCAAGGAGCGGAACTCCGATATCTTGCCCTAGAGAAGCTGGCTCTGGCCCTCGTCTCGTCCGCGAGGAGGCTCCGGCCTTACTTTCTGGCTCATTCCGTGAAGGTTCTCACCGACCAGCCCCTGAGGCAAATCCTCTCCCGGCCAGAAGTGTCCGGCAGGCTGGCGAAATGGGAGATCGAGCTAGGAGAGTTCGACATCTCCTACGCCCCTCGGGTAGCAATAAAAGCCCAGGCGTTGGCAGACTTCATCGCCGAACTTACCCCCTGCGCCTCCACGGCACCTCAGCCGGCACCTGACGCGCCCGAGGCCGAGGCTACTTCGGCTCCTGCGCCAGCAGACGAATGGCGACTCTTCGTGGACGGCTCCGCGTACTCCACGGGCAGCGGCGCCGGATGGATCCTGGCATCGCCCGAAGGGGTCGTCACGGAGTACGCCCTGCGCTTCTCCTTCCCAGCAACTAACAATGCCGCCGAGTACGAAGCTCTCATCTCCGGCCTCCGGGCCGCGAAGAAGCTCGGCGCCCGGAACCTGAAAGCCTTCGGCGATTCCCAGCTGATCGCCAGCCACATCTCCGGGGAGTACGAGGCTCGGGACGCAATAATGACGTCTTATCTCCAGGTGACTTGCAAAATCCTCGCCCAATTCGATTCTTATGAAATCGTGAGGATTTCGAGAGCCGAGAATACCCGAGCCGATGCACTTTCCCGGCTGGCGTCAACTCAAGACGGGGGAGGAGGCAGAATGATCATCGTCGAGGAGCTCGCCGAACCAAGCCTCGGCGAAGCCGAAGCCATGCTAGTCACTGAGGTCGAGGCCGAGACGTGGATGACTCCCCTCGTCGCCTTTCTTCTCCGAGGAGAAGTCCCGCCAGATCCGAGGGAGGCGAAGCACATTCGGCAGCGCTCATCCCATTTTCTCCTTCTGGACGGGGTGCTATACAAGAAATCCTTCGGCCGACCACTGCTGCGGTGCCTCGGCCCGGCTGAAGCCGACTACGCCACAAGAGAAGTCCATGAAGGGGTATGCGGGGCGCATGCGGGAGGAAGGGCCCAGGCTCACAAGCTCTTGAGGCAAGGCTACTGGTGGCCAACACTCCGAGAGGACGCCTTATCCCTCGTGCGGCGCTGTGACCAGTGCCAGAGGTTCAGCTCCCTCATTCACCAGGCAGCCACCCTTCTGACCCCCTTGTCCGATCACTGGCCTTTCGCTCAATGGGGAATCGACCTCCTGGGACCTTTTCCCATCGCCACCGGCCAAAGAAAATTCCTCATCGTGGCGGTAGACTATTTCACTAAGTGGGTCGAAGCCGAACTCCTCGCGTCAATAACCGATAGCAATGCTTGGAACTTCGTGTGGAAGTCCATCATTTGCCGGTTCGGCATCCCTCGGGCCATCATTTCTGACAATGGAAAGCAGTTCGACAGCCGACGATTCAGCGACAACTGCGCCAGCTTCGGCATACTTCACAAATTCACTTCGGTGGCGCATCCTCGAGCAAACGGCCAAGTCGAAGTCACCAACCGAAGCCTGCTGCAGGGATTGAAAACCCGCCTCGGCGAAGCTAAAGGCCGATGGGTAGAGTAGCTGCCAAGTGTTCTGTGGGCCTATCGGACGACAAGCCGAACCCCCACCGGCGAAACTCCCTTTCGCATGGCCTACGGGATAGAGGCCGTTATTCCGGAGGAAATCGGCCTTCCCTCTCTCATGGTCGTTGCTTACAATCCAGAGGCCAACGAAGAAGGTTTGAAAGACCACCTGGACCTCATTGAAGAGACCCGAGACAAGGCTCGTATCCGGCTGGCAGCATATCAGCAGCGCATGGCCAAGTACCACAACACTCGAGTAAAGCCCCGAAGCTTTGAAGTAGGGAGCCTCGTGTTGAGGAATGCTCATGCTTCCAAACCAGCCGAAGCCTCAGGGAAGCTTGCCCCCAACTGGGAGGGGCCCTATCGGGTCAGGGAGGTGATCAGGCGTGGAGCTTATCGGTTGGAGACCCTTTCGGGCCAACCTCTCCCTCGCACCTGGAATGTAGAGCGCCTTCGGCGTTATTTTATGTAAGTCACCTCTCCCCAGGCTTTCAGCCGGAGGGTAAGAATAAAGATCCCTTTTTCAGGAAATCTGGCATTATTTTCTCTAAGTCCGTGTAAACCGTATCGGGAGTGGCTTCGGCCATGCAAACCGTATCGGGAGCGGCATGGTTCTCTCAAAGTCCGCGAGTCCTTCGATCCGACGAATGGCTTCGGCCATGTAATCCGGATCAGGACGCGGCATGGTTTTCTCTAAGTCCGTGTAAACCGTATCGGGAGTGGCTTCGGCCATGCAAACCGTATCGGGAGCGGCATGGTTCTCTTAAAGTCTGCGAATCCTTCGATCCGACGAATGGCTTCGGCCATGTAATCCGGATCAGGACGCGGCGTTATTTTCTCTAAGTCCGTGTAAACCGTATCGGGAGTGGCTTCGGCCATGCAAACCGTATCGGGAGCGGCATGGTTCTCTTGAAGTCCGCGAGTCCTTCGATCCGACGAATGGCTTCGGCCATGTAATCCGGATCAAGATGCGGCATGGTTTTCTCTAAGTCCGTGTAAACCGTATCGGGAGTGGCTTCGGCCATGCAAACCGTATCGGGAGCGGCATGGTTCTCTTAAAATCCGCGAGTCCTTCGATCCGACGAATGGCTTCGGCCATGTAATCTGGATCAGGACGCGGCATGGTTTTCTCTAAGTCCGTGTAAACCGTATCGGGAGTGGCTTCGGCCATGCAAACCGTATCGGGAGCGGCATAGTTCTCTTAAAGTCCGCGAGTCCTTCGATCCGACGAATGGCTTCGGCCATGTAATCTGGATCAGGACGCGGCATGGTTTTCTCTAAGTCCGTGTAAACCGTATCGGGAGTGGCTTCGGCCATGCAAACCGTATCGGGAGCGGCATGGTATTCCCTCAAGGTTTGTGAATCCTTCGGATGTTATGAACCACATTAGCGAAGGCCCCGGCCGTATCTACTGGCGATATTCTATCAACGCCCTATCCGAACCTACATCGGGTCTCGGCTTCGCGAACTATAGCGAACGACAGCAAGGTCTCGGATTTCTGAAAGGCCAGATCCAATCAAGTCATGCAGAAGACAATTGAGGTAAAACTCAGAAATACTTCCTATATTCGCAGAAGGGGAAGTACAAAATCGGCTATCCGCCTGGCCGAAGGCTTACAAGAAAAGGAAAACAAAAACCGAGGGGAGCCCTCGTATCAGCCCTCGACAACCCCTTCCTCTTCCGCTTCGACGGCGTTTCGGCCAGGAGAGGGAGAGGGAGAGTCAACAATCTGCACAACTTCGGGCGGGGCAGCCTCCTCAGGGGCCTCCTCGGCGGGCACAGCTTCGTCGTCTGGAGCTGGGGGCGAGGCCCTCTCGGCCATAAGATCCTTCCACCAGGATAGGAGCTCCCTGGCTTCCTCGCCCATCGGTAGGGCGACCCCGGTTAAGTTGACGCTCGGGCAGGCCCTCTGGGCGACAGCCAGCCCGAGGTCGAAGACCGTAGAAGACGCCAGCAGTTGAGCTTGGAGGATCTCTTCGGCGTAGTCCGGGCCGGCCTTGTAATCGGCTACGGCCGAGTCCGCCACCTCCTCCAGCTTCTGCTTCAGAGCCGATACCTCCTCGGCATGGCGGCGCTTCTCCGAGGCCCGCCGCGAGTCCTTGTCCTGGATCTGGGCCTTGAGGGCCCGGATCTCAGTCTGAGCCGCAGCGAGCTCACGCTCGGCCTTCTCCTTCTCCCGCTCGGCCTTTTCCTTGGCCTCGGCGGAAGCACGGGCCTCTGCTGCCCTCTCCTCCAGCTGCGCCCGCGTCAGGACGCTCGCGGTTGCGAGCCCATCGATCAGGGGCTCGATTTGAGGCACCACCGAGGGATCCTCACCCGAACCGGCCGACTCCCCCTCGGCCTCCAGGAGCTTGAGTCGGAGTAGCTCCTGATGGTGCATCAGGACGCTACCCGTCACCGCAGCCTGCGGACCGAAAGCAGACAAGGATCAGAGAAGATAAATCAAAAGACAGCTAAGGAGAGCTAAGTTGAAGCACTTTCAAGCTTCTTACCTGGACCGCCAACCGAGCGCTCATCGCCGCCAGGTCGGTGACCGAATGATCCTTCAGCTCTTCGAAAGCCGAAGGGCGAGTGAGGCTGCGGAGCAGACGGAGGCACGTCTGCGAGTCCTCCATATTCTCGTCATTGTAAACCCCCGGTTCGGGGTGCCACCACTCGCGCTGCGCCCGGGGCGCTTGCGACCCGGCGCCTTCGTCATCGGCCCCTGCCGATACGGCCGGAGGGGAGTCGCCCCTCGGTGCCTCGGGAGACGCCAGCCTTGCGGCCCTTCGGGCCCCGGCACTTTTCCTGATCAGCGGAGCCGGCTCCGCCTCTTCGGCCTCTTCCGCCCGGGGGCGCTTCCACGGTCGGCCGCCCCTTCGAGCGGCGAACTTGGTCTTTTGCTCCCTCTCGAGAGCGGCGGCGGCAGCACGGCCCTCGGTGGAGGCCGCGGTCCTTGGGACCCCGCCTCGGGTCCTCGGAGCTCCAGCGCCTCGGCCGGACCCGTCTGCCGCCTGCGGAGCTGGTGCCCGACCTGGACCGCGCCGGTCAGATATCCGGGCAAGGAGGGCGTCGAGCTCGGCCATTGCTGCAAGCGAGAAGAACATGTTAGAAACAAAACAGCGACCAAGTGCAAATTCAAAGCCGACTTACCCTCGGCCGAAACTTTATCAGCCTCTTCAGCCGGAGGAGTTTCGGCCGGAGGAGCGGCAGCCCTTCCTCCGCGGCCCCGCGGAGTCTCCCCGGGAGGAAGGTAGGGAAAGGTCCGCTCCGGATCGGACCGGGGGTCCGGCCACACCCCGGCGTTCACCAGCCGCTCTGACGCGCTGAGGAGCCCCCAGATATCGTACGGGGCCATGACCTGGATATGGCCCACGAGAGTGCTCTGTACGGGAGTCAGAGCAGGAGGGTCCGAGTGGCCTGCGGCCAGCGGCGCCCATTCAGTAGGAAAGGGCCACACGCCCTTCTCGTTCTCCGGCAGAGAGATGAAGATGAACTTCCTCTTCCAGCCGTGGATGGACGAGGGCTTCCCGGATAATATGCTTCGGCCGACCCGAAGGACTAAGCAGTACCACTCGGATTTCCCCTGCCTTTGGATTTTGAAGAGGTAGCAGAAGACGTTGATGGAAGGGGCGATCTGTATACGGGCGAAGACGCTCAGGAAACCGTATACGGTGCGCCAAGAGTTAGGAAAGAGCTGAGACGGGGCCAGCCCGTAGAAGCTGAGAAGGTTGATGACAAAGGTGGGAAGAGGAAGACGAAAGCCCGCCTGGAAACTATCTACGTAGATAGAGAAGGAACCCGGGCGGAGAGTGTTGGCCCTGGTGGCGGAGCCAGGCCGATGAGGGGACGTCCAAGAAGGAAGCTGGAAATAAGAAACAAGGTTCCTAACCTCTACGTCCGAAAGGGCGCAGGATGCTTCCGAGGCGGTGTCGGGGCGACGGCGTCCCGAGGTGGAAGCCCGGCCTGGGTTCCGGACCTCCTCGGTAGCCTCGGCCCCGGAAGCCTCGGCCCCAGAGACCTCGACCTCGGAAGCCTCGGACCCCTCAGACCCAGAGACCTCAGGCACCTCAGACATCGCGGAAGCGAGGGAATCTAAGGTGAGGGGATCTGACAGAGAAGATTTCGGAGAGTGGGAAGGAGTATACTCCTCGTCCGAAAGAGTAATCTCACTAGAAGAAGGACTCCGGACCATAAGGCCGCGAAGGGGAGAAAGAAGGCCAAGGCTTACTCGCAGGAAGGGGGAGGAAGTCTCTCCTGAACCGAGCGCAGCTTCTCAAGCCACCCAGCTCCACCAGCGATGCGCTCTGAGGAATGGAGATCCTCCCACGGTGGCCGGCGAGCTCGGACGAAGCCTTCAGAGAGCTATCCTTTCGCTGGAGAGGAGGGAGAGCTCGGGTGATCGCAGGGGAAACGCAAGCGCAGCAGCATGAAGAAGAACAGTGCCCTGCTGAGGGCTTGTATTTATAAGCCCCATCCGAAGCACCTCCCGCCGAAGCCAACGGCCGAGATCATCCCTCTCGTCCCCTCGCTCCTCTCGGATGCCCGCCACGTGCACCGTCCTTCGGCAATGATGACGGGCCGGCTCCGGGACTCGCAGCAGAGCGATCAACGGCCGAGAGCGCTCCGACCCTTCGGCTGATCACCCGGATGCCCGCCACGTGTCCCGATCCGCGTGCCGAAGAAGGGAGCGGCGGCAATCCGAGTGGTGCCTCGGGCAGAGAGCCGAGGCGATCCGCGACCTGCGGGCGGTCAGGATCCTTTTGTGTTTTTGACGGAGCGGCCGGATGCGCGACGCGTGTCCCGTGCTTCCTCGCGAGGCGACGCCCATCCCGTCCATTTAATGAAGCCTGACGCGAGTCAGAGGGCTCGGCCCTTCGGCTTCTAAGCTTTGAGCCTTCGTCGTCACTCCGAACGAAGACGAAGCAACCGCATAGCCCTCGGCCGACCGAAGGCACCCTCTTCTCAAAGAAAAAGAACAGAGCTTCGGATATGACACCTGTTACGCTATTCTCCTACTAGCTTCGGGTTATACTCTCGCCATCTCAGAACTGAGGAAGACAAGAGTGGGGGGCTATGTGATGAGGCAGAATCCGATTCGGCCCATTAAAGCAAGCTCAAACCCCGTTCAGCCCAACAGCAGCAGTACCAGGCCCTCCGGGAGCTTTCGGCCCATCAGCGGCCCACCAGCCTTCGGCCCATAAGCGGCACCGTCGCTCCCGGCCCAACAGGCTTCAGCCCGTCAGCGGCCCACCAGCCTACGGCCCGGGAGCAGCGCGGCAGCCCAAGGCCCAACAGGCTTCGTCCCATCAGCGGCCCAACCCCCTTCGGCCCGGTAGCCGAATCCGGCCCACTCCGGTGGCGGATCAGGCACTATGGCGGTTTATCAGTAAGCCCTCATTTAGTCCTATATCGGCTGCCACCGTTAACCATCCGCTATCCTTTGCTATAAATATACTGCTATTTATTGCCCAAAGGATGCTTCCTCAAGCCTCCGAGACCCTTAAGGACTACAGTCCGAACAGCATTAAAGCTACTTTCTTTGCCTTCTGAATCGAATCTTCTTCAGGAGCTAACTTGACCGTCGGAGGGGGTTCCCCAGGGCTGAAGTCCGGGACTCCTGCTGACTGGTTTTCTTTTTCTTTCCCTCCTGCAGGAGCTCGGTTCGAATCATCGCCGACCTTCCCGAGTCGGTCTCGGCCGCCGACCTCGGACTCCTCTCCCTGGTCTCGACGCTGTGCGCCGGCTGCCCTTGCAACAGGGGATCCTCGGCCTCGTGCCGCCCCTCCGCCGAAGGAGCCTCGGCCCCGACTTCCCGGAGCGAGCCAGCCTTCGGACCTTCGATTCCGCAGCCTCTGCGTCCTCCGTCTTCCGGATCCCCGTCGAGCCCCTGAACACCGATCCGACCCAGCACCGGATCCATCTCTTCGGATTCCGGTTTCGGAATCCGGTCGTGATAGCTTCGGCTACATCAATTATGATCAATTTTTATGTTGCCTTATGGTTTTCTTTGACATGCAGGAGGCAGAGGCATGAGAAAAGCCAAGACATTGAAATCCCTTCTCTGCTCCATATGTTGACATTTGAATATGTGGATGGAATGTCTGTGGGTGGAAAGCTCTCATAGTTTGTACCCACTGTGGGATTAAAGAGGAGATAAATGGTATTGCCATGCAGATTGACAATATTATTGGGAGACTTCATGGTGAAGGCCTTGTGCATGGTGATCTGACTGCTAGAAATGTGGTAATGCAAAAATGGCCAAACTATGTACTGCATTAGTCTTTGGGCAGCAGTTTGGGAGACTTCATGGTGAAGGCCTCATGCTTGGTGATCTGACCCCTATAAATGTGGTAAGTCAAAGATGGGCAAGTCATGTATGACATTACTCTTTGGACTGCACTTTGATCCCCTGTTAATCAAGCTTTCACCTATAGCAAATGCATGGGGCCATATCTATATGTTTCTTAGGTATTTATTGCATATTCTGTAGGAATTTTGCGTGTTTTATTTTCCTGTTACATGCAGGTGGACATGTGAGAGAGCATTCTCAAAGTCATGGGGCTGCCTCTTTTCAGCTGCCTGGTACTCATCTACCTTCGCCCGAGTTTCATTTCCACTCTTCCTGGAGACGCATGATCATTTGTATGTTTTATAGAGCGTGCTGCTCAATGTTCTCTTATTACATGGCGATATGGTAAGACAAATTGATTCCTTATGTAAATTGGTTCTGACCCGGAATAATAACTCTGTATTTCTAGTAAGCATCAGGTAAGACAGCTTCTCAATATTGTCGTAGCCCTTGAACATTTGTCCCAGGAAGGGGTGCAGTATTCCAATGTCCGTTACTTTCATCTCTATTTCTCTTTCATTGGACTCTCTTATATGGAGACTTGCCTTCCCGTGGAAATTATAGAATATGCCCCTCTTGTGGCGACTTTCCATCTTACGTCCGATAGAACACCAGGGATAGCCACTTCGAAAATTTGAATTTGGAAGCATATCATATACCTTGGCTTATCATACAACTTTTTCTGTATTTTTTGCAGGGAGAGCCACTTAGAAATTTTAATCTATGCAAGAGGAAGAATCAAGTGAAGAAGCCAAAAGGAATATAAGTCATGTATAAAAAATTATTATAGTGCTTTCCAAAACAAGCTTTTGGTTCAGACAGGTGTTCAGGGGCCTGTCAGTTTGAGAAACAAGAATGTCCACTGTGTTATGCTAGCAACCTCTCTATCTATTAAACTCAAGAGCTTTGTAAAAAATATCAAGAAACCTGGTTTTGATGTTCAAAGACATCAAATCTGATGAGAGGAACTTGGAGTACCTGTCGACCTTGACCTAATTTAACATGGACTTTAATTCTGATGACGTTTGCCTTCTATATCCCAATATAGGATATGAGCATTTCCTAA
This sequence comes from Zantedeschia hybrid cultivar, assembly GCA_030544215.1. Classification (NCBI taxonomy): domain Eukaryota; kingdom Viridiplantae; phylum Streptophyta; class Magnoliopsida; order Alismatales; family Araceae; genus Zantedeschia; species Zantedeschia hybrid cultivar. The sequence continues at coordinate 18,618,590 of JARZZO010000006.1, forward strand.
AAATTTCAGAATTGTTGTAGTATACCCCCACTAACTGCAAATGATGTTCATATGGCAAAGCTTTCTATACCAACTAACTATAGGAGTCCTCTATGTCAGAAAACTCAGGGAAAAAGTTTAAAAAAAGGAGGGCCCTCAACCATAGCTCCTTTGACCACGCTCAAACCAATGGAAATCCAAACTCACCACTGCAATGAAGAAGCCCCCTAGGACCACATACGAAGGCATGGGCTGTAAGGATCGCAAGGGAATTAACAATATATAAAATTTAAAACTAATAACGCAGCGAAATAAATGATCATGTGGGTTTTTTTTTCATCCGTTTCTGCTAAATAACATCGAGAAGATCTGATCTTCACTTTGGATGGAGTTGAATCTACAACGGATATTTGGTTCCGTCATCAACCATGCAGATATTTACCCTTTACTGGTATTTATGCGATTCTTCGGTTGAGGGATTGTCCTTGTCTCTCTAGAGAGGTCCATTTGATCTTTGATTTTTTTTCTTGTTTGGGCATGCAGATGATGTAGTAAGTAGAGCGACAACGGACGTAGAAGATAGAGAAGAGAGGGGTGCCTCCTTTCGAAGAGGATGGCCAATAAAGGAGGAGAGAGAGGGGGTGGCTTCTTTGTTGAAAAATTCTAGAGCTTGAGCCAAAGTTTCTCCCACATGCTAAAGTTGTATAAATTATTATTTTATTTTCATTAATCGAGAACTTTGTACATGTGACTTTCTAGATCCAAATGTCAGTTTGATTTTGAACTTTTCAAGTTCAATAACATTTTATTGACTTAATTAATTATTCATATTAAACAATTAATCTATAGATTTATCATCTCATGATTAAATTGATTGGGATTTCGATTGTGGTAGATATCAAGTAATACCTCATGTCCTAGAAGGCATCGGAGTTAAACAACTTAGAAACTTTTTTGTCATCCGTTATCGTCTGGTTGTAGTCATTCATTCATACAATGTTCTCAAGTAAATTTAAAATAGTTTAATTGTCAAACCTTAATTATGTTCGCTCATGTAGATTACATATCGGCAATATGTATGTACCAATCGTTAGGGGTGTTCACTATTTGATTTAACCTGAAAAACCAAATCGAAGTAGACCAAATTTTTGATTTGGTTCGGTTTGAAAACCAGTTCGATTCGATTTCCAAATCCTTTCAACCCTTAAAAATTAAACCAAATCGAAATTTCAAAATAATATTATATTAATGTTCTTTCAAACTTGTCCACAATGAAACCATAGAAACCACTAAACTGTCCACCAACCAAACCCTCCACGTACTAGATTGCTTACATCATGTTTCCCTGTTAACAATTATAAGGAAACAGGAGTTTTGACATCTGTCGATCGAGGACTAAACCTACAGTGCCTCCTTGCACAGTGCAGCGCCCATGCCATTCATTTTGTGAATTTTAATCTTATACGGGACGTTTTGTTTTACCACTTCTGCACAGGGTCTATAAAGGGAAGGGTCGCTACGTTTTTTATGACTTGCAGCTGGGCCGGTGTCCCAATGTTCAAACAACCGTTTTAATGTCAAACTCAAGTAAGTAAATGGACTCATTAATTTTAATGAAAATTTTCTCCAAATAAGTCGGTTCAAACCGATCTAAACTAAAGTAAACCGAACATTTTTTATTTGGTTCGGTTCGATTTTAAGAGTGAGTCAGTTTGATTTGGTTTAGTTTGAAATTTATTTTCTTTTAAATCAAACCAAACCGAACTGTGAACACCCCTACCAATCATGTCATTGTGCTGCAAATCCCTTAATTGACAGCAGTTCAATGAGTTTATTCACTAGTCAGTATTTACAAGTTCACCTTAGTGTCTTCACACAAGTAAATATGAAATCAATCATTCTCATCTTATGAGGAAAAATAATATGTACTAATCTCATCAGATATTTGACGTTATTCTCAAATATTTTCTGACTAAGAATAATTTAGAATATATGTTTAAAAAAAATTGATCTCATTATCATAACTTCATCGTGATTGAATTTTTTCTCACATACTTCATTATAAAATGGTAAATACATATTACACATAATGAACATAGTATTTTTTATTACTTCATGAGAATAAGACTGTACATAATAGTTATAAAATTCACTTGACGGACACCAATAATTAACACGGGCGATAGATAAGTCATCATGGAGCAAGCTCTAGTTCACAAACAAAGACATGGATGATGGAGAAGCCATAGTTAGTAGAAGAAGGCACGAGTGATGGAGAAGCTCTGGTTCGCACAGGCACGAGTGACGAGGATGAACAAATTCAGGAGTGAGTGACTTTCCACTATCTTTTTAGGATTTCTCTAGAATCCAAAGGAGAGGAGAGTAATGAATCTGGTGGTGGTAAGTGTCCCCTTTCTAACTTTTTGGTTTTGGGAGAATCCCAAAGCTTGATGAGACATGTATCTATTTATTTCTGCTAATCAATTTAGCTTCTCTAGAAAATTAGGACCTTAAAATTTGACTCACTGGTGCAAACAAACACAATTTATTATACACTTGAGAAAATTTTGGATATCATAGCCATAAACTGGGGTAGAGGTGAGGCCTGGTTGAATAAATTGCAGAATAATGTTTGCTGGACTGACAGTCAATCTCGTACCATACGGCTGTGCCAGGGAAGTCTTTTTTTTTTTTTTACTAAAATCTCAAAGGGGTTGGGGGGGTCATCGTTAAAAAATTCAAAAAAAAAAAAAAAAAACAGAGTTCACCGGCCCTTACGTGATACTTCATCTCCTGGAACTGTCATCAAACTAATCTTGCTCAAGCTACCATTCAAACTCTTGGAGAATTCCAAAAGCCTATCCAACATCAGGTGGATCATCCCATTCGAGTTGTGGTAGACAACTTTAGGCCAGAGAAAATCTTGTTTAGGTGGCTAATAGCACTCCAAAGTCATCCAGGCCATTAAGCCGTATCACGGGTCAGCTTGAAAACCGGGTTAAAGAAACGCACGTTGGGTCATTTTGAAAAATCTTGTTCATGTGGCTAATAAACGTCTAGTAGAGAAGAATAATGCTAACCTATTGGGAAAACTTCTCCACTTTTCTTATCCATGTGACATGGCTGGTTCTCATTGATACATGCTTTAAACTTTACTGTAACTGTATATAATAAATTGACAACAATAGTCTTCATTGAAAACTTTAAGAAAAGTGGAGAAAGAAAACCGTCATGCTAACATCTTTGTAGAGAAATACTTGCTGCAGTGGAGCAGAAGTTTCGTTGAGAGATTGCAGCTGCAACTGTCATTAAATCAAGGATTTAGACTACGTACATCATGCCTTAAAAAAATGTAATGGCATGGGCCTTAAAAAGACATAAAAAGGACATTGCATCAAACGTTTCTCTATCTAATACTGTCGAAGCTGCATGAAATACCCGTCATTTGATGGATAATTACGTCTGTTTATAGTACTGGAGAGCAGATAAAATGGTTAATTAATATGCAGACATCTTTATTTGGAATTTAAAGACAAAACTGTCTCGCTGAGAATCGCAAGTGCATGCATGCTCGCTCTATACCTAATAATTATATTTAGTGTTTTCTTCTCCCATAATTCAACTTGAATGAGGACCGCACTATTCTTACTCCTTCAAAAGCACTCCTCACATCATCACCATGGGACCAGTTATTTAGCTTGTGATGACATGAGATCACAATCTATTAATGCGATGGGAATATCTTAAGAGATCAATGCATTCATGAGAGTATAAGCAGTAATTTCCTCCGAGTAAGGGTTAATCTAAGAAGGAATCTATCACTGTCCACCATTGTTTCCTACGGGCTTTTTGCTTCAAAGCAGTCATTGTTCACGTAGTCCTTATACAACATTTGCCACCTACGGACCCAACTTTTTCTCTAGTAACGAGATCAGATCTTCTAGACTTTATAAAGTATTTAATCAGAAAAAGTTGATGAATGTCAAATTTATTCTTAATGTTTGTGAGTAAGAATACATCAGAATTTAAATAATGAGATTTAAAAGATTCCATTTTTATCTGTACATCTTCTTGACTGTCCCATCAGGGATGGATCGGCTAAGCGGGGCACAGCTGACAAGGCAAGACGCTGATGGCCATACGAGGCACACGTGCTCGGGAAAAGGCCGTCCCTGTCGTTGATCTAAAGTCCACCCGTGCGGTCCTCCGTGTGTGTCTGTGTGACCGGGAGCAGCTCGCAATAATTCACCGTGTTATGCTGGGAGGGATGAGCGGGGCTGCAGGCCACATGAGTGGGGGTGGTCCATTCGGCTGTGTGGTGGTCCGGAGCCCAGCGGCGGACGCAGCTGGGCTTTGACGGATTCAATGCTGCGAGTGATGGAATGAGATGATGTGATTCTCCTTGGCCTTTTCCACATTATTTGTATTTTATTATATTTATGAGAATTTAAATTCTTTTGTTTTCAAGTCTCATTTCTCAGATTGAGATCTTCTGTTCTCTTGTTGTGATTCTTTGGTTATTTTAAATACTTATTGGATGTTTAATCTATGTCACTAATTGACATTGGCGGATAGCTCATTTCAGTGGAGTCCTAGGACCCATTGAAATTTTAAAATTTTCTTAGAAAAGTTTTAATTTAATAAAGTAAATTTCAAATTTAAGTATAAGATGACCACACTAAATTTTTTAGATGACCCACAGGACTCAGTCTCACTCGGATCTCAGTTCTACTGAACTTTTTACATAATATTATAACTTATATTTATGATTTAATAAAAAATTCGTTGAGTGCATTTGGAAGAAAAAAATTTCTCGTAACGAAGTGTATTATTTTTATTAAAGTATATCATTTTTATAATAATTAAAATATATTTATTTTTATTTTTTATTATAATAAAAATAAAATATAAATAAATTTAATAATGATCCGAATGACCTCACTGGACAAAGTTTCTACATCCGCCACTGCTAATTGACATGATACGACAATGAAGAAAAAGAGTTTTTTTTTTTCCCTTTTTCAAGCTTTAGGAGTTTGTCATAACAGATGAAACAATAAGATCGAATAGAGTATTAGAATAGTCCTATGTTGAAAAAGGGATAAAAGAAATAATGTTTAATGTATATGGTGCCTACTCTATTCAATGTCTTAAGGTTTGAGTTGAATGGCTCATTAACTTCAACATATATCAGAGTTCATAGTGACGAACTGGGTTGTACGCCTCACTTTATAGCCTACGTGGCAAAGTTTAAAATCGGTCTACGTGAAAAAGGAACAAAAGAAATAATGCTTAATGTACATTGGGTACACACCCTGTCTTTGTGGTCTATTTAAGGCATTGAGTGGATTAGGCATTGTTAATTTCTTTTGTTCTTTTTTCAAAATGAGACTATTCTAATACGTCCTTTCACAGGCCGATATTAGACTATGTCAAATAGAGGAAAAACAGAAAGCAGAATAAGTAGAGGATCTTAATTTGCATGTGACTCGAGTGAGCGTGCGTGGGAGGGGGGTGATGTTTGCCACTCTAATTCGTCTGCCCTATTTGTAAGAAAATAGAAAGGGTGTCTTGTTTTTACTACGTCAAATCTTTTGCTTTAGACTTTTCTCCTAATTATTTACAAATTTATAGTGTTTGAATTTATAATAGATTTGTCATTTTCAATACATTGAGGTTTATGCATAAGATATGTCTAGATGAAAATTATGGTGAATCAGTAATTTCTTTTCATAAAACCATATGTTTTTGTGACACGATTTTTATTGAGGGGTAGACTTCGTTCCTTGTTTAAAGGCATTAGCGCAGACAATGAAAATGGATTAGACATTAGAATGGCTTGGTTGCTTTTGGTCCTATTTTTGTTAAGAGAGAAGATCTTCTTAGTACATATTTAGACTATAGTCTAACAGTACTGAGAGAGGGAGGGGAGCCAAACATTGCAACAAGAATTCTTTCATGTGATCTCAAAATTTAATTGATACTTAAAACCTCGTCCTCTCTGTTGGACTCCGATCTAAACATGTATTGAGAGGATCTTTTCTCTTTCTGTAAAGCCATGACAAGGTCGAGCTCTGAGACATAGTAGTCTTTTTTATATCTTCTAAGCTCGTTGGTACAAATCCACATGAATTAAACTCCACAGCTGGTACTAATCCACATGAATCAATCTCTACAACTTACCAAATCTCTACGCCAAAGAAATATAAACTCCTATTCCCACTACTTAATTACTCAAAACTAGGGCCACCAATCGGTCCTTTTCAAACTTCTTTTAAAGAATTCAAGGGAGGGAGAAGAAATAGAGAGACGATTCGTAGATGCATGGCCAACGGTCACACCGAAGCCAGCAGGCGGGTATGGGCTTCTAAAATCAGTCACGACCATAGACTTCACTCTCACACGCAAATAAAGCAAAAGGTGGCAAGCAAATGGGAGAGTTGATGAATGATGAGAAGACTTCTTCACTTCAAGTAAAAGAGGGGGCCGGATTCCCTGATTTAATTGCTTTAACAATGTCACAAGAAAAATGATATAATAATATACTTCTTTAACACTAAATTAAACACAAGTCACGCTAAGATAAAAATGTTCTCTCAATGCTGTTATAAGTAACTCACTTGAATTTTAAAATTTGATATCCTTCTTATCCTCTTATGTCTAGTGTCAGATCATTTAGTGTTAAGAAAGTATATTACTATACCAGTTCTCTATTCACAATACGTCTTGGAACTATGAGGATTTAGATTTCCCCCACCCACTCCTCAAACTAAGGCCCCTCCTGTATCAACAAAGGACGTTTTGGATTCCAGGTTTCCAACCCCAATAGGTGACGGTTTCTTGGGAAGGATAAAACATTTATTTGCTTTCCATTTCCTCTAATTAGGAGATGTGGATAAACTATATAATCTATGTTAGTGAGTACGTGCTAGGGAGGGAGAGAAAGAAGAAGAGGACGAGGACGACGATGCTGGCCATCTTTAATTCTTACGTCCGTGCATGGCCGCCCGTGCGCTCCGTTGTTGTCTGTCCGGTGGGGAGAAGAGACAGCACAGCCGGCCACTGCCGCACTTATTCTCGACACTGTGCGTGGTGGCAGGGATGGGCGAGGAAAGCGCCTGACGGTGACCGTTTCCTCATCTGGTTCACAGCCATTCAAGGTTGTGGGTTCAAGGGATTCAATGCTACTCTTCCTAATTCGGCAGCTGGATGGGTGAATGAGTGTGTGATCAGCTAGTGTGATATTGATCATTAAACGAAAGGAAAAATATATATAGAGATAAGTTTATTTCGTTAGCAGTGTAAGCGTTAAGCTTGAGTTTTAAGTTACAACAGGTCTAGATTACTTATTTTGACGTTTACCAACCAATTGGTTTCATTTCAACAGTGCTGCTGTTCACGTAGTTCCTGTCCAACACTGCCACCCGCGCGCTGACCGAATCCTTCTCCATTCAAACCGTATCTCCGGCTGTTGAGACGTAGTGTTCAACCGTTCACCCGCGTGTGAATGAGGGGGACGGCCAGCCGTTCTAATAATGCAGCATGCGTGCATGCCTGAAGTCGGCAGGTGCCGGTGACGCCTTCGCATGCAGTGGCAGTGGCAGGGCAGGCAGGCAGCCGCTCGCGCCCGCACGGCCGCACACCTCCCCGGCCGCGCCCCACCTTGGATCGGCTATCCTTCGCCGGCGCTGCTGAGCAGGCATGACGCCGACGGTCATATGAGCCTCTCAGTGTTCAGGAAAAGGCCTTTACTGTCGCAACTAGATCTATAGCTCGCCCGTGCAGCAGCACTATGGCACGTTGCATTTATGCACTGTGTTGTGCCGGGAGGGACTGGCAGGCCGCAGGCCATGTGATGGTGGGCATTCGGCTGCCCCTGTGGTCCAGAGCCAGTGGAGGAGGCAGGGGTTATGGAATAGTGATATCACGAGATGCAAAGTACGTATCAGTATGTGTATGACTGATCCTTAATTAATTACAGGGCCTTCAGTCGTGTATCGATCCCCCGTTTCTTATCTCTTAATTTGCCTCCTTAATCACACGGCCTCTCTTAAACTTATTAGGTCATTTAATTGAAAATGTTAAGTTAGAAAGTGGAGAGAACGACGTCATGTTTTTAAATGTATTTTTCCTTCTATTCTCATCTAATATGAGGCCATTCTAATGCGCCTCTCCACACCTAGCTATCTTCCGACTTTATGATAAGAACAAGGAAAAAAATGGAGTGCGTACGTAGCCCAAACATATATATAACCATTATCTTAAAGTTATTGAATTGTCTAACTTAAAATTTTAAGACTAAAAGTCGAGAAAACATCATTTTTTTAAAATTTTTTATTTTTTAAATTCTCCATCTATTGTGAGAATATCCTAATACATGAACAATGATAGATTTGTTTTTATCTCCATATATTCAGTACAAAGATGCATCTACTATGTCCCTTCACGTACGTGATTGATCACTCTATCCTGTACACAATAAATTAATAAGAAATGTGTGGCCAAGAAACAAGACCATAGACTTTGACACTCTGTTCAAGTGATTAGGAAATCTAATTTAAAATCTTACGACAGAAGGTGAAGAGAAGATGAGACTTTTAATTTATAAACATATTTTGTCCCTTGTCTCCACTAAGCGTGGCACCTACTCTAACAGCTAGCGTTCACTTCTAGCTAGTAGAGGACATGCATTTGAAGATCTTATCATTCCAGTGACCTCTGCCGATGTTTATTGTAGCATCTGTTAGTCTGTTACACGCTTACAGCTCAAGGTTTGTCGACTCGAAGAGTCGGATCGACTTCAATCTCTCGTAATTTAGTACGAGTCGGGTTGATTCATGCCGACTCACACAAATTGTATGAAAAAGTTCTTTTAGATCGTACAGATCGGTTGAGTCACAGCGACTCAGATTCTCTTGATACGATATAAGTTATCCGAGTTGACACAAGTTAATTCGGTACAGCAAAACATGTTACAGCTAACATAACACCAGCTGCACCTTTGCCTCCTTCGCGGACCTACAAACAAGCATGGGCAGCGGCAGCCCAACTTTGTACCGCTGTTCAGCAATGCCATAAAGGAATCAAGCTGCTGATCTGGTCATCCATGGCAGGGGATCTCCATCTTGTTATCATGCAACGCCAGTTAGGTGATGCGGTACGTAGCATCCCCGAATCTTATCATTAAGGTCTTGTTTAGGTTATTCTCATCCCTCTCTTGATAATTTGACAAAATAAGAGAGGAAAAGTACAGGAGATAATGTTCTGTGTCGTCTTAACAGGAGATATATAATTCATTCTACTAAAAAATAGAATGACTATTGTCACCTTTCCTTTGTATATCAAATATATCGATCTTTTACTTGTAGATAGAGATAACTTATGGTGGAATAAACTAGCATAAGTTATCACAATGCTAAACCTCGCCTGCAAAGGAAAAGTGAGCCCCTTATCCTATGCTTTAAAGCAGGAGATGTATGACGCAAACATAAGTTTTTCTAAGAACATGGCCTTAAAGTTACGAAAAAAGTAAAATTTTTAATTGATAGTAAATTTAGGGTTTTTTGCATATGTATCCTTCAAAAATGTCATAATTGCATGTATACTCCCAATTCTCTCATATTATCATTAATACCCCTGCACTCTTCAAAATGTTCTATTTATGCCCCTCCCGTCAAACTTAGGTTAATTTCAATGAAATATGTCAAAAACATTGCATAAATCATGACATCGTTTGAAGGTATCGGGTACAAAATGCAAAATTTTAGTATATTGAGGGTTATATATGCAAAATATTAGTAAATTTAAGGATATTTATGTTAAACCATTAGATTGAGGGATATAAAATGCAATATTTTGAAGATTGTAAGAGTATTGACGATAAAATGTGAGAATTGGAGATATACATATAAATACGTTATTTTTTAGTGGTACATATGTAAAAAACCCATAAATTTAATCTTTGAATAAATTGAGATTGACGTGTAGGATATGGGAAGATGAAAAATACGGTGACACCGTAACTTTCTCAAATTTTTGTACATTTTTGTGAGCACCTTATTCCTAATGGCATGAAGGCAGGCAATGAACACAGACAGATATGATCACTACAGTGGCTCAGTGGTATATTGGTCCCCATTTTTTATTCTCAGTTGCATGATGCCATAATTATATGGGCAATCTGGTGTGCGCGCACACTACACATTGATAGGCCAGCACGTGTAGAGCCCGCACACTACAGTGTACACACGCCCACACACACGAGTGTGCAGCAAGCCGTGCTCTATGTATGAAGAGCGAGCTGCTGCCAAGTAGCAGTCTTTTTACTTCTTTTTACATCATTAACATGGATCGATATGTACAACTCTTCACATTCGATAATACCAAAAATAACACTTATATTCTCTCCTCAATTCATTACTCACTCGCAATAGTTAATTCCATATAAAAAATATTGGCACCCCTCTGTCCTTCTTCCATCCTCTCAAAGAATCCAAAAAATGCAGAAGAAAATGGAGGAACTGATGGATGCATGATTACCTGGTCAAGAGGCCACAAAGCCAACAAACTGTTATGGTTTTGAACTTGTCCACCACCATGGACTTCACCCTCGACGCACATACAACCTCTCTACTTCATTGAAGGACAGATCCTAATAATCTTTTATTTACAGGAATTAATAGTAAATCAATCATTTAATCAGAGAAATAAATAAGATACCAAATTCATTTTTAGCCTTTATATATGAGTAAAAGTATATGGGAATTTAGAGATCCATACGATCCTATCTCATAAATAACAATCATTTAATTAGAAAGAACATGGAAGAAAGGCTAAATCTTGCAATGACACCTAATAGGTGATACAAAGAATCGATTCGAGAATAATTAAAAAAAAAAAGCTCAACTAGCACAAAAGGTCAGAAAAATTCATGAAAGCTATTAAGAAATCTTTTTTAATATATAAATCATTATTTTTAATATACAGTATATAATAAAACATAAGTACATTTTTTAAAATGAGAACTTTTTTGAAACCATTAATAAAAACTTATCTCAGTAATTTTCAGAAGAAAAAAAATTGAGGTAAAATATGTCACAATAAAATGTATGATCAATTTTTTTTTGAAAAAAATCACATATTTTTATGAGATTGTTTTCATACGAGTAGGAAGAGTTCCTTGTTGAAAAACTAATGGGGAAGACAATGGAACGTAGAAAAGTGATAATGATGGCTGCCTTAAAACTATTTTAATTAATTATCAATTGCATGACATAATTAAACTGCCATTTGGGGACGCTTTTAGGCCACTTTGGCTCTTATACAGAGGTGGACGAGCTTCGTTCCGTTCTTTGAACATTCTTCAGGTCTGTTGAAAATTTTATCGAAGGGATTCTCTTGGAATCTGGCAGCGGAACTTTTATTTCTCAAGTTCTGTTTTAGAACTCTTCTGAAACTAAAAATTTTGGAGGAATTTATATTTTAAAAACTGCCGGTTCATCACGTTAGAAAGTTAGATTTAGAGAGAGATTTTTTTCCAGTGTCCTTTAATAAAAGTAATCTTTAAATAGATTTGGAACAAATTAAAAGACATTTTATCCTTCAAAAAATAGGAAGAGTCTTATTTTTTGTATAGAATTTAAAAAGTAAGAGAAAAGAAGTGGGAATTGATGGATGCATGTCTCATGGTCACATCAAAGCCAATAGGCTGGTATGGGTCTCAAATAAGTCAGCACCGTATACTTCACCTCACCCATGGGCACGAATTAACAAGTGGGGACACCATTTTTTGGACTATACTTTCAAGACAAATTTATCATTTTATTAAGATAAAGGGTAAATCGTGAAAATTATCAGATTGCTCTGACCATTAGAAATGAGATTCTCTGAATGTATTATTGGAGGGAACTCCAATAATGCACATAGAGATATTTGCAGAAAGACTCTTCTATTGAGAACCAAAAAATTCTTGGGGAAAGACATTTTGTACAAATGTTAAGCCTCTCTTTCTTTGTCATGCTAGAGTCTCCTCTCATAGAAAATCGGGCTCTATTGTATCATACATGCTTTACATGTTTTATAGTAGGACTGTCAATGGATATCCGAGTTTCGATTATCTGTCTAGTTTCTGTTTTTATTAATGTATACGAAAATCTATTAAAGACCATCCGTTAAATTATAGGAAATGGAAATAGATTTTTGATAATTATAGAAATTGAAAATGAAAACAGTCATTTCAGCATCCGCTAATCCATTTTTCGTTTCTAAATTATCATGTATCTTATACATTTATACATATATTATTCTACAAGATAAAAATTGAACTCATTAGATAGATATTTCTCATATCCGACAGTCAAAATATCTCTTGACAATTTGATAAAAATAAGGCCATTATAAGAAGTTGAAAACCTTTTATAAATTTAATATGATTTTATGGCACATATTTAAGTATATTCATATGTAGATTTAGAACGATAGATAAAGTAAATTTTATCATTCAAAACTCATAGATTGTTAACTTTTACAAATATTAAAACTTAGTAAGTTTAGTTTATCGGAAAGTGAATAGTAATATTGATTTTAAATAGCTTCTTAATATAGCAGCAATGATGAATTAGCGAAAACTTCCGTTTACTTTCTATTTTCATTTTCGATTTTTGATTTAAAAGTGAAAATAAGTGCGGAAGCAAAAAACACTCAATTTCGTCGTCTTAGTCTTCGATAAATCTTATAGAAAACGGAAGCGAAAAATGTCATTTTTATTTTCGTCGCCGACCCGTTGACAGCCTTAGTCTACAGAATTGATGAGGAGAATTACAACATCTAATGGCATATATTTTTGTGACTCACCCTCTCCTTTTGGATTCTGACCCTAGTAGGTGGAAGAGTACTGCATTTTCCTGGCATTAAGTCTACTGGAAGTGTACTGCCAGTGCCAACCAGACAACTTAAAAATAGCTCTAATGGACAGTTTCTTAGAAAAAAAATCAAACATTTAAATATTGCTTCTTATTTAAAGGTTGTTGTTTTAGTGTAAAACTTTGTAAATCATTGGTTTCAAAATCACCGATTTTAAAATAAGTGAAATTTTCTTGATTTAGAATCAAAAAATATTTGTTTGGTTTGTAAAATAAAACAAGAGAAATGCTTCAATCTTCTTATTTTGGTTTATTAGTCGGTCTATGTTGTAAACTAAAATAAGGGAACTGGACTGTCAAGTGAGCATATAAGACGCAGACGAGATTTTACTTTATATTATTTTACTTCATTTCAAATAATTACAAATATTATAAAATAAAATAATTATTTCAAATTATATTATTTTACATTAAAACAGACAACCCCGTAAGCTTAGGATAGTGGATAAGATAAACATTAGTCTGTGTTTATTGAGTGTGGTGAAAGAGGGAGAGAAAGAAGAAGACGGTGACAAAGAAAACTATAATGTGGGTATTCCATGCGTGGCCATCTTTCACAACTCTGAACAATCCAATGTTACAATGGGCCTAAGTTAGAAAGTTTCTGTTGAAGTTATTGGAAAATCTTAAGGTATTGAGGGGAGTAGATATCATTTATATTAAATATTATTTTTTATCTTTTTTTAAATATAAAATTATTTTAATATTCCTCCTTATATGTAGGTCATTTGATTTTAGGTATATTACGTGGACAAGGTAGGTACGTAATCTAATTTGTAACGATGAGTTCTAATATTATATTAAAATTATTAGACCACCCAACTCAATGACATTAAATAAATAGACACCATCTATATTAAATATTATTTTTTATCTTTTTTAAATATGAGACTATTCAAACAGTTTCAAATATTATTTGTCCGTAACTGATGGAAACAGATGGAAATAGATCGTGTACACCTTTTATTGGTTATGACTCGGTCGATAACAACGAAAAGCCGCTCATGCAGACACATGCGATCTTGCTGCTTATCCCCAGTTCCCAGCTTGGATTGGCTGTCCCTCCACGTCCGCCCGTGTGCTCCGTCGCTGTTTGTCCGGTCGGGAGAAGAGATGGCCGGCCACCGCCCCATTTCTTCTCGGCACTGTACAGTAGATGACGATCGAATTTATTTAAAGATAAGCATTAGCCTGTGCGCGTTTGTGCGTGTGGGTGATCAAAGGAGAGAGAGAAAGAAGAAAGAAGAGTACTGCAGTGACGAAGAAGACGACGTTGGGATGTGCCATCTTCCACGGTTCCTAACAATTAATCTTACGTTCATCCTAAGAGCGACTGAGTTGAAAGTTTCAACATTCTAATTTATTGGCGATGGAAACAGATGGTCTAATCTTGCTAATTAATATATATATATGACTCTCAGGCGATAACAGAGAGCCTCTCGTGCAGGCACATGAAGCATATACCATCTATCCCGCGTTTCCTAGCTTGGATTGGCTGTCCCTCCACGTTCCCCCGTGCCCTCCATCGTTGTCTGCCCGGTCGGGAGAAGCGCCGGCCGGCCACCGCCACATTTATTCTCGGCACTGTACATGGCGATCGAGAAGAGCTGCTGCTCTGACTGGTTCAGACGTCATTGCCGGTGAAGGTGGCGGGGCTCATTAGATTGAATGCTGCTGACCTTTCCGGGAGCTGGGTGGATAAATCATGATTTCTTTCTTGATCAGCAAACGGTGAAGTATGCGCTTAGATCATATCGGTTTAAGGTTTATTTGGTGCAATATACAATGTTGTAAAATCTTAGTTTTAAAGTCACAAATTTTTGATAATTAAAATAAAAATTTTAATTTTAAAAAATCGATTCTAAAATTACTGATTTTGGATATAGTGATTTTAGACTGTAAACCAACATCAACTAAAAGGAAAATTTTAGCAGTCTATCGACTTTGAAATGCTACAATTTACGATACATCAAACACACGAAAAAGTAATGTAAAATGATTACAGCACTGTAAATTAACATGGAGAAAACACCATTTTACAGTTGTTTGTGATGTTTTATGGCATCTTACGATGCGCCAAAGACCCCTTAGTCCATCAAAGATAGTCAAATTTGCCATCATCCACCATTCATTTGGATGACGTTTGGCTTTTAATTAAGTTGATTTCATTTCAACACTTCGGTCTAGTTCCTACAGATCACCTCAATACAGGGACTAAAAGACGGGACGTACTACCGCCTGAGTCACCGGTCATGTAGATCCATGCAGACTTAGGCGGCTCCCCCCAGAAACTGCGAAAGCTTCCTCTCGGTTTAGACCCTAAAACCTATGCCGGTTCTGATCGATCCACTCCCATCCGATGTTTCCAAACTATCAAATCTCTTACTTCTCTCTTCCAACAGTATCTCCGGCTGTTTAAACGTAGTTTGTGTCCAAGTGTTCATCCGAGAGTGGACGAGGCTGCACCGCGGAGGAGGCGCTTCTAGTTAATGTCGACGCAGCCCGAAGTCGGCAGGTGCTGGTGACGCCCGCGCATGCAGTGCAGCAAGGTGGTCGCGCACGCTCCTCCCTGGCCGTCGCATCGTGGGTCGGCTATTCCCGGCACAGCTGACCAGGCACGACGCCGACGGGCATATGAGCCTTAGGTGTTCGGGAAAAGGCCTCCTCTGTCGTCACTCTAATAGCCCGCCCGTGCAGAACTGTCTGGTGGGAAGCACGTCGCAGTTAGTCCACCGTGTTGTGCCGGGGAGGGATTTGGGAGGCTGCAGGCCACATGCGGAGGGGGATTCAGTCGGCCGGCCGCAGCCGTGGTCCAGAGTCCACTGGAGGAGGCAGAGCTGGCCTTGATGGATGCAATGCCAATGCTGCTGGTCCTCGCGCCAGGATGGAGATGGGTAGATGTGTACTTGTGAGATTCTAGTGTTTGGCGTGTGACTCGGGACAGAAGGGTATCGTATACTCCACTTAATTTGGCACAGCCATTTGTACCTTTTTTTGTTCAAACAGATCGGTTGGACAAGTATATATGTAAGTTTAATTTTTCAGCATTGTCAATAATCTTTTTTCTTTTTCTTTTTTTGTTATCACCTTCACTGCAGGACTGTTATTCCTGTATAAGTAATTCTGGGTTACTTACACCAGAATAAGATTTGTTTTACATTGATAATACTATTCTTAGTTTTACACGGAATAAGTCATTCTAATTAAATGAAATAAATAAAAACATCAAACATGATAAAAGATGGGTCATTAATATTTATTTTAGATAGAATAAGTAATTCTAACATTTTTTGCAAAAATTGTTTATTTAATCTTAGTTTGGTATAAGCCATTATCATTCGGTGTAAGAAATCTATGCAATCCAAAGAAGAACAAAAAACTAAAAAGGAATAATTCACATCCTATACACCTTTAATCAAACCAACACTAATAAAAATAGTTTTGTATATAATAAAATAACTCTTCTCTTCGTACTTGAAGAACAACGACGGACCGACAGGCATCATTGAAGAAGAAAAATGATCTCATGTGTCTAAAGACGTTTGACGATTCAGACAACATAGATTCAGACAATCTCGTTTCGACTGCGCAGCTTCAAGCAAAAGGATATATTTATCCGCCCAACAATCTTCAAACCGGTGGCGCCATCACCCTGAGCCACAGCTCGACGATAGGTTACTTGTACTTCACCTCTTGTTGGCCCATATATTATGCAAGAAAAAATTAACATGGAGCCAGGGGATAACGAGCTGATTCTTAAATTTTAAAGATTTTTTTATGCCGTGAAATATTAGTATCTTAGAAAAAGTAGAATGGACGTATGTAAGAGAGAGAGAGGATGAAGAAAATCATTGATTGGCATAAAGAGAAAATGTGAGATAATGAAGGCAGTCATGTCAGATTGTTTTGAGCCGAATGTCTCACTGGGTTAGGCTAAGGTTAAAAAATTTAGTCAGTTATGTTTTTCAACCTCCATTTTTTTTAACTTATCCAGACCTATCTCAACTCAGGATAGAAGTGGCCTCATAATTCTTACTCTAGGATAGATCAAGTTCAGGTCAAGTAATCTCTTGCAAAGCTTCACTTATGACCTAAAGTGAACCCAGCCCAACATGATTAGTATGAGAAAAATAATCTTTTGGGTGAATGGGCGGTTTAAATGAGGCTAAATGGGTCCTCCTAGGCATAATAGTTAGTTAGCGGCTAGGCTTGGACCTAGGGATGTAAATTGGGATTATGTGATAATTTAGGTCAAACCCAAATTCAAAATAGTTCATCTCAATTTTAGTCCACCCCACATTCAGTCTAAATTTAATTCAAATTAGGCTCCAGTTCAATAGTGATCAGTGGGTTGGCTTGGGCTGGCCTTTATAAATGATTTATAAGAAGTGTTTTACTTTTTGTATGAATTATTGTAAAAGTCAATAGACTAAAATAGGCCAGCCTATTTTCAACTCAATCCAGTCCAAATTTAACTAATGTAAATTCAAATTTAACCCAACCTA
Organism: Zantedeschia hybrid cultivar; assembly: GCA_030544215.1. Lineage (NCBI taxonomy): Eukaryota > Viridiplantae > Streptophyta > Magnoliopsida > Alismatales > Araceae > Zantedeschia > Zantedeschia hybrid cultivar. The sequence goes on from JARZZO010000006.1 coordinate 18,635,994, forward strand.
ATTTATATAATTTGGGTCAACCCAATTTCTTTTAATATCAACTAAATTGGATTGGGTCAGACTGACTGCCCAATTGACACCCCTAGCTACTTAGACCCCATTAGGCTAACCTCAGCTAAAGTTTCCATCTGAGGCTTCCTTTGCTGGACCATTGACAATTTAAAATAATATTTTTATTATTTTTACTATAATTTAATATTTTACCACAAGTATGAATCTTTTATTCTTTTAATTAGATATCCTCTCCCAGGGGCCAGAATTGAAAGCATGCACCATCCAACTCTATCTTGATTTTACCAATTTGCATAGTTAACCAGCATAAGTACCCTTAGTCATTGTTAGACTATATATAGAATATGTGTTTAAATTGATATAGAAATTAGAAACCGATTGAAATATCTTTGTATGTGTCAAAACAGAAGGTTTTCATCTCTCTTTCCATATTTCGGTAGGTATGTAGAAAGAGAAAGTTATCTTTTAGACTTTCGAGCAATGTAAGAAAAGAAGAAAGTTATCTGTTAGAATTTCGACCTTTACTAAATCATTAACCAACGTACTGTTGACTTCAAATAATGCGAGGTTTTAGCTTCTTATACAATCAAATGGATACACTTGACTTCCACATATTCCCATAAACAATTAATCTCGACGTCTTCAAAAAATTGTAGTTGTAATGTTACATCCTTGTGGACAAAATGCTATCAACTATATATACAAAAATGCTCAATTTTTTTGTCATATTCTACTAAAGTTGGCTAGCTAGCATGCATTTTGACCAGAAGGGCATAGTTGAAATCATTCTAGAGATGTCAGGGGTACTTACAATAATATGTGACGGTAAGAAGTATACATATAAAGATGATAGTTTATAGGGATATATATACACAATTAATCGCCAAATATAAATGCCAATATATCAGAGAGCTTATATATCCCCTCTATATTTTTTTTTAAGTATGACCTTTTTCAACACTTTATCATTAAATTCACGATTTTTGTGTATAAAATGTGCAACCCTTTTTCGTACATAGGAGTGATAATTCCATGTTTCAGACCGGTAAGAAAAAGGAAAACTGCATGAATTGCAAGAGTATGCGAATCTTCATTAATTTATCTGAAAATTCTCCAACTTGTGAAGGTTTAAATACTGCATGATAGGACGTTGATAATTATTGTTAATTTTGTTAAATACTCCAACAGGCTTTGGGAGTTGTTCACCACATCACAATAGAATACATTACTATTTGTTAAAGTCAACTTTCATATATTTGAGATTAGAAATTTGGCGACATAAATTCTAAAAACCTCCCACATCTACATTGTTATAGTTGTTTAATGAAATCTTAATTTGTTGACTTTGCTAACAATGCGTAAATAAAATTCTTGTGATTAACAATCTTTTCAGGTACATACAACTTCAATTATGTATCATCCCTATGGTTGTTAAATTTTTTTTAGTCTTCACAAATGATGCAGTATGTGCAAAGATCATCTTTCTTTCTAGCACAACACTCTCTCGTAAATTAATTTTAAAATTAAAACTATATATTCTGTTAATGTCAATTTTTAAAGAAGCATGAACGTAATTTACTTCGAAAATTTTACTGCTCCATGCATGGAGCCAATGGACGGCGTATCTCTTCTTGAATTAGTATGTCTTTCCTGTCTCCCCTAATTAACAATTCTTCCTAAATCTTTTAATATTATATTTAAAAAATATCAAGGCCAAGGAGACAACCGGAGACCAAACCCTGCCGAGCACTCTTCGAATCTTTCCTTGGATCATGGCAAACTCTCAATTTCATGTGCCAATGACCACTCTCTCTCTCTCTCTCTCTCTCATCATTTGAACACAGAAATTTTAATAATGAAGCATCTCCTAAAACGAGGAAGGACAGCGACAGATAAATTATTATTCCGATGATAAATTATTAACCGACTTGTTTCCTGCTCTCCTCCCTCCATCCTTTCTAAATTGTTTTTTAATGAGCTACTCTAATACAAGATCCCAAGACAGAATGGGCAGAAAAAGATAACTATTGTAGTAATCTCTTGCAAATTAACATATAATTAATATATGCAAAACTCAGAATCTGGAACTTCCACTGGACCCATCTAATATGAACCCACCAACAGAACGCGTAGCAACCCGATAACCATTCAACAATTCATGGACATAATTGTTACGCACATAAAAAATACACATTTTTTCAATTGCTGAGACAATCCTAATGATGACGACGATGACAACACATGTTATGCTTAATGCACCTTCTCAAGACAACACTCCTTTTTCTTTACGGTTGTTTAGACCATAGTTGCATAAAGGTTAATTTGTATGATAGGATATATATGTGACCTTCTAGTTAATGGTTTAGTGTATGTAGAATCCTTCCTAGAAATCACATATCCAAGATAAAACGACTTTAATGTGTCATCTAGCTAACTGGAGAAAGTTAACAATATCTGTGTATGAACACATACAATATTTTATTTTATTTTCCTTGAAAATTTTTCTAGTTAAGATGTGGTTTGTGGATGTAAAATTCGGGAGAGTGCATGTGTATTCCTTGTCTTACATACATAAAACGCTTGAAGGGTGTGCATCACACTTTAAAAAATGTGATATATCACACTTGTCAAGAACCATCTAATATTTCCTTAAAAGTACCTCAAGTAAATTGGAAGTTAAACATATCTCAAATCGTTTTAAAATTTTAAAAATGAATATAATCTAGCATACTCTTTATACATTTGCATTCCTTAAAAGTAATTGTAGACATTATTGCAAGAAAGAACTATGGACTCTTGTTAAAAAAGTATTATCTATTTTGACCCATAAAGGAGCCTCAGATTTTATCTTTTTGTTAGACAAAAAAGTCTTTATTAAGATGAAAGTGAAAACTTTCTTTATAAACGGATAATTGTCTTCTCAACAACTGACATTAGATTATCTGATTATTGAGCCTGATTAGTAGATAGGAAACTTTTTATGTTATGGTCTAAAAATCCATCGATGTCGATGTAACATTTTGTCAATCAAAATTCAAAGTCGCGAGTAATCCGATCCCGATTTACCCAGAATGTGGGCCCACAAGGGGGTCCATGTTCCCATCCCTCTCCCAAACCCCACACGCCCACATGGGCTGCCCCTCCCCTCTCCCCGACGGACCCGCCCGGGGCGCGGTCCAGGCAGGCGGCTACCCACCCTGCCGGGCCCTTGCCCCCCCGCCCCCCGGCACTCCCCGCCCAACCTGCTCTCCTCCCCGCCGACCGCCCTCTCTGTCCGTGCCCACACTCCACCCATGCAGAAGAAGACTGTCTTGGCATGTCACCCCCTTCCCACCTCCTGCTAGCCCCCTTCTCTATATATCATCTCCTCCACTGCTCATCTCCCCCATCATCGCCTTCTGCAACCAACACATCTGCCATCATCAAGAGGATAAAGCTAACCTACGGCCGAAACAACACAAGCAATTAGGGGAAGAGAGAGAGGAGGAAGAGATCTGCGCTGAGAGATGGGAGCCATGGCAGCCTACGAGAGAGAGATGGACAACCTCAGGGCAACGGAGCTGAGGCTGGGCCTGCCAGGGACGGAGGACAAGCCCCAGAAGCCACCACAGGCCGCAAACAGAGGCAGCAAGCGTGCGCTGCCAGAGGCGGACGAGGAGAGCTGCAGGTCCAGGAGCAGTTGCACCGGCTCTGGCAGCAGCATCAGCAGCACGGAGGACTGCCCGGAAGCCGCTGCACCCCCAGCCAAGTAAGCTCTCCTGCCATATGAGGACTACCCTAACAAAAGCTGCAGTCCCATGCACAGCTCCTCACGTTGTATCTGCAAATAACTCTGCAGGGCTCAGGTTGTGGGGTGGCCGCCGATCCGATCCTACAGGAAGAACTGCCTCCAAACGAGGAAGATCGAGACGGAGGCCTCCGGGCTCTACGTGAAGGTCAGCATGGACGGGGCTCCCTACCTGAGGAAGATAGATCTCAACGTGTTCAGGGGCTACAAGGAGCTCCGGGAGGCCCTGGAGGGCATGTTCAAGTGCTTCTCCATAGGGTTCTCCGCCGGGGAAGGGAAGGCCACCGCTGACTACGCCATCACCTACCAGGACAAGGATGGTGACTGGATGCTGGCGGGGGACGTCCCATGGGAGTAAGTATCTTTATTTGCTTCATCTTGTGATGTGCTCATGGGAAGAGCACAAAACTTTTACTGGCCTGTATATGGAGGGCTCATGTGTTGTTGCTACTTGTTGCAGGATGTTTACATGCTCATGCAGGAGGTTGAGGGTAATGAAGGGGTCTGAGGCAAGAGGGTTTGGATCGAACTCTTGATCATATATAGAAACAGTATCTAATACACATGTACACAAGAGAACCGGATAAGAGATGGGATACTTGTAGATGGAGAGGATGGCTTGGCGTCTGTTCTTGCTTGGGTTCCCCGAGTTTTGACGAGAGAAGAACAAGGTACCTAGATGGGGTTGGATACCTCCACCAAATGATCCAATCCCACAAGTTTCCTATCAAAGAAAGTTGAAGATCTGCAATTCCTGTTCAGGGTTTGCCGCAGCAAGATGGATCCGTAGCTTTGAGCCATGACCAATCGGTGGTTATTTGCCTTAATTTGTATTCACACAGTCAGAAGAAAAAAAAAAAAAAAGCAAAAAAAATGCATATAATTTTGAAACTTTGGGTTATTCTACAAGCTGTACAAAGGAAGCGAAAATTTACAAGTTGTTTCAACACTTAAGGTTGAGTTTTTCCCTTCAATCTTTGGTCTCAAAACGCGTCTTGTTGAAAACTTAATTATAAGGTTCATGCTTGTTTGGATTCGCCATGTGTTTTCTTGAGGATGTGAAACATGGAAATAACGATGGAGAAAATAGGAACCAAGATAAAGACTATTTTTATGGTTGCTCTTTGCTCCCTCCTAATTAATATATATTGGCCATGCTCTTGGAAAAAATCTAAACGTGTGTTCCCCCTTGGAGGTGATGTGGGGTGTGGAGAACCACAGGAATAAATTCCCACTGATCTATAGCACATGAATCTAACTGTGCCCTTGTCTTCCTCTGAGTTATTTCATTTTTTTTATTTTTTTGTGACAAGATGTGTCAGTGGACCTTACCCAGTGGTAGATTAGATCTTAATAAGCGTTCCGTTCCTATCTTCTCTTCTCGTCAGCATGCAGGAAGAAGGCATCTAAATTACAACTGTAGAGAAGATAGGAACGGAACATATATTAAGATCTTATCTCATGGGGTTGGGGGGACGCGGCAATCACTCTTGATTGAGAAACAACAACGTGGCACACTATTTACCATATCTTTTATAACTTTTGTCAGGACATTAATCGTTTGAGGGAACATCTTGAACTATAATATATTTTTTTATTAACAAATTTAATAAGAGCCACCTAATCAAATGAATGTGGACAACTGTGAATAGATTTTTCGTATTCCTCCTCTTGATCCGATTCAATCGTATTTAGAGGTAATGGTTAAATTTGTTAAATCTTACATGCGTTTTGATAACCTGTGAGTTTATTTAAATAAAAAAAAATCTCCATTTGACATATATCAGAACTCATGGTCATATTTTTAGATCACGGACCTCATATTTATCATTATTCATGTGACAAAACTTAAGTTAAAGTAGTACTTAGTCCAGTCCAATTTTAGTCCAACTCAAATTCAAATTCAGCTTAAATTTAATCTCAATTTAATAGAGAGTAGGTTGAGTTGAATTGGGTTGGGTGGGTTGGCCATGTTTATAAATTATTTCTTAGAAGCATTTTACTTTTTATATGAATTATTATAAAAGTCAATAAATTAAATTAGATCAACATATTTTCAGCCTCTAAGTTAACTCAGATTTAATTAACGTCAGCCCAAATTTAATCCAACCTAATTTATTTAACTTAGGCCAACCTAATTTTTTCTAATATGGGCTAGGTTAGGCTAGGTCACAGATTAGCCCGCCGATTGACATCTCTAATTACTACAGTCTACACAGATAGCGTTCCAAGTGAGAGTGGGTAAAACCCACTATCAAACACATTGTCACCTGTCGGATCCTTATATTTAGTTAGGTCTTATCTTGAAAGGAATCTAAATCATAACCAATCCGCCCGTTTAGTGCACCACATAATTTGATACAAAGAATATTTGCCCAGATCTACTTTTGAAGCTTTTATCTAAAATAACAGAGAATACTCAATTCCAATGGATTTGCTGTTTACAAAATATGCTGGCCTTGATCTGAGTCCCTTCAGGGGGACAGCTTTTTCAGACCCCACCCCTCATCCCCTGCGTTAAGATGTTCCGATTTCTGGGAAATGTTAAAATTCTTCGTTTTTGAAATCGCCAGTTCTAACATCAGTAATGATAAACTCATCGACTTTGGTTTATTTTATGAAAAATAAAATTGTGATTCCCTTACAAATGATTTCCCCTAATTAAAAAGTTCAATGTTTAATTTCAACCCAAACAAACGGAATCTAAAGATCAAGGTATTTTATGTCATTCACTCCTAAGAAAAAGAATCTAGTAATTGCCGTATTTTATATCAAACCATACAATCCGTCGAGATGTGAGTACTATTTTAAATTATCACACTGAAGGAGTAAGAACAGCAACATCCCAAACAGGGTACGTTATAAGCCTTCCAACATCATTTCTTTTGGTAATGATTTTGGTCATAGAACACATTGCATCATCATATGCCCTTTGTTTATGTTGCATAGTGGCAACTATATATGGCTAGCCTGCTGGATGCACACAGCAGGTTAGCTAGCCAACTAAGACAAGAGCTAGTAAAACCATGTGTATCAAGCAAGATTCGTCAACTCGAAGAGTCGGATCGACTCGGATCTCTCATAATCTGGTACGACTCGAGTTGACTCGTGTTGACTCACACGAGTCACATGGAAAAGTTTTTCTAAATCATACAGACTCGATCGAGTCGCACCGACTCGGATTCGTCCCGATATGGTACGAGTCGCCCGAGTTGACACGAGTCGATCCGATACGACAAACCATGGTATCAAGAATTAAATAAACACCTTCCATGCATCATCATCCTAATTGTTCACGAAACATGTCGAGTAATGCTACTATTCCTTTCCTAAGGTGCTATTTAAGATACTCAAAATCTTCATCAATCCATGATTGTTCTCAACTCATCTTGAGATGGAAGCTACAACAATAAGCACAAAAGATTGGTTGAGAGGTGATAAGAGTCCCAAGGGAGTACAATTAATATTATCCTTATGTAATTGATGGATTGGCATTGAAAGGAAACGAATTTGGCACCCTACATCACATTACTGCATCTTGATGCAATCCTTGGTGTTTAATTAAGCAATTTAAGATTTCATGAGTTATTATGCATACCGTTATGCATTTGTTTTTTACATACTTTATTAATTTCTTTTTATTATTCAAGGTAGAATACCAAGAATCATATCAAAAGTATTAAAAAAAACCCTTACTTTGGTATAAGCAATCTAGTTATCAAGGAGGGATAAAGCGCATCCTTAGCACCCTTTGCCTCCCTATCTATTGAGGATCCAAAAGTGAGTCTATTATAACAAATACTAGTGGCTAAGATGCGAGGAGTGAGTTAAGAGAACATCTTAAGGGAGCATAAATAGTATTCTCTTGCTCCTTTTCATTTCTCAAGAAGTGGTCTTCTATTAAATCCTCTGTTCAAGAAATCATATCCGTTCGCCCCTTGTTAGGGACCTTTACTAGAGTTGTTAATTTCAAAGCTTATCAAAAATTTTGTGGTCATCAACATCTAGTGAATGAGTAATACTTGTTGCAATGTCTTGGTCATTGCAATCCATGTAGATTGAAATGTCCAGGGCATTGCCGTTCGATCCAGTGGATAGAACGGCTGTCCAGCATCTCGCTAAGTAGCTACTGAACTGCTTTTTCTTTTCTTTTGTTTTCTTTTCATATTTTTTAATTTTTTTGGAACGTCTGATAAAAAATTTAATGGTACATCCAACAAGTTTGGGTCGGCCCCGACCTAGCTATATAATTTTTTAAAAAAACTTTTTTGTATTAACTTCAGTTTGCACGTAAAAGGTTTTTTTATGCTTTTTTGAAAAAAATATATAATTAAGTCAGAATCGACCCAAACTTGTTGGATGTACTATTAGATTTTTGCTCGGACGTTCTAAAAAAATTTAAAAATTCAAAAATAGAACAAAAAATTAAAAAAAATGATTCGTTTGCTGCCGAGAACGATGGGCAGCAGGACGACAATGCCCAAGACATTGCAGCAAGTATTAAGTGAATTGCTTGAAAGACTGCTGCAAGAATTGATGAGAAAAATCAAACCTCTTCAGACAGATATGGAGGATATGACAGAGCATAACCTACTTCTTGTCATCATTTTGTCGAATTATCATTACAACCATCAACTGATGACCTAATTGTGACAGACAGATAAGGTTGCGTAGTGGCCAAAATTGGTGATTGAACTTGTGACTTGCCGGTGCATGCTCTTGCCTTGTTGTTCGTTTGTTATTTGGGACCTTGACTCTTCTTTTTTGTCAATAAAATATAGTTGTTGTTTCATTTAACACAAGATAAGAGTACAACCAAGAAGTATCTAGTCCGCAAAGAATAAGCACATAATACATGAGAAAGAACACGTATCTTACTGAGGTAGATAGTAACACATAAGATAAGAAGAGCGCGGCAGATAAGAACTATCAGACGTCAAATCAACAGTGCACCACATTGCCATTGAGGTTGGAGGAGTTTTTCCGCAGAGATGTCGGTTAGAGATTTGTCGGAAGGACTACATCTTTTAGACAGTTGAATAGGTAGACTTCGAAATGCATGCCGACACGAGCATAGGGACTACGCACAAGATCTAGAGCTCCAACACACATCTCTAACTTCCTCACGGGATTAGGTAGAGCTTTCCTCATATAGCACGGAGAAATGCAAAGTACGCTTAGGTTTATGTTGCAAAAAAGAAATCGCAAACCAAGGTAGCAAGTATATGTCGCCTAGAGTCGAAGAACGCCAAGAAATCAGATCCCAAACAAAATTAGCTCACTTGGTTAGCATAATAGGACTCAGAATAAGTGGTATAAGGGCCTAAACTCAGTTTGGTTGCGGAAATGTCTAATTCTCCCAATTCCTCAAATTTCTCAAATTGTACTTGCAATACCTAATTCCCTCACCTCACTTTGTTTGCAGAATAAGTTATTACGTGGGGTCCACTAGCGGAATGACGTATACTAGAATAAAAGATATTTCGGTTTGATAGTTTGTGGGACCCGCAGACGGAATAAGAAGAATAAGTAATTCTTGGGTCTAAGGTAGGATGGCTTATTCTCCTCATTTTCCGAATACGTTATTCTGCATCGGTATAAGCCATTTTGCTTGTCAAAGTAAAATTAAGTATATTCTCTCCTTATTTGCCATTATTCTTCTCCTATTCTCCGATCAAAGTGGCGCATTTCCTCCAATTCCTCAAGTTCTACCATTTGTTTCACTTATTCCTACCAAATCACTTGGAATAGCGCAATATAATTCTCCTTATTTTGAGTGGAATACTAACAACTTAACAAATCAAAATACATCTTATTCTGATTTAAGAAATTTCCAAAATCTTATTCTGGTATAAATAATTATGCAAACAAAGTTAGGAATTAGGCAAAACAAAAGATAAAAGGTAGGCCAAACAGAAGGGGAAAAAGGAAGGAGAGGCCTACGATCATCACTGTGGTGGGAGATGGGACTAGGTGGAGAGGAGATGGCTTGGTCAAAAGAAAAAAAAAAAAAGAGGAGATGGGACATTGACTCATGGCTTGCTAGAAAAATATTTACTGCAATACAACTGTGTACTCTTATTTCGGTTTATGCATTTTTGTACTTCTTACTCAATAGTTGAATTATTTCCATTTTAGGCCTTACGTAGGTAATCATGTATTGTTTGTACTGTATGCTTGCTTCAGTTCATATGCATTTTTCAGTTTGTAATTTTTTAGAATTTTTTTTTAACGCGAAGGAATGATTTTTTACACTTTTACTATCTTTAAAAATTAGACTTTTAAGAGAATCATAAATATTAATATGATTTATTTATGTATTACATTAAAATGAGCCAAGTTCAAAAGAGTTTTCATACTCGGTCAATAATGAGCCGCGTTCGAGCATAGGTCTATTCAACTCCTTTAAGTTCATGAATAAATTGAGTTAATATTTTTATCATTTAAATTATAAATATAATTATTAAATAATGTTAATATTTTTAAATCTTTAATAATTTTTAAATGCTGGAATTCTGATGGAAATTAATGGGAGTGTAGGTATATGTACTTTTAATTTAGTCTAACATGGAAACTTTTACAAATTAAGCTGCAGTCATCCTTTTTAAAACCTTATCTCCCGTCAACTTACCTGTCATGAGTTATCGCTTTGTGGGAATGAGCTCTCCAACTAGTGGCTCAAATCTTTGGGGATAAGCCATATCATCATAATTTGACTTGAATTTATAAATTTAACCTTCAAATTTATCATTCGACTCTCTAGCTGCTTGATAAAAAAATTTGTTCTAAAAGCACTAGTTTTAAAACCTCCGATTTTGGTTTTCTATAGTTTTAGATTGAAAATGAGAAATCAGTTAAAAATATTATATAAGCTTAACTTACTTTGAAATACAATAATTTACAACACTCGAAACATACAAAATACACGGTAAAATGACTTACAAAATTCAAGCATAAGAAAAGTACCATTTTACAGTTTCTTATGACATTTTGTAGTATTTTATGACGCTGAACGCAATTCCCGAGGAATTAGCAGCTACTTGTGAGGAAGGGAAATCCTTCAGGTATGTTAGGGTTTATGAGTAGGCTCTGATGTATGTTGGAAGCTTTGAGTAGCACATGTTTTAATGGATTTTGATTCAAATTCAGATTCAGGGTAATCGGAGGTAGGTTACATGCCTCTAACCTGTGCAATATTAGAAACAGGAAGTATAAGAGATAAGGATGGAAAGGTGAGAGCGTAGTCGCCTAAGTAGGGTGCAAAACGGGTCGGATCCGCCTAGATGCGCTCCAACCACATTATAGATTTCTCCAAACGGAGTGTCTCGTATACCCGCTCACTTTAAGCGGATGCAGACATGTATCCACTTTTGAAGATCCGGACCTCTGTTGGACATTCACGCGGAGAATTCCCAATTTCCCACTTTCCAAATTATTGCAAATCCTACCCTCCGCCAACACTTGCATCTTCTGGTATCCCCGTCCCATCAGCTGGCGGCCGGCGACCAGTAGCCATTGCCTACATCTCCATCACCATGGTTTTGGCATGCCGCCCCATCATTACAGCCACGACAACCTTGGCCTGCAAGTGGGACGACGAAGAACGCACTTCGTTGAGGGCTTCCAGATAAGTTTATGCAATTTTCTTCGAGGATTTTGGGCTGATCGATTAGACGAAGAATAGGGTTGGATTTGGGACCCGTAAGCTTCTCCGTATCGGCTGCCGCCCCAACGACCACATCCTCCCCTACGCCGCCAAGTCCTGCGCTGCCCTCTCTGACACTGCCGCGGCACCACTGTCCACGCCCTCATCAGGAACGGGTTCGCCTCTGATTGCGTTGTTGCCAGCTCTAAGTTGACTTGTATACCAAGTGCAACGAAATGAGGGTCGCCGACCAGTTGTTTGGTGAAATGCTTGAGACGAAGATTGTCTCTTGGAGTGGCTTGATCTATGGATATGCCCAGATGGGCTTAGACGAGGAGGCCTTCGAGCTCTTCAAGATGGTGCTACTAGGTGACGGCGTAGGCATCGCCGGTGGCAATATGGGTGGTGTCAACGACTTCACCGATTCTTGGGTCATCCAGGTCTACAGCAACGCCATGCTGCTTGAGCAGCGCCGGCAGATCCACATTCACTGCTTCAAGACTGGCTTCGATGACTCCAGCGTCGTGGGGAGCTCTCTCATCTCCCTCTACTCCAAATGCGGACTCGTGGAGGAGGCCTACAGGGTGTTCGACGAGACGCCTTTTAGGAACCTCGGTGCATAGAACAATGCTGATCGCCTGCGCACAGCACGATCACACGATAGACGCCTGATCCAGATCTGGATTTGTAAAAGTGAATTCGGATTTGGATCCAAATACCCATAAACAAAAACCTTCAATACGTATCCAGGTCCGGGTCCAAAAATATGGAGCCGGCCGGGTCTTGCTCGGGCCGACCGTTTTGCGCCTCTATGCCTTGGTAGTATTTGTTTACATTTTAACTCTCAGATTTGTGCTCCTTGACGACACAGATATCAATAATCATATTAAAGGATATTACTAAACAAATGCAATAAACTTATCTATAATATTTATGTGCTAAACAAATATAAATTATCTAATAACATTTAATCTACTGTTTAATCCCTTAAAATCCGTCATGGAATTATAATGTAATGGTTGGTTTATTCATAAAATAATATTCACCATGCTATATATAAACTTAAGAGTTACATAAGTCTGCTTCAAATATACTGCTTCAAATGTGTCATCTGTAGCTGTATCTACAAACATCTCAGTTTTGATTACCATGTTTAATGACTAACCAAAATCATTAATAATAGGACCTATATCAGATTACCAGTTACCGGTTACAAGAAAAAGAGTAACAATGATGGTCTCTCACAATTTTACCGTCAACCACCTTAACTCCGATTCAACGGAGTCGGCTAGCCCAGTTTATCCTCCAGGGTACATGTGGAGCAGGGTCAGTTTCCCAATGGCTTTGCAAACTGCAAGCCCAGTTTATCCCATGAGAGCTCAAAAGCTTCACCCTCCAGGGTACATGTGGAGCAGGGTCGGTTTCCCAATGGCTTTGCAAACTCGCGCCATGTTCACAACAGCATCTGGTTCATGATATTTGAGACTTTCAGCCATCTGAAAAATGTGACCTTTTAGCTCTTAAGCCTTCGAGATATGGAAGCAGGAGACATCTAGAGAAGATTCCCGCAAAATCTGTTTTGGAAAAGAAAGGGAAAAAAAAGTTTAGACATGGAAGAAATTAAATTGGTGAGAGAGCCTTTTTTCCCTAGAGTGTCACCATAACAGTTGTTTGAAAAAGCAAACTAGAAAAACGAAACTACAAAACTTGGCAACATGTTCCATAGCGGTTGTCTATTGATGAAGTGGCGCTAACTAGAAAAAGGAAACTACAAAACTAAGCAACATGTTCCATAATGGTTGTCTATGATGAAGTGGCACTGACTTATGTGTTGTTCACGCATAAGCTTCCCTTTATCCCAGAAGGTAAAGAAATAAGAGGTTTCGGATAAAGTTATCGTATCTTAATCCTATGCAATCATCACCTGAAAGCTCCTGTAGCAGGTTAAAGGTCAGGGTATTCAAGTCTAGCAGATTAATCTTCACCAAATTTTCGATTTCTGTCAATGGCAAGTTAACACTTTAGTCACTTTAATTGGTCTGTGAGCAGTGGCGGATACAGAAATTTTGTTCAGTGGGATCACTCGGACATTAAGTCATAAGTATGTTTGGATCAGTGAGATCTTGGATTGGACTATATGAAATCCTGAGTTGGACCAATAGTTAGACTGGGTCAGTGGAGTCTCAGACTATACTACATTGGATTGGACCAATAGACTCGTAAAATCCAATGGGGTCGTAGGAGTTAGGACCCCACTGGATCCATATTGGATCCGCCACTGTCTGTGAGTACAAGCGCAAATTGGTTTCCGGATAGTGATCCACAATGCCTAGAATAAAAATCTAGGGTTCAGATTTGGACCTTTTAAGTCTTGATTTTTTAAACTGGTATTTACACAATACACGGGGCATTCAGAAAAATCTGCTTGAAAAAAAACAAAATGGTTATAATTTACTCGGGCTTTTGGAAAATCTGCTTGGATGCAGTTGAAAACTTGAAATAGAAAAAAAATATCAAAATGCACACATCAGAGGTCACGTTAGTCACTTTAATTGCTTTGGAGACAACATAATAGAAAAGAGAAATAAACAACAAAATCCAGCTACAAACGTAAACCCATCACAGCAAGCAGTCTACTTGCAGCAACTGAACAATGCCAGAGGAAGCTACAGTTCGTAATGCCAGCACCCTAAAAAGTTCTTGAAGAAAACACAAAGGTCACATGGAGAAATGACAAATCATTCCAAACCTAAATGATATGATGTCAGATCTCAAAGGGCATAGAAATCTCTCAGGCGGCAGCCTGGGAAACAATACTGTGGTTTCTCTGCAGCATGACACGGGACTAGATACAGGGCCACCCCTGACAACCAGCTTTGACACCATTATGGTGATAACCAACCCCTGTGGCTGCCAATAAGATGGAAGAGCATCCTGATTTTGGAGCACAAGAGTAGCTTTTGACAGCATCGCTCTGCTGCTGGGGTACCAAATACCAATGGGGAGATTGAATTGTGGAGGTTGGAGAACATGTTGTACTAGACCAGAGTTCACTTTTGGGTTTATAACATAATCTGATGGGTATAAATCCCACCACTAAGTCAAAGGAAAAGTATGATTTAAACTGGAAACTAACTAGATAACATATAAAATATTAGGTACTACTTGAATGATATAAAAACCATGCTATTGCGTTTTTCTTTCTTTCCCTGTCAGCTTTCAGTGAAACAACATTAGATGTTTCATCTCTTCATGAACATCTCACATCAGAAAGCTGACTTCCGCAGTACTCAATTCACTGAAAATAACCAAATATTACATTCAAATATTTGGCCTTCTCTAGTTGATAACCCATGCTACTGTCTTTTTCTTTGTTGCCCTGTCTGGTTTAAGTGAACATCATTGGATGCCTCACATTCTTTACACCTTCCAAGGGAAAAATCAAAAGCCTTGTCCTCTCCAAGAAAATTTCGCAACAGCGAAGAGATGACATCCACAGTGCTGAATTAACTACACATGGATATACATGGGACTGTACTGTCATGGACATTTTTCCAATACATCAGTTACTAATGTTAACAAGGTCTGAGAAGAGACCAAAATCCTGCTTCCCTATTAAAACATGGAGGGGAAAAGGCTGTAATATCTAAGTTGTTTGATGAAACCAACAATGAGAAAATTGTTAAAAGAGTTTTACTTGCTGCACCACTGCTGGTGCAGCAACAATGAGGTGGATTGAGCCCCCCAATGAAGTTCTGCCATCTGGACAGGACACATGGGGGTTGTCTCCCCCATTAAATGCACACCGACATCATCCGTGTGTCAGCACACGTGGAGGGGCAGAATTAAATTTTAAAAAAAAAAAAAAATCTGCCAAATTGCTTTTCTAGACCTTGGGTTGCGCTCTCGAGAGCATGACCAGGTTCTCCACACCATAATCACACCCTTGAGAGCATAACGTTGTGGAGAGCATCTAGATGCGGTGGAGAAATCATACTCTCGAGAGCATGAGCATGCTGTGAAAAGCCTGATCACGCTCTCGAGAGCATGGGCACTCTCAAAAGCAGTTTGGCAGACAATTTTTTTAAAATTTTTTTTAATTCAGTCTCTCCAAGTGCGCTGACACCGGAATGATGTTGGCACGCATATAAATGGGGGAGAGATCCCCCATGTGCCATGTCCAGATGCAGGAACTTCGTTGGGGAACTCAATCCAAGTAAAACTCCTGTTGAGAAAGGGAATCTCGCACATAAGTCCACAAGGCATACAAAGTACTCGCAACTATGCTGCATTTGATTGACTTGATCTGCCCATTCAAGTTGCTCTGGGACAAAAGATCCCTACAACGGTTCCCATCTACAGTAACAAACTTATGGAAATAACCTTCAATGACTACCCTGCTGCAACCAGCCATCTTCACACATCCAGCCTAAGCAGTCTCCTCTAATTTCCTGCCGGTAGCATATAGATTAGACAATAGCACATAATCACTTTTTTTCCTCCATCCCAACTTCAGAGGCTATCTGAAAGCAACCTTCACAAACTTGAAAGTCCCAACCAGACAAGGTAAAGACCTTGGAATAATGGTCATTTTTTCAAGCACAAGTTTTGCCTCATTCACCTTATCTGAAGATCAACTGGCACTCACGTGCTCCACTCCTGGACCAGTGACATAAGTTTATGATGCTCAGAACTGAGACATCCATGATTCACCAACTACATAACAATCAGTAAAAAAAAGTTGAGAGAGAAATCAGGACAGTGCTATGTTGCTGCATTTACTGAAACTTTTCAAAAGCTTTGACCTTGTGACTGCTAAACCTCGCCTTGCAATTCCTGCAGTCCATCTACAACACCTGTTTCTGGTATGCTTTTGAAAGTAACAACTAACCTTTCAAGCCTTGCACGATTAATCTAAATACCTACCAATATGGAGTCCAAGAAGCGTCTCTAGGCTCTTAACTGAGCTTAAACGGCCACACTTAGCACAGGAAAACATCCAGCACCCAACAATTATGGCTAGTATAAATATTTTATGAGGCCCAGCATTATCAGCAACCATGTCATCAATACTTCAACTGCCAAGTTCAAGACTATATGCAAACACATCAATAGGACCAGCTACCTGCAAGGTGTTTGACTAAAAAGCTTGTGAGCAACATCAAGGTCTCCACATTGTTAAAACCCTGAAATCATCATGCTTCATGAAGCATCAATACTCTCTTCAAGTTCTTCAAAACCCACAAAGCACTAATTAAACCCTGCATTGCATGTATGTATCTGGAAGATCATGTGGCAGCAAAACAAGTTCCAGTCACTGACAGGCTCCCCCAAACCATCCATGCATGGAGGAACTTCCCTTGAAATACATCTTAGTTGACCAAAGAAAAGGAGACGCAAAAATGCATATTTGTCTGGCCCAAAACTACTGGCTATAAGTCAGTCAAGAGTTCAAGCTCTTCAAAGATATATCCATTCCTTGAATGCCAAATAGTCATGATATCTAATGATTCTCTCTCCCAGGCATACAACTAGGAAAACTCACGAGCAAGAATAATCTCTCCATTTTAATAAATAATATTCAGATGCACATTTGAGCCAAAAAAAGCAATAAAATGAAGAAGTGTTCGTCAAGAAAGATTAAAGAATGAATCATGTGTTTGTTAGTAGGCCACCTTGACAAGGAAACAGCATGTATCATGGTACTGGAGATGTAGAAGATAGGTTTGGGAGTAAAGTAATTGAAGAGAAGAATAGTTACGCACTCGGAGTTTGTGACTGCATAGAACTGGAGAAGCTTACTCATTTGAAATGTTATTAAAGTGAGATAAGAGCTCTAAGTGAGCATTTACACAAAATGAGACGAGATCTAGGCAAGCACCTAGTTAAAATGAGATAAGAACTCTAGGTGAGCATCTACAAAAATGAAGTGAGAGCTCTAGTTAAGCATCTATTTAAAATGTTCTATGGTTACACATTTGCATAGAGGTACTACTGTACTAGAGTGGGATACCATCTAGCTGAGCATCTACACAAAATGTTCTCTAGTTAGACATTTGCATAGAAGAACTAGAATACTAAACAGCCATATGTACTGATTACTTAGAGCAAAACAATTGTATATATCTATACATCTAGCATTGGAAGAAAATTTCCTAGCCCTTTATGTTTCAGTGCTCAACAAAGTGCAAGGAAATAAAAGAAAATAACCATGGCCCATGTCTTCTTGAGTGAATGATTCCTCATCCCACACTCTGCTTCACCAACATGGCATTCTACTGATTGCAGAAAGAGAGCTTTATGGTAAGCAAGTTCACTATTTCAATAGTGAATACTTGTCTAAAATTTGCTATCCTTAAACAGCATTCACAAGTCAAAAATAAAAGAGTTATACTTGCTGCACCGCGTGCAGTGCGGTGCAGCCCGCACCGCACACGGGCAGGGCTGCAGCAGCAGTTCATATTTGTTTTATTTTTTTATTTTTTGAAATTTTTAAGGTCGGTCCCACCGTGCCCAACACATCCATATAATCTGATCTCTGATAGGATGAACCAAAAAAATCTCAAAAAACAAAAAAATGTCACTGTTCATCATCTCGGTTGCCCGACACATCCATATTCTCTGATCAGATGAAACCCAAAAAAAATCAAAAAAAAAAATGCCACTGTTCATTGGCTCGGTTTTTTATTTTTTAGATTTTTTTTTTTTTTGGATCATCCGATCAAAGATCGGATTATATGAGTATGTCGGACATGATGGGGAACACCATAAAAATTTAAAATAAAAAATTGGGCTGCACCCCATGTGGTGTAGCAAGTCTAACTCAAAAGAAAAATACACATCATATTCTAGTTCCTCCCTGAAATAGACATCTGATATAAAGTGATAATCAGATTACAACCCTGTAATTGGTTGAAATGAACATGAAGCAACTGCCAAGTAGTACCGAAATGTTGCAAACCCTCTACAAACCAGACATAAAAATAGATTCTCATCACTGTGATACTCTTCCAAAACATACCACCTTCTAAGATCTCTCAGAAATGTGTGAGCTCGCCACCGTGCATTAAAGATAGAGAAGGATTTGTGTCATTTGCTTGGAGAGAACTCATCCTAGAGTCCAGTATTGCCAGTTGAGACTTCACCCAGGGAGGATTATACCTGCCTTCAATCCATATAGCTTCCCCGGTGTGTTTGTGCTTAAAATCGGGAGCCTTTGGATTCCTCTGCAAAACAGCAAAGCACCAACGTCGTAATTTCGAAGTAACATTGTTGAAGTCTTGAATCTTTTGAATGCACCGAAACAAGGTAAAAAATAACTAGCAAGAAACAGTGAGAGAATGATCTGAGCCTACAATTTACCATCTTTACATATAATGCAATAAGAATCCATGCATATCCCCCCAGACAAACAATCGTTCCTAATCAACCATATAGATACATCTGACAGTAAACTAGTGTCAGAAGCAGCTGATTCTTGATTCGCAAATATTTTATTGATAATAGATAAGGTTTGCTGGTGCAGTTTGAGAACTAGAGAATGAATGACATTGCATTAGAATACATGCCTGTGTTCAATATATGAATTTTTGATATCAGAATTGAATGAGTTGTTATCTATGACAATTTTAATAACTAATTACACAGAAGATTCAATGTGTGAATTGAGAAATCAAATAATGTGGTTTTTTAGTAGGCAGCAATGCACTTATGACGCCATCATGCCATTGACGGCAATGGATCCTCAATATCCCTATATACTAACCTTGTTCTTCCTGTTATCCCACCAATCCATTGGGTTAACAAAGAAGGCCTGCCACAGCTCTTCTGGTGAGCTTCCCTTGTTGGCAGTATAATTTCCCACCTTCGCACCTGCTGAGAAGAACATAAAAGACAAAAAGTGCATTTCAGATGCCAAAAACCAGGAATCCACTCATTTTCCCAGTTATCCACAATCCAAGTTTATCAAGTCAGGTCCACCTTTTGTCAGAGAGCCTGAGTCTGCCCCATACGAAGACACGGGCGGGAAGCTCCTCTCGATGAAATTCAGCTGCTGCACCACCACCTTCAACCCAAAACACAGACAAAACATCCATAAGTAAGCCACTCACTGATGCTACAAAAACAAACAAAAGAAAAGCAACAATTTAGCAGCAGAGCAAGCAGCTAACCTTATAATAGACCTGCCGCTTGTTTTCATCCCCCACAACAGAGTCGGCCACAAGCCGGCCGCACACATATATCTGCTGACCCTTCTCCACATGCTGGAAGGCAATGTGGGCGAGATCATCCCACAGCGTCAGGTTGATCCTACGCACCAAAACATCAAGAATCACAACCAAATTTGTTGCGCCGATTACCCCTTTTTTACTTGCTCATTCTCGCCGACAACAAAGGCTAGTTTGGTGTCCCTTAAAATGTCGTAAAATATTGTAAAATGCTGTAAAGCGGTATTATTTGGAGTGCCGCAAATTGGTGGGTTTCAAAATCGATTGAATCATTTGACGGTCTTTTAGAATCACCAAATTTCATAATTCCAGCTTTTACAACCGATGATTTTAAGATCAGAGATTTTGCTTTCACCGATTTCAAAATGGATAATTTACGTCAAACCAAACACCCCTAGACGAAATTTAGATAGGGTTTTGGGCGTGGGTGGCGGGTGCAGCGTTCGTCTGCATACCAGGTGGTGTCAGAGGACGAGGTCTTGACGCCGATGCGGGTCCAGGCGAGAACCTTGCCGCTGCTGACGTGCTTAATCTGGACGGGGGCGGCCACGACCCCGATGAGGTGGACGGCGTTGGCGAGCTCCTTCCGCCAGGGTATCTCCGCCGGCCTCGGACGCAGCACATGCTCGTGCTCGTAGTCCGCTCCTCCTCCCTGCACGAGCCCGCCAGCGCCGGTGACCACCGCCGAGCACCTGGTGGTGGCCCGCCTGGACCATCCTCCGCGGGAGGAGGAGACAGGAGAGAAGCGGAGAGAGGCGGAGGCGGAGGAAGAGCAGGGGCGAGGGTTAGGGTTTGTGGGGAGGAGAGCGAGGCAGGGAGGAAGAGGAAGGCGAAGGGAGGGTTTTGGGATAAGAGGAGCGGGCGGGGTTTTGAGGCGGACGCCAAGAGTCACGGCGTTGGTTGTGAACATGGCTATCTCTTTGCGCTGGTCTCGCCCGGGGGAAGGGGGGTGTGTTTAAGTAGCACAATTATTAAATTTTATTTTAAAAATATGTATATGAAATAATTGTAAGAATTGACATGTGAACTGAATTTTTAAACTTAAATTAGAGTTAGTTAAAAGAAAAGTTAACCAAAGTACCCAATTAGAAATCTGATATTAGTCCCTGCCTTTTGTTAAATTTGCCCTTTCACTGATGCTTAGCACTTCTCTTTATGAAAAGACTTATTTTTGACCTTCTCGCATTGATTTGTAGCAAGTATCATTCAGGTATTAACATGTTAATGTGTTAGCTATTAATGTGTTAATGTGATAAGACATTAACATCTTAACACTTTAACATATTGAGTTAAGATATTAATATATTAATATTTACCAATTTTATAGTTAATATGTTAACATAATTAATACACCAACAGATGTTAATGTGTTAAGACATTAAGGCATTAATCTATTAAGACATTAGCCGCTTGACAACATTAAAACTTTAACATCTTAACACAACATGTTAAGGTGTTAAGATGTTAATATCTTAGCACTAACACATTAAGATTAATAAGACTTCAACACATTAGTATACGTTGTTAATGCATTAAGATATTAAGGTACTGTTTACAAAAATTAAGTTTCCAAATTAGGCCTTAATAGGAAGCAATATTTCGTTGTTCCATAGACTTTTATAGATGAAACAAGATCTCTAAATGTGCAATTTTTTTTTTAACTGCCTTCGCTATATTGACCGAAGTCGATCTGTATGTACACTAAGGAGATTCCAATTTTTTATAGAAATGTAAATTTTTATAGTAAACATTTAAAAGTAGTCCTCCTTGAATCAGGGAAGTTCAAATTGAAATCAACTTGTTCAATCTAAGCTCACCTTGATCAACATGACTTTAAAGATGTAGTTTTTGTTTATAGGGTGAACTCATGGTTCATTAGGTGACTTAAGACATGTTTGGGACAACTTTCAATTAGAAATAGTTATTATACTTTTAATTAATTATTTTGAGAGAAAGGAAAGTAAATTTAAAAAGACATTCTTATAATATTTTGATTATGTTTTGGCTTCTAGTCAAGAAGTACAAAATGGAGCTTTCAAGATTGAAAAAAAAAAAGTGAGATTGTTAAGCAATAGTTAACTATTGTAACTAATTAATCATCCTCTCACAATTTATGTTCTTTGAAAAATATAAATCAAAAGTAACTTCTAAGTAAAACTTATGCCAAACATGCCTATTTTGAAATCGATTTTAATATATGATATGAATGGCGACTTCTCCCATAAAGTTATCATACTTGATACGTAAGGATTGAGGTTTTGGATCCGGTTATCGGGTCAGTTTTTGGGGTCGAACCTCTTAGTTTTGGTCCTGATAGAGTTGAGACTTAGTTTCCTTTTCACGTCGAGTTTGCTTGACGCGGTTTAAACGACGTCCATCAATGTGAACGTGTTTTAAGTTGTGCCACGTGAGCTGGCCTTGGGGCGCGAGAGTACGACCCCGGTCTTATCGTATGAATGACGTCTTGTATGGACGACGCCATTTAGAGTACAACCTTACTTTGTCAGAGTACGGCCCAGTCTTGTCATCTGAATGACGTCGGACTTGGACGACGCATTTTCTCCTGTTTCTGTTTGACTCTACGAACCCTCCCTCATTTCCCTCATTCTCTCCTTTCTCTTCTCTCTCCTCTCCTCCCTCCAACCTCCGGCGAATCCCTTCCCCCTCTCCTTGCTTTTCTCCCTCCATTTCTTCTCTCCCTCCACCCCATCAACCTCCTAACTCCCACCACTACCACCACCATCTCCTCCGCGGCGTTTTTCTCTCCGGACGGCGGCCGACATCCCGGTGGAGTAACGGCGTCCACGGCGGTACCGACGGCGGCGTGTGGCGAGGCGGGTTGGTGGCTTGGAGTTAGGAGGAGTTCGAGAAACTGGTAGGGTGACGCTCCCCGTTGTATTTTATTTAAAAACCATGTTTTTTCTCACTTTTGAGTATATTTAGGGGTTTTCTTGAGGTGAAAATATTAATTGCATGTAATGAGAATTTATGTGTTTTAATGGATATTTAGGTTCTTATCCTGCTTCTACACTTTTTTTGTGTTTTTACACGATTTGAGGGAGGAAATCCCACCCCGTGAATTGAGAGATGGCAGAGGAAGAACC
The DNA here is from genome assembly GCA_030544215.1 of Zantedeschia hybrid cultivar. Lineage (NCBI taxonomy): Eukaryota > Viridiplantae > Streptophyta > Magnoliopsida > Alismatales > Araceae > Zantedeschia > Zantedeschia hybrid cultivar. Next base: position 18,658,770 of record JARZZO010000006.1, read on the forward strand.
TGTCTGTAAAGGTTAAATAACGTCGGGGGACAGCGACGCCTTTTAGAAAGGCGGCTTTCACCCGCGACGCGATTTAGCCCAAATAACAGACTCTGTCTCTAGACTGATGAGCATCCAGAGACAGCGACGCCTTTTGAACGGCGACTTCTATGATCGACACGTTTTAAGTCAGATCACCCCGAGACCTGTCTCTGTTTCTATCGTTATTAGGCGACTAGGGACAGCGACGCCTTTTAAAAGGCGACCCCTATAAACGACGCGTTTTAGGCCATCTTCCGAGACCAGTTTTCACATGGACCAGTTTAGGAGTCTTGAATGACGTCGGCCTTGGGCGACGTGATTCAAGACAGAATCTCATTAATTCTTGCAATTAACATGTGTTTACATTGATAGATAATTGGGTTAATTGCATATTTGAGAACATACTTGAGGACAATGATTTCTATGTGATCGGATCGCACCGTATTGCGTTTTGTGCGATCGTGGGCCTAGAGTGACAATTGTTAGCGTTTAGGCACCCTGTGTCGGTGTGGGAGTGACACGGCGCCGGTGTGGGAGTGGCGGGGTGACGCCTAGAGAGAGGTCACCTGGTGTACCCCGGGATATAGCTAGTACCGGTGTGGGAGTGGTACATTCAGAGTGTCACTCGTGCTGGGGGAAGTAGAACCACCTGGAGCCTGTCAGGCTGGAGTAGCCAGCGCGCTATCCCAGAGGTTGTTGTTTGGTCTCAGCGGGTCGGTGTTTCCCGCGTTTGGCCTTGGGGTTGGCGTGTTTTGCCGAGACACTGGTTGTGGGCTCCGTGGTAGAATGGTTTCAGAATTGTGCATGTTATATTTCGAATGTATGTGTTTTATACCGAAATATAGGAATTGTGTTTACTACTTTACTTGCTTAAATCATCTATATTTGTGTTGCTGCACTTGTGGGTGTGTTAGTGGGCGGTGGAGATCGAAAGATCCCTACTTAGTCTTTTTTATGAGACTCACCCCTGCGGTTTTCAGGTGAGGGTTCCAAGCAGGCGTGGCGAGGAGAGTGTTGCTTTGGGTCACACGCCAGTAGCTGTTGTTCCGGAGTATGCCTCGATGTAGTTGTTATTTTATTTTATGGCTTGTATGCTTAATTATTTCCTTTCAGTTGGAGTATGTAATTATTTGCTGAGTCAAGTCAGATTGTAATAATTTTTAATTCTTGCACTTCCTTTTAATTCAATGTGATGTGAATGTTTAGCTTAGTTTATTATTTATTTCCCAGACTTATCAAGATCCTGGTTTGGCTCCAAATTAATGATTCGGTACCCAGTTAGTAATCGGATCCCCGATTATAGGGTGGCAGGTTGTTACAGTTGGTATCAGAGCATTCGGTCTGGCAAATAAATGAATAACTAGGTTAAATATCGTAATTTTGGCAAATAAATACATTATCCCGTACAGGCACGGTGGTGGTGTAGGTTTTAGGATTCTAATTAGAACTTTTTAATTTTTGTGATTGTAGGCGATTAGATGGCTCCTAAGAAGAGGATGCCAGTTATTAGAGAGCGGAGAGATGTCCCTAGTGGATCTGAGGCTAATAGGCCGAGTATGGAGCATTTCATGGAAGCTATGATGGACACGATGGCTAGATACCATACCCGAGACCTTAGTGAGAGTTCTAGTGCTCGGGGAAGGCCTTCAGCTGCTCTGGAGAGATTCCTGAAGTTGAAGCCGCCTCATTTTACTGGTCGTCCCGACCCTGATGAGGCTGTTCATTGGTTGAGGGAGATGGAGAAGACTTTTGATACTATGGATTGTGCGGCGATTGAGAGGACTCCGTTGGCTACCTTCATGTTGAAGGATGATGCCTACGACTGGTGGACCACTTTGAAGAGTTTGTCATATGCGGATAGGAATCTCAGGGAGATCCCATGGGAGACTTTCGTGAAGGAATTCAACGCGCAGTACTTCCCTAGGCATGTCCAGAGGACTAAGGAAAGGGAATTTATGGAATTGACCCAAAGAAGAATGACAGTGTTTCAGTACCAGATGAAGTTTGTTTCACTTGGGAGGTTCGTGCCTTTTATCTCAGGAGACGAGGAGCGTCGGACTGAGAGGTTTGTGGATGGACTGAGGTCCAATTTGAGGAGCTTTGTGGCATCCCATTGTTGTACAGATTTGGCATCGGCGGTTAGGTGTGCCGTAGCAGTAGAGGCAAAGCATGAGCAGTCAGCTCGAGAGAGGGGACTGACTACTCAGGGGCCAGTTCATGGCAGGGGAAAGATAGCAGCAGCAGCAGTTCTTTCGTCCGGATCAGGATCGTCTTCACTCGGCTCCAGATTCATGAGGTTCTTTCGAAGTGGTGGCAGCAACAGCGGTAGTAGCAGACCCAGGCAGAGCCAGCAGAGTCAGTCGGTGTCCAGTGCTCAGCATGAGGCAGCTCAGAGGCTTCCGGCAGCTTGTCGACATTACGGTGGTACTCATGGTGGGACTCAGTGTCCTACATTTTCTGGGAGGTGTTACACTTGTGGCCAGCAGGGCCATTTGGCGAGGTATTGCCCGTAGGGGCATGGTCAGGGGCAGGGGCCAGGTGATCAGAAGAAGCCGAGGACCCAAGAGAGAGTTCTAGCTATCACCAAGAAGGAGGCTCGTGCGTCCAACATGGTGGAAGATACACTTTCTCTCCTTGGGAACTCTGCGCATGTGTTAATTGATTCGGGTGCTTCGTATTCTTTTATTTCTGAGCAGTTCATAGATATTCTTTCTGCACCCGTTAATGAGATGTCTGATGAACTGATGGTAGAGGTGCCTTCTGGGGATTTCATGTTGTCTTATAATTGTTTGAGTGAGGTTCCCTTGACCATTGAGGGCCATGAGTTGCCTTCCCAGTTAGTTGTGCTTGCCATTCGTGACTTTGATGTCATCTTGGGCATGGACTAGTTGGAGGCTTATTATGCCGAGGTGGACTGCCACAGGAAGAGGGTGCGTTTTTCTATTCCGGACATCCCCCTTCTACTTCCAAGGTATTAGGCTCTCTTCTCGTGGTAGCTGTGAGGCTTTCCTGGCCTCTGTTGTTTTAGCTGATGTTAGCAGTAGTTCCGGTCCTTGGGAGGTGCCTGTAGTTTGTGACTTTGTTAATATGTTTCCTGAGGAGTTGCGTGGCCTTCCTCCTCAGCGAGAGGTTGAGTTTACTATCGAGCTTGCATCCGGTACGACGCCCTTGTCTAAGGCCCCGTATCGGATGGCTCTAGCCGAACTCGCTGAGTTGAAGGCACAATTACAAGAACTGCTGGATAAGGGTTTTATTCGTCCCAGTACTTCTCCGTAGGTTTCTCCAATTCTATTTGTCAGGAAGAAAGATGGTTCTCTGAGATTGTGTATTGATTATAGACAGCTGAACCAGGTGACGATAAAGAACAAGTACCCACTTTCGAGGATCGATGATCTGATGGATCAGTTGTAGTCTGCGAAGGTATTTTCAAAGATTGACTTGAGATCAAGGTATTATCAGATGAGGATCCGTGAGGTTGATGTTAGTAAGACAACCTTTAGGACTCGGTATGGACATTATGAGTTTTTGTTTATGCCTTTTGGCTTGACCAATGCTCCAGCAGCTTTTATGGATTTGATGAACCGGGTCTTCATGGCCTACTTGGACCAAGTTGTAGTGGTATTTGTAGATGATATTTTAGTATACTCTTCTTCTGAGGAAGAGTATGACATACATCTTCAGGTGGTATTGCAGGTTCTGAAAGAGCACCAACTCTATAACAAGTTTAGTAAGTGTGAATTCTGGCTAGATAAGGTGCACTTCCTGGGGCATGTCATTTCTGGAGATGGCATTGCAGTGGATCCATCTAATATTGAGGCAGTGATGGACTGGAGCAGACCGACAACAATAACTGAGATTAGAAGCTTCTTGGGGTTAACAGGATATTACATACGGTTTGTCCATGATTTTTCTTCGATAGCGACCCCCTTGTCGAGGTTGACTCGTAAGGGAGTTCGTTTCGTGTGGACCGAGGAATGTGAGCGGAGTTTCATTGAGTTGAAGACTCGCCTCACTTCGGCTCCAGTGCTGGTGCTTCCATTAGGTTCCGGTGGATTTGTGGTTTATTCAGATGCATCTCGTCGAGGTTTGGGTGCGATTTTGATGCAGTATCGTAAGGTCGTGGCCTATGCTTCTAGGCAGCTGAAGAAGCATGAGGAGAACTATCCCACTCATGACTTAAAAAAGGTAGTTGTGGTGTTTGCACTAAAGATCTGGCGACACTATTTGTATGGAGAGAAATTTCAGGTTTTTACCAATCACAAGAGCCTGAAGTATGTATTCACGCAAAAGGATCTGATCTTGAGGCAGCGCAGGTGGATGGAGTTCATCAAAGATTATGATCTCGACCTTTCGTTTCATCCGGGCAAGGCAAATGTGGTGGCAAACACCTTGAGTCGGAAGACGGTCGTATCATATCTTATGATTCAAGAATGGAGGTTATTTGAGCAGGTTGTAGATTCTTCCTTTAGGGTCCCGCGAGAGGCTGATAGAGTCGTGTTGGCCAGCTTAACTGTAAGGCCAGCAGTGTACCATGCTGTGATCGGGGCTCAAAGGGCAAATGCAGAGTTACCGCAGGTTCTCCAAACACCAGAGGTGGAGTTGTGGGATGATGGTACAGTCAGATTTAGAGGCAGACTCTATGTCCCAGCCGAGGAAGACGTGCACAGGAGTGTCTTGGATGAGGCACACCGTTTTAGATATACAGTGCATCCCGAAACGACTAAGATGTATCATTGTTTGAGGAAGCACTTTTGGTGGCCTAGTATGAAGAAGGACATGGCTGATTATGTGGCAAGGTGCCTGACTTGCCAGCAGGTTAAGGCAGAACACCAAAGACCAGGAGGATTGTTGCAGCCTTTGCCGATACCAGAATGGAAATGGGAACACGTGACTATGGACTTTGTGATGGAACTACCTGTGTCCCCGGGCAGAAGGGACACGATCTGGGTCATTGTTGATCGATTGACCAAGTCAACACACTTTCTGGCTATTAGGAAGGACTAGTCAGTCGGTAAGTTGGCTAAGTTTTTTGTGGACCGTATCATCTCTCTGCACGGGGTGCCCTTATCCATTGTGTCAGATCGGGATCCGATATTTACTTCTAGATTCTGGAAGAGTTTTCAAAAGGCCTTGGGCACGCAGTTAGCCTTCATCTCGGCTTACCATTCCGAGACTAATGGGCAGTCGGAGAGGACCATTCAGACACTGGAAGATATGCTCAGGGCATGTTGCCTAGACTGGGGAGGTTCTTGGGCACAACACCTGTCTACAGTGGAGTTTGCCTACAACAACAGTTATCATTCCAATATCGGCATGGCGCCTTATGAGGCATTGTACGGGCGGCCGTGTCGATCTCCTGTGAATTGGTCTGAGATTGGCGAGAGGCAGATAGCAGGGCCGGAGTTGGTTCAGCAGTGTGCTGAGGTTGCCAGAGTGGTGCAGCAGAGGTTAACTACAACTCAGAGCAGACATAAGAGTTATGCAGACGTCCGTAGGAAACCGCTTGAGTTTGAGGTTGGAGACCACGTGTTTCTCCGAGTCTCACCCTCCAAGGGTGTGATGAGATTCGGGAAGCGAGGTAAGCTGAGTCTGCGATATGTTGGGCATTTTCCCATTCTTGCTCCAATTGGAGAAACAGCGTATCAACTAGCCTTGCCGCCCAGTCTTGTAGGAGTGCACGATGTGTTCTATGTTTCTTTGCTGAGGAAATATGTTCATGATCCATCACATGTATTGGACTTTTCAGAGTTGGAGGTCGCTGAGGACTTGTCCTTTCAAGAATTTCCAGTACGTATTGAGGATCGCAGGGAACAGGTCATGCGGAACAAGGTTGTTCCTCTGGTTAAGGTGATTTGACAACATCGCTCCGGAGGCGAGGCTACCTGGGAGCGAGAGGATGAAATGCGGGAGCAGTTTCCCTACCTTTTCCCGTAAGTTTTCTGGTAAGCTTGTACCATTATTTTTCGATCTTGTTACTTTTAGCAGCAATTTCGGGGACGAAATTCTTTTAAGGGGGGGGGGGGGGGGGGGGGAGAATGTAAGGATTGAGGTTTCGGATCTGGTTATCGGATCAGTTTTCGGGGTCAGACCTCTTAGTTTGGGCCCTGGTGGGACTGAGATTTAGTTTCCGACGCGGTTTAAATGGCGTCCATCAATGTGGACGTGTTTTAAGTTGTCCCACGTGGGCGCCACGTGGGCTGGCCTTGGGGTGCAAGAGTACGACCCCGGTCTTATCGTCTAAATGGCATCTTGTATAGACGACACCATTTAGAGTACGACCCTGCTTTGTCAGAGTACAGTCCGGTCTTGTCATCTGAATGACGTCGGACTTGGACAACGCGTTTTCCCCAATTTTTGTTTGACCCCGCGAACCCTCCCTCATTTCCCTCATTCTCTCATTTCTCTTCTCTCTCCTCTCCTCCCTCCGACCTCCGGCGAATCCCTTCCCCCTCTCCTTGCTTTCCTCCCTCCATTTCTTCTCTCCCTCCACCCCATCAACCTCCTAACTCCCACTACTACCACCACCATCTCCTCTGCAGCGTTTTTCTCTCCGGACGGCGGCCGACGTCCCGGTGGAGTAACGGCGTCCACGGCGGTACCAGCGGCAGCGTGTGGCGAGGCGAGTTGGCAGCTTGGAGCTAGGAGGAGTTCGAGAAACCGATAGGGTGACGATCCCCGTTGTATTTCATTTAAAAACCATGTTTTTCTCGCTTTGGAGCATGTTTAGGAGTTTTCTTGGGGTGAAAATACTAATTGCATGTAATGAGAATTTGGGTGTTTTAATGGGTATTTAGGTTATTATCCTCCTTATCCACTTTTTTTGTGTTTTTACATGATTTGGGGGAGGAAATCCCACCCCATGGATTGGGAGATGGCAGAGGAAGAACCTGTCTGTGAGGGTTAAATGGCGTCGGGGGACAACGACGCCTTTTAGAAAAGCGGCTTCCACCCGCGACACGATTTAGTCCAAATAACAAACTCTGTCGCTGGACTGATGAGCGTCCAGAGACAGCGACGCCTTTTGAACGGTGACTTCCATGCCCGACGCGTTTTAAGTCAGATCACCCCGAGGCTTGTCTCTGTTTTTATCATTATCAGGCGATTAGGGACAGTGACGCCTTTTAAAAGACAACCCCTATAGACAACGCGTTTTAGGCCATCTTCCGAGGCCAGTTTTCATATGAACCAGTTTAGGAGTCTTGAATGACGTTGGCCTTGGGCGACGCGATTCAAGACAGAATCTCATTAATTCTTGCAATTAACATGTGTTTACATTGATAAATAGTTGGGTTAATTGCATATTTGAGAACATACTTGAGGATGATGATTTTTATGTGATCGGATCGCACCGTGTTGCGTTTTGTGCGATCGTGGGCCTAGAGTCACAGTTGTTAGCGCTTAGGCACCCTGTGTCGATGTGGGAGTGACACCGTGCCGGTGTGAGAGTGGCGGGGTGACGCCTAGAGAGAGGGTCACCTGGTGTACCCCGTGTTGGGATCGCTGTGTCGGGATCCGACCGAAAAACGCAGCGGAATAAAATTATTTCGGGATCGGATCCGTCCCGTTTCGATTAACAAAATAAAATCGGAGTAAATCGGATTTACCTTGCGCGGATTCGAATCCGTGTTCGTTTTCCAGTTCCGTCGGAGCGATGCCGCAAGTCGCGCAGATGCCCGACCTCTAACGGTATCCACGCGGTTCTCCTCGCAATGGATCGTCCTCGCTCGATTCGACGTTCGTGGATCCCGTCTGGCTTCGCGTAATCCGCCGCGACATGCAGATTCAGAATCTCCCGTCGGACGGAAGGTGGAGCGGTCGGGAATGGAAGCGGAGCCTCCAGAGGGCCGGCCTCGTGTCGTGCATCTAGAAGAGAGAATAGAGATGGAACGACGGCTAGGTTAGGGTTGCTGGCCCCGCGACGTAGTATCCATTCTTTTATAATAAGTATGTTTGCAGTTTTTCATAAAAACCCATACTTATCCGAAATCCTGTCAGATTATCTATCGACTTGAAAACCTTTTGCATGTGACCCTTTAGGCCCAAATACCAGTCCAGTTAATGGCCCATTAAGTCCAATAATCCTTTACTGACCCACTGAATTAATTAATATCCTCATATTCAATTAATCAGCCGAATTTAATGTCCCATAATAAATTCGAACGGACTTCCGATCACGTTGGATGCCAATCAACATCGCGTGATCCTGGATGGCATTGGGGTTATCGCAACCCTCTATTGGAACCTTTCTGTCATCGGTTAGCGCGTGGATATAATCCTTCATCCGTGCAATGTTCCCAAATCGACCTAGGGTATGGTTTACTGTTAAACCCTATTCGATCGATTCACTTGAATCCGATGTTGCTAATCTGAATCCGATAACTCCTTATCGAACACAGAGTATGTCCTGGCCAGGGACTTTAAGCGCCTCATTCTTGGAACATTCTCTCTCAAACTACCGAGAGCGGATGATCCCGTATTGAACACACAATTACCTTCGAGGGCATTTCCCTGAACCCGATCACTTGACTTATTGATAACCCATAGTTAGGGATTCGTTAGTTAAGGTCAAAGTTCAGAAACCTACCAACAAGATATCTTTGACGTCTCAGGTCCAAGGATCATCTACGCAACCGTGACAAAAGAATCGAGCTGGTTAGCAGTGAGGTGTTTACCATCCAGCGATTTATAGTCGGATCAGTTCAGTGAACTCATTCGCCAATGAGCACCTATAGGTCCAGCATAGTGTCTCCACACAAGTGACTTATAGGATCAGTCACCCTTATCATATGAACTGAAGTAACCTATACTAGTCTATCTTGATGTTCGATGTCCTATCTCAAATATCATATGACTAGGAACAATTAAGAACATGTGTTTATAAGTCTTCGGTCTCGTAATTATGATCTCATCATAATCCGAAAACTATTGCACATGTTTATGGACTTCATCGTGATACAATAAACATAGATTGAATTAATTACACACAATGAATTATTGCCATTTTATTAATAATCTGAATCAGTACATAGTATCAGATTGGCTTTGAGACCATCTAATACTAACACCCCGGGGTATAGTTAGTACCGGTGTGGGAGTGGTACATTCGGAGTGTCACTCGTGCTGGAAGAAGCAGAACCACCTGGAGCCTGTCAGGCCGGAGTAGCTAGCGCGTTATCCAAGGAGTTGCTGTTCGGTCTCAGCGGGTCGCTATTTCCCGCGTTCGGCCTTGGGGTTGGCGTGTTTTGCCGAGACGCTGGTTGTGGGCTCCATGGTAGAATGGTTTCAGAATTGTGCATGTTATATTTCGAATGCATGTGTTTTATACCGAAATATAGGAATTATGTTTACTGCTTTACTTGCTTAGATCATCTATATTTGTGTTGCTGCACTTGTGGGTGCGTGAGTAGGCGGTGGGGATCGAAGGATCCCTACTGAGTCTTTTCGATGAGACTCACCCATGCGGTTTTCAGGTGAGGGTTCTAGGCAGACGTAGCGAGGAGAGTGTTGCTTTGGACCGCGCGCCAGTAGCTGATGTTCCGGGGTATACCCCGATGTAGTTGTTATTTTATTTTCTGGCATGTATGCTTAATTATTTCCTTTCAGTTAGAGTATGTAATTATTTGTTGAGTCGAATCGCATTGTAATAATTTTTAATTCTTGCACTTCTTTTTAATTCAATGCGATGTGAATGTTTAGCTTAGTTTATTATTTATTTCTCATACTTATCAAGATCCTGATTTGACTCCAAATTAATGATTCGTTATCCAATTAGTAATCAGATCTCCGATTATAGGGTGGCGGGTCGTTATATGATAGTTGGTTTAAATTTGATTTCTAAAAGGTTGAGAATATATATATGGAGAGAGAGAGAGAGAGAAAGAGAGGAATGATGTGGTGCAACTAGGGCCTTTTGTGTAATCTGGTCGTACAGTAAGTTTCAACCTCATCCTTATGTTGAAAAGTAAAAATAAAAATACCATAAATTTTTTAATATTCAATTAACCTCCATGGTCATTTCATCCCTTGGTGTTTAATTTTTATTGTCATATCATATCTGAATTGATTGTAGTTGTTCAATAAGATGCGAGTAAATTAGTGATGAATATTAAAATCCCAAGGAACAACTCTAAGGGTAACCTGACCAATTTCTTTTTTTTTTTACTATTTTTTCATGATTGTTTAAACATCGGATCTGTAAGTATCCGATGGATGATCATAATTAAGTTTTCATGATTGGATACGATCGAATAGTCAAAATAAAGCCTCAATGGATGAAAACAATGCTAAGGAGGAAATTAGATATTTAAAACATTATGATGAATTTTATTTTATTTTTTTATAAAGAAAAGGAGTCGAAAACAAGGCGTGCAACCTAGTTGCACGCTACTGTTCCTTTGCACCATATATATATAGAGAGAGAGATGAGTGAACAAGGAAATACGTAGTCTTTTTTTGACGAGGAAAGCATTAATCGTACTATATTAATCAAAGGAGTTTGAAATTACAAGAGTTTTAATGTCCGGAGAAAGCGCGTGAGCATTCCAATTGACAACATCCCGAAAAGACAGACCCAAGCGGGCTACAGAATGAGCTACATTGTTGACAATTTTGGGAATGTAGAAAATTGCAACGTCAGATTGAAGGAAGATTTTCCTGCAGTTCTGACTAATGGTCTTCAATTTCCAAGGTGGATCTTTGTTAGGAATTATTGCATTGATGAGGATTTAGGCATCCCCTTCAACTTCTGTTGATGTGAATTATAGAGCTAGTTAAAGAGCTTCATACATAGCTAGAGCTTCGACGTCAAATGGGTTTGACAATGCGGTAATTTTGAGTAGCATACAATAAGTGCATGAGCCTCTATAGTCTCTAGCTAACACGCTAATAGCTCCTCCATTATCAATAGTCGCCCCATCAAAATTAATTTTGACAGGGTACCGGGGTGGAGACATCCATTTGATAGGTCTCACTGGTAATCTATTGGTAGTATGGATTGATGAATGTTTAAAGGGTACCAGAATTCAAAATTTGCCATTGCATTTCTTATGATAAATATTGGATTCATGATGAAATTTTCCATAACCACTTTGCACTTGCCTTTCCATACGTGCCAAATTAGAGAGATGCATAGAGTCGAGAATGATCTACATATCCTTATGGCCCAATGTAAAGGGTGGATTAAAACACTCTGCAAACTTGTCCTTGTTGTCTTCACTAGAGAAGTAGTTTAGGGGAGATACTTTCCAGATTGCTCGCGCTGCCTCACAATGGAAAATCATATGATTTACAGTTTTCGGCTCCTTATTACAAACCTTGTAACAATCCTCCAAGTGAGAAATTCTTCTGGCCAAGATTGCATTCACAAAAATAGCCTCATTTATGCATTTCTAGATAAACAAAATTACCTTTTAGGGGACAATTTGTTGGAGATCTTTATCCCAAATTTTATTCCAAATAGCATCCAACATAAAAGAGGAAGGAGTATCTATGCTTGATCAGCATTTAAAAAGGTGTCGCCTCAAGGCGCTGATGCATACGCCTTGAGGCGAGGCTCCATAAAATAGCCTCAATGCGTCCGCCTTCTGTGAAAAGATTGAGGTGTGCTTTTTTTCCACGTGAGGCACAAATGAGGCGATAAGGTGGCACAGCGTAGAGAAGGCGTACGCCTTCAATGGACCGGATCCAAGGATCCAAATTTCATCTAAACTTGATTAAAATAAGTTTTTTTTTTTGGGTATGGAAGCCCTATGAATTCTTTGTCATCACACGACCCAATTCAAAGCGGAAGACGAAACGTCATCTTTGAAGCCCCCTCACCTCTGCAACCTGTAGAGAAGTAGTGTCCTGTCAATGATAACCACTGACCTCCTCGACACCTCCAGCCGACAGTTACCTCGTAGGCGGCGCTGAAGCACATCATCGACAACTCCAGCAAGTAGCATGGCAACATGTACGTATTCATGAGTTGTTCTTTTTGTTATTTTTATTGTTTCTTCTTCTTGCTATGTTCCTCACCTCCGACACCTCTTCTTCTTCTCATGCTGGCCACCGGCGTCCTTGACGACTCCAATTGACGGCGACCTCGTTGGTAACGCCGAGGCACATCTCTGACGACTCCAGTGAGCACACCAGCAATTTGTGACACCTCTTCTTCCTCTGTTTATTCTTCTTCTCCCTCCCCTTCGACACCTCTTCTTCCTCTGTTGCTGGCCGCTGGTGTCCGTGACAACTCTAGACGAAGCGACCTCTCCAGTGACGACGTCGTACATTCCTGATGAATTCTTCCTCCCCTCTAACACCTCTTCTTCCTCTGTTGCTGGTCGTCGACATTTGTGACAACTATAGCCGATGCGACCTTGTCAGTGACATTGTCGCACATTGCCGACGACTCTCTTGAGCAAAGCAGCAACCAGTATGCATGATATTTGTGTTGTGTTTTTGTAATTTTTCTCGTTACTTCTTCTTGCTCCCCTTCGACAACTCTTCTTAGTTTGTTGCTGACGGTCAGCATCGTCGACGGCTTTTCCAGCCAGCAAGGACATCGTCAACGACGCCTCTGTGCAACCTACAACCCGACACAACACTGACAAGCACCACAGGCCGCTGAACTTTGAAGGCAGCAATACGTATGACAAATGTGTTGTTTTTACATTGTTTTTATTTTTTTCTGCTTTGTTCTTCCTCTTGCCTTTCAACACTTCTTCTCCTTTGGTTGCCATGTGGAATGCTGGCAATCTGTGGCCATAATGTCCACTTCATAGTAGAACAGGGATTAGCTAAACTTCTTGTTATTGAGCTGATTAAATTGGTCACATCAAGTTTTACAATGACAAGAGAAGAAGACAACAGCCAGAGAAGCAAAGAGAAACAATCGAGGAATCAAACTGTTGTTGCAAGGAAATATGGAGACCAAATAGAAATCCCAACAGGTGTTGGTATAAGTTATGTTTATCTGAAATATAAATTTTGTGAAAAAAAGATCACGGGTGGTGTAAAGTGATTGAAAGATCACTTGGCTAAAACACATCATAACGTTAGTATATGTCTTAAAGTACCAAAAGAGATTGAGGAAGAGATAAAAGGGCTCTTAAGACTTATTCGAGAGAAAAAGAACTTGGCTGCAGAAAAAATAGAAAATCTTTGCAAAATTGGCTCGTAAATGGATGATGATGAAAATGATGCCCCTATTGTAGTGGGCAACAATGATTCCAGTGGCATCATTACAGAGCAATAACAGCACGTTTGAGGTCCATTAGATGTCTTTGCCTCTGGATCAAGAGGTCAAGAAAAACAACAAAGTACTCTTAATACTCATTGGAAGAAAGAAGAAAGAAATAGAGTTTGTCTTTCCATTGGTAGATTTTGTTTTTTGAGAACGGACTTCCATTTAATGTTGCCAATAGCCCGTCTTTCAAACGAATGATAGAACATGTTGGGCAGTATGGAAGAGGCTTGAAACCTCCATCTATGTATGAGTTAAGAACGTGGATTTTGCAGAAGATGTGAAGACAATTACTTGATTGTTGGATGAGTTCAAAGAGTCTTGCAAAGTGACTGGTTGCATTATTATGACAGATGGGTGGACAAATGTTAGCCAAAGAACTTTGATCAACTTTTTGGTAAATAATCCAAAAGGAACATGGTTTTTGAAATCAGTGGATGCAACAGTGGAGTCTAAAGATGCAAATATGTTATTTCATCTTATCGATGAGGTTATTTAAGAGATTAGGAAGGATAATGTGGTTCAAGTAGTTACAAATAATGCATTAAACTATAAGTTAGCTGGACAAAAGTTGATGGAAAAAAGGAAGAGGCTGTATCAGCCACCATGTGCAGGACATTATCTTGATTTAATCTTGGAGGACATTTTTCAATTATCCTTGTATGCAGCTATATTCACAAACGCCAAGAAGATCATAAATTTTGTTTATGAATACACATGGTTGAAAGTTCTGATGAAGAAAATGCTAGGTAAGGAACTTCTCAATCCTACCATCACACGATTTGCTACAACATTTCTTACACTGAATAGTATTATTAGCTCCAAAGATGATCTCCAAGAAATGTTTGCTAGTAGAGTATTTACACAGAGCCATTATGCCAAAAAACCTACTCGAAAAGCTGTGAAACATATTATCCTTAAAAACCCAGATTTTTTAAAAGGAGTTACATGTTGTTATATCTACAAAACCTTTGGTAAGTGTTTTGAGAATGGCTGATGATGAGAAATACCCTCCAATGGGTTTTATTTATGAGGCTATGGATAAGGCTAAAGAAAAGATTGTTGAAGCTTTGGATAGGAAAACAGAGGAATCTGAACCATTGTGGAGAATAATTTACATAAGATGGGAGTGTCAATTGCACCAACCATTGTTGTGGTGCTCAAAAAAACATCATGCTATCATTAAAGTTTGGTGTTGACATAAATAAACAATAAGATATGAAGTGTGTGATCACCATAACCGAGGGTTTCAAAGGAGAGTTTGATCGCTACTTATCTTGGATTTGGGAGAATTGGGATCTTTTGTTTTCTCTTCTTCGGTCGGCCGAAGAAGAAGAGCCTCTTGTTATTTTACACATTTTTTTTGTTGGTTTTGTTCTTTTCTCCAAGTCCTTCTTTTCTTCAAACCTTGCAAGAAATCAAAAGGAAGAAATTAGAGCTATTGGTAGAGTGTAGCATCTATTCTAATAAATAAATCAAACATGTAATCTGACTAGAAAAACTCACTTATTTGGTATTCTTTAAATCCCTAATCATAGGCATATGATATATGTGTGTGTGTGTGTGACATGTATGTGATGAGATGATGCTAAATAAAGATGATGAAAAACAGTACAAAAAACTATGAAGAAAACTAAGCTAACTAGAAAGAAGAAAGAAGAGGGATGAAGATGGTTGGCCCCTCCATAGCCCTTGGCCTTCCAAGCTTCAAAAGAGAAGGAAGAAGAGGAAGAAGAAGCTCTCCAATTGTTGTCCACGTTCTTTACCAAGAGGGCCTCCTCTCACCTTGATGGGAGCTCCAAAACCTTCAATAGCCAACCTTTTTTTACGGTCCAAAGGGGTGTGTATATATAAGGGTTAGTTTGAAGACAATTTGGCTTTTAATGGCCTCTCCTACGGCCTCCGAATTGCCATAGATAGACTTCAAGAGTTAAAAATCCTTTCAACTATAGGAACCAGATAATCTCGGCCAAAGCACACTTATCAAGAAATCTACTAAATCGCGTCGCCCATCAACGACGCCATTTGGCTAATTAGAGGGACCAAAATAGAAAGAAAATCCGAAAAAGAAAGCGTAAAAAATTAGGAAACTTAAAAGGCATTGTCCGTAGAAAACATCATTTAAATAATTATAAAATTAACCTAAATTTAAATAGGAAAATCCAGACGAATTAGGGAACCTAAATAGCGTCGTCCATGGACGACATTGTAGACACGCTAATTTTGACATCATTTCGAGTAAATTTCATATCATATAATAATGCCTCAGAATGGTCTGATAATTAATCATTAATTAATTTTTATTAATCTTTTTGAGTGTCGGGTTGAACAGACATGTTTAAGTTAATTAATCAAATTGATTTTAACTCAAATTTCAGTTAAAATATGAAGAATCCTAAAAGGCGTCGACTCATGTGGACGCCATTTAGAGTTTATTCCTATTTTTAACGTTTAAATTTGAATTTTAATTAATTGATTTATTAACTAAAAGGCGTCTGTGAGAGTCGACGCGTTTTAGGTTTCCTAAGCTGTTTTAACTTCTCTTCCGGATGTTTATCCTTATCTTAATTAGGGTAAAAGACGTCTACACAAGTGGACGCGTTTTAGCTAATAAAGATAAAGATAAGTTTTCCCGGATATTTATCCTTATCTTAATTAAATCTGAAAGGCGTCAGCCATGGTGGACGCATTTTAGATAATTATAGATAAAGATGAATTAATCAGTAATTATCTGTCGATTAAAGTAGATAAATCCTAGATTTTTTTCTATGTTAATCGCGAACGCAGAAAATGCCTATAAATACATTGCCCATTTCAAGAGTAAAAAAAAAAAAGGAGAGAGAGAGAATTATTGAAGCACAGCGTTATAGCAATTTGAAGATCGAAGCAACCACGTCGGAACGCCGGAGCACTGTCATTTCCAGAAGTCGGCATTCTTCTTCAAGATCTTCATCCCTTCAAAGCTTCAACCAACTGGACTGGGCATAAGTTTTTCATATCTGAATTTCATTTTTATCCATTAGTTTCATTCTCATAATCACTCCATGCAACACACACCACATCATTGATTTTCCAAAACCCAACTGTTCTAAAGGGGTTTCAAAACTCTCAAAACAAGTGAGTTGCTGTTTTAAGCATGTTTTTAATCTTCATTAACTTTGATATTTCTATTTAGATTCTCACCATTTGTTCTCCTTCATTTCTCTGTTTCTGTTTCTACTGCACCCAACAACAACAACAACAAGAAATCAAAAAGAGGGAAATCAAGCACGAAGCCAGAAGAATCTGGACGATCCTCAACATTCAACAGCAAGAACAAAAAGAACGAAGAGGCTCTCTTTCTTCAGCCGGCTGAAGGAGGGGAACCAAGGAATTCATTCTTCCGCGTTTAAACAGGTAAGCGATCAATCCTTCTTTTGAAGCTTTTTAGTCAAAAGTTTCTGGCGATCACAGCATTTAGTTGCATTTTTTTTAATAGGTTAATTTACCTTAAACAACATAGTTTTCATACATTAATCACACGAGCATTTTTCAGCACCTACAGCTTTTTTGGCGATCACGGTGGGACCTGGTCTCGCCATCTTTTAATTCTTTTGTTCTTGCTATCATTAATCGGGCACCCACGGTGCACCACTTGTGTCTTTCGACACGTCCTCACCAATTGGTGAGTGTTTTTAGTTTAGTTAATTTCCCACGTGCACCACGTGCACACCCCAGTGGCAAGATCTTGCCCTCCCCTTGATTGCTTTAAAAAGCTGTTTTTGTGATAGAATGATGTGTGATTGTGTGATTTCTTAGTTGTTTAGTTAGTAAATTATCCTGTTTAAAATCTGAAACTAAAAATCCTTGCATGAGTTGATTATTTACTGCATTTTACCCTGTTTAAGAAGGATTCGACCCAGAAAATCCTTCTGGAAATCTGTTTCTGCGAAATAAAAAGCGTCCAGGAACAGCGACGCTTTTCAAAACCGCGTCCGCACAACTGGACGCCTTTTAGCCTCCAGATTCTCTCTGTCGTTTACATCTGTTTCTGTGAAATAATTAACTTCTGTGTTGAATAGCGTCGACCATAATCGACGCGATTCAGACAGTTTTTAGTTATTTTCCAGGTTTTCTCTGCTGTTTGCATCTGTTCTCTGCGAAAGTATTAAGTTCTGTTATGAATAGCGTCGACTATCATCGACGCGATTCAGACAGTTTCTTAATTATTTTTCAGTTTCCAGATTTCTGTGTTGAGTGCTAGCTACACATTACTCTATTAAGCATTAGAGGCCATCTAGGTCGCAGGACATACGCATTGAGGCTAAAACCCTCCTTTTCTTAGGAACACATTACTCGACGTTAGCAACTCTCTCTGATTGGGTTGGTCCCTTGATCAGACTAGAGAAGTTGACGTTGAGACCTCCATAAGTCCCCAAAATCAAGGTATTCCTCCTTGATCATCGGGCTGGTTGTACCAATTGAAGTCCCGGCTAGATTCCGAGAGCGTTGTGAGAGAAAAACCTTAGAGAATAACGGTGGAAATCAAACTGAAACTAGGATCCTTCCCTGAGCGAAATTGTGGTTTAATCCAATTCAAATAACTCAACAAGGAATCCTGAAATCACGTTAAGCATCCACTTGTTTGATTAATCTCTGCACAACTTGTTTGATTAATTTCTTTGAAAAGGAATCTAATATAATGTTGCTGCGATCAGGCAGAGATTTGAGTATGGCCCAAGACGCCATTATCAACTACGAGGGAGATGCTAATGCCCCTCGCAATTTAGATTTCAACTACGAGAACGGGAGAGATGCTGATGCCTCTCGTAATTCTGTCCCCATTCCAGTTCGACATGACGGGAATGTCCGAACTCCTCTCTTTCATCCGCACGATCAATATCATGATCTTCCTCCGCATGAATATGCGATCCCCAATCCCGACTTTGAGGGGGACATGAATCAGAATGATCCCTCACCCTCTGATCCTATGGAACTTGTTAATGCCCTGGGAGTTCTCGCCTCCCGACTGGACCCTCAACAATTCGAGGCCATCCAGTCTATTTTGAAGGGGAAGGCGCCCATGCAGCCTGCTGAGCCGAACCCTGTGGCTCCCCCCGTTGTTCCTCAACAACCTCCTCCTCCTTATATCCATCAGGCCATGGAAGGCCTTCATCTTACTTCTCGGCCCACTGGGCCACAACCTTCATCGTCTAGGCAACCGGCTAGACCGCAAACGCCTATTCATCAAAATGCCCTCGGGCATGGCGGAAGCTCTGCCGGACCTCATCCCTATTATCCTCCTTGTCCAACGTACTCTAGGCAGCAGGCCTATCAAGTACTTCCTCCTCCTCCTCCTCCCCAAGCAGATCTGACCACGCAGACATTGCTGGCCAAGATGGAGCGCATGGACGAGCAGTTCAACAATCTCCAAAAGATGATGGGGGTTAAAGCTGTGCCAGAAATCAGTCTACCGAGCCTGCCAGTATTCCATCTGCCACCCTCTGAAATGCCAGTGTATCGAAAGTATAACGGTACTGGCAACCCCTTCACGCACCTGAAGGAGTTCATGTACGAATCCTCTTTCTGGCAGAATGATAAGAGGTCATTGGCTTTCTTGTTCAGGAGATCCTTAGAGGGACCAGCCCTCGAGTGGTTCTTTTCTTTAGAACCCTCAGAAGTAGAGGATTACGGTATCGTTTCACGTAAATTTATCCAACGATACCAGGACAGAGTTGCACCCTCCTTGTCTATCACGGATCTTATTGCAGAAAAGATGAAACCAGACGAGGAGTTTGTCAGTTTTGCTGACAGGTGGCGGGGCCTGGCTGAAAAAGTGAAAGATCACTTGTCCGAATCCGAACAAGTGAAAATGTTGATTTCTAACGCCACGCCCCAGTTCAAGCTAGTCCTCTCCTTGAACAACTTGACGAACATGGCAGAGCTCTATGAAAGAGCACGGTATTGCCAGAATGCTTTCAAGGACGCTACGTTCTCTAGCGTCTTTGATCCTCACAGACCTAACAGGCCTCCACCTCGGAAGCCTGTAGTGCCAAATTCTCCTAGCTCAGGTCCAACTACTGAGGGTACGCTCTCTCACGAGCAGGTCAGTACTATGAACAATAACTCGCCCCAGTTTGTGAGGAATCAGCAGTACCAGAGGCCACCACAGCCAAGCCAGCAGGGGTACAGGCAGCAACATAACCCCCATTACCAACAGCAGTACCAGCGGCCCCAGCAGCCGAATCAAAACCAGAACCAGCTACAGCAACAGCCGCAACGGCAACAGCAGTATCAGCAGCCACATCAGCAGCAACAGCAACAGCCACAGTACCAGCCGCGTGCACCGCCGGCGTACCACAATGTCCCTCCTCCTGGTGACTACAACCAACAAAGGAGACCTCCAGGCCCGAAAAGGGCAGAGTACCCGGCCCTCCCAGAATCCTTGGCGGATATCTTCAGTGCTTTAATGGCAGCCAATGCCTTAGCTTTGCCGAGAGAGAAGGCCATCTGGCCTCAAAATGCCGATACGTCTAGGTATTGCTACTTCCACAGGCAACCCGGGCATACCATTGACACCTGCTTCCAATTCAGAGATTATATCCATGATCTCAATGAGCAGGGCGGCATTGACTGGGAGGAAATGAAAAAGTACATAACAGCCCTGAAGGCGAGGAGACCGCAGCAGCAGCAGCAGCAAGCAAGACCACCGGCACAAGCAGCAGCACCACCCAACATGGGTATAGTGCAGAATCCACTCCCGGAGCATCAGAACCAAAACCAGGTTGCTCCCATTCTGACGAACAGCCAGTCTGAGGCTGGTCGTGGGCAGCAGTGGAGAATAGAGGACTCTTCCTCTCTTTGTTCAACGGGTCACACTCAAAGTACCGCAGAGCGACCACCACGCCGCACCATCCACATACCAAGGCCACAATCCGTTACCATCACCCCTATACCCACACCCACATATCACTCACCCACACCCAATAACCCATTACCGTTACCCGCCTTCCTTAGACCCATTACGCCCCGCACCACTACGCCTCCATCATATAACCCACCGCAAACCAATAACGCGCCCCTCTTACCATCTAGGCCACTATTACGCGTACCATTTCCTACTTCACCCGCTACCAACACCACCCACACAGATATCCCCTTACCATCTAGACCGCTATTACGCGTACCATTCCCCACTTCGCCAACCACTTATCCATCCACTATCCAACCCTCTAGGCCTTTAATCCGCACTACGCCATCACCACCTAGCCCTACATCATCACCTACATACCAACCCTCTACGCCATCCACACCATCCAACTCTGCAGTACTTAAGGTGTCACCCGGATCCTCCACGGTTGAGGAACACGCGCTCCGGAGTGGCAGGATTTTCAACAAGGTCTTCCCTCAGTCCACGGTTAGAGACGGCCCATCACAGCCGACTGAGGAAGCCCATAATGAAGAGAGTGCACCAGGCACTCAATACGACCTGTTGAAACACCTGGATCGGACACCGGCACGGATCACTATACTCGAGCTGATTAAAAGATCCAAGAGTCACCAAGAAGCTTTGATGGAATATCTGCAAAAGGTGATGGTCAATGAAGACGTGCCGGTAGAGAAGATTGCAGCACTACTAGTTCCTCAGGGGGATCAGCCCTCAATAACATTCCACACATCGGAACTAGCACCGCCAGCAGCCAGAAGCATGGCTCTGAGTATCACGGTCAGCATCTGTAAGAAGGCCGTGGATGCATGCCTGGTCGACACAGGGGCTTCGATCAATGTTCTACCTCCGAAGACCCTGGAGCTGTGCGGTGTGCCCAAAGAGAAATGGCTGCCCAGCCCCATATCAGTAACAGCATATGATAATTCTACCCGTTCCCCTCTGGGAATGGTTTATTTAAAGGTGGAGCTGGGCCCCGTAAGTCATGCAGAGGTCGAATTTCACATCCTGGAAATCGACCCTTCCATAAACGCCATTCTAGGTCGTCCTTATATTAAAACTCTCGAGGCGATTCCCTCTACGAATCATCAATGCCTCAAATTTCCTTACAAAGGACGAATAATTAAAGTAACGAGCATGCCGATCCTTGCTGCTGCTCATTCATTGAACATCAAATCTGCTGTTTTACTTGGCCGACAACCTTTTCTGTCGGTATTACAGGTCTACCGTCCAGTGGCTGATCCTCTGAAAGCCGCCTCTATTTCTCCATACCCGTTAGATGCTATCAAGAGGGGGAAGTGCATGAGTACCCCGGGATGGAGGATTATGATGAAGAACGGCTACAAGCCTGGGAAAGGTCTGGGCACGCAGTTGCAAGGCAGGACCACTCCTGTCAGAAATCATCAAGCAGCACCTGGAAGTGGTCTGGGCTATAGGCCAATAAAGCTGAAACAAGATCCAGTTCAGAAAGCAGAAATCAAAGAAGGCCCGAAGATCTGGGAGGCAATGTCTACGCCGCCTAAAGAAGGCCGAGAACCCTTAACATGGACCCTGTGTACGCACTTTGTAAGAGGGCCCATACTTAGCCAAGACAATACGGTAGTCATTACTTCCTGTTTTGACTTCCATGATATATATGGGAGGGATTTGGCCAGACATTGCTCCGAATTGCTCACGTACCAATCCTTGGAGGCTCTGCGGCCTATGAAAAGGAGGAAATTTCATGATCCCGAATGTGAATGGTACAGATGGTTCGATCTGAGGGACTTATACATAGCTCTGAACAGACTATTCCTGGATCCTACAGAACCTAAGTGGCCGCCGCAGATTGATGAACTGATCGAAAGCCCTGGTGCTATATTTGACAAGCGGATACTGCTGTCCGAAGAGACTGACGAAGGGGAGCCGGATGACCCATATCAAGCTGGTTACACAACAGATCTGCTCTGGAGGGGGACATATCCTTCACATGTCTTCATGCTCCATACTTTATTCCGTACACTGCTCTTGACCCCGACTTGGTCGCGGGTCATAATTGAAGATATTCCACGGGCTCCGCCCATCACGATTACTCTGTCCCCTCGGGACATTATACCACAACCTCCTCTTGATCTAGAGAGGTTGTATCATCTGATCTGGGACATATTACTATATGATCCCCCTAATCCTCTGGCCTTGGTGCCGCTTCCTCCGTCTGATTCTCCTCCCATTTTTATTCATTCTTGTTTTATGTTTAATTCTTTCAGTTTCCAAAAAAAAAAAAAAACGCCAATTTGGCAACAAATTCTTCCCAAATCCTCATTGAGGAAACATCTTACTTGTCCGATTGCACCCCGCCGCACGGGTCCTTCGGTCAAGATTCTCTTCTAGATATACTCTGTCCCTCCCCTCGGGAGGATTCTCTTGTATTTCCACTTGTATCCCAGGATTTTCATCCTGCTTCATCTTCGTTAGGTTATGATAGTGAGTTTAGTGAAGTTAGACAGTCTAGTAAGGTTAGGAAGTCTAGGAAGCCCAAGGGTAGACAAATTCCAGATAGATACCTCCAGGACTTAGCTGATAAGTGCTCTTCTTGCTCTTTAATCCCTCAGTTTCTAGAAAATCCAATTCAGATGCCAGAAGATTGTATGGATGATGAGTCAGTCAATGATGGGTACGGGGTATATGAATTAGTACATGAAAAGGACCCCATTGAGGAAGATGACGAGGACGCGGCTGAGGCATATGCCAGTGGAGTAAAGAGATTTGATGAACCCTCAGCTGCCGTAGAAGAGCCCACCAAAGAAATTAATTTAGGGACTGAAGACGAACCTAAGGTTGTCCTCGTCAGTAAAAATCTTTCTACAGAGGATGAGAAAGCAATGGTGCAAGTACTAAAAGACTATAAGGACACTTTCGCCTGGAGTTATGAAGATATGCCAGGGTTAGACTCATCTTTGGTTGAACACAGGTTGACATTAAAGGAAGGAGCTAGCCCGGTCAAACAGAAATTAAGGCGATTCCACCCACAAATGGCTTTAAAGATGAAGGAAGAGGTCGACAAATTGCACAAAGCCAAATTTATTAGAGTTGTCCTTTATCCACAATGGGTGGCCAACATAGTCCCGGTTATGAAGAAGGACGGGAAGGTCAGAATTTGCATTGACTTCCGCGATCTGAATCGGGCGTGTCCTAAAGACGATTTTCCATTGCCTCATATTGATGTACTCATCGATAACACCGCTGGCTATGAGACGTTATCATTCATGGACGGATTTTCAGGATACAATCAGATTAAGCTGGCAGAAGAAGATCAAGAAAAAACGTCATTCACTACACCTTGGGGAACATATTGTTATGTTGTCATGCCGTTTGGATTAAAGAATGCTGGAGCCACCTATCAGAGGGCCATGATGGCAATATTTCATGACATGATGCACATAGATCTGGAAGTGTATGTGGATGACTTATTAGTTAAATCGAAAACAAAGGCTGAGCACGCCAAAGTTTTGGCAAGGGTGTTAGAGAGGTCGAGAGAATATCAGTTAAAGATGAACCCCAAGAAATGTGTATTCGGGGTGTCTTCAGGAAAATTGCTTGGATTTATTGTCAGTAAACGGGGAATTGAGATCGATCCTAACAAGGCGAAGGCTATTAGAGAGATGCCCCCTCCCAAAAACTTGAAAGAATTGAGAGGATTAATCGGGAGGTTGCAATTTATTCGCCGTTTTGTCTCCCAGCACTCACAAAGGTGTAAGCCGTTTTACGAGCTTACCAAGCCGGGAGTCAAATTTGATTGGGACGATAAGTGTCAGGAGGCATTCGATGGACTGAAGAATTATTTAGCAAGTCCTCCTGTTTTGAGACCACCATCTCCAGGCAAACCATTGATACTTTATATTTCAGTCCTGGATGAGGCAGTGGGGGCTGTCTTAGCACAAGAAGATGAAGAAGGAAAAGAGAGGGCAGCCTACTATCTCTCTAAACTTCTCAACCCCGCTGAACAGAGATATACAGCGATGGAGAAAACATGTGCAGCATTGGTCTGGGTTGTTCAGAAACTAAAGCATTATTTTCTAGCCCATGAAGTCCATCTCATCACTAGGATGAATCCGATCAAATTCCTTCTGGAGAAATCTGTTCTTACTGATAGGTTAGCGCGATGGCAAAGCTTTCTATCTCAATTCGACATCATCTACATTCAGCAGAAAGCGATCAAGGGCTATGCCATAGCAGAACATCTTGCTCATCATCCCCTTCCTCGATTTGACCCAGTGCGATCAGAGTTTCCGGATGAGGAACTGATGTCCGTAAATCAAATCAGAGATGATATGTGGACTCTGCATTTTGACGGAGCTCTGAATTCTCATGGAAAAGGGATCGGTATTGTTCTATTATCACCTGAAGGTATCACCATTCCACAAGCCTTTCAGCTTGATTTTCCAGTTACAAACAATATAGCTGAATACGAGGCACTCCTTGCTGGCCTCGAGGCTGCTCATTTCCATGGTGCTACCAAACTCAGAATCGTAGGTGATAGCCAACTGATTCTTCGCCAAGTGCTGACCAAGTATCGAACTCTCGATCCCAAACTCAAGCCTTATCAAGAACTTACTTCTGCTTACTCAAAGCTTTTCACGAAATTGATCTTTGTCCATGTCCCTAGGAATCAAAACATCTTAGCTGACGCTTTAGCTTCACTTGCATCTTCTCTTGATTTTCCAATAAGCAAACAATCCGAATCGATCATAGTTCATAGGCGTCTTTCACCCGCCGTGAAAGACCCTTCATTCCTTAGAACTAAGGAGAAGTTGCTGAAGAAAGTCAGAGACGGAGATATCATTGAAAGAAGAGAAATCATGCTGATAGAGCTGTTAGAAGAGATGGATGACGAACAGAAGCCATGATATTATGAAATTGCAAAATATTGTGAAGATCAATCATATCCTGAGGAAGCTACAACTGAGGAGAAGAGAGCTATCAGGAGAGTTGCTCAAAGATACACCCTAGTTGGGGGAGCATTATACAAGAGAGGTTTTGATGGAGTTCTTCTGAGATGTCTAGATGAAGATGAGCTTTGGAAGGTTATGGAAGGAGCTCATAGTGGAGTTTGTGGTGGCCATGTCAATGGACAGATGCTAGCAAAGAAAATCCTTAGACAAGGATTTTATTGGCCAACCATGGAAGAAGATTGTGTAGGATATGTTCGTAGGTGTGCTAAGTGTCAACTTCATGCCGACAAAATTCATTCTCCTGCATCTTCACTCCATCCTGTTTCTTCCCCATGGCCTTTCTCCATGTGGGCTTTCGACATTATTGGACCTCTTGGTAATCCAGATTCCGGCATCAAGCAAAAATCTTTCATTCTCACAGCAACGGAATACTTCACCAAGTGGGCAGAAGCTGAAGCGTACGTGGAGATCAAAGCATCAACCGTCTGCAAGTTCATCATGAAGAACATCATCACCAGATTTGGAATTCCAAGTACCATCGTCACCGACAACGGACCGCAGTTCGTGTCACAAGAACTGAAGGACCTCTGTAACAGGTATAAAATTGCATTGCATCATTCATCTCCTTATTATCCGCAAGGCAATAGCCAAGCAGAGGCAACAAATAAGACTTTGATAAAAATCATCAAAAAGACGTGTAAATCTAACAAATTTGTAGATTGGCCAGAAAAATTAGTTGAGGCTCTATGGGCCTACAGAACTTCAATCCGCACGCCTACTGGGCAAACTCCTTATTCCTTAACATTTGGAATGGAGGCGGTAGTTCCATATGAGATCCTCATACCGTCATTAAGAGTACAATTGAATAAGGAATTTTACATTGATGAACATCGTTCAGCACTCCTTGCTCAATTAGAACTTTTAGACGAGAAAAGATGGTCAGCTGCTAATCATGCAAAAGTTTATCAAAATAGACTAGCACGTTTTTATCAAAAGAAAGTCATTGAACGTAAGTTCAAAGTCGGTGAAATGGTTGTCAAAAGAATTTTTATAAAACCTGGTGGTCCGCGTTCTAAGCTCCAACCCAACTGGGAAGGACCTTATGTTGTATCGCACGCTTTTCCTGGTAATGCTTATCGTCTTGTTAATGCAGAAGGAGAAGAGCTAAAACATCCCTGGAATGGTTTACATCTTAAGAAATACTACCCTTAGGTTAAAGAGTCGATCAGTATGGTATAAAGACCAGTGGAATCAGAAAGTTTATAAACTCAAATTTCCTTATCAGTCTGAATAACTTAATTTCAAGCCCATTACTGCACACACTGATACGTTTGATTCGTGAGTAACAAGAGATGCCAAGTCCTAAAGAATATCGAAAGCTTGACCATAAGTGCAAAGTACAAATCATTCTTTTTGAAGCAAAATTCTGTTTTATACTCGGCCCATGATGTCGGAACGAGGCTTAGAATAGACTACCAAGAATACCCGTCATCTTAGTAGGAGGCCGTCATAAAAAAATGGGGGAGATCCGTCCCGAAGAAAGAAAAAAAAAAGAAAAGCAAAAGCAAGGCAAAAGCCAAATATTAAATCAAAAGGGCCATTACATTACAAACGTTACATCAAGGCCATGAAATGAAATGAAAGGGAACGCAAGGTCGATAAATACCCCGGAAAGAAATGACCGAACCCCAATGGATATTAGGGTAGAAAAGGGACATCTTTTTAAATCTCCGGAACCTTCTCATGGGCTTTCTAAACTTACTCATCTTTTCTTTCTAAAGAAATGTACTCCAAACTTAAGGAATGGTTTAGATTGACTAAGGGTCAAATCATCAAATGGGATCACGAATGGAAACACAAATTCAAACACGATGGGTTTAAGTTGAGTTGTTAAAGAACAATTTGGGAATTAAGTTGATAAATGAATATGATCTTTTGATCTACGTACCATGCTGATCTTTTAGTCAAAAACCCAAAAAAAATTTACATATAAGTCAAAATTAAAAAAAAATACATATTTAAAAAAACAAAAAATTTTGCATAAGTCAAAATTCAAAAAATTACATATGTTTCAAAAATGCATACATATTCAAAAAAAAAAATACATAAGTCAAAATTCAAAAAAAAATACACATGTCAAAATTCAAAAAAAACATATATTTCAAAACCCCAAACAAAAAATGAATATTTCAAAACCACAAAAATATTTCAATTAGCATCTGCTTGTTGCATTTAGTGTGTTTCATCCCTTTTATTTTCAGTGAGCATCTGTTTGCTTGTATGTTGCACTTTGCTTAAGTTTAATTATTCTCATTACCTTTGTTAATAAAGGCTATGCCCCTTGACCCTTCTATCAAGGATAGGATCAAATAGTCGGTTACTTAACCAGGCAAGGGGCTAAGCCTGAATAGATGCTTAACCTGTTTGTTCAAGTCATATACAGGATACAAGGCATGAAGAGAGTTGGAATTCGAATAGAGAACAGTCAGAAACCTGTTTCTGAAATTCAAGAAAACCTGAGTAAAACTGGAAATATCAAGAAGATCTCACTGTGGAGTCAAGAAGTCTCAACCGTGGCTAAAAAGACGGTTATCTCTACCCCTGTATTATTCCATGTAATCATTTGCATTACTATATATTAAATATTTATTAGAATATATCAAGGACCTTGTAATTTTGATGAAACTGGAATTTGAGTTCCCCTTCAACAAAAACAGTGATAATTCCAGAGGATTCTTAATCGCACGGATAGGCCGTTTGATTGTTAATTAGTGAGAACGATGGTTCCACTTTTGTGAAACGGTGCGTGGATAAACGAGCTTCGGCTTAGCACTGAATTACAAGAATTGGTATCTTGACTTATTAATGACAAATTAACAATATTATCCTTGATTAATTTATATTTTATTTGACTTTATATTTTTCTTTTAGCCCAGCATGCATCATGTAGGACTTTGAAATCATTGTGGTAATGATTAATTATTGATTAAGTTTCAGACCAATTAAATCAAAACAATTCAAACATGATATGAAATATTCCATTCCGAATTGAGTATCTTGATTATCTTTGAGGTTCGCTTGAAGATATCATTGGAATTCTATCCTTGATTGGATTCTTTATCCAATATTTCTTGTTTTCTTTTAAGATCCATCATGGCTGCAGCACGTCCACATTGGCTGGCAAACGCTCCCCATGATGAAACCTACAGTGTCTATGACCTGGGGTACTTCCCACTCCGAGGAGGTTGATCGACCTTATTTTATTTCCTTGTCTACCTCATCCAGACAGGATTGATTCCATTGATTTCTTTGAACTATCTTCATTGATGATTTTGAGAAAAATTCCAATCATGTGATGTTAAGAGCGTGTCTCATCACACCTTGGCATCACCTTTTCAGTACATTCCATTTCATTTCACTCCCTTGCAAAGACAATGCCAAGGTGAGGCAGCTGTAGACACGCTAATTTTGACATCATTTCGAATAAATTTCATATCATATAATAATGCCTCAGAATGGTCTGATAATTAATCATTAATTAATTTTTATTAATCTTTTTGAGTGTCGGGTTGAACAGACATGTTTAAGTTAATTAATCAAATTGATTTTAACTCAAATTTCAGTTAAAATATGAAGAATCCTAAAAGGCGTCGACTCATGTGGACGCCATTTAGAGTTTATTCCTATTTTTAACGTTTAAATTTGAATTTTAATTAATTGATTTATTAACTAAAAGGCGTCTGTGAGAGTCGACGCGTTTTAGGTTTCCTAAGCTGTTTTAACTTCTCTTCCGGATGTTTATCCTTATCTTAATTAGGGTAAAAGACGTCTACACAAGTGGACGCGTTTTAGCTAATAAAGATAAAGATAAGTTTTCCCGGATATTTATCCTTATCTTAATTAAATCTGAAAGGCGTCAGCCATGGTGGACGCGTTTTAGATAATTACAGATAAAGATGAATTAATCAGTAATTATCTGTCGATTAAAGTAGATAAATCCTAGATTTTTTTCTATGTTAATCGCGAACGCAGAAAATGCCTATAAATACATTGCCCATTTCAAGAGTAAAAAAAAAAAGGAGAGAGAGAGAATTATTGAAGCACAGCGTTATAGCAATTTGAAGATCGAAGCAACCACGTCGGAACGCCGGAGCACTGTCATTTCCAGAAGTCGGCATTCTTCTTCAAGATCTTCATCCCTTCAAAGCTTCAACCAACTGGACTGGGCATAAGTTTTTCATATCTGAATTTCATTTTTATCCATTAGTTTCATTCTCATAATCACTCCATGCAACACACACCACATCATTGATTTTCCAAAACCCAACTGTTCTAAAGGGGTTTCAAAACTCTCAAAACAAGTGAGTTGCTGTTTTAAGCATGTTTTTAATCTTCATTAACTTTGATATTTCTATTTAGATTCTCACCATTTGTTCTCCTTCATTTCTCTGTTTCTGTTTCTACTGCACCCAACAACAACAACAACAAGAAATCAAAAAGAGGGAAATCAAGCACGAAGCCAGAAGAATCTGGACGATCCTCAACATTCAACAGCAAGAACAAAAAGAACGAAGAGGCTCTCTTTCTTCAGCCGGCTGAAGGAGGGGAACCAAGGAATTCATTCTTCCGCGTTTAAACAGGTAAGCGATCAATCCTTCTTTTGAAGCTTTTTAGTCAAAAGTTTCTGGCGATCACAGCATTTAGTTGCATTTTTTTTAATAGGTTAATTTACCTTAAACAACATAGTTTTCATACATTAATCACACGAGCATTTTTCAGCACCTACAGACATCATTTAGTTAAATCTATCTAGATTTAGGAATTTAATTTCGAATTGACTTCGACTAGAAATCCAAATGGTGTCGGCCATAGTCGACGTCAATTAGCAAAAAATCTCGAAAAATCAATAAAAATTAATTAATTAATAAACATCAGACTATTTCGGGGTATTATAGTTATCATATGAAATTTACTCAGTGTAAGGTCAAAATTAATGTGTCTACAATTGCATGCAGCTGACTACATTTTAAATCTTCATTTACAAGATGAAGCTACATTTCAAGACATCCTGAAGTAAAGCTTGGTCTGTACAGTTGTATAGATAGAATGATCAAGGATGATGATGACAATCTTAAGGCTAACTTGCAATTGGATGCATTCACATGCATGGGGAATGTTTGGGGATAAGCTAGCCATCAAGTCAAGAAAGATGAGGATGCCATGTAAATTTGATAAATTTTATATTTATCATTTATTTTTTACCATTGGTCCATTTAATATTATATTTTTTTAAAGATAGGTTTAAAAAAATAATGCATGATATTTTCAGCTTATGGAGTTGAGACTTCTTAGTTGAAGGACTTTGCTATCAGAGTTTTAAGTCTTACATGTAGTGTGTCAGGTTGTGAACGCAATTGGAATGCATTTAATCAAGTAAATTAATTGGCTACATTTCTTTCAATTGGAAATAACATGAATGAGACATGCTAAATATGTTAATATGTGAAATGTTTTTAACTCCTTATAATATACGTCCACACAAAGAGGAGAAATAGGTTATCACAACAAAGATTGAATGACCTAGTTTACGTGATGTTCAATCTAAAGTTAAAGGAGAGGGCATCAAGAAAGAAAGCAATGGAGACTCCCCTTTGCTTGGATCAGAATAAATTGATTCTGAAGATGAATGACTAGTAGAATTCCAAAATAAAGGTGAGGATCTTGATGTTTACAACCCATTAATTGACGAAGATGAATTAGAAGATGTTGGAATGAGAACACGGGCAAGGAAATCTAAAAAAGGAAAGGTTGCAGAAAGTAGAAGTGAGGCATTGTAATAGCTCTTAATATTTAGTAGTTAGTATGATATATTTCTTTATTTCTTTTATTTTATCTATACAAGTCAAGGGAAGGAAATAATGAGAGAGTAGAACTCCATTGACTAAGATGATGAAGTGAATAAAGATGATGAAGAAAATGTCATATACATGGATGACTCGATGGATGATCCTCTTAGTAGTGATGATGAAGAGACATATAGAGATTTATTTTAATCAATCTCCAATTAGCATATTATTTTAGGTTTGGACATTTTGTGGGAGAATGATTTGGAAACACTAGTGGGAATTGAACCTTCTTTGTGGATTATTTGAGTTTGATATTTTTATATTATTAATTGTTAGTTAGTAATTGTTGGTAGTTGATATTAGATCATTTCATGCATTAAAAGTGGGTATGTTCCAATTTTTCTTAGGTTGTATGTGGGACTCGAACCACATCTATGTAGTTGGTACTACATGATTTACCGTTTAGCTAAGACAACATTCATATAGTATAGTTTGAGACATGATACTTCAATTTTTTTTAAAAATTAAATTACTTTTCCTAATTTTGTGAGGCTTATGCCTTGATACACCTTGAGGCTTACGCCTTGTGAGGCTCTGACCCAACCGCCTCACCACCGCCTCAAGTCTTTACAAACCATAGGCTTGATGCTAGCAATCTATAAGCCGCTTTGTGGAAAAGTTGCCATCAGTTGTATAAGGCCAAATCAGAAAATCTTTCTTTGAAACACTAGGCTTAAGCAGAGAAATTTGGATGATTGCTTGCACTGTATTAGAATCAAATAAAGATGATAAGAACTGTAAATTCCATTCCTCATTCTTCATTAATTTAAATACCCAGTATGGGAGGTAGCCTGAAAAGTTGTCTTTCACAATAAGAGCGCCACAGAAATTGGGAATCCAATTATCTTCCCATATGCATGTATCATAGCCACTCTGAACAATCTTAAAAGCATTTTTCTTAAACAGATGTCTCATCTTAAGCATAGAGGACCATGTGCAAGAGCAAGGCTGCTTGTGTTCCACATCCCAGAAGGTGTTATTTTTAAGATATTTGGCCTTGAGTAGGTTAGTCCATATTGGATTATCTTCTTGAATAAAATTCCAGGTCATTTTCAAAATTGCAGCTTTATACAGTGTACTCAAATCCTTGATGCCTAGACCTCCCTCTAGTTTATGTTTTTTGATTTTGGACCACTTACATACATGAATTTTCTTGTGTTCCTCCTTGTCCCCTCATCAGAAATCGCATTGAGTCTTATTGAGATTTTGAATAGTCCTTGTTGGAAGAAGACCAATGCTTATGATATGGCTATGGATTGTATTCATAACCAAATTAATCAGCACTATCTTACCATCTTGAGATAATGTATGGGCCTTCCACTGTGTTAACTTGGATCTAAATTTATCTTCCAAATAAGCCAGTTGTGTAATTATGCCTCTTCTAGACCACGAAGGGACACTCAAGTACATAGTATCATTAGGTAGAATTTGGATATTAAGGGGATATGTCATCTAACATAGCTTGCTGGGTGTTTGGACTAAATAGGATACCTGATTTCCTCCTGTTGATGCATTACCCTGACCACCTGCCATAAGTCTCAAAACATTCCATATAATTTTTGAGCTCTTGCTTGCTAGATTGACCAAAAATGATGATATCATCCGCAAATATTTGGCGAGTGATAACTGGAGCACGATGGTTAACTTTGAGACCTTTGAGAGTCCCTTACTGGACACTGTCATGAATAAGAGCTGAAAGTATCTATGAGTAAATAATATAAATGAATGGTGACAAGGGACAGCCTTGTCTTAAACCTCTAGAAGGTTTCATAAATCCACAGATTTCACCATTAATAACAATTGAATAAGTAGATGAGGAAATATACAACATGATTATGGCAATAGCTTGCCCGGAGAAACCCATATAATTGAGAGTAGAAGAAATGAAATCCCAGTCCAATTTGTCATATCTTATAGAAACATCTACTTGTTAGTTTAAGGTGGCCTACAAGCCAATCTAACAATGTAAATCTCGTTCATTTATTAATATAATGGCATAATATTCGTTATGTGTAAATCGCTTTAATTATCGTTTCATAATGAAGTCCGTGAATATGTGCTATGGTGATCAGATTATGATGAGATCATACTAATGAGACTGATCACTTAAACACACATATTCTTAATCGTTCCTAGTCGGAGGATATCCGAGAAGGACATCAGATATCCGGTTAGACTAGTACAGATTGCTCCTACTCATATGATGAGGATGACTGGTCTCATAAGTCATTTGTGTGGAGACACTAAGGCGAATCTGTAGGTGCTCATTGGAGAATGAGTTCACTGAACTGATCTGACTGAATCGCTGGATGGTATTGTACCTCACTGTCAACCAGCTTGATTCTATTGTCGCAGTTGCGTGGATGGTCCTCGGACCTGAGACACCAAGGACACCTTGGCGGTGGACTTCTGTACTTTGACCTTGGTCTACGAATCTCTAGCCACGGGATTCTAATACGCCAAGGATTGGGTGCAGCGGAATACCGTCGAAGGGAATTGTGTGTCAATAAGGAATCATTCGCTCTCGGTACTTAGAGAGAGAATGCTCTAGGAAGGATGCGCGGAAGTCCCTGGCCAGGGCGGACGATAATATCGGGAAAGGAGTTTTCCGATATTCATCAGCGGCATCCAATCCAAGTGAGTCGACCGGTTAGGGTTTGACAGCTCGCCATGCCCTGAGTTGACTCGAGAGCATTGTACGAATGAAGGATTATATCCACGCGGTAACTGTCGGCGGAAAGGTTCCAAGAGTGGGTTACTTAACCCCAAATACCTTCCGGGTTCACGCGGTGTTGCTTGGCACCCAACGTGATCGGAGGCCCGGTCGAATTTGATGTGCGACATCAATTCGATTGATTAATTGATTAATAAAGGGTTATTAATTAATTAATAAAGCCAGTGAGGAGTCACTGGGCTTACTGGGCCATTAACTGGACCGGTACTTGGGCCTAGAGGGTCACACGCAAATGATTCTCAAGGCGATGGATTAATAAGTGGGTTTTATACAAACCGGGGGTTTTTATGAAAAACCGCGCGGTTAGTATAAAACATAGCGAACGGGCTGAGCAGGCCAAGCTGCTGCTAACCCTAGCCGCCCCTCCTCAGTTTCTATCTTCCTCTGGAGTCCAGGCAGATCCAGATCTGCTCCGCCGCTTCTCCGAATCCCGTTCGACGGGAATCGTCCGCGCACTGCGGCGATCATTGCGGCGACCAGCGGAGGCTTCGCGGGCTGCGAAGAACGACGAACTCGAGGATATCCGTCGCGGGGAGGATCGCGTGGACTTCGCTAGAGGCCGGGCGCTTGCGCGGCTTGCGGTGTCGCACCGACGGAACCGAACGGATGCGGATTCGAATCCGCACAAGGTGAGAAAAGATAATCCGATTATCTCGTTTTTAGTCTCCGAAACGGGAACGGATCGCTGTAAATATTTTTGTTTTCCGCTGCGTGAGCGATCCGGTGAAACCGAGAAAACCCTACAGTGGTATCAGAGCCAGGTTCCACTGTT
Organism: Zantedeschia hybrid cultivar; assembly: GCA_030544215.1. NCBI lineage: Eukaryota > Viridiplantae > Streptophyta > Magnoliopsida > Alismatales > Araceae > Zantedeschia > Zantedeschia hybrid cultivar. Next base: position 18,693,281 of record JARZZO010000006.1, read on the forward strand.
TCTCGTCCTATTTCGAATCTCTAAATTAATTTTTCCATGAGTTATTCCATGCTGTAATTTCGAATAATTGTTGGATCCGTGTTCATGCGATGAACACAGTTAATCAGATTATTTTCTTTCAATTTTTCGAGATTATTTTGGAGGTTTTTCGTGTTCTTCGTGAGACGAAGAACGACGAGTTTACGGCGGCTTCAATCGGCTTCCCAAGCGTTGGGATGGCCGGCCGAGACTCCGGATCCGTAGAGGATAGTCACCTCTATCCATCGGTCACCAAGACCGCCACCGGAGTGCCCTTGGAGGGCCATTATTTTAAGCCCTAAAACGGTTTTAAATCCCTGCGAAAAACCAGTTTTTGGGGGATTTTTTGGGCTTGGCCGGGTCCTTTCGGGGCCTCTCCGGCGACCCTGCCGGCGCCGGGGGAACCGCCGGCGCCGGGGTCACCGCCGGCCGGGGCCTGTGCCGCCGGGGGGCGGCCGCCGGCGCCGCCTGCCGCCGTCCTGCTATAGCACCTAGGGTTTCTGCTGTAATGGGGCTCGGTTAGGAAGAAGCCGGCCGAGCCAGCGCTAACGGCCGGTCCCGACGGACCGGACCGGGCCCGGTCGGACCGGGGCTGGACGCTGTGGCCCAGGGTGGCTCAGGCCCGAGCCCCTGGCCGAGCCAGGGCTCGAGCCTGGCCAAGCCAGGGGCTCGAAACAGCTTTCTAATGGGCTGAGCCCTTGCCTATTTTAAATCCCTTTTTCCTTAATAAAACCCCAAATAAACCCCATTGACCCAATTTAAGTTAAATTGAATATTAAATTTAAATTCAAAATTGTTTTGTAAATTTAAATTGATTTTCAATTCTCTTTTAATTGGGCATTAATGTTTTAATCATGTTAATTAAGAATTAGATGTAATTTGATTAGAGTTAATTATTAGCATAAAGGTTAAGCTAATAATTATCTTTAATTATCTAATTTAATTGTTAAATTAGTGATTGATATATAATAATCTAAATGTTAGATTATTATCTATTAATACATCTAATTGTTAATTAATATTTGAGTTACTTATTAATTTAATTGTTAAATTAATAATTAACTTAAATGATTAATTTAAGTGTTAAATTAGTTGTATTTAATGATTATTGTTAGTTATTGATTTAAGGGTTAAATTAATGATTAACTTTAATCTTCTAATCTAATTGTTAGATTATAGTTATTAATTGATTAGTGTTAATTAATAATTTAAATGTTAAATTACTAATTAACATTAATCAACTAATCTAAGAGTTAGATTAGTAGTTAAGTAATAATTAGAGTTAATTAATAATTTAAGTGTTAAATTGTTAATTAATTTTGATGGATTAATCTAAGAGTTAGTTTAATCTTTAATAGTCTAATTGTTAGATTATTAAAGGGGTTTGATCTAAGTGTTAGATTATTAGAATTGTTCTAATTTGCATGGAATAATCTGGAATTATTAATTTGGAGTGTGTGCGCATGTGATGTGTGTTTAATGCTTTTAAATTTAGATTTAATTGCATGTTAAGTTAATTAAATGAGTTTTCGAAATTCAAATACCAATTTTGATTGGATCCCAGCTTTTTGAAAGCCAAAACTTATCTATTTTGAAAAACTCATTTGTTTTAGCCATGTGATGCGCTGAATCATGTGTGGGATGTTTAAAAATACACCGTGGTCATGGATATGCACTTAATTTATTATTCATGTGATGAATGGATTGTGTGGATCGTGGATGTATGAATGTTTATTAATTGTTAATAAATAGAGGTCTGCGCACCTCTCTCTCTCATACTCCGATGTATTTCTACCTCCCTCTCTCTCTTGTACTCGCCATAAGGCCTTCTTCAATTTACTTATAAATTCTAGAATTTAAATGTAATATGATCGAGGCAACCGAGGAAGGAGCGAGGACGATCCACAGCTGCAACCAGGAAGGCGAAAAGATGGAGATCTCTTGCCTATGTGATTGCAGGATGTCTAATGTAAATGTTATGATTAGATTGTGTGTGCGTTTGACTGTTGGCTCCAGTCAAACCCATTGTGCTATCCATGACCACACTATCGACGTGTATGTGATGCATTGTTTATCTTTTGATTATGAATCAAAGCAGGTTATAGTATTTAGTAAATATATACGATATATTTATATACTGTCACCTAGGATAGACCAAGATAAAAGTTATCTAAATACCCTCAGTTAAACTCTAAGCCGTAACGTGAGTAGTTAAGAACTTACCGCGTGGTCCACCATCGTTATAGTCATAGGATTCGAATCACTTTAGGCAGGTTTGTTGTGCTATCCACAAGGCCTGCTTAATTGGGAGGAGAAACTGTGGCTATGGCATTAGATGCCTATAGATCGGGGTAGAGGAACCATGTAGCTTTGTTGTGCTATCCACAAGGGCTGCATGCAAATCTATGCTCGTCGCGTAATGATGGTTAGCTTAGACCAGAATTAGTGGTTTGTTGTGCTATCCACAAGGCCATTAAATCTCTGGGGACCGAAGCCATGATCAGATATTGCAAGGAGTTGCAAGTCCCATGAGTTGGGTGCTCTCTGATTGTATTACAGTTTGTTGTGCTATCCACAAGGCTGTAGTGCAAGTCATTGAGATTCTGATCCCCACTAGGAGACTGTCGACGTCTCCCGTTCTGTATAACTGAGGGTTATACAGTCCGTCGAAAATTAGTGGGAGTTAAACTTGAACAAAAGACCATGTCTTGTTTTAAACTTTAATAATTGAACATCTACTAAATAGATTTTACTTATCTCCTGTAGGGATTTATGTCGTCGAATAACTCACTCCGTGGCATACTTGATGCCGTTTTGACTTACCTGATCTACTCAAATTGATTCGGAAGCCTGAAGAATGTCTTCAGATCTGAACGCAATAACTTTGTCCCTGGAGCTGATCCTCTTGCTGAATCGGCATTGGATGCCCCTGAAGCACAGATGATAGCTAACGATAATGGATCGAAGGACAAAGGCAAAAGAGTAGTGAAGGGTGACTGCTTCTACTATAAGCAGTATGGTCACTGGAAAAGGAACTGCAAGGAGTTCCTTTAATCATAAAGCTCATGGAAGAGTGAAGCTGTCTGAAGCTTCTGATATCTATATGATAGATATCAACTTATCAGTTAGAGATTCCACATCGTGGGTATTAGATACCGGATGTGCTTCTCATATCTGCCATAATGTGCAGATGCTGACAAGTAAGCGCAAGCTGAGACAAGGTGAGGTGGAATTGAGGCTAGGAAACGGCGCAAAAGTTGCGGCGATTGCTGTTGAGACAGCAAACTTCAGGCTTCCATCGGGAGACACCTTACTATTAGAGGATTGTTATTATGTTCCTAGCATAATAAAGAACATCATATCAATATTTTGTTTGGACAAGATAGGATATATGTTGACTATTGAGAATAGAAGTTGTTCGATTTATTATGGTAATAAATCAATAGCTTCAACATCTTTAGTCAAAGGTCTATATCTATTAGATGTTTCTCATTACAATCTTCAGATTGACAAAGCTCTTAAGAAGAGCAAGAATTGTGTGAACCAGGCCTACATGTGGCATTGTAGACTTGGGCACATTGGCGAAAGCAGGTTGCAAAAGTTGCACAAGCATGGTTACTTAACAGCATTCGATTATGAATCGTTTGCAACATGCGAATCCTGCCTTATGGGAAAGATGGCAAAATCTCCATTTACTGGACATGGAGAACGTGCCAAGGACATTCAAGAACTAATACATTCGGATGTATGTGGTCAAATGTCCACTCAAGCCAAAGGTGGCTTTTCATACTTCATCACGTTCACCGATGACTTCTCAAGATTCGGCTGTGTACTTAATGAAGTACAAGTCGGAAACATTTGAGAAGTTCAAGGAGTTCAAGAATGAGGTAGAGAAGCAGTTAGGAAAGAGTATTAAAGCTCTTCGATCATATCGAGGAGGAGAATACTTGAGTACTAACTTCACACAATTCTTAAAGGATAATGGTATCCTTTCTTAGCTGACCCCTCCATATACACCACAGATGAATGGTGTATCTGAAAGGAGGAATCGCACCTTGTTGGACATGGTGCGATCCATGATGAGTTTTTCGGGATTACCAGTGTCCCTCTGGGGGTATGCTCTAGAGTCAGCAGCATACCTACTGAACAGAGTACCCAGCAAGTCTGTGGCCTCTACTCCATATGAGATATGGAAAGGCAGGAAACCAGAATTTAAACATGTTAAAGTCTGGGGTTGTCCTGCTCATGTAAAAAGGCATGATCCAGACAAGCTAGAATCACGAACTGATAAATGTAGGTTTGTGGGATATCCAAAGGAAACATTTGGATACTATTTTTTCCATCCTGATGAACAAAAGGTGTTTGTCGCCAGGAAAGCTGTCTTTCTGGAAGATGAATACCTTATCTAGGAGAACAGTGGGAGTAAAATAGTACTGGAAGAGGTTCCAGATCTCCAAACAGCTGCATTATCATCAGATGAGATATCAGTTCCTGAATCTGTTCAGGTACATACAGATGAGCCTCGTAGATCTGGTAGAGTACCTAGACTACCCGAACGATATGTGGGACATATCGCTGAAGGTGAGTCTATGGTACAATATAATGAGGATGATGATCCTAAAACCTACCAGGAGGCCATAGAAGGCCCAGAATCCGGGTAATGGCGAGAAGCCATGAACTCAGAAATCCAGTCCATGTACACCAACCAAGTTTGGAACTTAGAGGACTTGCTCGAGGGTATTGTACCCATCGGTTGCAAGTGGATCTTTGAGAGAAAGATCGGTGCTGATGGACGGATCGACACTTATAAGGCAAGGTTGGTGGCAAAGGGATATCGTCAAAGCCAAGGAATTGACTATGACGAGACTTTCTCACCAGTTGCCATGATAAAGTCGATCAGAGTTCTACTCGCCATTGCTGCACACTTGCTGCCAGATTTCATAATCAAAATGTGCAAGCTTCAGAGGTCCATTTATGGACTGAAGCAGGCTTCCCGGAGCTGGAACTTAAGATTTGACGAGGCTATCAAGTCTTATGACTTCATTAAGAATGAAGATGAGCCTTGTGTGTACAAGAAGACCAGTGGGAGTGCAGTCACTTCTCTAGTTCTTTACGTTGATGACATGCTACTCATCGGGAATGATGTAGCTATGATGTCATCAGTAAAGATCTGGCTGTCGAAAAACTTCTCCATGAAGGATTTGGGAGAAGCATCCTACGTATTAGGAATACGGATCTATAGAGATAGATCAAAGATGATGCTTGGAATGACCCAATCCTTGTACATAGATACCATAGTCAAAAAGTTTGGCATGGAAAATTCCAAGAGATGTTTCATACCGATGAGACATGGAATTAATCTCTCAAAGGAGCAGTCTCCTAAGACTCCTGATGAGAGGGCATTCATGGATAGAATACCCTATGCCTCTGCCATAGGATCTATCATGTATGACATGCTATGTACACGGCCTGATGTTGCATTTGCTCTAAGTGTTACGAGCAGATTTCAGGCTGATCCAGGTGAAGAGCACTGGAAGGCAGTGAAATGCATCCTTAAGTACTTGAGAAGAACTAAGGATATGTTTCTTGTCTATGGAGGAGGTGATTTGAAACTGCGAGGCTTTACTGACTCGAGTTTCCAGTCGGATCCAGATGATAGCAAGTCAACATCTGGATTCGTGTTTACATTGAACGGAGGGGCAGTGTGCTGGAAGAGTTCCAAGCAAGTAACCACTGCAGATTCGACGACTAAAGCTGAGCACATCGCTGCAGCTGAAGCTTTCAAGGAAAAAGTGTGGTTGAAGATGTTCATCACCGACCTTGACATAATTCCCGATATCCTTGATCATGTTCCGCTGTTGTGCGACAACAATGGGACTATTACACAAGTGAAAGAGCCGTGGTCTCATCAGAAATCGAAAGATGTTCTGAGGCGCTTTTATATTATCCAGAAGAGATTTAAGTAGTGGAAAGAGTTCCACTCGTCGACCAGGTAGCAGATCCACTGACAAAGCCGTTGGCTCAAATTGTGTTTGAGCGTCACCTAGAGTCTGTAGACTTATTGTATAAAGGTGATTGGCTTTAGTCCAAGTGGGAGATTGTTAGTTTAAGGTGGCCTACAAGCCAATCTAACAATGTAAATCTCGTTCATTTATTAATATAATGGCATAATATTCGTTATGTGTAAATCGCTTTAATTATCGTTTCATAATGAAGTCCGTGAATATGTGCTATGGTGATCAGATTATGATGAGATCATACTAATGAGACTGATCACTTAAACACACATATTCTTAATCGTTCCTAGTCGGAGGATATCCGAGAAGGACATCATATATCCGGTTAGACTAGTACAGATTGCTCCTACTCATATGATGAGGATGACTGGTCTCATAAGTCATTTGTGTGGAGACACTAAGGCGAATCTGTAGGTGCTCATTGGAGAATGAGTTCACTGAACTGATCTGACTGAATCGCTGGATGGTATTGTACCTCACTGTCAACCAGCTTGATTCTATTGTCGCAGTTGCGTGGATGGTCCTCGGACCTGAGACACCAAGGACACCTTGGCGGTGGACTTCTGTACTTTGACCTTGGTCTACGAATCTCTAGCCACGGGATTCTAATACGCCAAGGATTGGGTGCAGCGGAATACCGTCGAAGGGAATTGTGTGTCAATAAGGAATCATTCGCTCTCGGTACTTAGAGAGAGAATGCTCTAGGAAGGATGCGCGGAAGTCCCTGGCCAGGGCGGACGATAATATCGGGAAAGGAGTTTTCCGATATTCATCAGCGGCATCCAATCCAAGTGAGTCGACCGGTTAGGGTTTGACAGCTCGCCATGCCCTGAGTTGACTCGAGAGCATTGTACGAATGAAGGATTATATCCACGCGGTAACTGTCGGCGGAAAGGTTCCAAGAGTGGGTTACTTAACCCCAAATACCTTCCGGGTTCACGCGGTGTTGCTTGGCACCCAACGTGATCGGAGGCCCGGTCGAATTTGATGTGCGACATCAATTCGATTGATTAATTGATTAATAAAGGGTTATTAATTAATTAATAAAGCCAGTGAGGAGTCACTGGGCTTACTGGGCCATTAACTGGACCGGTACTTGGGCCTAGAGGGTCACACGCAAATGATTCTCAAGGCGATGGATTAATAAGTGGGTTTTATACAAACCGGGGGTTTTTATGAAAAACCGCGCGGTTAGTATAAAACATAGCGAACGGGCTGAGCAGGCCAAGCTGCTGCTAACCCTAGCCGCCCCTCCTCAGTTTCTATCTTCCTCTGGAGTCCAGGCAGATCCAGATCTGCTCCGCCGCTTCTCCGAATCCCGTTCGACGGGAATCGTCCGCGCACTGCGGCGATCATTGCGGCGACCAGCGGAGGCTTCGCGGGCTGCGAAGAACGACGAACTCGAGGATATCCGTCGCGGGGAGGATCGCGTGGACTTCGCTAGAGGCCGGGCGCTTGCGCGGCTTGCGGTGTCGCACCGACGGAACCGAACGGATGCGGATTCGAATCCGCACAAGGTGAGAAAAGATAATCCGATTATCTCGTTTTTAGTCTCCGAAACGGGAACGGATCGCTGTAAATATTTTTGTTTTCCGCTGCGTGAGCGATCCGGTGAAACCGAGAAAACCCTACAGTGGTATCAGAGCCAGGTTCCACTGTTTCTCGTCCTATTTCGAATCTCTAAATTAATTTTTCCATGAGTTATTCCATGCTGTAATTTCGAATAATTGTTGGATCCGTGTTCATGCGATGAACACAGTTAATCAGATTATTTTCTTTCAATTTTTCGAGATTATTTTGGAGGTTTTTCGTGTTCTTCGTGAGACGAAGAACGACGAGTTTACGGCGGCTTCAATCGGCTTCCCAAGCGTTGGGATGGCCGGCCGAGACTCCGGATCCGTAGAGGATAGTCACCTCTATCCATCGGTCACCAAGACCGCCACCGGAGTGCCCTTGGAGGGCCATTATTTTAAGCCCTAAAACGGTTTTAAATCCCTGCGAAAAACCAGTTTTTGGGGGATTTTTTGGGCTTGGCCGGGTCCTTTCGGGGCCTCTCCGGCGACCCTGCCGGCGCCGGGGGAACCGCCGGCGCCGGGGTCACCGCCGGCCGGGGCCTGTGCCGCCGGGGGGCGGCCGCCGACGCCGCCTGCCGCCGTCCTGCTATAGCACCTAGGGTTTCTGCTGTAATGGGGCTCGGTTAGGAAGAAGCCGGCCGAGCCAGCGCTAACGGCCGGTCCCGACGGACCGGACCGGGCCCGGTCGGACCGGGGCTGGACGCTGTGGCCCAGGGTGGCTCAGGCCCGAGCCCCTGGCCGAGCCAGGGCTCGAGCCTGGCCAAGCCAGGGGCTCGAAACAGCTTTCTAATGGGCTGAGCCCTTGCCTATTTTAAATCCCTTTTTCCTTAATAAAACCCCAAATAAACCCCATTGACCCAATTTAAGTTAAATTGAATATTAAATTTAAATTCAAAATTGTTTTGTAAATTTAAATTGATTTTCAATTCTCTTTTAATTGGGCATTAATGTTTTAATCATGTTAATTAAGAATTAGATGTAATTTGATTAGAGTTAATTATTAGCATAAAGGTTAAGCTAATAATTATCTTTAATTATCTAATTTAATTGTTAAATTAGTGATTGATATATAATAATCTAAATGTTAGATTATTATCTATTAATACATCTAATTGTTAATTAATATTTGAGTTACTTATTAATTTAATTGTTAAATTAATAATTAACTTAAATGATTAATTTAAGTGTTAAATTAGTTGTATTTAATGATTATTGTTAGTTATTGATTTAAGGGTTAAATTAATGATTAACTTTAATCTTCTAATCTAATTGTTAGATTATAGTTATTAATTGATTAGTGTTAATTAATAATTTAAATGTTAAATTACTAATTAACATTAATCAACTAATCTAAGAGTTAGATTAGTAGTTAAGTAATAATTAGAGTTAATTAATAATTTAAGTGTTAAATTGTTAATTAATTTTGATGGATTAATCTAAGAGTTAGTTTAATCTTTAATAGTCTAATTGTTAGATTATTAAAGGGGTTTGATCTAAGTGTTAGATTATTAGAATTGTTCTAATTTGCATGGAATAATCTGGAATTATTAATTTGGAGTGTGTGCGCATGTGATGTGTGTTTAATGCTTTTAAATTTAGATTTAATTGCATGTTAAGTTAATTAAATGAGTTTTCGAAATTCAAATACCAATTTTGATTGGATCCCAGCTTTTTGAAAGCCAAAACTTATCTATTTTGAAAAACTCATTTGTTTTAGCCATGTGATGCGCTGAATCATGTGTGGGATGTTTAAAAATACACCGTGGTCATGGATATGCACTTAATTTATTATTCATGTGATGAATGGATTGTGTGGATCGTGGATGTATGAATGTTTATTAATTGTTAATAAATAGAGGTCTGCGCACCTCTCTCTCTCATACTCCGATGTATTTCTACCTCCCTCTCTCTCTTGTACTCGCCATAAGGCCTTCTTCAATTTACTTATAAATTCTAGAATTTAAATGTAATATGATCGAGGCAACCGAGGAAGGAGCGAGGACGATCCACAGCTGCAACCAGGAAGGCGAAAAGATGGAGATCTCTTGCCTATGTGATTGCAGGATGTCTAATGTAAATGTTATGATTAGATTGTGTGTGCGTTTGACTGTTGGCTCCAGTCAAACCCATTGTGCTATCCATGACCACACTATCGACGTGTATGTGATGCATTGTTTATCTTTTGATTATGAATCAAAGCAGGTTATAGTATTTAGTAAATATATACGATATATTTATATACTGTCACCTAGGATAGACCAAGATAAAAGTTATCTAAATACCCTCAGTTAAACTCTAAGCCGTAACGTGAGTAGTTAAGAACTTACCGCGTGGTCCACCATCGTTATAGTCATAGGATTCGAATCACTTTAGGCAGGTTTGTTGTGCTATCCACAAGGCCTGCTTAATTGGGAGGAGAAACTGTGGCTATGGCATTAGATGCCTATAGATCGGGGTAGAGGAACCATGTAGCTTTGTTGTGCTATCCACAAGGGCTGCATGCAAATCTATGCTCGTCGCGTAATGATGGTTAGCTTAGACCAGAATTAGTGGTTTGTTGTGCTATCCACAAGGCCATTAAATCTCTGGGGACCGAAGCCATGATCAGATATTGCAAGGAGTTGCAAGTCCCATGAGTTGGGTGCTCTCTGATTGTATTACAGTTTGTTGTGCTATCCACAAGGCTGTAGTGCAAGTCATTGAGATTCTGATCCCCACTAGGAGACTGTCGACGTCTCCCGTTCTGTATAACTGAGGGTTATACAGTCCGTCGAAAATTAGTGGGAGTTAAACTTGAACAAAAGACCATGTCTTGTTTTAAACTTTAATAATTGAACATCTACTAAATAGATTTTACTTATCTCCTGTAGGGATTTATGTCGTCGAATAACTCACTCCGTGGCATACTTGATGCCGTTTTGACTTACCTGATCTACTCAAATTGATTCGGAAGCCTGAAGAATGTCTTCAGATCTGAACGCAATAACTTTGTCCCTGGAGCTGATCCTCTTGCTGAATCGGCATTGGATGCCCCTGAAGCACAGATGATAGCTAACGATAATGGATCGAAGGACAAAGGCAAAAGAGTAGTGAAGGGTGACTGCTTCTACTATAAGCAGTATGGTCACTGGAAAAGGAACTGCAAGGAGTTCCTTTAATCATAAAGCTCATGGAAGAGTGAAGCTGTCTGAAGCTTCTGATATCTATATGATAGATATCAACTTATCAGTTAGAGATTCCACATCGTGGGTATTAGATACCGGATGTGCTTCTCATATCTGCCATAATGTGCAGATGCTGACAAGTAAGCGCAAGCTGAGACAAGGTGAGGTGGAATTGAGGCTAGGAAACAGCGCAAAAGTTGCGGCGATTGCTGTTGAGACAGCAAACTTCAGGCTTCCATCGGGAGACACCTTACTATTAGAGGATTGTTATTATGTTCCTAGCATAATAAAGAACATCATATCAATATTTTGTTTGGACAAGATAGGATATATGTTGACTATTGAGAATAGAAGTTGTTCGATTTATTATGGTAATAAATCAATAGCTTCAACATCTTTAGTCAAAGGTCTATATCTATTAGATGTTTCTCATTACAATCTTCAGATTGACAAAGCTCTTAAGAAGAGCAAGAATTGTGTGAACCAGGCCTACATGTGGCATTGTAGACTTGGGCACATTGGCGAAAGCAGGTTGCAAAAGTTGCACAAGCATGGTTACTTAACAGCATTCGATTATGAATCGTTTGCAACATGCGAATCCTGCCTTATGGGAAAGATGGCAAAATCTCCATTTACTGGACATGGAGAACGTGCCAAGGACATTCAAGAACTAATACATTCGGATGTATGTGGTCAAATGTCCACTCAAGCCAAAGGTGGCTTTTCATACTTCATCACGTTCACCGATGACTTCTCAAGATTCGGCTGTGTACTTAATGAAGTACAAGTCGGAAACATTTGAGAAGTTCAAGGAGTTCAAGAATGAGGTAGAGAAGCAGTTAGGAAAGAGTATTAAAGCTCTTCGATCATATCGAGGAGGAGAATACTTGAGTACTAACTTCACACAATTCTTAAAGGATAATGGTATCCTTTCTTAGCTGACCCCTCCATATACACCACAGATGAATGGTGTATCTGAAAGGAGGAATCGCACCTTGTTGGACATGGTGCGATCCATGATGAGTTTTTCGGGATTACCAGTGTCCCTCTGGGGGTATGCTCTAGAGTCAGCAGCATACCTACTGAACAGAGTACCCAGCAAGTCTGTGGCCTCTACTCCATATGAGATATGGAAAGGCAGGAAACCAGAATTTAAACATGTTAAAGTCTGGGGTTGTCCTGCTCATGTAAAAAGGCATGATCCAGACAAGCTAGAATCACGAACTGATAAATGTAGGTTTGTGGGATATCCAAAGGAAACATTTGGATACTATTTTTTCCATCCTGATGAACAAAAGGTGTTTGTCGCCAGGAAAGCTGTCTTTCTGGAAGATGAATACCTTATCTAGGAGAACAGTGGGAGTAAAATAGTACTGGAAGAGGTTCCAGATCTCCAAACAGCTGCATTATCATCAGATGAGATATCAGTTCCTGAATCTGTTCAGGTACATACAGATGAGCCTCGTAGATCTGGTAGAGTACCTAGACTACCCGAACGATATGTGGGACATATCGCTGAAGGTGAGTCTATGGTACAATATAATGAGGATGATGATCCTAAAACCTACCAGGAGGCCATAGAAGGCCCAGAATCCGGGTAATGGCGAGAAGCCATGAACTCAGAAATCCAGTCCATGTACACCAACCAAGTTTGGAACTTAGAGGACTTGCTCGAGGGTATTGTACCCATCGGTTGCAAGTGGATCTTTGAGAGAAAGATCGGTGCTGATGGACGGATCGACACTTATAAGGCAAGGTTGGTGGCAAAGGGATATCGTCAAAGCCAAGGAATTGACTATGACGAGACTTTCTCACCAGTTGCCATGATAAAGTCGATCAGAGTTCTACTCGCCATTGCTGCACACTTGCTGCCAGATTTCATAATCAAAATGTGCAAGCTTCAGAGGTCCATTTATGGACTGAAGCAGGCTTCCCGGAGCTGGAACTTAAGATTTGACGAGGCTATCAAGTCTTATGACTTCATTAAGAATGAAGATGAGCCTTGTGTGTACAAGAAGACCAGTGGGAGTGCAGTCACTTCTCTAGTTCTTTACGTTGATGACATGCTACTCATCGGGAATGATGTAGCTATGATGTCATCAGTAAAGATCTGGCTGTCGAAAAACTTCTCCATGAAGGATTTGGGAGAAGCATCCTACGTATTAGGAATACGGATCTATAGAGATAGATCAAAGATGATGCTTGGAATGACCCAATCCTTGTACATAGATACCATAGTCAAAAAGTTTGGCATGGAAAATTCCAAGAGATGTTTCATACCGATGAGACATGGAATTAATCTCTCAAAGGAGCAGTCTCCTAAGACTCCTGATGAGAGGGCATTCATGGATAGAATACCCTATGCCTCTGCCATAGGATCTATCATGTATGACATGCTATGTACACGGCCTGATGTTGCATTTGCTCTAAGTGTTACGAGCAGATTTCAGGCTGATCCAGGTGAAGAGCACTGGAAGGCAGTGAAATGCATCCTTAAGTACTTGAGAAGAACTAAGGATATGTTTCTTGTCTATGGAGGAGGTGATTTGAAACTGCGAGGCTTTACTGACTCGAGTTTCCAGTCGGATCCAGATGATAGCAAGTCAACATCTGGATTCGTGTTTACATTGAACGGAGGGGCAGTGTGCTGGAAGAGTTCCAAGCAAGTAACCACTGCAGATTCGACGACTAAAGCTGAGCACATCGCTGCAGCTGAAGCTTTCAAGGAAAAAGTGTGGTTGAAGATGTTCATCACCGACCTTGACATAATTCCCGATATCCTTGATCATGTTCCGCTGTTGTGCGACAACAATGGGACTATTGCACAAGTGAAAGAGCCGTGGTCTCATCAGAAATCGAAAGATGTTCTGAGGCGCTTTTATATTATCCAGAAGAGATTTAAGTAGTGGAAAGAGTTCCACTCGTCGACCAGGTAGCAGATCCACTGACAAAGCCGTTGGCTCAAATTGTGTTTGAGCGTCACCTAGAGTCTGTAGACTTATTGTATAAAGGTGATTGGCTTTAGTCCAAGTGGGAGATTGTTAGTTTAAGGTGGCCTACAAGCCAATCTAACAATGTAAATCTCGTTCATTTATTAATATAATGGCATAATATTCGTTATGTGTAAATCGCTTTAATTATCGTTTCATAATGAAGTCCGTGAATATGTGCTATGGTGATCAGATTATGATGAGATCATACTAATGAGACTGATCACTTAAACACACATATTCTTAATCGTTCCTAGTCGGAGGATATCCGAGAAGGACATCAGATATCCGGTTAGACTAGTACAGATTGCTCCTACTCATATGATGAGGATGACTGGTCTCATAAGTCATTTGTGTGGAGACACTAAGGCGAATCTGTAGGTGCTCATTGGAGAATGAGTTCACTGAACTGATCTGACTGAATCGCTGGATGGTATTGTACCTCACTGTCAACCAGCTTGATTCTATTGTCGCAGTTGCGTGGATGGTCCTCGGACCTGAGACACCAAGGACACCTTGGCGGTGGACTTCTGTACTTTGACCTTGGTCTACGAATCTCTAGCCACGGGATTCTAATACGCCAAGGATTGGGTGCAGCGGAATACCGTCGAAGGGAATTGTGTGTCAATAAGGAATCATTCGCTCTCGGTACTTAGAGAGAGAATGCTCTAGGAAGGATGCGCGGAAGTCCCTGGCCAGGGCGGACGATAATATCGGGAAAGGAGTTTTCCGATATTCATCAGCGGCATCCAATCCAAGTGAGTCGACCGGTTAGGGTTTGACAGCTCGCCATGCCCTGAGTTGACTCGAGAGCATTGTACGAATGAAGGATTATATCCACGCGGTAACTGTCGGCGGAAAGGTTCCAAGAGTGGGTTACTTAACCCCAAATACCTTCCGGGTTCACGCGGTGTTGCTTGGCACCCAACGTGATCGGAGGCCCGGTCGAATTTGATGTGCGACATCAATTCGATTGATTAATTGATTAATAAAGGGTTATTAATTAATTAATAAAGCCAGTGAGGAGTCACTGGGCTTACTGGGCCATTAACTGGACCGGTACTTGGGCCTAGAGGGTCACACGCAAATGATTCTCAAGGCGATGGATTAATAAGTGGGTTTTATACAAACCGGGGGTTTTTATGAAAAACCGCGCGGTTAGTATAAAACATAGCGAACGGGCTGAGCAGGCCAAGCTGCTGCTAACCCTAGCCGCCCCTCCTCAGTTTCTATCTTCCTCTGGAGTCCAGGCAGATCCAGATCTGCTCCGCCGCTTCTCCGAATCCCGTTCGACGGGAATCGTCCGCGCACTGCGGCGATCATTGCGGCGACCAGCGGAGGCTTCGCGGGCTGCGAAGAACGACGAACTCGAGGATATCCGTCGCGGGGAGGATCGCGTGGACTTCGCTAGAGGCCGGGCGCTTGCGCGGCTTGCGGTGTCGCACCGACGGAACCGAACGGATGCGGATTCGAATCCGCACAAGGTGAGAAAAGATAATCCGATTATCTCGTTTTTAGTCTCCGAAACGGGAACGGATCGCTGTAAATATTTTTGTTTTCCGCTGCGTGAGCGATCCGGTGAAACCGAGAAAACCCTACAGTGGTATCAGAGCCAGGTTCCACTGTTTCTCGTCCTATTTCGAATCTCTAAATTAATTTTTCCATGAGTTATTCCATGCTGTAATTTCGAATAATTGTTGGATCCGTGTTCATGCGATGAACACAGTTAATCAGATTATTTTCTTTCAATTTTTCGAGATTATTTTGGAGGTTTTTCGTGTTCTTCGTGAGACGAAGAACGACGAGTTTACGGCGGCTTCAATCGGCTTCCCAAGCGTTGGGATGGCCGGCCGAGACTCCGGATCCGTAGAGGATAGTCACCTCTATCCATCGGTCACCAAGACCGCCACCGGAGTGCCCTTGGAGGGCCATTATTTTAAGCCCTAAAACGGTTTTAAATCCCTGCGAAAAACCAGTTTTTGGGGGATTTTTTGGGCTTGGCCGGGTCCTTTCGGGGCCTCTCCGGCGACCCTGCCGGCGCCGGGGGAACCGCCGGCGCCGGGGTCACCGCCGGCCGGGGCCTGTGCCGCCGGGGGGCGGCCGCCGGCGCCGCCTGCCGCCGTCCTGCTATAGCACCTAGGGTTTCTGCTGTAATGGGGCTCGGTTAGGAAGAAGCCGGCCGAGCCAGCGCTAACGGCCGGTCCCGACGGACCGGACCGGGCCCGGTCGGACCGGGGCTGGACGCTGTGGCCCAGGGTGGCTCAGGCCCGAGCCCCTGGCCGAGCCAGGGCTCGAGCCTGGCCAAGCCAGGGGCTCGAAACAGCTTTCTAATGGGCTGAGCCCTTGCCTATTTTAAATCCCTTTTTCCTTAATAAAACCCCAAATAAACCCCATTGACCCAATTTAAGTTAAATTGAATATTAAATTTAAATTCAAAATTGTTTTGTAAATTTAAATTGATTTTCAATTCTCTTTTAATTGGGCATTAATGTTTTAATCATGTTAATTAAGAATTAGATGTAATTTGATTAGAGTTAATTATTAGCATAAAGGTTAAGCTAATAATTATCTTTAATTATCTAATTTAATTGTTAAATTAGTGATTGATATATAATAATCTAAATGTTAGATTATTATCTATTAATACATCTAATTGTTAATTAATATTTGAGTTACTTATTAATTTAATTGTTAAATTAATAATTAACTTAAATGATTAATTTAAGTGTTAAATTAGTTGTATTTAATGATTATTGTTAGTTATTGATTTAAGGGTTAAATTAATGATTAACTTTAATCTTCTAATCTAATTGTTAGATTATAGTTATTAATTGATTAGTGTTAATTAATAATTTAAATGTTAAATTACTAATTAACATTAATCAACTAATCTAAGAGTTAGATTAGTAGTTAAGTAATAATTAGAGTTAATTAATAATTTAAGTGTTAAATTGTTAATTAATTTTGATGGATTAATCTAAGAGTTAGTTTAATCTTTAATAGTCTAATTGTTAGATTATTAAAGGGGTTTGATCTAAGTGTTAGATTATTAGAATTGTTCTAATTTGCATGGAATAATCTGGAATTATTAATTTGGAGTGTGTGCGCATGTGATGTGTGTTTAATGCTTTTAAATTTAGATTTAATTGCATGTTAAGTTAATTAAATGAGTTTTCGAAATTCAAATACCAATTTTGATTGGATCCCAGCTTTTTGAAAGCCAAAACTTATCTATTTTGAAAAACTCATTTGTTTTAGCCATGTGATGCGCTGAATCATGTGTGGGATGTTTAAAAATACACCGTGGTCATGGATATGCACTTAATTTATTATTCATGTGATGAATGGATTGTGTGGATCGTGGATGTATGAATGTTTATTAATTGTTAATAAATAGAGGTCTGCGCACCTCTCTCTCTCATACTCCGATGTATTTCTACCTCCCTCTCTCTCTTGTACTCGCCATAAGGCCTTCTTCAATTTACTTATAAATTCTAGAATTTAAATGTAATATGATCGAGGCAACCGAGGAAGGAGCGAGGACGATCCACAGCTGCAACCAGGAAGGCGAAAAGATGGAGATCTCTTGCCTATGTGATTGCAGGATGTCTAATGTAAATGTTATGATTAGATTGTGTGTGCGTTTGACTGTTGGCTCCAGTCAAACCCATTGTGCTATCCATGACCACACTATCGACGTGTATGTGATGCATTGTTTATCTTTTGATTATGAATCAAAGCAGGTTATAGTATTTAGTAAATATATACGATATATTTATATACTGTCACCTAGGATAGACCAAGATAAAAGTTATCTAAATACCCTCAGTTAAACTCTAAGCCGTAACGTGAGTAGTTAAGAACTTACCGCGTGGTCCACCATCGTTATAGTCATAGGATTCGAATCACTTTAGGCAGGTTTGTTGTGCTATCCACAAGGCCTGCTTAATTGGGAGGAGAAACTGTGGCTATGGCATTAGATGCCTATAGATCGGGGTAGAGGAACCATGTAGCTTTGTTGTGCTATCCACAAGGGCTGCATGCAAATCTATGCTCGTCGCGTAATGATGGTTAGCTTAGACCAGAATTAGTGGTTTGTTGTGCTATCCACAAGGCCATTAAATCTCTGGGGACCGAAGCCATGATCAGATATTGCAAGGAGTTGCAAGTCCCATGAGTTGGGTGCTCTCTGATTGTATTACAGTTTGTTGTGCTATCCACAAGGCTGTAGTGCAAGTCATTGAGATTCTGATCCCCACTAGGAGACTGTCGACGTCTCCCGTTCTGTATAACTGAGGGTTATACAGTCCGTCGAAAATTAGTGGGAGTTAAACTTGAACAAAAGACCATGTCTTGTTTTAAACTTTAATAATTGAACATCTACTAAATAGATTTTACTTATCTCCTGTAGGGATTTATGTCGTCGAATAACTCACTCCGTGGCATACTTGATGCCGTTTTGACTTACCTGATCTACTCAAATTGATTCGGAAGCCTGAAGAATGTCTTCAGATCTGAACGCAATAACTTTGTCCCTGGAGCTGATCCTCTTGCTGAATCGGCATTGGATGCCCCTGAAGCACAGATGATAGCTAACGATAATGGATCGAAGGACAAAGGCAAAAGAGTAGTGAAGGGTGACTGCTTCTACTATAAGCAGTATGGTCACTGGAAAAGGAACTGCAAGGAGTTCCTTTAATCATAAAGCTCATGGAAGAGTGAAGCTGTCTGAAGCTTCTGATATCTATATGATAGATATCAACTTATCAGTTAGAGATTCCACATCGTGGGTATTAGATACCGGATGTGCTTCTCATATCTGCCATAATGTGCAGATGCTGACAAGTAAGCGCAAGCTGAGACAAGGTGAGGTGGAATTGAGGCTAGGAAACGGCGCAAAAGTTGCGGCGATTGCTGTTGAGACAGCAAACTTCAGGCTTCCATCGGGAGACACCTTACTATTAGAGGATTGTTATTATGTTCCTAGCATAATAAAGAACATCATATCAATATTTTGTTTGGACAAGATAGGATATATGTTGACTATTGAGAATAGAAGTTGTTCGATTTATTATGGTAATAAATCAATAGCTTCAACATCTTTAGTCAAAGGTCTATATCTATTAGATGTTTCTCATTACAATCTTCAGATTGACAAAGCTCTTAAGAAGAGCAAGAATTGTGTGAACCAGGCCTACATGTGGCATTGTAGACTTGGGCACATTGGCGAAAGCAGGTTGCAAAAGTTGCACAAGCATGGTTACTTAACAGCATTCGATTATGAATCGTTTGCAACATGCGAATCCTGCCTTATGGGAAAGATGGCAAAATCTCCATTTACTGGACATGGAGAACGTGCCAAGGACATTCAAGAACTAATACATTCGGATGTATGTGGTCAAATGTCCACTCAAGCCAAAGGTGGCTTTTCATACTTCATCACGTTCACCGATGACTTCTCAAGATTCGGCTGTGTACTTAATGAAGTACAAGTCGGAAACATTTGAGAAGTTCAAGGAGTTCAAGAATGAGGTAGAGAAGCAGTTAGGAAAGAGTATTAAAGCTCTTCGATCATATCGAGGAGGAGAATACTTGAGTACTAACTTCACACAATTCTTAAAGGATAATGGTATCCTTTCTTAGCTGACCCCTCCATATACACCACAGATGAATGGTGTATCTGAAAGGAGGAATCGCACCTTGTTGGACATGGTGCGATCCATGATGAGTTTTTCGGGATTACCAGTGTCCCTCTGGGGGTATGCTCTAGAGTCAGCAGCATACCTACTGAACAGAGTACCCAGCAAGTCTGTGG
Organism: Zantedeschia hybrid cultivar; assembly: GCA_030544215.1. Lineage (NCBI taxonomy): Eukaryota > Viridiplantae > Streptophyta > Magnoliopsida > Alismatales > Araceae > Zantedeschia > Zantedeschia hybrid cultivar. The sequence continues at coordinate 18,712,859 of JARZZO010000006.1, forward strand.
CCTCTACTCCATATGAGATATGGAAAGGCAGGAAACCAGAATTTAAACATGTTAAAGTCTGGGGTTGTCCTGCTCATGTAAAAAGGCATGATCCAGACAAGCTAGAATCACGAACTGATAAATGTAGGTTTGTGGGATATCCAAAGGAAACATTTGGATACTATTTTTTCCATCCTGATGAACAAAAGGTGTTTGTCGCCAGGAAAGCTGTCTTTCTGGAAGATGAATACCTTATCTAGGAGAACAGTGGGAGTAAAATAGTACTGGAAGAGGTTCCAGATCTCCAAACAGCTGCATTATCATCAGATGAGATATCAGTTCCTGAATCTGTTCAGGTACATACAGATGAGCCTCGTAGATCTGGTAGAGTACCTAGACTACCCGAACGATATGTGGGACATATCGCTGAAGGTGAGTCTATGGTACAATATAATGAGGATGATGATCCTAAAACCTACCAGGAGGCCATAGAAGGCCCAGAATCCGGGTAATGGCGAGAAGCCATGAACTCAGAAATCCAGTCCATGTACACCAACCAAGTTTGGAACTTAGAGGACTTGCTCGAGGGTATTGTACCCATCGGTTGCAAGTGGATCTTTGAGAGAAAGATCGGTGCTGATGGACGGATCGACACTTATAAGGCAAGGTTGGTGGCAAAGGGATATCGTCAAAGCCAAGGAATTGACTATGACGAGACTTTCTCACCAGTTGCCATGATAAAGTCGATCAGAGTTCTACTCGCCATTGCTGCACACTTGCTGCCAGATTTCATAATCAAAATGTGCAAGCTTCAGAGGTCCATTTATGGACTGAAGCAGGCTTCCCGGAGCTGGAACTTAAGATTTGACGAGGCTATCAAGTCTTATGACTTCATTAAGAATGAAGATGAGCCTTGTGTGTACAAGAAGACCAGTGGGAGTGCAGTCACTTCTCTAGTTCTTTACGTTGATGACATGCTACTCATCGGGAATGATGTAGCTATGATGTCATCAGTAAAGATCTGGCTGTCGAAAAACTTCTCCATGAAGGATTTGGGAGAAGCATCCTACGTATTAGGAATACGGATCTATAGAGATAGATCAAAGATGATGCTTGGAATGACCCAATCCTTGTACATAGATACCATAGTCAAAAAGTTTGGCATGGAAAATTCCAAGAGATGTTTCATACCGATGAGACATGGAATTAATCTCTCAAAGGAGCAGTCTCCTAAGACTCCTGATGAGAGGGCATTCATGGATAGAATACCCTATGCCTCTGCCATAGGATCTATCATGTATGACATGCTATGTACACGGCCTGATGTTGCATTTGCTCTAAGTGTTACGAGCAGATTTCAGGCTGATCCAGGTGAAGAGCACTGGAAGGCAGTGAAATGCATCCTTAAGTACTTGAGAAGAACTAAGGATATGTTTCTTGTCTATGGAGGAGGTGATTTGAAACTGCGAGGCTTTACTGACTCGAGTTTCCAGTCGGATCCAGATGATAGCAAGTCAACATCTGGATTCGTGTTTACATTGAACGGAGGGGCAGTGTGCTGGAAGAGTTCCAAGCAAGTAACCACTGCAGATTCGACGACTAAAGCTGAGCACATCGCTGCAGCTGAAGCTTTCAAGGAAAAAGTGTGGTTGAAGATGTTCATCACCGACCTTGACATAATTCCCGATATCCTTGATCATGTTCCGCTGTTGTGCGACAACAATGGGACTATTGCACAAGTGAAAGAGCCGTGGTCTCATCAGAAATCGAAAGATGTTCTGAGGCGCTTTTATATTATCCAGAAGAGATTTAAGTAGTGGAAAGAGTTCCACTCGTCGACCAGGTAGCAGATCCACTGACAAAGCCGTTGGCTCAAATTGTGTTTGAGCGTCACCTAGAGTCTGTAGACTTATTGTATAAAGGTGATTGGCTTTAGTCCAAGTGGGAGATTGTTAGTTTAAGGTGGCCTACAAGCCAATCTAACAATGTAAATCTCGTTCATTTATTAATATAATGGCATAATATTCGTTATGTGTAAATCGCTTTAATTATCGTTTCATAATGAAGTCCGTGAATATGTGCTATGGTGATCAGATTATGATGAGATCATACTAATGAGACTGATCACTTAAACACACATATTCTTAATCGTTCCTAGTCGGAGGATATCCGAGAAGGACATCAGATATCCGGTTAGACTAGTACAGATTGCTCCTACTCATATGATGAGGATGACTGGTCTCATAAGTCATTTGTGTGGAGACACTAAGGCGAATCTGTAGGTGCTCATTGGAGAATGAGTTCACTGAACTGATCTGACTGAATCGCTGGATGGTATTGTACCTCACTGTCAACCAGCTTGATTCTATTGTCGCAGTTGCGTGGATGGTCCTCGGACCTGAGACACCAAGGACACCTTGGCGGTGGACTTCTGTACTTTGACCTTGGTCTACGAATCTCTAGCCACGGGATTCTAATACGCCAAGGATTGGGTGCAGCGGAATACCGTCGAAGGGAATTGTGTGTCAATAAGGAATCATTCGCTCTCGGTACTTAGAGAGAGAATGCTCTAGGAAGGATGCGCGGAAGTCCCTGGCCAGGGCGGACGATAATATCGGGAAAGGAGTTTTCCGATATTCATCAGCGGCATCCAATCCAAGTGAGTCGACCGGTTAGGGTTTGACAGCTCGCCATGCCCTGAGTTGACTCGAGAGCATTGTACGAATGAAGGATTATATCCACGCGGTAACTGTCGGCGGAAAGGTTCCAAGAGTGGGTTACTTAACCCCAAATACCTTCCGGGTTCACGCGGTGTTGCTTGGCACCCAACGTGATCGGAGGCCCGGTCGAATTTGATGTGCGACATCAATTCGATTGATTAATTGATTAATAAAGGGTTATTAATTAATTAATAAAGCCAGTGAGGAGTCACTGGGCTTACTGGGCCATTAACTGGACCGGTACTTGGGCCTAGAGGGTCACACGCAAATGATTCTCAAGGCGATGGATTAATAAGTGGGTTTTATACAAACCGGGGGTTTTTATGAAAAACCGCGCGGTTAGTATAAAACATAGCGAACGGGCTGAGCAGGCCAAGCTGCTGCTAACCCTAGCCGCCCCTCCTCAGTTTCTATCTTCCTCTGGAGTCCAGGCAGATCCAGATCTGCTCCGCCGCTTCTCCGAATCCCGTTCGACGGGAATCGTCCGCGCACTGCGGCGATCATTGCGGCGACCAGCGGAGGCTTCGCGGGCTGCGAAGAACGACGAACTCGAGGATATCCGTCGCGGGGAGGATCGCGTGGACTTCGCTAGAGGCCGGGCGCTTGCGCGGCTTGCGGTGTCGCACCGACGGAACCGAACGGCTGCGGATTCGAATCCGCACAAGGTGAGAAAAGATAATCCGATTATCTCGTTTTTAGTCTCCGAAACGGGAACGGATCGCTGTAAATATTTTTTTTTTCCGCTGCGTGAGCGATCCGGTGAAACCGAGAAAACCCTACACTACTTTCATACAGAAGGAGCTTCGATTCCCACTTTTGTTCTTGATGGAATGAATCAACTCATGAGTTATCAAGGAAATACGTATCACGCACTAGCTAAACGTTGTAATGAATGCAATTACAAAGATCAAAAGTATAAACCAAGAGCCAATGGCCTTGGTTTATTAAACATCAATATACAACATTTCACAAAGAAAGAACAAAAAAGGTATTTAATTCAATATACTTTACTTGAAGATGAGATTTTTAGATTGCATTATTTAGATGTCAATGTATCTTTACTCACAAAAGTCAATGATGAATCAATCATTTAACCAAATAAAATAGGTGATAGTAGTTTAGCCTTGACCTTCATGAATAAAGATACATAAAAGAACAAAGAATAAGGTTTAGAAAATCTCATCTCCTCTACCTATTATCTCAAATTATAACTACATGATTTTCAAAATTTGAGAGAGAAATTATTCCAAGTTCATTTGCAATTTTGTCATCCAAGATGCTGGTACCTAACAAAATTGACTGACAATGAAAAGGCCTACATGGCTACGTTATTTTTTAGAGAATGTCATTATATCACATTTTCTACCACTTTGTCACACTCACTAAGAGCCATCTGATTATTTAATTAGAGAGCTCTTTTTAAATGTACAAATTGTTAAAAAAAATGTCAAAAGTAACTTTAACAAGGCCTATGTAATGAAATGACAAAATGGCCCTTGATGAGCGTGGTGAATAAAATGACAAAAAGAATAATATACTAGTATTCCTTTTTCTTCTAAAGATTTTTAAACGTTGACTTCCCAAGAAATAACCATATTTTTCGGGCGAACATTCCTAAATTTTCTCTGAATATGTGACCCTCCAAAAATTCAAGAAAACCACCAAATACTTTAAAAATCAACTCTCCAAAGTAAAATTTCCAGCTCGGTGTGAGATCACCTGGAACTTTCTACATAATAGACAGAGAAATAAAAATTCCATCCGAATAGTTTCAGATCTCCCCCGATAAGGCTGACCTTTGGTGTTCTTAAGACTTGTCTCACCCCCCATCCCCAATTGTGCAATTTATGATCCCCCTCCTCCTTCTCTCCACTCTCTCCCATTTCCTCCGTGTCGCCGGCGCGCACTGGTTTCTCCCCTCCGAAACCATGTTCGCCCCCGCCGCTCGGCTGGCTGCCAGGCGTCTGAAGGAGATCCGGCGCGTCTTCCGCCCATTTACACAGGTCCGCCGGCAGGAAACCCACTCTAGTTTTTTTTTTTTCCTTTTTTGCGATCTTATCCTCCTCACAAGCCCTTCACATCAGGAGTGTGATCTCCTGCAGGTTTCATCTTTGGCTGCCGCCTCCAGATCCTTCTCCACCGCCCTCAATTACGTGAGTCTCTGTTCGATCCCGTTTTTCACCTTGGTTTCACATTCTGCTCTCTCTCTCTCTCTCTCTCTCTCCGTGTATATTTGATTGTGAACATGGTTGATGTATGCAGCACATTGATTCGCCTGATAACAAGCCCAACATGCCATGGCAGTTCACGGAGGCTAACATGGAGAGGGTATGTGAATTTGTTGCTTATCAGTGATTGTAATGGTGTCAGAATTGTTGTTTTTATGGTGAAATTGTTTGGATTGATTCTATCTAGTCAAATTTGCAAGTTTATTATTCTAGGGTTTGTATTAATTGGCTTGGAGAAAAAAGTGCATTTTGTTCGGATCGGAGTTAGTGACCGTGGTAGGACTGTGAGACTGCAGAACTCAATGAACTTAGTTTGACCAAGCTCACTGTTTGTGTAGGCGCTTGCATGCGGCCCTTCCTCCTTTATGCTTTTCCTGCATAATACCAGTCCGCTGCCATCATGATGGGGCTTAGGAGGCGTCAGATGATTCTTTGATTTACCCTTGGCATGAACTTTGCTCTCCCCATCTTGTGGCTGCCGAACATTGCAATGTTCCTCACTTTGGCCGTATGCCAAGTGACTGGAGCATGCTCTTATTCACCATAATCGTTGCATCCGAAGCTTGTCTTCCCTCCCATTGTTCTATACAACATGGATATGGTCTGTAAGAGGGCTGCGATGGCGCTGCTACCATGATATGGAATAACATAAGCTAGCTGACCTTGGGGGCGGCTGATGGGTTGATTTAAGATAGGGCACTTCTATGGATAGCCTACCCTGTTAATTAAGCTACAGTTTTGTATGATGAAGAGAAGCTTAGGAGTTGAACCCATATTGTCATTGAATGTGAATTGATGCTTCTCTGACTTTGCATGCCCACTACACTTTGGTGGATGAACATGCAATTGCCATGTTCATTTGAGGTTCATACAACAACTTCATACAAGCATCTGCTCCCTGAAGGAGTAGTCTGAGGGCAAAGAAAAGCCTGATAGAATAATGTCCCATTGGCTAAATTGACAGAATTCTTGCATTTGACTTTGAATGGACATCATATGGTCCAGAGACCATGGACATGGCAATAGTGACCTGTTGGCGTGCTTCTATCAGCAACATAGTAACGATGGAAAGGAAGGATTGGTGGTTGATTTCATTGAGTTATTTCCATTTCTGCGAAAATGTATGTGGAGCATGCTTTGGGCTAGATTTATGTGTGAATCACCTCCATAAAATGATCATTTACCATGACTTTAGTCAGATCCGATTTAGAAACATGCATGGTTGAGGAAAATCCGAAAATGCACTTGAAGGTGCATGTTTTCTAGTGCTGTCTAGTGACCAGGTTTTATATACCAGCAACATTTGGTTGAAAACAACTAAGAAAAACCTATTATAGTTGGTGCACATATGATGTGAGATACTGGCATAATAAGCAGCAAGTGCCAAGAAAAAGCAATGATCAAGTTTTAAGCAGGAAGCCAGGAATCATGGAGGACCCATACAATTTGAACTGTAAAGAGATTGGAATAATCAGTAACAGAAGCTGCATGAAATATGCAAGGCAAAGGAAAATTAGGAAGACATATATTATGATGACGGTGGACATAGAAGGTTAGGTTGTGACAAATGAGCGAGATCATTGTCACGGCAACGTGATCAGTTTTTTCATCAGGCCGGAGAATGGAAACTGAAGGTAGGAGATTTGTAAAACTCAAACCAAGAAAATTGCTCCACTGCTAGCATATGCATCGACAATCTAGATTTTTAAATAAAGATCATGCTAGGCAGGGTCAATGGTGAATCATCCAAGAAGGTAGAGGCGTAACAATGAGGACCATCCTTTTGGATGGTCTAAGAGGATTGTTGAAATAGTATTTGAGGTTTATCAAGGTGCTCTAAAAATAAAGGTTGCACTTTCTATCTTGCTTCTTGACAACACCTAGATGTCAAAGAAAAGAGTTCTTGGGGAGATCTCGACAATGTTTTAAAGAGGATTGAATAAGATTATAAAACAATTTGCTATCTTGGAGGGAAAAAAAATCTTCTTGGTAAAATTTTGAGGAACAAATCTTGGAGAGATCTAGTTAGATGGCAAAAGTGTTTGAAGATGGCTTGTGATTGGGCTCTGCTAATGGAAGCTTTTGCTATACCAATCAAATATGAAACTTCTGGTCGTGATGGGAGGGTAGCAAAATACAATATACTAATGAGGGGCTGTTCTTTTTTAAATTTAATTTTGACAAGCAGTTGATGCATTTCAAAAATAAAAAAAATGGGGTGTGAACTTGATGTTCTTGGGCCATGGAGAGAGAAACATAATCACTCGTATTCTTTGTTTATTTTTGTTATATGATACATGCATGCAAACCATCTTTCAGAGAGTGTAACAAGACTCTTCCTCTGCTTTACATTCAAACGTTGCAGCATTCTAAAGAAGAATGAAGAGTTCTAGCTATCCATCAGAAGAGCAAGTCTGAAAAAGGTAATATCAAAGTTGAGGAGACAAAACTCAACTACATAGAAAATCACAACCAAATTTTTCTCCCTTCTGAAATAAATGATGCTACGATAACATACATATCACATGGTCTGCAGTTGCAAATTGCACTATGGAGTCTGCAGTTGCAATGTAGATCCTATATGAACGTTATTTCAACTTCTACAATAAAATACATCAATCTTGGTCATGATCCCACTACAACTGACTTAAAATAATGGAAAAATAAAGAATAAAAGAAAAAATAGGAACAAACAAAAGTAATTAATAATGGGTGAAAGCCCAAAAATCTCATATCATGAAGCATACATAGATGCCTAACTCGCATGTTTGTAATGCCCGTTGCTTCTACATTTCCAATCTGAAAAAGAGACCCACTAACAAACCAAGGTCCACATAGCCCTGCTCCATACCATATGATATCCGACCCCCAGTTGGATACCTAAACAAAAAAATGTGTAATGTAAAAGTCATATCACATTGAGAAGTATACAAAATGCATCAATTATTACACAAAATCAAGCAAATAAACAACATATCACACAAAATAAGATTGTTTTCTGACCATGGGGTCACCTACTGCTTAGCTGTGTTTCTGTTTCCACTGCTTCTAAGTCATAGAAGCCATTGTCTCCATGACCCTAAAGTAACCATATGTACTACTATCTCCATGACACTATGATGTCAGAACTTTGCACAAACAAAACAATCAGGTCCGGAGGGGAAGGAAGAGATCGAAGTTTATATGGAATTGTTCGCGGGTTGGTGCTTGTACTATGGCTCCAGCTCCATGGGGCCGAGTGTGGGCAGGGAGGGGGTGATCGACAGCAGGCTATGTTGGCTCGAGGTGAGGATCGGCGACTCAGTGATGGACCATTGGCATCTGTTGCAGACAAAGTAGTGACGATTCTTCCATCATTTGTTGGGCTTCTAGGGAAACCAAGAGATGGAATGGAGGAAACGGAGGAGATAGAGATGTGTAGACGAGATGGAGGATATGCACAGCATTAATAGGGCTGGGTGAAAGGTAACGTAAGCGGAGATATGTAGACCAAGAGTTTAGAAGCAATTCTGAACTCATAATTGTTTAGTTACCAAGTTTTAGAAGGTATATATTAAACTTGCAAGTTGAAAAGCTGGGAAAATTGGTCTATTGGTACTACAAAATGTAAAATGTCAAGATGAAGGAAAGATTGGATGGACAAATGAACAAGATGCATTGAAACTAGCTGGTATAGATTGTTCTTCATCATGAGGCTAGTCAAAGACATTTGGATGACTTTATTTGGTAAATATCCATTACGTATTGTGTAGAACCAATGAAGGAACTAGACAAGCGTTTCTCTATAAGACCAATTTTGGGATCTGCTTAGTTTCTTTCTGATGAGGTGGATTCATTTCAATTGAGGGATAGTCTGGTTGTTCAATTTGGTTTACAATCAGTGGATGTTTGCTTACATACTTGCTTGCCATTTAGAACCCTCTTGTGGTCTCGTGGTGATCTTAGTATCTCGAAGACGCTGTCCCATGAATGCTTATTGAGCTAGTCCAGGGGAATAAGGGCCTTTCCCATGATATTGGGGTCATGGTGGTGAAGTTATTATTGGTGTTTTATGCACTTCTGCAAACTACAGTAACAAATTATGCATGCATATCATTTTTTATTGTGACTACAACAGAGTTTGGCCAGGGACATAGACACTGGGTGGTGGTGCATAATAATGCTAAGGCAAGTTTTGAATGCATCTTGGTACTTTGTAATTCTATTATATTGTAGCCAAGTCCTGTCCAACTTCCTGGGACCAGTGAGGCTAGTTCATGGGGGTGGGGCTTGTCTTTGATGGCTGTGGATGCCCTGCTACTCCTTATCAGGGGGTATGAAGCTGATGGATTTCTCATAAGTAGAGATTAGTGCTCACGATCAAACTTGGTTTTGATGCTCGCTCGGACTAGAAAGGCAGCAAAAATGAAGCATTGTATGGGAAAAAAAGCATGTCCATTGGAGTGCTCGAATCACTGGCAGGTATGTTAGGTTCTTATCTGAAGGATCCTGAGAGGGATATCCAAAGGGAGATCAACCACATCAACATTTGGTTGAGAAAGAAGAGAGAGGGTTCCTTGCCAAGTCTGATAAAATGGAACCCAGAGGGTTGTGTCAATGTTTCAGGGGCTTTGGACGGGCTTTAGTGTCAATTAATAAAAGGATCGAGTTTTGGCTATTTGTGCTGGAATGGATGGTCTTTTCAAGGTGTATGAATCTCATAGGTGGGATGGTCCTTTCAAGGTGTATGAATCTTACAAGGGTTAGTGTCATTGGATTGCTGTATCAGTGGGACACTGTAAGTGAAGGTTGGTGTAATTTTAAGATGGAAGGGATTATATGGATAAAAGAGCATGCAGGGCCTCTATACTTCGCAATTGTGCCTTCTAATTTATGAAGGTGTGGTGCTGTCTGGTTCCAAAGGGGGGAAAATTACATTAACTCATTACCTGTTGATTTGAAGTTGAGGCAGAGTATCTCTGATGCTATTCTTTTTTATTACTTTATCTTTTTTTCTGGATTCCTGACTCTGCCAAGTGCCATCACATGACTGGGTTGGTAGGTAAATAATCTAAGCTCTTTATGAACTTACAGGTTAAAGAGATATTATCTCACTATCCTTCCAACTATAAACAATCTGGTGTCATTCCTTTACTGGATCTTGCACAGCAACAGCATGGAGGGTGGCTACCGGTTGCAGCAATGAATGCGGTATAAACTTTTCATTATTCATGCATTCTTTTTACTTGCATTTTTATGCCTGTAAATAGTAAAGAAGTTCCAAATCGGTGATGTGTTGTGTAGTAATTCCTGTCAAACAGAATGCCTTTCATTTTTTTTCTTTCATGATCTACATGCACAGTCTGTCCTGTGATCATATTACATACTGATAGATGAAGCTCATTTACAAGTGATCATCATGATGACTTTTCTGCAAAAATTTACCATTTTTAGATGTCACGACATGTGATTGGCTAAAGCAAACTTTCGCATCTTGATTGGAGCAACCATGTCAGGATTATTGACTGTTCACAGTATCTTTCCTTTGTAACTAATTACAATTTGTAGGTGAACCACCTTTGACTTATAGTGACAATGTATTTGTTCATTGAATCATATCATAAAAACCAAAAATGACTGTGAACAATCACATGAAAGGCATTGAAAGGATACGTTATGCTGTCTATGGTCTATGTTAGTTATGCTGAATTTTTCTTCAAACTACCTACAATGGATACATTGTTTATGTTCTGGTGAAGGGGGAAAAGAATTTGTATCCTTGGTCCAACTCCTGCATCGTAGCTACTTATCCTGCAATGCATCTAAGAAAAACTTCCAGTGTTCAAGGTGTTTTTGGTAAGTATCTTTTCATATCTTCTAAGGGCCTAGGTGAGTAAAGCATTACTTGGATGATAGTGTGGCACAGGGTGTTTACTTGGATGATAGTGTGGCACAGGGTGTTGCAATTTATAATTCATCATATTTATGACAAACCCTGGAAAATTCTTCAAAACAGAAAGCCCAAGCATATGGGCTTGACAAAATATTTTGAAATGTCTCAGAAGATTGAAGAGGGTTAAACCTAGACAACCCTACTATATGCATCTATAAAGGACTGAAGAATCTGCTTTAGGGAGAGAATATTTGCAATTGGTCCATAGGTTTCAAGAGATACAACAGCTTGATGAATTCTACCGTGGAGAAACATGGGGAAAACTTGTCTGGACATGTTAATTTTCTTGAAAATTTGGATGTTATGAAGTTGTTTGCTCTTTTGGGTGATTGGAAGTACTTTTACAAAAAAATTTATCGATGATACATTTGAAAAACACATGTTATAAATGATAGAAAAAACATTCAGATTTATGGAGGTTCATTGTACAAAATTCTAAGTGTTATGATGGTCCTAAGAGAAACCTTTTTTATTTTATTTTATTTTATTTATTTTTTCTTTTATTTATTTATTTATTTATTTTGATGTCTGGGGGAAACCCATCACCACATCCTGTGGCTCCTTCCTAGCATTGCAGACAATTTATGTCCTAACCCTGGTACGGTACACATTTTCATGAGCCTGCTGGCTGCAACAGGGGCTAGTCTGGAAAAGGCCTGCAAGACTTGTGTCCCAAGAGAAATCTTTTGTCATCAAATATTTGAGCTAGACGGCAACAAAAGTTTAGATACTTGACGACTTAAGATGATGGCAGCGTGGGGGAGGTGTAGACTGCGTAGTTGGGAATGATTTTTTTTTTTTTTTTTTTTAAAGAGATAGTGGACTAAGTGCCACATGTCACCCTTTTAAGTGATTCAAAAGTCTCCTCTGACATCATATTTTTAATCACTTGTTTGACCTTGTTACATTTTTGCTTATCCTTTCTTTCCCCTTTGTACCCCTTTTTTATTCTACAGGAGACTGTGAACATGGACAATATGATCAAATAAACCCCAGTTGTGCCCACAAACACAGATTGACACGTATTTTCAGATTGTGGGATGTATCTCCAGTGTGCACTTCTTATTATTTCTAATCTGATGACTTATAGGGCCATTTGAAAGGTCTTTTGTTATGTTAAAAGTTCTTCTGTTACAGTTCTAGTATGCAAAAACTTACCTGTCATTTCTTTTGCTGCATACTGTATAAAAACAAATCTACTTAATCAGTGACATAAGAAGGGGAAGAACATAATGGTGAGATATTAATAGCATAATGCAGTTAAAATGGCTAGTAGTTGAATTGCTATATGCATATGGAGACATTATTGGTTCGGAGGTGGATCCATCCTCTGTCACATCACTGAGGGGACTCCAGCAGTCCCTGATGAAATGAGGGAATGAGTGTGTAAAAGCCTTATTTACAAAACTACCCCCGAGCCATCTGTATGACTTGGGGCCTAACAGAGGTTTTCTGCAAACATGGGGGTATGATCCCTTTTCTCTAGGGAGTCCCAAAAGCCCCTTCACTAGTGTGATTGGGACACATACTCTTTTGGTACCTGTGGTTATTGAGCTAAGCTAAACTAACCGATCGCCATGGGTCATCACATTACGTTGTTTTTCTGAACTAATCGTTGCACATCATGCAAAAGCCCGACTTTGATCATCTTCATTATTTTCCTGATTTCACGGCATAAGAGCATGACACATTATTTGTATTGGTGCTGCCCACTTGCATAACTAAGCAATATGCTTGTTGTGACAGGTAGCCAAGATCATTGAGGTAGCTCCTATTCGAGTATATGAGGTTGCCACATTTTATTCCATGTTCAATCTGGCAAAGGTTAGCATAAAGGGTCCTTTTTCATCTTTAAATTGCAATATTGATAAACAAAAGTACACATTTGAATGTGATTTTCAATGTCTCCATACTTTGAAGGTTGGTAAATATCACCTTTTGGTATGTGGAACCACTCCCTGCATGATACGTGGTTCACGTGAAATAGAAGAGGCGTTATTGAAACATCTGGGTGTCAAGCGGAATGGTGGGCTGCTCCTTGCAACTCATGTTCATTTTTCTCTTCCTTTCTTTTTAACTCATATTCACTTCTCTTTGTTAATAAACACGAAGTATTTGTCTCAGTTTATGATGAATGCTGTTAGTTACCTAGTGTAAATTAGTTGGTTTCTTTCTTATTGGCAGAGGTAACTGAAGATGGTTTGTTTTCTGTTGGGGAAATGGAGTGCATGGTGAGTATTTAGGCATTTAATCTTTAAGGATTATAAAAAAAAATTAACTAGCATAGAAGTCCAGCATTTCAATGATCTTCATTCTATTACTTTCTCTGTTGGAATCTGATAAGATTGTCTTCTCACTGAAGCCACTGAAATGAGGAAATAATACATACTATCTATGTCCAAGTGCCTCATGCCATTTGCGTTAGCAGGACATCTGCATTGACTGTTTGTTTCTGCAGGGATGCTGTGTAAATGCTCCCATGATCACCGTGGCTGACTATTCAAAGGGTTCAGAAGGGTACACTTACAATTATTATGTTAGTTCCTGATGCAACTCAATTTTGGAGTATCTACTAACCACTAGAATATATGTTCTATGTCTATCCTTTATTTCATTCAATTGACTCCTATATATATTGTGTTTAACTGTAACTTTTTGCTTTGTTTAGGAAGACGTAACTCCAAAGAGAGTAATTGAGATTGTTGAGATGTTGAGAAGAGGAGAAGCTCCACCTGTAGGTCTTTTACCATCTAAAAGCGGTATATACGATAAAGTTTTCTCCTTTTTTGATACATCCCCCTTCTTTCACAGGTTGGCACACAAAATCCTCTGCGTGTAAATGGTGGACCGGCAGGGGGCAATGCCACTTTGCTTGGGGAGCCAAAGCCACCTCCATGCCGGGACTTGGATGCCTGCTAAACTTGAGCTGCTTCTTCCATAGCACAGACTTCTTGTTTACTATTTCCTGTTTTCCAATTCTGTGTTCATTCATCTGGAGATCAGTTATCCCAAACAAATGGGATAAGACTCTGATAATGGCGATGATGATGATCGTTTTGAGCAGTCTAGTAGTCCTCACAAACACTAATAATTCTGTATTCATTCCAACAATAACATGTGCTCTTTGATATCGAGTAGTATATATAATTCATAACCCAGTTTTATTTATGTAGTATAACTGAGTATTATTGCCATTCGTTACTTTCCTGGTTTCTTGATGCTGCGAGCCTACAGATCCGATATTGGAGGACCTTGGATGGTGGCAGAGGCCGGATTCAGTTGATATCTGTCGTTTAGATCACTTTTTTGGGTCCCCACCAGACGCCTTGATGAATAAGTTTCTTATCAACATCGGACAGGCCACCCACAAGAGGGACGGGAAATGTGCCTATCTGACCCAATTATAGGTTACATTAGATAATTTAACAATCTCGTACTAGAAGCTACGAGGCTTGATGCGAACTGTTCGCTAAGCTATTTCTCACCTCAGATCTGAAACATAACTTGTCTTAAGGAAGATTTGTTGATTCAGGCTCGATCCAATTCCTACGAGTTAGATCGGGTTATATGAGCACATAACATATTGTTAACATTTAAGATTCTTAGAAGAAAGTTACTCATTAGTTATTATGAATGGATCCATTAAAAAGTTCTTAGAGTTCCCACATGTTATCCAATACCTAATAGTACATAATTTGGCCTTCGGTGAACAAGGAACTTCTCTGAGAGTGTTATCACGTTCTCACAATTTTTTGTTACAATTTATTAACACAAACCTGTACAAAAATTGTCCTAGTGGCAAACACCAGATGAAAAATCTCTGTGAAGTTGAAATTATATATATATGGCACATGAGACTTTCTGGAAGAACAGTTCGGTTCTTCAATTTCATAGTTGAATCAATGAGACCTAGTCCGCCTTTACCAAATGGTCAGGTAAGGCATCCTCATCCATAGGGTCGTCGGAGTCTTGCTCGTCACTGTGATCACCCATTCTATTTAATTCGTCCTCATCTGGAAGCTCGTCCATGTCTGCCTCTACCTCATCTTCGTCAGAGTCTAGCACGGCCTCATCTAGAAGGTCGTCCATGTCCGGCTCTTCCTCGTCTTCATCAGAGTCTAGCTCGTCTGCCTCTACCTCATCTTCGTCAGAGTCTAGCACGGCCTCATCTAGAAGGTCGTCCATGTCCGGCTCTTCCTCGTCTTCATCAGAGTCTAGCTCGTCGTCATATGTAGAGGAGGAATAAGCCTCGATTGCAAGGCAAGGAAGGAACCTGGTTCCCACGCTGCTGCCGTCCTCCCGCGTGTCCCACGCCAGCCCGTCCCACCACTCCTGTTCACCTGTGACCCGTCTTATCTTGGGTGCGCTGCGGGGGGCCAAGGGCAGGCTCTTCAGCTCTGGACAACCGAGCACCTTGAGCTCTTCCAACAAAGGGAAGAGCAAAGGCCGCCTGCTGATGCAGCTCAAGCTTTGTAGCCCATTCAGGATCATACTCTTGAGTCTAGGGAAAGAACCCATGACGTAGTCTCCCCAGCTCTCTGCTCTTTCCACTACATCATCCTTGAGCAGTTCCACCAGCGAGGGGCACTGATGCACCTCCAGCTCCCTGAGGGAGGGCAGCTGCCCAGCCCATGTCAGGTCCTCAACCAGATTGCACTGGTCCACCCTCAAGGCTTGGAGGCTCCGGAGAGGCAGCTCACTGCCCGGAACTACCTGGATGTTGATGGAAGAGTAGTTGAAGCCGAGCAGTATGAGGTTGAGGAGGTTTGGGAGTTCACCCGGGCCAAGCCGCAGCCCTCCATGGCAGTGGCCGTCTTCGTCTTCGTCAGCAAGAAAGAGATGTCTCAGCTGCACTAACGCGGGCTTAGCCCCGTCGAAGCCCTCAGTTAGCCGGAGGGCGAGGTGTGTGGTGCTCTTCAACAGCACATGTGAACTTGTGAACCTTGGTATCGAATTGCGATCCCAGAACAGTGTAATCATCAGGTTCCGCAGCTGAGGCATCTCCTCCAAGTCCCTCACCCCCAGGAGGTAGCCTCCTCCTGGCTGATGCTGCTGGTCCCTCTCCTCTGTGTCACCATCCCATTCATAACTGCTTTCATACATGTCAAGCAACTGCAGACTTGTGAGCCCCGTAATAGCCTCTTGGGGCACCCTCTTGAGTTCAAAGGTGTACATCAGAAACAGTTGCCTTAACTTGATCAGACTGCCCAGTTCTTTGGGAAGTGCCCTGATTCTTGTGAATGACAAGTCGAGGCATCGGAGCTGCACCAGCAAACCGATCTCGGCGGGGACTTCTTTAATGCTCGTGTTTGATAGGGTCAAGACCCGAAGAACAGGCATGAACCTGAAGAAACCACCCACAACTGACCCTCCAAGGCGACTCGAACCCAACAGAAGTGTGGACAAGCTTGGGCAATTTGGAGCTGCATCTGAGGACACTTCGGTTTGGTTCTCAACCAAGGAAATTCTTGTAGCATCTTCCCAGTACTCTGTGGGCGGGACCTCACATCTGCCAGCCAATGCCAAGAACATGTGGGACTTGCCGAAGAACTTGTGATTGGTTAGCCACAGTGCCATGTCTCGAACCGCATCATGCAACCCCACGGCCTCCCCCCATATCATCATCTCTCTGGGCTCCAGCAAGCAGGCGTCCTGGAGGCGGCTCAGGATGAAATGGCCCTTGTTGCGAGCCCTGTTGATGTCGTGGTTCTTTGTATCATCATCCAGTAGGCCTTCGCCAATCCAATACTCCACAAGGCGGTTTCTTGGGATCTCGGCGTACTCGGGAAACAGGGCACAGTACAGTAGGCATCTCCGCAGTGTCTCATTCTCTAGCTCATCATAGCTGAACTTAAGAGTGGAAAGAACGAACTCCATACCTCGGAGCTCCGTGGCTGAGTCGTCCAAGGATTGGATGGCGTGGTTCCACTCGCTGCGGTGCTCTCTACCCGCCATTGCTCGCCCCACAGTGATCAGAGCGAGGGGTAGGCCTCCACATTTCTTCACCACCTCCTTGGCCAGTGGCTGTGTGGATGGATCATTGAGGACCTCGTTTGCGCCCACTTTTTGGCAGAACAGCTTCCATGATTGGGTCTCATCCAAGGGTCTCACCGCAACTTTCTTATCCGCATCCATGTCGGTGCAGACTTCGACAGAGCGTGTGGTGAATGCTATCTTGCAGCTGGTTCGACCCACCGGGTGAGGAATCCCAATCTTCTCCAGATCCAACTTCTCCCACACATCATCCAGCAGTAGCAGGAATCTTTTTCGAGAGAGAGCTTTGAACAAGGACTTGGCTTGATCATGTGCTCGACGAGTGGCGCCGGGGCCGGAGAACTCCGTGGAGAAGGAGAGACCCATTCGCTTGCTGATGCCATACTGGACGGACAAGATGTTGGGATCCCTGGACACGGTGACCCAAGCAACAAGGTCGAACAGATTACTACCTTCTGGCTGCAACAGCTCATTGTTGAGCTTCCTCAGGAGGGTGGTCTTGCCGACACCCCCCATGCCATAGATCCCGATGATCCCAACTTCTGCTTCCATCAAATGACGTCGGACCTCTGACAGTGGCTCTTCCCCTCCCACAATGGAGGAACTTGGTACGTTTGGAACCTCTTCAACTGCGTCCGGGGGCAGCCGGCTCACCACGTCGTGCCCTTGCAGGTCGCTGCCCTGGGCCTTCAAATTGTGAACCTGCCTCAGCGTGTCGATGACCACCGCAGAGGTCTCAGAGGAGCCGGAAGACCACAGGAGAACGTCCACCTTCTTCACCCACGTCTCCACCAGGTTGGTGCGTCTCACCTGCGGGTCCGCCGCCTCCTGCACTTCGACCCTTCTCATCAGGTCATTCCTCATCACCACCAGCTCGTCCATCTCCACGTCGAGGGCGTCGGTCCCGGGCGCGGCAGGGCTGGTGACGCTGCTGAAGCTGCGCCCTCGCCTCGCCAGCTCCTGTGCTCTTCTCAGGTTGTCGACAGCACTGTAGGCAAGAGAGAGCCCTGTGATGCACATAGACTGCCTCTCGAGAGCAGCCTGGAATTGGGTGACTTCGGAGCGGAGCTTCTCCACCCTGCCGAGCCACCCCTGGAGCTGGTGCATGATTTCCGTCTGGGGTTGTGCGTCCTCGGCGCTTGCCCGGCTGCTAAGGTCGTCTCTGAGTTCTTCCAGCTGGGTCATCTCGTCCTCCAGCCTCGAGGCGTTTCGGTGGAGGAGGAGGAGGTTGGTCATCCCGCCAAAGGACACATCCCACAGCAGGGAGAACAGCTCGTCCACCTTGCGCTGGAGGGAGCCGCTGATGCCGTCTGTGACAGGGTGTTGGTCATCCCCAAAGCTGGTGAAACAGTTCAGATTTGCCATTACAGGCGGAGTATTTAAAGAAGGTGGAGCTGAAACAAGGATTGGCACCGCCGATGGGTGGATGATGAGCAGAAGAAGGGAGGATTCAGAGAGGGGTGGCGGAGAAGAGATCAAATGATGAGTAGGATATGGGGCGATCAGAGTAGAACCTGGCAGCTGTGGAATGGCGGATGTGGTGGGGGGAGGGGGAAAGAGGAACAAGCGAACCAGCTGGTGGCTCGGTTTCGGAAAAGTCCACTGCTGCTGCCGGGGAGACGCGTTTTGCAGACGCCAAACGGATTCGACGACCGTTGCAAAAATTTAAAGAAAAACTTCTTGGTAACCCCGTCAGATGTTACATATTAGGTTTGTCATTTTTTTTTTGGAAGTTTTGGTGAAGTATGCACAAGTCCGACAGGGAGGAGTCTTTTTTTTTTTTTTTTTTTTTTGTGCTTAGGTGTTAATTGGTTTGATTAAAAAATAAAATATAATAGAATAATTTATTTCTCTGAGATATAAAACATGATATTTAATAATAGTTTATGATATTTTACGGGATATCTTTGCACAATAAAAGCTTTTTTACACTTGAGCAACAATTTAGGATTTGAGTCCAATATCAGAAAAATAATTTCATAAACTGCATAGTTTTATGTGTTCTTTGAATGTATACCATTTCCCATTTAGATAGGTTAAGGGATATCAACCGAACTGCAACTCAATAACAAATTTACTATTACGTATCTTTATAATAAAACATGTTAAACAAATATTTGTCACTCACATTAATCTCCGTGGACGTTTCATTCCAAAAAAAATTCAAAGGTTCTAACATAATGATTAAAGTGACAAATATGGATAAAATATCCATTTCCCTCCGGTACTTATCCATCAAAGTGATTAGAAAATAGGAGAAGAATAAGGAAGAATAAAGGGAGAATAAGTTTAATTTAGCTTTGACAAGCAGAATGGCTTATACCGGTGCAGAATAACTTATTCGGAGAATAAGGAGAATAAGCAATTCGACCCTAGATCCAAGAATTGCTTATCCTTCTTATTCCGCCAGTGGGTCCACAGAATTATCAAAGCTAAGCACCTCTTATTCTAGTATACGTTATTCCAGATAAATAATTCTAAAGTAATCTATTCTGTAATAAAATTGACAGGCGTCATCCGGTAATAGTTGCAGAATTTTAAACTCGGATATCTTAATTAGGGTTCCCCTTCCCTTAGCCACTTGACTACCAGAAAAAATATACATAGCAGAGACAGGCTGGCACAGAAACCTTTGCGCGCTGCATGATGATCTGAAATCGTGGCAGACTATATCCTGCAGCATTTCATTTATTTACAGTTGTCTTTCGATATTTTATTGAGTTAACAAGTCTAGTTTAGTTAAAGAAGCGGAGGATGACGACAACAATAATTTTGATTTTTTTTCTCATTTTATTGAGTTAACAAGTCTAGTTTGCGGAGGATGATGACAACAATAATTTTGTTAGAATTCTCAACTATAGAAGATACGTAAGACGCGCGTGTGATGATGACGCAGCCGTCATTTTACATTCAGCACCACTTATTTTGAAAGTTTTTTATTTTGCGAATCAGCACTGTAGATGATATGGCTTCACTCCATAACTTCTAATGTTTGAGAGGTCTTGAGTTCAAGAGAGTTGAGAATTTAAAAACTCTTTTTTTATACTATGTGATTATTCCTCCCCTTTAAATGTTTTCTAGAGCACGTGATAAGCTTGTGAAAGCGGAAAACGGCTAGGTTTCCAATTAGTTCATACTTTGCACCCTTCCCCCTTCGATTATAAAGAATAGCTTTTAAGTTTTTTGAGTATGTATCCGTGTTTGAATCCGACCGTTCCACCATCACTGCTCTCCGGGTGTTTGTCGACCCGCGTCCAAACTCGTTGGTCCACACTATCCGGTAGGGCTGTTAAAATGGGCCCAGGCCCGTTAACAGACCCGTTTGGACCCGTTAGTTATGGGTCTGGGTATACCCGTTTACCCATTAAACTTTCTATTGTCATACATTGCAAAAATTTGTGAGTTAATTTTTTGGAATTTAGACCTAAAATCAAACTAAATTATCTAGCACATAGAGATTTAAGATAAATAAATTCTATATCATGCCCATTTATCTTTCAACATCAAATAAATAAGAAGCAGGTCCAAGACCCGACCCATTTACCCATTACTCTTATTGGGTCTAAACCGGGTCCGGGTCTATTCACTTTGGGCATGGGTCTACCCAGACCCGAACCGTTGACAGCCCTACTATCCGGTTACTCTTGTGATCATGGGCCTTCCTTTGCGCCCATCTAGAGGTAGTGGGCTTTGGCCTTGGGACCAGCGGGTGAATCTTTTCGGCCTAGTAGAAGTCAGCCTATTAAGCGAATTTAACACCAAGACAGCTAATAAAGGTGATAGGCCACATTTTCTAAGAAGACTTTGGATTGAGGCTGTGATTGTGACTGTAACATTCATTTGTTTTGCAGTGTTTGATTATTAGATGGTGTGCAACTTTGTGATGATTACGATGCTCCAGCCACAAGTACTATGTAAGTTGCATTAATACAAGCACTCTCTTCTTTGTCATCATCCAATTCGTACTTAATTTTCATAGATGCCAAGCACCTATAATATACCTCGTGTATGTTCTTTGTGGGGACTCTCTCGAGCTCGAAGTGTTCGTTATGAACACTCGGCTTAATCTGGCCGGGTTACCCAATTCTCCACCAGCAACCTGATTCTTATATATGTATGACAAGTCAAGTACATACGGGAACTTCAGCTGTGTATCACAGAATACCTTCTGCCGAGCCTTCGACCAAGGACAACTTATCACAATCTTTCTATTACTTGATCATGCCATCTTCTTAATTATCTGCCAGCCATTGCCAAGCTAACTTAATTTGCCAAAAATTTAATGAGATTCTTTGTAAATTACAAGTAATTTTAAAATCGACCTATCATTCTAAAAGCACTCAAGGCTATTAACTCCCTCATACCCTGTGGAGGGTTGATTGTGTATGAAAAGTCAAGTTAATTTGTGCAATCCGGTGCTGCAACAAAGAATATATATATATATACCTTGTGTCGGCTTTTTCATAAAGAAGAAATTCCCACAATCTTCTTATTGCTCAATCCGACGACCTCCATGCGTGCCACCCGTTGCCGGGAATCTACTGGATTCACCAGACTCATCACTTGTCAGCCACAAAGCCAGGTCTCTAATGGCATCATGCATCCCCACGGCTTCCCCTCCCACCGCCATCTCTCTAGACTCTAGCAAGCAGGCATCTTGGAGGCGGCCGATGACGACATGCCCTTTGTTACGAGCACGATTAATGTTGCCGTATTTTCTATCATCATCCAATAACCCTTTGCCGACCCAGTGGTCCACGAGCTCTTCTCTTGGGATTTCAGCGTCCTCAGGGAACAAGGCACAGGACAGAAGACAACTCCGCAGCGTATCGTCCTCTAGACTGTCATAGCTGAACTTGAGAGTCGAAAGAACAGGCTTCATACCTCGAAGCTCGGTTGCCAACTCGTCCAGGGCTGTGATGGCATGGTTCCACTCGTTGCGGTTCTCCCTGCCTGCCATTGCCCGAGCAACGGTGATCAGAAAGAGAGGTAAGCCTCCACATCTTTTCACTACCTCCTCCACCAGTGACCGTATAGATGGGTCGTCGAGTGCCTCGTTTCTCCCTACTTTCTTGCAGAACAGCTCCCACGATTGGGTCTCGTCCAGCGGTTTTACTTCAACTCTTCTGTCCACATCCATGTCATTACACACTTCGACAGAGCGTGTGGTAAATACTATCTTACAGTTCTTATTCCTGTCCTTGGGGTGAGGAATCCCAATCTTCCCCAAGTCCAACTTCTCCCATACATCATTGAAAAATATTAGGAATCTTCTTCGACCGAGCGCTTTGAACAAGGACTCGGCTTGGTCACTCGCTCGACGAGCTGCGTCGACGACGGAGGAGTTGGTGGAGAAGGAGAGACCCAGTCGCTTGCCAATGTCATATTGGATGGCCAAGATGTTGATCTCCTTGGACACGGTGACCCAAGCGACTACGTCGAATAGGTTTGTACCTCCGGCCTGCAACAGCTCGTTGTTGATCTTCCTCAGAAGGGTACTCTTCCCGACGCCACCCATGCCATAAATCCCGATGATTCCAACTTCTTCCTCACTCAGATGGCATCGGACTTCTGCTAATGCCTCCTCCCCTCCTACAATGGAGGAATTTGGTATGTTTGGAAGCTCTTCGACTGCTTCGGGGGGCAGCGGACTCACCACCTCCCGCGCCACCTGCAAGTCCTTGCCTTGGGCTTTCAAATAGTTCACCTGCTTCAGCTTGTCGACGACAGCTTGATCCACAGCAATGGTTGTTTCAGAGGAGCCTGCAGAAGAACACAGAAGGAGAGCGTCCACCTTCTTCACCCACGACTCCACCAGGTTGGTGCGTCTCACCTGTGGATCCGCCGCCTCCTGCGCTTCGACCCTCCTCACCAGGTCGTCCCTCATGGCGACCAGCTCCTCCAGCTGCACGGCGAGGGTGTCAGCTCCCGGTGCGGCGGTGCCGGTGACGTTGCTGAAGCCGCGGCCTTGCCTGGCCAGCTCCTGTGCTCTCCTCAGGGTCTCGACAGCGCTGTAGCCCAGGCAAAGCCCAGTGAGGAGGATTGACTGCCTCCCGAGAGCAGCCTGGAATTGGGTGACTTCGGAGCGGAGCTTCTCCACCCTGCCTTGCCACCCCCGGACCTGGTACATGATTTCCGTCTGGGGTTGCGCTGCTTCGGCATTTGCCCGTCTGTTAAGATCTTCCCTGAGGTCTTCCAACTGGGTCATCTCGTCCTCCAGCCTCTGAGCGTTGCGGTAGAGGAGGAAGAGGTTGGTGATCCCGCCCAGTGACAGATCCCACAGTAGCGAGAACAGCGCGCCCACCTTGGTCTGGAGGGCGTCGCTGATGCCGTCTCTGACGGGGTGTCGATCCTCTCCAAAGCTGAAGAAGCAGTTCAGATTTGCCATACAGATCAGGTAACTAAAGATGGTGGAGATCGACAAGCAACTGATGGCTGCCGCCGGCATATGCTGGGTGGTCCAGTGGAGGGATGGATTAAGAGAGAGATGGTGGGGATGATAAGTGATGGGTATATCCGTATATGGAACGAAAATGGTGGTCGGAGACGCTTCGCGGAAGGAGGAAGCGGAAGGGGAAGAAGTGTCAAACAGGGCTAGCTGGCAAACTAGCTCGGTGCGCGGTGGGTGCTGTGATGGCTGTTGACTTTGCCTGCAAGGAAGCTTCTGTGCTTGTGTTTTATAAGAGTTAAGAGACTGGTAAATTAAAGATCCATATTAGGTTTCTATTTCAGTTTTACTTTACTTGGAAGGGTTTGTATTTTGTATTCTTGTTTAGGGTATTATTCGACGATGCATATAGAAGATCTTCTATATTTTCTTCAACAAGAATGTCTGAAGTTTAGATGCGAAGTGATAAGGGGAGGAGCATCCTGAAAATATAATAAAATACACTTTTATTTAAATAGAATAATACTTGCTTCACTGAAGATGACCCTGTCGGGGCCGCCTGATTGATTTGATCAGAGGGCCTGATTAGTTTGATTGGATGGCTGAGTTGTTATTGGATGATGCTTATGTAAGGAAGGTATTCTATTTTTGAATGGAAATGTTTGTAGTTTAAGATAAGTGCAGATCGTCTACGTCCCTCTTTGGAAGGGATTCGGTCAATAAAGAGAGGGGATGAATTTTTGCAATCAAAAGGAGGAAGGGATGCTCTCAAGCATACACTGTTTCACTAGGAAAAATGCACCGTATAGAAGCTCCTGCATAAACTTGGGTGAACTCTAATAATGTAGCAAAAAAATTCACATAGTTTTGCATCTATACTCTTAAAATTACTAGAGACTTGCACGGCACCCCTAACTTGACCATAATTTACGAAATCCTTATACAATATCAGGTAAAATTTATAATATTTTGATGGAAGAATATAATTGCCTTTATGAATATGTCAAGCATATTTATAATAATATGTACACATATAACTATTTACATAAGTGTATGTAAAAAAAAAAAATGTCAATAAAATAATTATCCATTTGGGGATATGACACGGTGAATCGAGTGGCAATTTACTGCGAAAGAGAGTGAACAACAAGACAAACACAACCTGCTCGCTTTCAGCTACGAACAGGTAAGGGAGAATTGAAAGCGATACCACATACGACACAGAGATACAAGCATTTCGTCCGGTGGCGGAATGTTGTCAAATTTATTGGTCCAATTTAAAATAGTCTAGTCTAGGATTCTATTGATTCAGTTTAAGATTTCACTGGTCTAATTCAAGACTCCACATGTTCTAGCCAAAATTCTACAGATCTAACTATGCTTATAATCTAATGTCCGAATAACTTCACTCGACAAAATTTCTGTATCCGCCACTGATTTCGTCGGACTCCATTCTCCTCATCTGGCCATGGCTGGCGGCAGTCCAACTCGTCCTTGTGTAAAAGAGGAGGAGAAATTACCACGAGGGAAGGAGTTTAAGGTAAGGAAGGAAAGTTGATCGGACACCGCTGCCATCCGGAAGGGTTTCCCACGCCAGCCCATCCCACCATTCCTGTTCGCCCATGATCCTTCTGATGTTGGGTGCGCTGCGGGGTCCCAAGGGTAACCTCTTCAGCTCGCAACAACCAAGCACCAGGAGTTCTTCCAGCGAAGGAAGGAGCAAAAGCTGCCTGCGCCTGACGCTATTTAGTTTCGGAAGATCGCGGAGGATCATATGCTTGAGCCTAGGGAAAGAACCCATGTCGTAGTCTTCTGGGTTCTCTTCCTTTCCTGCTCCACCATCCATGAGCAGCTCCACAATCGAGTCACAACAAGCCAGATAGAGTTTCTCGATGCAGGGCAGCTGCCCAGCCCAGGTCAGGTCCTCAACTAGATGGCATTTGTATATACTCAAAGGAGCGAAGGCGTCGGAGGGGGAGATCACGGTCCGGCACCACTCGGACGTGGAGCGATAAGAACACCAAGCCAGACAGCTCAAGTTCTTCTACGGTCGGGAGTTCGCCGGGGTGGAACCACAACACTCCACGCCGACGGCCACTATTAGCGCCAAAAAGGTAGAGACGCCTCAGTTGCACTAACCTTGGTTTAACCTTGTCGTCGAAGCCTTCGTTTAGGCAGAGGTCGAGACTTGTCATTCTCTCCAACAGTACATCCTTGGAACCCGCGAGCCTTGGAAGAAGGGAACTGGGGTCCCGCACCAACAAGATTCTGAGGTCGCAAAACCGCTACAGGTTCTCCAGGTCCCTCACACCCAGCTGGCGGCTTATGGTCCCTCCTTCGGCATCTAGCCGTTGCTGCGCCTCCCATCTGTAAGCACTCTTATACATGTCCAGCACCTGCAGATTTCTGAGCTTCGTGATGGCCTCATGGGGGACCCAATTGAGCTCCCAGGTGCCCCTCAGAAGCAATTGCCTTAATGTGATCAAATTTCCCAATTCTTTGGGCAACCCCCTGATACTTGTGTATGACAAGTCGAGACATCGCAGCTGAGCCAGCGAACCGATCTCGGCAGGAACATGTCTAATTTCAGTGTATGCCAGAGTCAAGACCCGGAGAAGAGGCATGAATCTGAGAAAGCTACCAACAGCTGATTCTGCAAGACGACTCGAACTCAGTAGGAGCGTCGACAAGTTTGGGCAACGAGGGCCTACGACAGGCGATACTTGTGTCCTGTTATCAACTAAGGAAATTCTTCTACAATCACTCCATTGATCGGTCGGAGGAACTTCGCGTCTGCCAGCCATTGCTAGGAATATATTGGATTTGCCCAATTCACCGCTTGTTAGCCATAGTGCCATATCACGAATGGCATCATGCATCTTCACGCCCTTCCTCCCCACCGTCAGCTCCCAAGGTCCTGACTTTATCGAACAAGACTCCAGCAAGCAAGCTTCCTGGAGGCGGCTGATCATGTCGCATCCTCTGTTGCGAGCATGATTAATATTGTTGTATTCTTTTCTATCATCATCATCATCTAGTAAGCCTTCGGCGACCCAGTAAACGACGAGGTCTTCACTTGGGATCTTAGCATCCTCCGGAAACAGGACACAGTACAAGAGGCAGGTCCGCAATGCTTCATTCTCTAATCTATCGTAGCTAAATTTCAGAGTCAAAAGAACAGACTCCATACCTCCAAGTTCCGTGGCCGATTCGTCCAAGGCTTGCATGGCATGTTCCCACTCGTTGCGGTCCTCTTTACCTGCCATTGCCTTTCCCACAGTGATCAGAGCAAGAGGTAAGCCCCCACATATCCTCACCACCTCCCCCGCCAGTGGCCGTATGGATGGATTGTTGAGGGCTTCGCTTTGCCCTACCTTTCCGCAGAACAGCTCCCATGACTGTCTCATCTAATGGCGTTACGGCGACTCTCTTGTCGGCATCCATGTCTTTGCAGACTTCAAGAGATCGTGTCGTAAAAGCAATCTTGCAATTCTTCCGGCCCAGAGGGTGAGGAATCCCAATCTTCCCCAACTCCAACTTCTCCCATACATCATCAAACAGTATTAGGAATCTTTTTCGTCTGAGCACCTTGGATAAGAACTTGGCTTGATCACTTGCCAGACGAGTTGAGTCTGCGCTGATGGAGAAGTCCTGGGAGAAAGAGAGACCCAGTCGTTCGCCAAGTTCATACTGGGTGGCCAAGATATTCGTATCCTTGGACACGGTGACCCAAGCAACCACATCGTACATGTTTCCATCCCTGACTGCAGCAACTCGTTGTTGAGCTTGCTCAACAGGGTGGTCTTGCCGACGCCGCCCATACCGTAAATCCCAATGATCCCACATCTTCATCCCTCAAATAGAGTTGGAGCTCCGACAATGTCACCTTCCTCCTACAAGGGAGGAGTCTGGTATGCTTGGAACCTCTTTAACTGCATCAGGAGGCAGGTGACTCACTACGTCCTGCCCCTGCAAGATCTTGCCTTGGGCCTTCAAGTCTTGCACCTGCTTTAACTTGTCGATGACGGCCGTCTCAACGGTGGCTTCAGAGGAGCCAGAAGAGGAGGCTAGCACTATGTCTTCCTCCTTCAACCACGACTCCACCAAGTTGGTGCGTCGCATCTGTGGATCGGCCGCCTGTTGGGTTTTAATCCAATTAGTGGTTTACTTAGGCATCCAATCAATGGAATATGTTATTGGGCTTAACCCATTAGGCGCCCAATAAGGATCATGTAATGGGCAGGATCATGTTAGAAGTAAGAACGGGACTGGTTCCTCCTCTCTATAAAAGAAGCATGTGACTCCCCATTAGGTCATACGCATTAAGACAAATAGAGAGAGGAAACCAATGAAGACAGTGCGTGGGTCTACACCGTCTTCTCGTCCGGAGTTTGTGGGTTCTTGTTCGAGGTTCGCTGCGCGTGGGGATCGACTCCGAGATCGTCTTCCTCTGCGTTAGGGATGGCTTCCGCTCCAGGTATTCCTAAAATCCCTAACAAGTGGTATCAGAGCCCAGGTCGAAATTTTGGGGCTCCGATCTACGGGATTCTTCCCGGATTTAATAAAAAAAAAAAATTCTGGACGGCCGCAGGCGTGCCGCCGCGGCCGCGCGGCACGCCAGCGCATCCCACGCGCGCGGCAACGCTGGCCTGTGCAGGGCTGCGCCCGGCCGCACTGGCCCGCGCGGGGCCGCTCGCGGCAGTGCTGGCCGCGCAGGGCCCCCGCGCGGGGGCCCTGCGCACAGGGCCACACGCGGCGGCACGGCGGCGCTGGCCGCGCGGGGCTGCCGCGCGGGGGTGGTTTCCGACGGGCAGCGGTTTCCGGCCGGGGGTTCTGGGGGCAGTTTCCTAAAATTTGATTTTTTTTAAATTTGGGTTTCCTAAAATGGAGTTTCTAAACTCTAACTTTCCTTTTGGGAGGTTGAAGATGATGGGTTTAAGAAACTATTGGGTTTAGGAAACTATTGAATTTAGGAAACTATTGGGTTTTATTTGGGTTAGATTTTAAATCCGTAACGGATCTTCATTAAAGATCATTTGGGTCCTATTTTAAGTATTAGATCCGTTATGATCTTATTAAGACCCAAATTTGGATCCATTTGATAATTCCTTAACGGATATTAGTTAACGGGTCTTGAATTCGAACTTTGGGTACGATATCCGTTTGGATATCATTAAGATCCGAATTCGGATCCGATTAAGTTCCCGACCCGAATCCGTTAATCTAACCCAAATCGAACCCGTTAAGAACCGGACCCGCATCTGTTTATATCCGTTTGTGTAGATGTATCTTTTAAGATTTAAAATCATTGAATTTAAACTCCTTTAGTTATCTTTATCTTTTAAAATTCACTAATAGTCACTTAATTGATCCATTAAGTTTTGGATCTTTGGCCTATATTTCTGGGCCCATTTTAGGCCCATTAGTGATCTTTAAAAGATAAAAGATCATATTTTAAATATGTTTGGATACATACACAATTTCTGAAAATTTGTTTGCAATTTCAATTTATTTCTGCAAATCAGAAACGGATATGTTTGCAATTTCTTGTTTTTCTTGCAAACTGAGAAGTATGTTTACAATCCTGAATTTTTCTGTAAACTGTTCAGGTTATGTTTGCAATTTAGTTTTCTTTATGCAAACAGAAAAATGACATATATGTAACATCATGCTATAAACTTGTTAAGTAGCCATTTTAATGTAATTTTAAGCATGATTAATGTTGTTTAAGAATCAATAATTATTGTTGTAAGTTTAGGAGATATTTCTTATGATTATTTGTCCTCTTTACAGTTTTAATCATGCATGAATATCTCTATTTAAGATTGCATTAATTATTGTGTTTATATCATTTTTGCTCATGTTATGTGTTTATTAATACTATTATGTAGTTTTGTGATAAATTTTGATTTCCAAATGATTAGTTTGACCACCAAAGTCGCACTAATCACGAGGATTGATAAAATCTTACCATATTAAGTTTTAAATAGCATTATTGATGAGCATTTAGATATTTGTTATCATTTTAATTGGGGGAGGATGTTTTAATATTCAAAGTGTGTAAGTAGATCACCAAAGTGACCTTATGCATGGAGAATAATAAAATATACTCATTAAGAAATTAAAATGATATCAAATACTTGTGTTCTTGACTTGATTGTAAATTTAACTCCCAAAGGAGTGTTTATTTTCATGTCATGAGCATGATAAAATAAAATTTATCTACATGGAGATTCTTGAGAGTTA
This sequence comes from Zantedeschia hybrid cultivar, assembly GCA_030544215.1. NCBI lineage: Eukaryota > Viridiplantae > Streptophyta > Magnoliopsida > Alismatales > Araceae > Zantedeschia > Zantedeschia hybrid cultivar. Next base: position 18,742,346 of record JARZZO010000006.1, read on the forward strand.
TATATCCAAAGGTACTCTCTCTTGATATCAAAATGTTTATAAGTTTTAGTTTTATCACTTAAGTTAATTCGAGGAGTTCGTCCATGAAGCTATCGGACGACTTGATAAAGTAGTTCTCTTTATGTTGTTGAATTACTTTGCATATATGTTTGCCTCATTACTTGCAATATTTTAGTTCCATTGCCTTATATGTGAGCATGTGTTTGTTTATTTCAGTTGCTTCTCCTTTGTTTGCACCATTTAATGCTAGTGTGTCGTACCTAAATGGCACTAATTTCACTGAGTGGAAACAAAGGGTACAATTTGTTCTAAGCTGCATGGACTTAGATTTAGCATTACGTGAGGTTATGCCGGCTCCACTTACTCCAGAAAGCTCATTGGAACAGCAGACTCATTATGAAAAATGGGAAAAGTCCAATTGTCTCTGCCTTCTGTTCCTTCAGGGACACGTTGGTCAGAACATCAAGGGATCCATCCCAGATCAGACTACTGCTAGTGGATTTCTTAAAACTATTGAGGAACAGTTCATTAGTTCTGATAAGGCCAAAGCCAGAACTTTAATGGCTAAACTGTCCTCAATGAAACACACTAGTGTTAGTGTTCGAGAGCATACATCTTATGTTTGCTATGAGTCTAATTTAGTCAATGTTCCTAAAAGCACATGGTGGATTGACTCAGGTTCTACTGTGCATGTTGCCACTTCTATGCAGGGATTCCTTTTCCAAAGGCCTCCGAATGAGGGTGAGCGGAGCATCTTTTCAGGAAATAAGACGCGCTCACAAGTCAAGGCCGTAGGAATTTATAGGATAGTTATGGAATCAAGATTTGTTCTAAATTTAGAAGACACTTTTTATGTACCATCTTTTAGTAGAAATTTGGTTTCAGTATCAAGACTTGATTCAAAAGGTTTTCAAGTCAAACTTGGAAATTCTTCAGTTGAATTAATAAATAATTCTATTGTTATTGGTACTGGTTGTATATCTGATAGTTTGTATAAATTGTGTCTTAGCAATGTGATTGAACAATCTCATAACACCCTGCATACTTCGGTCCTTACTGGCAACAAGCGTGGTAGAGTTAATGAAAATTCATCCATGTTGTGGCATAGGAGATTAGGACACATCTCCATTAAGAGGCTCAAAAGGTTAGTGGGAGAAGGAGTGTTACACACTCTGGATTTCACGGACTTCGAGACATGTGTTGATTGCATTAAAGGAAAGCAAACACACATGCCTAATAAAGATGCTACAAGGAGTTCTGAAATTTTAGAAATAATTCACACTGATATCTGTGGTCCTTTTCCACCATGTCTGACTGGTGAGAGGTACTTTGTCACCTTTATAGATGACTATTCTAAATTTATGTATCTCTATTTACTTCTTAAAAAGGCAGATGTTTTCAATGTTTTTAAGGATTTCAAGAAGGAAGTAGAGAAACAATCAGGGAAAGTAATCAAGATAGTCAGGTCTGATAGAGGTGGCGAGTACTATGGTAGGTATACTGAGATGGGACAAAGGCCTGGTCCATTAGCTAAATTCCTTAAAGAAGAGGGTATTGTACCTCAGTACGCTACTCTTGGCAGCCCATACCAGAATGGGGTTGCAGAAAGAATGAATCGAATGCTTAAAGAAATGGTCAGAGCAATGTTGAGTCATTCTACCCTTCCTTTATCCTTGTGGGGCGAAGCCGTTAAGACAGCTGCTCACATTGTGAATAAGGTTCCTACGAAGGCTGCGCCTAAGACTCCCTATGAGTTATGGTGTGGTAGGAAACCTTTTGTGAGTTATATGCGTACGTAGGGGTGTGCAGCTGAGGTTAGACCATACAGTCTACAAGAAAAGGCTTTTGATCTCAGAACAACTAGTAGATTCTTCATTGGTTATCCAGCGAGATCAAAAGGGTATAGATTCTATTGCCCATCCCATGTTCCCATCATTATAGAAACAGGTAAGGCTAGGTTCCTTGAAGATGGCGGAGTTAGTGGGAGTGGACTTTCTCGAGAGATTTCTTTTGAGGAGTTACAGGGTCAGGTTGAAACGCCTGTAACAACTGATAACGTTGTTCCCATATTCATTCCTCGGAATGAAATCCTAGGGGAGCAAATAGTTGCAGTTGGTCTACCCCAGGTTGCTCCAAAAGATGTCGCTGTTGTTGACCAACCACCTTCACAGGTGGATCAGAGGCCAACATTGCGTCGATCTGAAAGAGTCAGGAGACCTGCCATATCTGATGAGTTCATAGTATACCTACAGGAGGATAGTGTAGACATGGGTGACATTGATGATCCAGTGACGTTTTCACAAGCCATGAAGAGTGAAAAATCTGCCTATTGGTTTGAAGCCATGAAAGAAGAGCTTGACTCTATGGCTAAAAATCAAGTCTGGGATCTCGTTAACTTGCCTAAAGGGTCCAAACTTGTTGGATGTAAATGGATATTCAAAACTAAGGTGGACGCTAAAGGCAAAGTTGAATGATATAAGGCCAGATTGGTAGTTAAGGGTTTCACTCAAAGGGAAGGCATTGACTATGATGAGACGTTCTCTCCAGTTTCCAAGAAACTCTCATTCAGAATAGTCATTGACTATAAATGGTCCAAACTTGTTGGATGTAAATGGATATTCAAAACTAAGGTGGACGCTAAATGCAAAGTTGAACGATATAAGGCCAGATTGGTAGCTAAGGGTTTCACTCAAAGGGAAGGCATTGACTATGATGAGACGTTCTCTCCAGTTTCTAAGAAGCTCTCATTCAGAATAGTCATGGCCTTGGTAGCTCATTTTGACCTAGAGTTACATCAGATGGATGTGAAAACGGCTTTTCTCAATGGGAACCTAGATAAAAAAGTGTATATGGAGCAACCTCAAGGGTTTCGTGCTGAAGGTAAAGAACACTTGGTATGCAAATTAAGGAAATCCATTTACAGACTTAAGCAAGCTTCCCGCCAATAGTTCATAAAGTTCAATGAAATCATACTGTCCTTTGGGTTTAAGGAAAACATTATTGATGAATGTTTGTACCTAAAGATCAGTGGGAGTACATTGTCTTGCTTTTGTATGTGGATGACATCTTGCTTGCCAGCAGTGATCTTGGTTTATTACATGAAACCAAAGCTTTCCTTTCTAAGAACTTTGAGATGAAAGATATGGGTAATGTCCACTATGTTTTGGGTATTGAAATCACTAGAAACAGACCCTCAGGTACTCTTGGTCTCTCTTAGAAGGCTTACATCTCAAAGGTCTTGGAAAGGTTCAACATGCAGTCATGCGCACCCGATAAAGTACCCATTGTAAAAGGTGATAAATTTAGTGAAACGACTTGGAAAGGAAGCAGATGGAGCCTATCCCATATGCTTCAGCCGTTGGAAGTTTGATGTACCTTTAGACTTGTACACGTCCAGATATAGCTTTTGCCGTGGGTATGCTCAGCAGGTACCAGAGCAACCCAGGCATGGATCATTGGAAAGCTGCCAAGAAAGTCATGCGGTATCTTAAGGGCACATTAGATTTCATGCTCACTTACAAAAGGTCAGATCAGCTAAAGGTCGTTGCCTATTCTGATGCTGATTTTGGCGGCTGTCTTGATTCAAGGAAGTCCACTACATGATACATCTTCCTCCTAGCAGGAGGAGCTGTCACTTGGTGCAGTGAGAAGCAGAGTATAACAATGACTTCCACGATGGCAGTTGAGTTCATTGCTTGTTTTGAGGCTAGTGCACATGCCATCCAGTTGCGGAATCTGCTCACAAGTCTATCATTCATTGATTTCGTCTCCAGACATATCAGAATATATTGTGACAATTCCGCTACGGTCTTCTTCTCTAAGAACAATAAGGCGTCCAAAGGTGGTAGAGCCTTAGACATTAAGTATTTTGCTCTTAGAGACAGAGTGAAGAATCAAGAAGTGTCTATAGAACATATCGGAACGGATCTTATGGTTGCTGACCCACTCACGAAAGGACTACCTGCTAGCACTTTTTGTAGTCATGTGATTCGGATGGGTCTTGTCAATTCACTCGATATGTTGTGATTCTTCCATTACTTTCTGCATTTTCCATTTATTTTGTATACATGTTGGTTATAGATTATGGATGGCAGATTGTATGTTTAAGTGGTGACCAATGGATAAACATTATGTTTAAGTTTATCTACAGTTCCATATTTGACGTTCAATTATAGTAAGTTGGTGGCATTGTGGTATATGGAAGGTGGTGTGTAATTGAATGTATTTGCCGCCATGACTCATGTCATTTGATTTACTGTTCTTGAACCTTTAAGATTCCGTTAATTGGAATGGTGTGTAGTTTTGTTTTATCGTGCGCGCGCATACCGTGGTTCTCTCTTCAGGTGTATGCCCAAGATGTCAAATCTTCAAGAGTCCTTTTGAAACTATATATATTTATAATATAAGTATGTTTTAAAAGGAAGATTTTATATGCTTAGGACAAGTTGGACCAAGTGGGAGAATGTTGGGTTTTAATCCAATTAGTGGTCCACTTGTGTTTACTGGGTTGCACACTTGCACACCATTAGGCATCCAATCAATGAAATATGTTATTGGGCTTAACCCATTAGGCGCCCAATAAGGATCCTGTAATGGGCAGGATCCTGTTAGAAGTAAGAATGGGACTGGTCCCTCCTCTCTATAAAAGAAACATGTGACTCCCCATTAGGTCATATGCATCAAGACAAATAGAGAGAGGAAACCAGTGGAGACAGTGCGTGGGTCTACACCATCTTCTCGTCCGGAGTTCGTGGGTTCTTGTTCGAGGTTCGCTGCGCGTGGGGATTGACTCAGGGATCGTCTTCCTCTGCGTTAGGGATGGCTTCCGCTCCAGGTATTCCTAAAATCCCTAACACCGCCTCCTCTGCTTCGACCCTTCTCACCAGCTCGTCCCACATGGTGCGCAGGTCATCCATCTCCGTCGCAAGGGCGTCAGCTCCAGGTGCGGCTGGGCTAGTGACGTTGCTGAAGTTACAACCTTGACTTGCCAGCTCCCGTGCTCGCCTCAGCTTGTTGACCGCGCTGTAGCCCAGACGAAGCCCGGTGATGCAGATCGATTGCCTCTCCAGAGCAGCCTGGAATTTGGTGACTTCAGAGCGGAGCTTCTCCACCCTGCCGAGCCAACCCCAGACCTAGTGCATGATTTCCGTTTGGGGTTGTGCGGCCTCGGCGCTTGCCCGGCTTCAAAACAAGATTGTCTGAGCCGTTTTGTTTGGACCTCGGTGTTCCTCCGGCTTCTAAGGTCGTTTCTTAGTTCTTCCAGCTGGGTCATCTCGTCATCCAGCTACTGAGCATTGTGGTACAGGAGGAAGAGATTGGTGATCCCACCAACTGAGGGATCCCACAGCATCAAGTACAACTCACCCACCTCGGTTTGGAGGGCGCCGCTGAGGCCGTCTCTGACGGGGTGTTGATCATCTCCAAAGCCGATGAAACAGTTCAGATTTGCCACACAGAGAAGTAAAGATGGTGGGGATCGACGAGCAATGAGAGAGAGAGAGAGAGAGAGAGAGATGGTGGTGGTAGTGATGGTGATGAATATGGTGGAGGGGATCGTATTGAGGGGGAAGAGAGACGTACGGTTAATTTGGTGGTACGTAGACGGAGCCAGATTGGTTGACATCACTGGCCGGCTTCTCCAAAGAAGGATGCAAACAAAAGAGGCAGACGAGGTCAAAGAGAGAATCTGTGGCTCGGAATCAGCTGTCGCAGAATATCTGTTTGGGAAGGCCGATCAGATCCTCAAAGGTCCACCACATTGGCGGCTGGGGTGACGTAGACGACGCATTTTGTTTTGAATAAAGATCATCTACATTCAGGTTTGGACTAAACTCATTGTTTTCTGTACAGTCGTTTGAGAGGTTTGCCTTATGGATTGTTGTTCATTATACCTCTGTAAATTACACATTTGCACATGTATGCTTAACTCTCCCATATTGTTACAAATGTTCTTGACATTTTAGGAAACGTTGCGGTTGTACCTGTCAAATAACGTGAACTCTAATGGAATATGCCAAAAGGTTAAAATACTTTACGCATATACCTTAAATTCATCAAAATGTTGCACGTATATTCCTGACTTCACCAAAATTTTACAAAATCTTTGTGACATATTCAGTTGAATTTCATGATATTTTGACTAGAGGATAATTACAACCTTTTTAAAGATGTCAGATATATTTTTAATAATATGTTTGAAGTTAGGGATATACATATGCAGTAGTTTGTAAGGATATGTATCTAAAAATTGTTTTTATTATACCCCTATAATCTATTGTATCCGTAGTATGCTTCTAACTCCCACATTATTATAACATCCTCAGGAAAGTTGCAATTATAACTTTCCCATCGAAACGCTGCGAATTTCAACAGTGTCAAAAAGAATTGGATAGTTTGCATACATACCCCTAAGTTTATCAAAATTTTGCATGTAACTCCAGATTTCACCAGCATTTGTGAAATCTTTCAGAGATATTCACTTGGAGTTCGTAGTATTTTGACAAAAGGATAACTACAACCTCACTTGAAAGAGTCTAATTTGCTGCACCGCGGGCACGGTACTGCACCGCGCCGGCACAGACAGCAGCAAGCAATGCAGCAATTCTTTTATCGAGGCCCCCAACTTGGCATCCGTACTGTCTGATCTTAGATTAGACATTTTAAAAAAAATTTAAAAAAAAGACGGCAAGCTCGAGCGATCCGATGCTACACCGCACACAGCAAGTGTTACTCTACTTAAAATGACAGGAGTATCTATAGCAAGGTATGAGAATTAGGGGTATACATATAAATACAGTTGCCCATAGGGATAGATATGAAAAAAGCCTAATTTATTTTACTTTAACTCATTTTTATTTAGAACTATTGTTTCAGTAGATTTGTTGGTTTTGGTCCCTACAAACGTATGTATTTGGATAAAAGCCCTACCACTTGGACATTCCAACTTAGCTATGAAAGGTCGATTTCATAATTTAGAACCTCATCGTTTACTCCGTCCGTGTTTGAAAAGTTGCAATTCAGTTGGTTTTCTGTAGCGACTTTAAGAATATCATTAGGTGCGTAAAATACTCCTTTCACGAAGGGTCATACAATTTGTTAGTTTGCTTTTAGGGGACGACTTCGAATCTAAAATTGTTACCTATAAGCAGAAGAACAGAAGAAGAAGTATCTTATTAAGAAAAAGAAAATATTGAACCTGTTAGAAATTGAATCCTCCCTACCAAAGACGTCTTGCGGCCTTTCTAAAGAAAAGGAAAGACGAGAAAAGCAAAAAGAAACAATGCAACAAAGGAATGGTACATGTGGGACAAAGTTTGTCTATCTGCTGATGAACAAGTTGCAAGCTGCGGACTTGCAATGGGGACGATTTTGATGAGATGATGCTGATAATGTACAAAGAGACATTTATCACTATCCACTCAAAGCCCACAACCAAAAAAACATAATTAAATCAAATATCATTAATGGCCATATGAAATCTAATCAACCTAACCAAATTTTTAGTTCATTTGCAACTCTTACACTAATGATGGAAAGAAGCAGTGATATTTCCAATCCACGTCATGTGAATACACATAAAATGCATTCTACAGAAACGCAAACATAAACTACAGACTTTTACATAGGTGAACAAAACTTGATCTCACGTGCTCTCTTTTGTCCCTGAAGCTTCAAGCTCTTTTTTCTCATCTTCACTGCTAACCACTTTGGGGTTTTCAGGTGCAGATGGCTCAGCATTCTCTACTGGTTCCTTTTTCAACTCCGTCTCAAACTCCTTTGCAGCCTATAAAATTCAAGATATTACGTAGCAAACATTAGATTCCAGATACTTTGATCAAAAACATAAAACTAATAACTATGTTCGATATCATTTAAAGCCACAAAAAGGAACATAGTGACCTCTGGAAGAAAATAGAGAAGGAAGGATGCACTACACTAACAAGCAAATAAACAACAACAATGATAATAATACAATTCTCACCGTCGACTGATGGGATAATGCACATCATTGACTAGACTGACTGGAAAAAATAATAGCACTTCAGATGGAAATAGCAGAAAGAATAATAATGGCAATCATATGATCATCCAGTCCCCTACTGTGTTTTTAGGACTTGAATAGTTGATCAGCTGCAGTTGTCATCTAGGGATAGGGCTGTGCACGGTTCGGTTTGGTCTGGGTTCTACAAAATTTATGACAAACCGAACTGAACCGAATTTTTATCCAACCCGAACCGACCTAATGTCAACCCAATTGAACCGAACAGAACTGGTTCAGTTTGGTCCGGTTTTAACATTCGGGTTAGGCAAGCAAGTGTTTCATGGAGGGTTTTCATCTTTATCCAAACCTAAACGATCATACATGTGTGGCCTACATCAGACTGAGGGAGAGAGATACCTTCCATGGCAGCCTGTGAAGGAATCACTTCGGTCAGAGGGACTTGAGGAAGGAAGTACCGAGCAGACAAGCACTGTAGTTGGAGGGACTCGGGGAAGGGAGCATTAAGCGCAGCCGTCGGCTCGTGAGAGGTAGGCTACCCTCCTCTCTTCCGCAGCCAGTGTCGCCATCCGGTGCCGCTGGAGAGAAGAAGAGAGAAGAGGAGAGGATGGAATCTTGGAAATGGAGGAGGATGGCCGCCGGCCAAGGGGAGGAAAGGGACGTTGCTGTGTTGTCCGCGCCGCCAGCGAGAAGAACAGAGGATGGAAATGCAGGAGGATGGCCACCGACCAAGGGGAGGAAAGGGGATGCTGCTGTGTTGACCATGCCGCCATGCGTTTCTGTGTTCTATGCACCGCAGACTGCAAACACGCAAAAGGGGCGAGTCCTTTGGGGACAACTGAAACCCTTTTTCCTTTGAAGTCCGAACTTCCTTTACATATATCATATAAATCTATGCGATACTCAATAACGAACGGCCAGTGGCCCAGTTGGTTGGGTGTTTGGCATTATTCCAAGTGATGCATGTTAGAAACCAGCGGGGCTCAATTAATTTTTAGATTTCGGTTTGTTCGGTTTATAAGAGGTGAAAACCAAACTGCACCGAAATATAAGTTTCGGTTCGGTTCGAGTCAAAAAACCAAATCTTTTAAAATGTAAACCGGACCGAACCGGTCGGTTCAGTTCGGTTCGGTTTGGATTGTCGGTTTGAACCGAACCATGCACACCCCTATCTAGGGATGCAAGAAAGAAAGATCCGGATTCCATCCGGATCCGCAATCTTCCGCTCCACGAGGCCATACTTCGGAACTGGAACTTTCGGATCGGACATTTTTTCTTGGATACCCGATCCGAGACATTGATGGGGACCGGGAATGAACATGAGCCTCTGAAATCTCCAGATCACACCTTTAGAAGACGAGCATCTGAAACCTCTAGATCAAACCTTTAAACTAAGACACAGGAATATCTCAAAATCAATGGGAGAAAAACAGATCGAGAGAAAGATCCACTCTAGGTTCTAAGGCAGGGATTGCAGAAAGAGGGAGAGGAAGGCAGGCTTGAATGGTGTCGGGGTTGGAGAAAAGGAAAAGTATGGTTGGCTTGTACAGAGTTGGCCTCGTAGGTTTGCACGATGTTGAGTTTGCAGAAAAACGCAGCGACCTGCACAGTGTTGCGCTCTCTGAGAAGAAGATGGGGATGCCACTCTTGTGCAGCTCAGCATTGCAGAAAAGGGTGAGGACGGTGGCCGGCCGGCGTGCACAACATTAGTTCTGTTGCAGATGATGAGGAATTGAAGGGAGCAACCTCCGTTCCAACTTTGAAGGAGAGTTGTAATAACCCAGATTTTCAGATCCAATTAACAGGTGTCGGGTGTTTCCTTAGTGGATCTTCAAGGAGCTTTCCATTCGGGTCTAAGGGGCGTCAATTCAACCCGACCCGAATTCATGATGGGCATCTGTCTGGGTGGACGTGTTTTGGCATGCATGCATGTTTGCCGTGTGACTAAACCCCGCGAGGCCTTCAGATACACGTCTCACGTACTGGACGCATCTTGTGAATGGCATCCGTTCGATAAGACGCGTTTCATTTGTCTCTGCATGGCTTATTTTCTCCGTGTGGCGTCTTCTTTCTGATGTGTGGCAGGCGCCGGGCAACGCCTAGGCGCCAGCCAGGGGCTTAAACCTTCACCCCACTCCTTTCTCCCTCTCCCCTCCTCTTTCTTCCTCCCTTCTCCTTCTATTTCTCTCTCTCCTCCTTCCTCTCCTTCTTCCTCCAACCCCAACTACTTCTTCCTCCTCTGGCCATGGCGGCATGGTGGTGGTAGAGAGCTTGCGGTGGTGGCGAGCTTGCGGTGACGGCAAGGGATGGGTGGCGGCGGTTGGCCACTGCGGTGTAGCTGAAGCGGTAGGCTCACAGCAGCAGAGGCGAGCCAGGCAACAATGGTACTTGTGGCGGAGACATCTACAAGAAGGGTCCCTTGGGGGATTTGGAGGAGTGCAAAACCGAGGTAGGGTGATGGTCCCTTACCAAGTTCTTCTTCGAAGCATGCTAGGATCCTTTTGGCTCTTGTGATCTTCCCCATATATCGTGTTCCTCCTCATTCTTGAGTTTTGAGATGGTTTCGTATTGTGTGGGGATCCTACATGTTCGGCTTGGTGGGAAGGTGTTTGTTGATGTTTTGGTGGTATGAGTGAGTCGAGAGGAGCTGGAGGTTGAAACCTCAGTTCGGGCTCTAAACCGCAACAACCAATCTAGACACAATTCAAAAAGTTAATCAATCCTACCCCTAATCAATTAAGCTGATACACGTCCAACATGGTCGACGCAATTCAGAATAATCGATTACATGCCTTACTCAGTTAACTATTGGCAATTAGCATTAATCGATTTGGCACCTAATCAATTAAGCTGATACATGTCCACGATGGTCGACGCGATTCAGAGTAATTAATTACATGTTTTAATCGGTTAATTGTTGGCCGTTGGTGTTAATCGATTTGGCACCTAATCGATTAAAGTAATACACATCCGCTGTGGTCGACATGATTTAGAATAATCGATTGCATGCCTCAATCATTAAACTATAATCGATTAGCTAATTGGTGTCTCGATATTAAGACGCGCTTTGTTAGGCATTAGGATTGATAGACGCGATTAATGAAGATTTGATTATATGCTTTCTTTCATTTTGTCTGTAATCAATTAACTGATAGACATCAGTATATGTGGATGCGATTTAGAACAAAGAGTAGAAACCTTTTACAAGCTTCATTTCATGTGTGTAATTATCATGGAAATTTTATGAAAATACTTATACACAATATATACTTATATTCCTATATAAATTGTCAGATATTTTCTCATAAGAATGCATACTTGGATAATTTTTATATAAAGGGCTTCATCCGATTGTTCTAGGTACTTATGACTTGGACCCGAAGTGTAATGCCATGTACTCCATCATCAAGGCATTGTGTCCGCTTTAGTCCAACCAAGGGCTTCACGGTTTTGTCCTTTTTTAAGATAATTGACTCCAGAGCGGGGACTTCTCGAGAGGTCACCCATCTCAGTACTACTCCGGACTAAACACGCTTAACCACGAAGTTCTTTACAAGAACCAAGCCAATACTCGAAAAGGTGCCGTGCTGATTGGAGATACAACTTAACTATATTTGAAGGTTCTACCCCTCTTATATAGACGACATCCTCGTCGCAGCGTTACCTAACCTACAACCACTTCAATAGACAGGTGAGACTCTAGAGGTGGCCCCTATAAGCTCAAAAGGTGGCTCCCATCATGTAACTTCACATCGTGGTGTTATTAATCGTCGTACCACGAGTAGTCCTCTCATGGTGTAGCACTTTATCCTGTGTAGCACTTAACTCCTACACTTCCGATTGGTTCATAGCTCCAATGTCATTTTGTAATGCCCTGTAATCCACCATCAAGGTATTGTCCGTTTTGGCCCGTGGACCTTACGGTTTTGTCCCTTTTTAGAAGTAATTGGCTCTAGAGCGAAGACTTACTAGGTCACCCATCCCAGTACTCCTCCCGGCTAAGCACGCTTAACCACAGAGTTCTTTACAAAAATCAAGCCAATACTCAAAAAAGGTGTCACGATAATTAGAGATACAACTTAACTATACTTGAGGGTTAATGTAATAACGGACTTTTCAAATCTAATTACCAGGTTACAGATGCATTTAAGTGGTTTGTTGTAGGTGTCCAGTGCGGTTCTAAGAGGCATCATCTTGAGTTGACACAGATCTTTGATAGGCATCGGTCTACCTGGATGCTATTCAGAGTGCATGCATGTGCACTACGTAGTTGAACCCCACCAGATCCTCTGATTTACGTCGCACGACTTAGACGTGAATTAGCTCTTTCTACATGGCATCTTTCCTCCCCGTGGCACTCTCCCGCACGCGTAGCAACGTCCCGCATGGCGAGGGCACTGAAGGCCGAGGTTATCTCGTGATCATTGTCTCTCTTTTGCTCAATCTCTCTACCTCATTTCCCATTTCCTCCCTCCTTCCTCCATTTTTTTCCTCTTCCAACCTCTCTTCTTCGTCCTCCATCCTCCTTTCCCTCAAAGCTCTCTCCCTCTCACCACCTTCCACCACCACCATTCATCTTCCATGTCCTCCCTTGCGGCGGCTGACGCATAGGTAAGGGGTGGAGACTACGACAGACGGCTCAGTGGCATGTGCGGCGAGGCAACGGCGGGTTGGAGGAGGTGGCGGTGTGTAGGTAACTGTGGAACTCACCAGAGGGCGGGCAGCTTGGAAGCGATCCTACCACATGAACGGCTCCTTATGAATCGAGAAGAGTGCCAGATCGCTAGGTAGGGTGATGATACTTCCTCTAGTGTTTAGAATTTCTTAGAATCTACACTAGGATGATATGCATGAATTTTCTATGGTAAATTCATGGGTTTTCCTCCTCTTATCCATGTGTTTTAAAAGGTAGATTTTTTTGGGGATCATCGTTTTACATGTTCGATTAAGGGGAGGACATTTTTTACTACATTGATTTTTTACTACATTAAATAAGTTGGGGAACCGAGAGAAGTTGTGGGTTGAAACCTCGGTTCAGGTTCTGAACCGCCATAACCGATCTTGACACAATTCAGAGAGTTAATCGATTTCACACCTAATAGATTAAGCTAATACGCGCCCACTATTATCGACGTGTTTCAGAGTAATCAATTACCTGCCTTAATCAATTAGTTGTAATCGTCCAAACCATTATCAATAATCGATTAGGCACCTAATCGATTAAGTTGATACGCATCTTCTTCGGTAGATGCGATTCAGAGAAATCGATTACTTGCCTTAATCGATTACATGTTACCCATTAGAGGTAATCGATTATACTAAGGTGAGTCCTCTTCGATCGATGAGATTTAGAGTAATCAATTACTTGCCTAATCGATTAGCTATTTCATGTTCTCTGAAAAACGTCAAGATTGTACGACGCGTCTCATAACAGAGAACTAGTTTCTTGTACATGCTACATCTCATGTATGAAATATATATATATATATATATATATATATATATATATATATATATATATATATATATATGGCTTGTGTATAAATTATGTACCTTAGATTCCTATATAGATTGTTAAATATGTTCTTATACATCTTGCATGCTTGACTCATACATGGGGAATGTTTTGTTATGTTTTATGGTTTGATTTGGACCCAAGAGTGACTCTTCCACTAGTGGTACATCTGGTGTCTTTGTGCATGTTGTGACCCAAGAGGACACAAGTCACCGGTTATCCCCCTGCATTTCAACGTGATTGGGTCTGAGCTGGTCCGAGGGCCCTCATTTGTGTAGCCTCGTCTAGGCATTGCGGAAAACCCAACCGTTGGGACAGTAGTTGTGTCTATTTGTGTGCACACATAGCTTAGATTGTGGACCCCGTGTTGACTTACAGGCTCCAATTAGCCATGTTTGGCTGTTTCTGACTCACTACCTCACCTTACGGGCGTCCGGAGCCTTGTAGGGGTGGACAAGCGTAAGTGTTGACCGAGTTGTAAGTCGTTGCATGCACACTCAATGTGAGAGTGGGTGAGGAGAGCTTGGCACTAGTGGAGTATGTGCACTTGTCACTCCAAGGCTAAAAGGTAGGACCACCTATGGCCGTATGTCAGGTGGAGTAGTTTGCTACATGAGAGGTTCGACTGCCTTAGCAGGGTCTGTAGTTTCCTTTTGTTGCATGTTTTCCCATTCTCCTTACTTCCTGCTGTAGCTGTAGATTCACTGTTCTATATACATATAAAGATCAAAATGATTCTTGCTTCATTAGATTAGGGCTGCAAGCTTGCACAGTCCAACACTAACTTAATCAGCCCAACCCAAAAATCAGTTCAAGTTGGACTCAACTCTTAGCAGGTTGGCCCTTGGGTCAACATGACCCTAACATAAGCCTAGATTCTATAAATAAATACTGTGTGCAGTAGATAAGTATCCAATAGATGATAAAACTTTTAAGTTAAAGTCAGGTTCATTCGAGTTCCAGCGTTCCATTCAGATTCAGGTCTTTGGTTGAGTTTGGTGCTTAATGTATGGTTTGGTTTGGGTAAGGGATGGATTAGGTCGGGTTGACATCTGTCTAAATGGGTTGGGATATGGTGCATTGCAATCGGGCCCAATTCAACCTTAGTTGCATCTCTAGGTTTGAATGATGGACTGAACTCAAAGGATCTGTATATATCTTCTCCCCACTTTGTTTAACAAAAGAGTAATCATATCACGTAAAGAAACTGAAACATGTCTTGAAGAGCTAAGGATAATCCTCTAGGACACTCAAGTTCAATAACAGTTGTCAAACTCATCTTGTTGAAGATACAAGGTGCTCCCAAGTTATGTGAGCTTAAAAACCTAGGAAACGTTTTGCTATCTGCCAACCTGCCTCGTAGGACTTCTTCCAGCAAACTGTCTCCTATCCAAGATTACCTTAGCTAAGCACGTGGGCCCACCTTGTAGAGGATTCACAACAAACAGACAGCCAGGTAGAAAACTTTGCAAACTTCTTTGATCCTTCACTGCCTCTACCCAACCCTAGATGATGGCAATGATTACATAACCAAAAAAGCAGAAACTGACAAAGAACCATCGGCAGAAGGAATTAACTCAATGGCCAATGCAAAATCAAGTTGGCATATTGTAGGTAGCCAAAATCCATGCAAGAAAAGCCCAGTTCTATTAATGTATCTCAAATCACCAATTTTTGAAATAATGATCCAAGGATTTAGATGACAGAAGAGATTGAAAATGTTCAGGGGAGATTCATTGCTTCCCTCAAGCTCCATAACTCCTCAACGTTCTTAGTGGCAATCTGCTATCAAACAATGTCAATGAAAGCAATTTCCATACCCTGCAGATTGCACACCCCTCATAAGCCACGTCAGGACACATCACCGAGGTAACCAGGCACCACCATAGCTAAAGAGCCAATTCTGCCCCTTGCCATCTAAATACGTATCCACGTGCTATGAGGCATAAACTACACTGGAGCACTCTTCATGACACAACTTTCGCTAAGGAATATAACTTATCGAGTCAGAGCTCTAAGATTGGCCTTTATATGCAGCCAAAACTGGCTATATTCTTCCACTGGCACAATTCCACCCACTTTCCCACATTTTCCATGAACACAAGCAACTCTATAAAGCCCATCCATCCCACTGGATTGGTGACATCTGCCAGGTGGGTTTCAAGAATGCCTCCACTTTCTTGCACCACCATGATGTGGTCTTTCTCCTGATGAAAGCCTTCATAGTCTCATTTCCATCGAAGACCCACTCCAGAGCATGTCAAACCACATGCCAATTGTCCATAAGGAAACCATCCATATCCTAAATTAGTCCACAAAATCAATTCTTTTCAGAGAAAAACCAAAATACAAACCAAGGGACCAAAATTAAAGGAGAGAAAAAGGGGCAAAAGAAAAAGAAGGACCTGCTGGAAGCTCTTCACAGTCTTCCCGATGCTCCGCCCGATTTCCGGCAGCTTCTTGGGGCCGAAGACGAGGGCGGCCACCCCGGCGATCACGACGAGCTCTGGGACGCCGAGGCCGAAGAGAGCTCGGCAGCGGAGGGCCCTCGAAGAGGAAGAAGAAGGTGAAGAAGGCGAGGCGGTCCGCACTCCGCCCCCGAGTCCCCTCGACGCCAAGCGGACGGCCCCCCTCGAGCTCCCGAACCGCAAACCGTCGCCATGGCTGAAGAAAGCCGAGCTGCCGGAAGCAACGGGGGAGTAGTAGACAGAAGAAGACGACGGCGACGGGGAAGAGGAGGAGGACTTCGCCGGGAGCGAGCACGCCAGCAGAGACGCCGCAGCAGCAGCAGAGGAAGCCATGGCCCTCTCTGTCTTCTCTCTCTAACCTCCTCTCTATCTCTCTCTAAAAACTTCTGGACTCGCCCGCGTTCTGCCGATTAATTGGGGTCGGAGACGAGACGGATGAGGGGGTGAATCGTGCAGATTGGAGGGTTCTGACGGCTGGCCCATCGGGGGCGGGATCCAAGGGCTGACATGCGGCGAGATGGGTGGAGATTTATCCAACGGCTGATATGGGGCGAGATTCATGGATGATTATCCTGTCCAATATCAGTTTCCTTTTTCTGTTCTTATTTCAATTTCTCTAGATTATCAAATTATGTTAGAATTCGATGGAGTCCAAACCATAAGGTGGCATTTGGGGATGATGCTTGAGGAATGCTATATTGCTTGGCCTGGGAGCCTTGGCAAGGAAATCTTTCACTATTACATCATGTTTCTAGATGTCAGTAGGGACATCTTGGGGAATTTTTTAGCTTTCTCTGTTGTCGCAAAAGATAGAAATCAGGAACGGTTATAATTTATTTTCAATAACTATCTTAATAGAATTTTTCTCAATGATTTTAACTTTCGTAAATCAAGATATTCTAATTTTGAAGTTTAGGGTTGGAAGCCAAGTCTTTCATAAAATGAATTTAAAAATTCCCATCTCTTCAACATAATTGGATGAATTCTGGTAAAATTTTAAAATTCATTCCAAGAAGAAGCTGCGTTACAATTTAAAAAGAAATGAATGTACTATTTAATCATTTGGAAGGAGCTAAATATAGTCCTTATTATTTCTAAGGATATGATGACAGTTCACATCTTGGTAGGGGGGGAAATAATAAAAAGAGAAAAAACCATAGCTCCACTTGCGTGATAAGAGCCTTTTTCTGACCATTCAGAAGAAGAGCATCTACCACACGCAATCTAGGGGGTACTCGATGAAACGTCAAATGATCACCTTTGAAACGAGTTGCAAAAGGATGAACCCTTCTTCATTTGCAGAGAAAATTGAGGAAGACACGTTTCAAAGAGATGAGTTGAGTAAACAATCTTAACACACATGGGTCAGGTTCCTTAAAAAATTTGGAGAATAGGAGAAGAATAAAGACGAATAAAAGGAGAATGAGTTTAATTTTACTTTGACAGACGGAATAACTTATACCGTGTAGAATAACATATCGGGAGAATAAGTCATTTCATTTTAGACCTAAGAATTACTTATTCTTCTTATTCAGTCATTAACTCCATAAAATTATCAAACCGAAATACCTCTCATTCTAATATACGTTATTCTATCAATAAGTCTCACAAAATAACTTATTCTCCAATCAAAGTGGCGTTTAGATTTCTTTGCTTGTCACGTAGCAATTCTCATTAAAAGTTTGAAAATCGTTTCCAGAAAGAAAGATTATTTTTCTGACAATGTTGTGGAAAGACATTGCAAGAACAGACTAACCACTCTTTGTTCCTTTTTCTTGGCAAAACTGTAGAGATTGGACTCCTTTAGAACTAAAAATCAGGAGTTTTAGAGGGAGAGCCTCCATGCAATGGTAGAATTATTTAGTGTGATGTTAGTGGTCACATGTTTAAATTTGGAAATAGTTTTTTAACAAAATTAAAAATAAACTAATTTAAAATGACTCCACTGTGACAAGAAGTTCACGGTACTACCACCGGCCTATGGGACGGACGGTATTATTTGACCTTCTCACCTGAGGAGGTCATAAGTTTGACTCTCGCTAGGTGTTTGTACCCCCATAAAAAAGGTGTGGTCCGTAGCATTTTTTTTCTCCAGGCTGTGAGGTGACTAAGAATTGTCACCTAATTAAGCGTAATAATCTTGCACGGTGTGAAAATTTCTCCAAATAAAAGGTGCTCATGTAATTCGATCCTTTCCCACTTACAAGACCTGATCACTGCATATTACTGACTAAAAAAAGGAATTTTATTGTATTGGTGGTCCTCCTCTTAAGATTGGGGCGTAACAGCTGAAAGCTAAGGAGAATAGGATGGTTATGATCCAGGGAAGTACCTGTCGGTTAGAGAACTTCGCAAGGATGTAGGCTACCTGTCTTGTGCCGAAGGAGAAAACGTAGAGATACAGCAGTGCCGAGAAAAAGTTTCCTGCAGGCTTTTAGCACTATTAACGTTTCTTATTCAAAGAGATAAATAAAATTAATTATGTAGTCTTATCAAAATAGTTAAAAATGAAGATAAGAATTTAACTATGAGAGTGCACGAGAATACTTTAATAAACACACAATTTAATATCTCGTTCACAGAATAAAAATAAATAAAATATACTCTAACAATCTAAAAAAAAATTCTACTATGGTTCAATGCAAGTATCAAATAAACAATCCACTCTAACCAGAGTTCGGGCAGATCCAACCCAGTCTCCCAACGGGTTGACCATGCAGTCCTAAGACGCGTGATTCGTCTAATCCTCAATTTTAAATGGGAGTTAGGTTAATGCGATAGAGTAGGCTGATGCGTGCATTGGAAAACATGGTCCTAACGGGTGCAATACCACTAGGCAACTATGGCAGGCTGAGTAATTGCGCATGTGATTTTGGCTTATGTTTGGGTGGAACGTCTTTGTCCAAGGTTCGAATGTTTGGCGAAGCACGGTTCAGAGTTCTCAGAGGATATCTATTTGGCACACCGCGAAAGTTGTTACCGCACGAATTTTTTAGAAACGTTGATCATATTATGAAGCTGAAATTCTTGATCTCAAGATAATTAACCAACGACTGTAGTTTTTATTGCATGAATATGTTCGAATCACCAAATAATTCTTATGATCGACTTTTTTGCATACGTAACAACTTTTACGTTGTGTCAAGTGGACCCTTAGTTGAGAATCCAAACTCGCACAACCAAGAGCCGGCCCTCAAAAAGAATTAAGACAACCGTTTTGGAACTACCAACAACTCCTATTCTTGTTTAGTAATACTTGTACAATTAACTTGTACAACAAGTCTAATCAAACCGCACAACCTTGCGATAACCAACTTGGCCAACTAGACAAATTGACATAACCACCTCTACAATACCTGAATTGATAAATACTAATTTCGATTGACAAATATAATTTTTTATTATCAAATGCATATTTTAATTGACATACATATTTTAAAAATTATGTTTGTCAATCAAAAATTATATTTATCAATTGAAATATATATTTGTCAATCAAAATTATATTTGACAATTGAAAATTATATTTGTCAATCAAAATATGTATTTGTCAACTCGTCCAACTAACCCAAGTAGCCACATGATCTAACCGTATGAATTGTACAGTGTAACTAAACTTGTTACACAACCTAGTTGTGCAGCAAATATTATTCATTCTTTTTTGCTTGTGAACTCCAACCGATGTTAGCTAGATACCATCTTATAGCAGGAAACATAGTAATATCAGCTAAAGGAAAACATGAACTGATTTATAAATGAATTGATTATGCTGAAAGGAAAAGGAAAACAAAAAGGCAATTCAACCACCAAAGGAATGTGCCTGGCATGATTACAAGACGGCAGGTAAGCATTTCACATCTGCCGAGTGCGAGACCTCTTAGGTGACCTTCCTCCTAGATCGGTAGAGGATGCTCTGCCCTTCGATTCAACGTCCAATCTCTCCTTTGCATCAGAGGTTGATTTAAGCTTGCGCCGCATTTCATCTGCATGTCGGGACCAGAGTGATTCCCTTTCTTTACTGGACATCTTCGAGTACCTAGGGTCAGGCTTGAGGAGCCTTTTGGCTTCAGACCAAGAGCTCAGCAGAGTCTTTCCATCATCTGTTACCCTTGCAGCAGCTTCTGCAGTGATCACTTCAGCTAATAGCACACGATATTCACGAGCACATCGCTGGATTGGAACACAATGTCAGATTTACTGTAATTGTCCACAATCGAAATCAAGAGAGAAGCTAACAGCAATTACTAAGATGAACTATAACTGTACTTGCAACATCAAGAGACGAGCTAACAGCAATTACTAAAAGATGAACCGCTATTGTCTTTGAGATCTAACTGGAAAAATCATAAATTTCCAAACAGTGTAAGTAACAACACTTGCTGTGATAAATTAATATTTAGATTTCACTGGCAAGTTCAATGTAAACTGATGCACCATATTTTCACCACAGCAACTCTACCTTTTCTGTGGCAAGGAAAATTTCCAGAAACTTCACACTGCAACATGCATTTTTTTTTTTTTTTTGAAAGTGGATAGTACCACATGTTATAAACTTGAAAATAAAGTAATTACACTTTGTAACACCCCAATAAAACTCAATCTCCCCGCTCCCCCAGTACAAAATACCCATCAAAAGAAACCCAAAGAACTCTGAGCTCGAGAAGCCCAGAACACCATAGCTGCTTGCAAAAAAAACCCAACGAGAACAGCCCCCATCCCCACGAAACCCAAGACAAAACGTTACAAACCCTTTAGTAGTCTCCCACTGAGACCTTCCCTTAACTCCTCTTTGGATCCAGAAAAGACTGGGGACCCCTTGCAATTACTGATTTTGCTGTTGGCCCTGTCAAGCACCCTCTGAAAACTCGTCTCAGGCAAGCTCTCCATATCAATCCCCACCACCATTGCAATTGATGTCGTGAACACCGGTGTAGATTCCTCACTGGCATGCCTGCTCACAGTCCTCTTGCCATTCTTCACCTGTGCGATCGTCATCTTGAGGTCCTTGTCCAGACCATAAGAGGATCCGGCAACAGGCTCGGCCCGAAGATCTTCTATCCGAAGAGGGAGTCAAATGCTCCAGCCCAACCACCATCATGATCCTCAGAAGAGAAGACAGACGCCACAACTGCTTCTTCAATTGTCACGTTGCCCTCGGCTTCCACCGCCGGAGCCGCAGCAGCTGCGGTTCCGTCTTCTACTCTCAGTTCCACATCAGTCGCGCTCAGGGACTCGGGATTTGGAGGGGATCGGAAGAAAAAACTGGCTGGCCACCATCCCCCACTGATGGATTCACAGAAGCGGGCCCGCCGGTGCCCGATCCCTGCTGCGCTACTGGATCACAAGGGGAAATCACAGAGGCAACCCTAACCTCTTGCCACGCCCCTTTCGACAAAGGCGTCGCAGCAACACTGGGCCCCTTAAATCTATCGAGGCCTCCACTCAGATATGCATTATGCGACCCGCCAGGCCCACCAGGCACGCCCGGATCCACGAACTCCTTGATCTAAAAATTGTCCCGCCCACCCGCCGCTTCCAAAATGTGATCTTCCCACTCAGCCTACCTGACACCCAAGAGGCGTCACCTGACCGGTTCAATCCCGGGCTGATCATCCGGTCCAACGATGCAGACCAGCCCCTATCCCGCTGAGCCATCGTCTTCCTCCCCTCAACACCACACATTAGGGTTAGGGCCTTCTGTGAGCTTTCTGCTGTCGTCGCCCCAAACTTCACCCTATTGGCCCAGGACTGCCCAAGGGATGCTCCCTCCCTCTCGACCGTCTCCTCCCTCACATGTACTTCATACACAAAGCCCCAGTGCTTCATCAAAACCTTCACAGGGAAATCCCCTTCCTCCACTGCCAATAACACCCTGGCCCTGATACCCTGTGTATCCTTGAGGGCCTTTTCATCCACCTTTAACATAAAACCCATGGCCTTCCCCCCCTCCATGACCACCTCCTTCCTCCACAGATGTAAAGGAAGCCCTTCACAAGAAAACCAAGCCACCTTCGGTGACTGCAGCACCTTAGCTCCAACAGAAGGATCCCATCTTCTCACATCGAAATCTCTCCCCCCCCAGTTGATGCGGATAGTACCAAGCTTGAAGATCTTCTCTGCAGTTGCTCGAGTAGGGCATCTTACAAAAATGCCCCCATCAGCCAGCCGCCATGCCATCCAGTCTCCAGGGGAGCCCCACGCCCTGGACAGCTCCTTCAACACATCAAGCAGCGACGTACCTCTCAGAGCGCACTCATGCACCATATGGCCGCTTCTCCTGCAACCCCTGCAAACCATGGCAGCGCTGCACTCAGCCGCCCAGTGTCCTGGCCGGTAGCAGCGGAAACAGATCCCCGGGGGGGACCACCCTCCGCTTCGCTCTGGCTGCCCTCTCCCTCTCATCGCTATCCCTACTTCCTCTCGCACTCATCCAAACGAGAGCTACGAGATACTTTCCTGCTACTAAGGTCATACCCTCCCTCTCCTTCCCCCATCGTCTTCTCTCCCCCTCTCCCTCTTAATGGACTTATCCCCCTGGCCATACAAGCCAATCTCAACTGCCATCTTCTTTGAATTTTGTAAAAGACCTGTCTCACGTCCCTTTTCTAACCCGTCAAATGAGACACCAACCTTAGCAGCCACCTCCTTGGCCTGCTCTTCAGAGAGCCAACCCACCCTTGCTATCAGCTTCTTAATCTCTCCCCTCATTATCAAGACCCCTTAGCCCCTCCATTTCAGCTTCCGCTAGTTCATCTGCTGAGAGACGGTCCTCCATGAGTCATGTATTAGCCATATCCCCTGCCATGGTCGTAGGCATAGAATCCTGGACCATGGAAGAGAAACAGTGTATCTGCAGTAGTCCTATTCCTCAGATTAAGAGCTCCCAGCTCTTCACTGCATCGGTTCCCTACATCACTGCCTTCTTCCTCTGATACCTCTGAGTTCTGGTTCACCTGATCTTCTGTAGGTCTGAGGAGAAAAGAACCCAGCGTCAGTAGCCCCCCTCTGTCAGGAGGGAGCTAATAATTCCCCACCTCCCAAGTTGAAAGCGGTCCGAGCTCACCAAACCCTGCACGACAAGTCTGCTCCGGAGGGACCAGCTGACCCTCACAGCAGTGAGTTATCCCAAGGAGGTCTGTACAGCCTTCCCTAAAACCACCAGATTCTCAACACAAGATGCAACCCCTCACGGCACGGAGCGCCAAGAGACTGCCCTGGCAGAGCTTCACCCTGAAGCCGCATAGGCAGATGCAGACCACAGGGGGGTTAGCAACAAAGCTGAGCCAAAAGGGACCTGGCTCAACAAGGGGTGGAGTCTGTGAAAGAAACAATCCCGGCATTGTCGGGCGAAGAAGACGGACCCACTTGGGTCCCCTCGTAGGTTCAAGGGAAGCGGGTAAGCATCGGGTCAGCCTGATGACTGAACCCACCTTGAACCGGAGAAAGCAACGAGAAAACCAACCCAGTCAAACTGAGGAGAGGAAGGGCACAGGCGGGAAGTTTGAAATTTGAACCCTCAAGTCCCCGCACATGGCCTGGCTTTGTCTTCAATCTCCGGACTCCTGGTGCGAAGTCCTATCTGGGGCCCAAGGACCACCACCATCCCAGCTGCAAAGCTGGATTCTGACGAGCCCCCGAGCACAGGCCACTGCGACCTCAACAGTTGCCGGGATCCCGATCAAGAGGCCACCTTCACCTTAATGATGGCCCCCAAGAAGGGAGCGGCCTCCGGAGACCATGAGAAAACTTCAGAGAGGTCCGCAAAGCTCGCTAGTAGCTCACGGATCAGAGTTTCCTCTAGGAGAACCAGTGGGATGCCCACCAGTTTGAGGACTGCCACCACTGTTTAGAGCTAGGATGCGTAGCTGTAACAGAATCCCACCTGGCGATCCTAACTAGGGTTGTAACTTTGCGTGGGTCAACCAAAACCGGAGCGGGCCAACTCAAGGGTTGGGTCATGTTGAATCCGATCAAGTTGAGGTTGGGTTGGGTTAGGGATTTTATTTTATTTTATTTTATTTTTTATTTTATTGGGGGGAGGTGTCTTTCAACCCGACCTTAGATGGGTTAGGTTGGGTTGAGGGTCGGCCAACCCAACCTAAACCCCGATCCCAATATTCATATATATACAAATGATAACTAAGACCTCTAGAATGTGTTTCATTTAATTTTATCCTTCGAACAAAAAATTATTTTACAACATGAACAAAGATGTCTCAAGTAATAGCATGTAATTACACTTGTACCTTCTTTTTTGCTACTTTGTTAAGACAGATAGATAAATTCATTCATATCTTTGTACATGGAATTTTGGTATAAGAAAGACAAGTTAAAAATATCAACTATTAAGGATATAATCTGACTCAACCCGACCCAACCCGATGAAGGTTAAGGACAAGTCTTAAGAAACAACTTATGGGACACCTTTTGAGCACCTCCCAATCGAGCTCCCTCCACCTATTGGAAAGGGGCCTAATGTCCAGGAGGAAGCCCTTGCCATCGAGACGAGGCACTGACAGCACCTCCCCATCACCATCATCCTATGGCACAGAGGTCAGACTTCCGAAAGCAAGCCTGGACCACCACCGGCCCCATGAACTGGTTTCTGTTCCTCGCAGCGAGGAGTTAAGCTTCCGGAGACCACGTCCTCTGCATATGACTTTCTTCTCCCCAAGGGGCAGCTCCGCCATGGATGGCCCCTCATACTGCAGCCCCAACATCTCCAGAGAGGTGGAAAGCTGGACTGACCCCTCCTCCCAAGGGGGCCCAACTGGTGCCAGTGGCCAAGGTGGCCACTGCTGCCAGAGCTCTCCTGCACCTCTCCATCCTGGCCCTATAAGGAAAGAAATGAAGGAAAGGAAAACAACATGCATGCAAAAAGAAAGGAAGATCACATCAACTAATTGGCAATTGGGGAATGTCATGCAGGATTGGAATTATGAAGGGAAAAGAAGCACCAGAGCATCTGCGCATTATATGATGAAAATGGTCATGTTATACACCTGTGACTGATCATGGGCATTATAATCCACTCAATACTCAATGTGTTCTCAGGACATAGACATGTCGCAGATAGCAGCAATACAAGAGGCGCAGTGGAGTTACCTCATACAAGTTCTTTACATGCTCCCTGAATAGCTTTTCCATGTCTGCTTGATCTAAATCAGGGTTTGCAGCACGTCCTTGAGGATCCTTCTCTAGTTTTGGCTTAGATTCAGTCCATGATGCCTAACAAAGAGGATGCAAAATATAGCAAACATCTTATCAGCAGAAGTACATGAAGGCTGTAAACCTGACCATCCAAAGAATATGTTTTCAAAAAGATAAAGATCCCCCAAAAAAATCCCATCAAAAAGTGAATGTTTCATATTTTCAAAAATACAACAAGAAAGTAATATCAAGATGTCTTTAATGAACCCCAACTAACTTCACAGGGAAGAACATAAAATCATTAGAACAATAAAATTAGCCAATAACCACCTTAGGGTCTTTGATCATTTCCACCAGCAATGCTTGATAAGAAGATTCTGCCTCCTTCCTACGGACTCTCAATCTTACAGCCTCCATTTCTTGTTCCTCTCTTTGCTTTCTTTTGCGCAATTCTTGCTCCCTCTTTTTCAATTTTTCCTGGCAACAAAATTCATGAGCCCAAAATTGGAAAATGAACACAGTAGACTATGCGTGCACATTAAATATAATATTTTGATTCCAAGCTAAAGTTGTACCACTAATGTTCTCATGAAAAAACAACATAGAAAAAGTCTGCAATATGCATACTTGCTCCTGTACTTTGGCCTTTGCAGCTAGCTGAGCTTCTGTTTCTGCCGCCTTCAACTCTGATACGTACTCATTAAAGAACAGCTCCCTATCCTCATGCTTGACAGATCTGTATCTTAGATCACTCCGCAAAGTATCTTTAACCTAAGTAATGTAGAAGTCAGAAAATAAAAAGAGTCAAACAAAATTAGTAAATACATGAAGTAAACATCTGAGATGTTTTCCTACGCTAATAATTGCTGAGAAAGCTCTAAAGAATAGGGGGTTCATGGAATAAAGCAGATGTACTTTGTGGGGGAAAAAAAAGCCAAGATATCATCACATTCACTGCCATGTGCAATTCGCATGAAGTGCAATCAAACAGGTTATGCATCAAAAGATTCTCATGTAGTGCAATCAAACTTTGGCCTTTATGTAAGAACCCATACAAGAGTGTTCAAGGGATGACCCACAGATAGTGACAAAGGGACCTTTCACCAAAAGGGACCTCAAATTTTCAGAAGTGACAGCAACCTTTACATAAACCAACTAGGAGAATTGATCTTCCTTGTAAAGCAGTCTTAAGTACCTGAGCAAAGGTCCCCAGTGAATGCTCTTTTGACACATAAGACTATAATGATGTTTAACATAACCAACAACTAAGGAATGCAGTACTCCAATATGGAGAATGCAGAGGACAATCCACTTTATCTTGTTTGCCACTAGGGAAGGCTTCTGCAATTTACTCAAGCTTCTAACTTAAAGACATATAATCAATTCTGAGTTATCGTTATTCCCCTATCAAAATATGTGACTTAAATCTTTAGAAATTCCAAGGTTCAAAATTCATGTAGGTCCTAATTTCCACTGTTTTCAAACACCTCCAAGAGAAATATAATATTCCACATTGACTTTCTTCTTGCAATTCATAAGCATCTTTTCTTTCCTTCTCCCCAATCTAATATGAATGAGAAAAGAAAGTGGGCTTATACTTTATATGGTACATGACATCAGACATCTTATAAGTGGCAAACCACTTTTACTTAAAGCACCTGGGATAATCACCCTTGAAATGCACACAATCTACAAGAGTGACTTAACACAAAGACTAATGTGATGGTTAACAAATTCAATAACCAAGGGGGAGCGTTGCTGCAACAGAAAAGGTTGATCCATCGTGACCCACGTCACAGGCAAGAAATTAGAGGCCATTGTGGAACCAAATCAGTCTGGCCAGCGCTGGTTCTGGTTCCGGTTCCAAGGTTAGTTTGGCAAATTCTGTCCATTTTTCCCATATTGGAACCGGACTGGTTCTGACTGGTTCTGATCCAATTCAGCAAGTTCCTAATACCATGGTCACAGGTTCAAAACTGCAAACAGCCTCTTTGAGGAAAGAAAGAATAAGGCCCCGAAAAATTCACCCTCCCTAAACCCCACATTGACAGAAGTCTCACGACTAGGCTGCCCCTTTTAACGTATTCAACATTTAATGCATACTCACTCATAACAAGGATGTTAAGAGTTCAAATAGCAAGGCATATCAAAGGAAAAACACCTCACTAGTCCTGTTTGTCAATGGGCAGGCTTCTTCAATTGACTTGAATTTCTGCCTTAGAGACATGTAGTTTGATTCTCAATTATCCTAGCTCCCCTCTTACATTTGCGACTACAATCTTTCAGAAGTCTGTGGCTATATAGGGATCAACAAGTCTGATAGTGAGATGGAGAGAGCGGCTCTCATCTTTGGGTGTCAGAGAGGCTCCTTAACGGTCTCTTACTTGGGGTTACCCTTGTCTCCAGGAGTCATTCATTGAAGAGAGTGGCAGCCCATTGTTGACAAGTTCCAGTCCAGATTGTCTGGATGGAAAGGTAGGTTGCTTTCTTATGGGGGTAGATTGGGCTGTGCAAATCTGTGCTGGATAGCTGGCCCAGACTTGTTCCGTTCAAGGCAGACTACAAAGCCAAACTGAGCTTCTTTTAAGCAAAGATCATTCATATCAATAAACTCCAATAGAATAAGCTACAGGACAGGATTTCATCCATAAGAATAGGATTTTTTTTTGTTCCGAAGTAGGAACTGGACTAGAAGTGCGGTCGCCATCTGTCTAGATATCATCATATACATCTACAAAGCTGTATACTTTAGAAGAAGCTTGTACAGTTTGGGAAGGGTTTTTTTTTTTTTTGGATAGAAAAGAAGAATCTACTTCAACCGATATGCCTTAGGCGCGGCCATACATAACATAGAAATCACACTTGGAAACGGTGGACAATTAGCTAGAGCAGCAGGCGTTGTAGCGAGACGGAGGCTTATTCCCACGGATTCACCTCCCAGTAGGTATGGTTTTAGTTCTTTTTATCCTTGCGAGCGGGCATCGCAAGGGAGAGACATGGACTAATGCCTAGTAGTCATTGCAGAGGTTCCACAAACCGAAGCGCGGAGGGATCACCCGCTAGGGTATCCCGTAGCCACGGAGATAGCCGGACTTTTGGGAGGCTATCGTAGTGCCCGTGGAGTAAAAGTGAAGGTAGCTGTTAAACCACCGGAAACTAACTCAAAGGGCAGGAAACCCACCCAGGTAACTGGCGTGGGACCCATTCACTATAGGCATTAGTCCATTTCTTGGACTGGAGATACGAGTGAGCACCCCGTCCACGGAATTATAGCAAGTAGCTAATTCTTATAGGATGGCTTTGTTTGCAAAGACAACCTCTGACTCAGCCCGCCATGAGGAATGGAGTGACAAATGGAGTAAGGGCTGCCCTTAGAGGAAGGGAGGGGGTTCGGGGGAGGGGAACCATCCCATGAGGAGACTATCCCCTCCAGGGGCCAGTCCGCCATGAGCGCAACGAATGGGATAAGGGCTGCCCATTTAAGGGCTGATCATCCAAAAAAATCAAGCAAAAATTGACCAAAGCAATTTGATGGGTGTTTGCCCCCTCAAATTTAAATAAAGCTATTTTTGCTTAACCAATAAGCCCTCTCTGATTAGATTCAGATCGAATCTGCCATCGTAAGGCATCTTAAAAAGAGGCACCCAAAGGGGTCTCAAAATTAACATATGAATCGACAGAAACCGACGATACAAGAGATTCATCAACAAAGGAGATTAGCTCGGGCAGGTAAGGCAGTCTTTAGAGGGTCCTTCTCATGAATCATAAGCCACTTTTTCCGTTTCACCCGAAACTACGGATTCTGATCTACAGAAACCGACGATACAAGAGATTCATCAACAAAGGAGATTAGCTCGGGCAGGTAAGGCAGTCTTTAGAGGGTCCTTCTCATGAATCATAAGCCACTTTTTCCGTTTCACCCGAAACTACGGATTCTGATCTCTCGAATCATGATCCCTCTGCATCTTTATAGGTTATTTCATCAGTATCAATCTCTTCATCCTATGAATCATAGGCAGCATTCGAATCCGTCTTAGAAATCTTAGTGATTATCTAGAAGGATCTAGTCCATATGGAAAAAAATATCTGGATAGAAAATATTTTGATTGTAGAATTCTCCGATTTTGTTTTTAAAAAAATATCGTTATTGATACCTGGACTAAGATGCACATTATTGGTACCAAGATTAATATAAATACTAAAGCTGGAACTAATAATTATCAAAAAAATTATAATAAAAATATTTATCCTCTCACAATTCATCAAAAAACAAAACCATCCAATAAAAGAAAATATATATATATATTTCCTCTCAATGTTCAAAATCCTTGTATCAGTGGCCAAGCAATTAGAAGCTATCAGATGCAGATTTTTCTGGAAAGGATCTTCAAATGGTCCTAAGAAAGGGGGTTTTGACATTGCATGGGGAAGAGTATGCAGTAACAAGGAGAGTGATGGGTTAGGTTCGTAGGTCATTCGTGATTTCAATTTAGCACTGTTGACCTAATGGATTTGGAAGCTCGGCACCTCTCAGTCAGGTCTTTGGATTGAAGTTATCAAGGACAATATTATTCCAATTCTAGAGTTTGGGATGTCTCCCTTCAGGTATAACATTTCATCCTTGGGAGAGGTATTTTGCAGACTTCAGATATTGTCAAGGCACCTAATCGGGTGTCTTTGGGAGATGGAAACCATTGTTTGTTCTAGGTTGATAAATGGTGCGGCCCTCATCCCCTCCATCTCTTACTCGATAAGTTGTTCTCCTTAGCCTCGGATCCCCCTTGGCTCAGGTTTTCAAGCTAGGAGATTCAGACTTAGGAGTATGGACGCCTCGTTTTAGGATTAACCTTACAGAGGAAGAGATTTTGGATCTGATTTCTCTTTGGGACCATTTGTCAGACTTGTGTATCCGGCCTTCTCATCAGGACTCTTGGGAATGGACGTGGGATGGCAAAGGGAAATTCTCAATTAGATCAGCCTATCAGTATATTGCAGATGGAGGTTTGAGGTTCCCCTTCCATAAGCATATCTGGAATCCCAAATTGCCTTCGAAGGTAAAGATTCTCATTTGGCGGATCTCTCATTGCAGGCTGCCTACTGTGGACAGGTTGCTGCGGTTTGGATGTGATGTGCCTCCTACTTGCACATGTTGTGGATAGGAAGAGGAGTCAATTATCTTTTCGTGAACTGTGATTTCTCACTGGAAGCCTGGCAATCCATTTTCAGTCAGGAGCATCAACCCTTCAGACCAGAGGTTTCTGTAGAAGACCTCCTTTCCTCTTGGTCTCATAAGGTGCTGCCAAAGGACAGTCTTACCATTTGGTGGTTGATTCTCCACGCTACCTTGTGGGCCATTTGGGGGGAAAGGAATCGGCAAATTTTCAAACATGAAGCATTGGTGCCTGTCAAAGTGATGGAATTTGTGTCTGAGAGGGTTAGAGAGTTGGTGAGGCTTCTTTGTACATCTTGTAGTCAATCTTCCATTTCTGAGTGTTTAGGGGAGGGTTGACTGGGACACCACTTTGGTGTCCTCTGCTTTTCTGTCCTAGTACCCTTTTTTTTTTTTTTGGAGTCTTATGAGCTGATTTGTACACATCTGGTTACATTTCGTTTTTAATACATTTGTGGCTTCGTCCACCTTCAAAAAAATCCATTAGGTGTTTTGATTTACACCCATAAAACCTTCCACCTCAAATATCATGAAGATTGCACATTGACTTTCTTTTTGCAACTCTTTAACACCTTTCTTTCCTTTTGTCACCAATTTTATGTGAATGAGAAAAGAAAAGGGCCCTACATCCTATATAATTTTAGTCATTATGTGAACCATGGTTTGCCATCTCTCCGAATATCTTCATATCCCTCAACAATCTGTCTCTCAAGGGGTCCCAAGATGAAATCTGTAGCAAAATCGAAAATAAGAGGGGGATGGAGGAAGAGTATGGGAAAGAGAAGAGGAGATGAGGATTCCGACAAAGGAGGAACTTTCCAACACACTGAGATGGCAATAAGATTCGAGAAATCAATCCTTGTATGTGTAAATGTACTTTTGGACTGTTCTTTCATTACTGTCTTGATGTAATCATGTTGAATGGCTGAATGCATAAAATAAAGATTATTTTAAGCCGTATAAGATGACCATGATCTATGGCCATGATTCCCGATCTCCTAAGATCTCTTCTCTTTGGCCTTCAGAGTTCAGAGACCATGCCAAGATCCAATATGGCATTCCTTGAAGTGAGTTACATTTTAGTTAGACTTCTATATTTTGGATTAGAGACTTAAGTACGAAGAGCGAAACCTTTGCCTTCCTCCACACCTCCTCAAACATCCAGGTGGAAAAAGAGTAGCACCATGTAGGCAAAAGAAAGAAAGTAAATGCTTTCTACTTTCCACGCTTGGTTGTAATACTGATACTAATTAGCACATCCAGTCCGATATTTACTACAATGGCAACAAACACCATTCTTATTCTTATGTGCACCTAGGAAGATGCCAAGAAAACCACTTATTTCAGGTACAGGATACATTGCATGTTGATCCAACTGAATCTGTTAACTATACATTGCAAATAAGATGTGCATTTACACTATTATCGCACTGATAATTTGTCTGAAATAATAGTGTTTTCTACCTTCCAAAGAAAACATCATTATAGCACTGACAAATTAAGTTATTAAAGGTGGAAACAACACCCGTCCTTCTTTGGGTGTGTTTGGTGCAGCTTCCCATTGGAAGCACTTTTAGACTTTTATCTAGTTACTTTGTGGGAAAAAAAATGTAATTGGAAGCCACTTTCATGGCATTTTGTTTGACTTCCAACTAAAAGCTACAACTTAGAGCTTCCTAAATTGGAGAAAAAATGGGATTGTTAGGGGGGTTTGACTTTTATAACATCCTAAAATTAGTTATAACCACTTGCATCCACCTTCTTTCATGTTGTAAGAGGAAGCCAAAAATGACTTTAAATTAAAAGTTGCACCAAACACACCCTTTGTCATGAAGCCTGCATGTGTTCCTAATAAAAAGAGTTTGTCCATTTCAGTTTTCAAGGTTGCAGAGAAAGAACATGAAAACACAGGCTTCTTCAATGGAGATTTTAAAAGGATGCAGGTACTATTTCCTCGGAAACAGTAAGATCCTTGACCAAAGAAAAATGGAAACATCTCCACTACCTTGACTTGCTTCTACTTCCTACCTTCATCTTTTGGTCAACAGAAATCAGAAAATCAAATGGAGAGTAACTGGGTATAATAATGGAGAAGTAAATAAATACAGTTGGAACAACAAGTCAGGAGTGCATTACGAAATCCAAAAAATGTGACATTCATCTAGCACAAGTATCACAAGCAAGCAAGTAATACAAACTAAGCACAGATAATTACCCTAGACCAACGACTGGAAGAAGTTATCTCTGCTCTCTCTCGAAGCATGGACTTGAAGTCTGCACGTATGGCTTGCATCTTCTCCTTGACAGCCTTCTTAAGGGAGAGAACTCTGCAAGTAAACCCACGTAATATTTACTAGTACTTTCAACGTCAAGTTTCCCTCTTGACAAAAAAGGTGGGGAAGTTTTGCTTTTTATTAAACATACAAAAGGTTGACCATCAAAGGACATGAAGCTTTACCTTTCACTTAATAAAACTTCTCTTTCCTTGCGACCCAAGGCCTCAAATCTGGCATCACCGCCCCATTTCCTTTTAAATGTTTGGTAGTCTGTTTTATGATTGATATCCTGGCATGCATCACCAATGGGGCACTAAATCAGAAATAATCAACTGAAATCATTGGCATACAATTACAAAACCTTTTAACTTCAGTGGGAACAGTTCTGTAACCATGGTGAATGTTGCAATGGAGAGAAAAGAAACCTCTGAAGCTTCATCTAATAGTTGTTTAAAACCTTCTATTGCTGCCTTCTGAGCTGCTCGTTTTTCCTTCCGCTCTTCTTCAGCTCGTGTCCGAACATAGTGTTCAAATAAAGATCTCCGAACAGAATGACTTTGCACAGCCTACAATAGAGATGTTCATGTAAGGACATCACAGTCACAAAGAAAAAACGAAAGCACATCATACTGCCTTAAAGAACCTCAAGTGGAAAAATATAATACAATAGATGATCATTACCATAGGCAAAATTGACCTAGTGGTAGAGTATTTAGCATGGTAAGCAGGATCCGATCGGATTTGGGCCGGTCCGATCTTATCCCGTGCCCCGATCCAATGATCCAGGCCGAGGATCATCCGGATCAGATCAATCCAGCAGCAATGGCTAGCTTTCAAATTAGCCATTGCCAACAATTAGTTTGAAAGCTAGCCATTGGGAACCCATTCCAATGGGTTCCCAATGGCTAGTTTGAGGTTGGGAGAGCCCTTGGTGTCTATATAACCCCCGCCCCCCTCAAAAAAAAAAAGAGACTTGGCCATTCCCAA
Organism: Zantedeschia hybrid cultivar; assembly: GCA_030544215.1. NCBI lineage: Eukaryota > Viridiplantae > Streptophyta > Magnoliopsida > Alismatales > Araceae > Zantedeschia > Zantedeschia hybrid cultivar. The sequence goes on from JARZZO010000006.1 coordinate 18,775,911, forward strand.
ACCCATCCAACTCCAACCTCTCTCTCTCTCACTCTCATTTGTTCAAGTTGGGCTCTAGGAAGTGGCATGCAGCCACAGGTTTTGCAACTGTTCTCCCCTAGATCCCCAATGCATAACCGGCTCTGCATGTCAGCTCCGGAACTGAGACAAGTGGCACAACAACCCAGGTAAGCCAAGGGTGACGAGTTCCTCCACCAGTAAAAAGATGCTAGAAATGAACATTTCAGCATTGCAATACATAGCATCCTAGGAAACCATGCTAAACTCCTAACTAGATAGACCATAGACTCAACGGGAAAATGCAACTAAGCACATTTGAACTTACTAAACCAAAAAAATGAAGGGCCTGAAAAATAAAGAAGTGAGATAATAAATACAAAGCAGAAAATAAAAATAGTAAACAACTATATACTCGTGCAGGCTGCAGCTAGAGAGTGACACGGGATATGGATCCAAGAAAATGTTTCCATCAAGTACTTGAAAACCAGACTGTCCATACAAATTAGAAAGTAATCCATAATCTTTGAGACAGCAAACCTTAAAACGTGGATCGAAAATTATCTTAGGAAGTTCCTTTTCCCATTTTGAGAATGGTGCTACTCCTCGTTCTTTGAGCATCTCCTGTAGAATTGAAGTAACAGAATAAAATACATAAGAACATTATGTTCTCTATTCTCCATGCACTACAATGACGTTACATAAAAACCACTACAAGAACTTCTTCGAAGTTTCCAGAGACAGACTTATTTTACATAGATAGCGAGACATACATTATTTTACATAGATAACGAGACATACATAGCTCAATCTAGAAACCAGTCTATGGAAACATTTTACCTTGCAAATAGTATATATGCAGACAAAAGATAAGGATACATATACAGATCAATCTAAAAGACCAGTCTATGAAAACTTTCCATTACCTTTCAGAAGTAATGTACATGCATACAACATACATGGTACGTAAGGAGCTGGAGGAAATGTGCATGAGATAGAAAATATAATAATATAATAGCACTAGAAGGAATGCTACTCATAATCAGCGTGAAGCAACAAAAACAGCATCTGAAGAATTCTAGCAAAACAGAAAAAATGGTCACCACCTTGAATTGGACTATACACTCATCCTTAGTTGGTCCACTATCTGCATCATCCGAATCTGATGAAGACTCCGAGTTGTTGGCATCCCCATTAGTGTCTTTTAATTTATCTTTGCTATTTTCACTATGTTGACCTTTAGCTGTGGTCTCAACTGCTTTGGGGGCACTCAAACCCGACAAAGTTGGCACAGGAGCAGGGAGCGGCGAAGATGTGACAGGAGTACCCGCATCCTGCAGCTTCTTTTTAATCAAATCCAGTGCAGATGAAGAGATGAGTGGACCAGGAGTTTTAGAGGTAGAAGCATCACGGCCACCTGTTTGAACAGGAGGAGCATTTAAACTAACATGGCTCGAACCTTTGTCACTCATTATGGTAGCATTTTGAATTGACTTTGCACTTTCTTTTGAAGGATCATCATCTTCACTCTTTTTCATCTCTGCAACCTCTGACGGGATTTGCCAACTGCTTACCTGAGGCAGCAAATAGCAGTAAATGCAGGGTATATCAAGGTTTAAAAAGAAGATAAAAAATATAATCGATGTTGCAACAGAAGGAACAAACAAAACCCATATTTACACCTTCAACCTTGCCTGTACAACATCATGTCTATTCTTTCAGGAAATATCAGCATGACATACGAATCAGTGCAAGTGATAAACAGATGTCAGACAATAAGAGAAGTGTTCAAGTGTCTGATCTCTGAAGCCTCATAAATAGATGGAACATTGCGGATGTTACATCTCCAGAATCCATCAAATTTTCCCGGCATCCTTTGTTGTTAGGAAAGTAGCAATTTCTCAATAATTCATTTGAAAGTATCAATTTGAAAAGGGAACATAAGCTTTCCAAAACTAAAAAACAAAAATGGCGGACACATAAGAGACAACCAGAAAAGGCAAAGTTGTCCTCCCTTTTCAAGTCATCCGTCACAAGAAGCATGACTGGAAAAGGTGATCTTGACCCATTTTAACCATTTTCACCCTTATTTCCAGCTTTCAAAATGGTCCCTAGTAGAAATCACATGATCTAACAGATCCACCGCACTGTAGGTGATTGGTAAAACAAAAAAACATAGCAAAATGTAAGTACAGCTCGTCTACTCGAACCAATATTGATTGTGTAAAAGACTGGATATACAAATAATCATGATGATGACGATGATGATGGTTATGATAATAATTAACCGGTGAGCAAATTGGATGGAGAGCATCAAACATAAATCATCTACTCAAACTGACAATATCCATTTACAAGAGCTTCTGACAAGGACGAAAGGGCTAGAATAGATTGGTAAGGGTTCCCAAAGAACAAAAGACATAGGGAGTTAAGGTGCACTCTGCTTTCAATTAGATTGGAGTCACTAGACCACCTCAAGTTTATTGGATCCGATGTATAAGGTCAATATATGGCCTTAGTTAAACAATTGGTAGGACCATACCGTAGTTGAGGGTTTGGACTGAACAAGGGAGAAGTTGGTTTGGTGATAAGAAGCAAGGTTAAGAAACCCGGGATCGGGGCCCGGATCGGCTGGTCCAAAACCGATCGGATCGGCCGATTCCGATCCGAGTCAGCCCGATCCTGGCCGATCCTGGCTGAGTCAGGTTCGGCTGGTTCGGATAGCAGAAAAAAATATAAAAAAAATATAAAAAAATGTGAAAAAAATATAAAACACAAGTCTAATGCATAATTGTGTTGAAATACATTGATTTGAAATACATAAGATGTTGTTGGACAAAAAAACCTTGAATAAACTTACATATATGATTATGAACTTACATTTATTCCAAACGTACATTATACTGAATGAACATATGGCTTACATACTCAGTCCATGACATATAGCTCTGGTAGTATTGTTCATATTGCATCACATACCGGCTATAGTCATCTGTATTGGTATAAATGACTGACAATTGTGGATATTCTAGACAACCTCCTGAATAGTCGGATGTATCAGAATGTTGAGGGGGGTAAACTTCATATCCAGTAGGCTGACTATACCCTTCGTATAGAGAATATGATGATGCATCTGATAGTTGCTCCTGATATTCTCTCTCCCTCCTAAGTTCTTCTTTGGCCTCTGCACACTCATGAGCTTTACCTTTGTCCTTCCTCCTTGATCTGCTGAATGATTGAATGGAAGATTCTTCACGTCCTGCTCTGCTATCATGATGTTCATCTTGGGTAGCATGTGTGTATTCTTCTTCTCCAGTGAATTGAATTGGTGGAGGTGGGGCTGGGACACTGGTAGCATCTCCGCCATCCTCAGAACTGTCGGAGCTCGTCTTTGATGTCGAGTCATTTGAGATTTGATATTGAACCTCATCACTTAGTTCTGACGTTTCATCCTCTTCCTCGATAGTCTCCAGATCATCAATTTGAATTCCAATACCACTCTTCATTTTGCTTGGTGCTTGTTTTTTGCTCTTCTTCTGACGTTTTGGAGGAGGAGGTTGAAAATCAGTAAGTAATGGAACATTATCTAACTCACCTTCCGCCCATTCCCGATCATTTGGGTTGAATTCAGGCTCATTTAAAGTGCTTGCATCAACCCATGCATTTAGTGGATGTTGCTCCTCGAACAGCTCATCCAAGTCTATGGGTTCTTCAGCATGTGTCGTCTCCGTGGCTTGTCCGGAAATTCTCTCTTTCTCTTGCCTTTAAAGGTTCCTTATGAGCTCCAGATTTTTTAGCTTCAACCTCATGTTATAATGACAAAATACTAGCTTCTCTAGACGGCTCGACTTCAATCTATTCCTTTGCTTGGTGTGAATCAAGCCAAAGGTACTCCAGTTTCTCTCACAACCTGATGAAGAGGTTGTTTGACTTAAGACCTGAATTGCGACATAGGCTAGATCTTCATATCCATATGCTTTTCCATGATCTAGTCGTCAGTCAGCTGTAAATAGAAAATTGGCCATGTCAACAATGTGCAAGCTATAATTAAAAATTAAGTAGAACATCTAGTTAATAATTTTCAAACCTGGACTCAAAATTTTGACAGCTCTTTGAGCAGTACTTGTTCCAAAGTGGTATAACATCATTTTGTAATCATGCATTTACTTGCATTCAATTATTACTCTGTCCTCATCTGCAAGCATGCGCTTAATAACATACTTAGCCCCCATCAACACTTCCGAACAACTATCATAGTTATCCTTCTTCCCATCAGTTCTAAACATGTACTGAGGGTTGAAAAAATAACTTAAATAAATAAGTCGAAGTTAGTTATTACTTAAGAGAAATGTGTATACAAATAATACATATAGAAAGTTAGTAGCTTACTAGCTGCATGAAGATCGTGATGTAAAGTGTGTTCCCAACGTCTGTCTATTATGTCCCACCACTTCACATAGGTTGTTGAATTGTTAAGTTGAATGAGCTCCTTAGCTTTGTCCATAGCTTCATATAAATATCACATATCCGATCTTCTTTCTCCATCACAAGATCGCAAGACACGGACAAGCGGTTCTACAATATTTAACACCGCTTGCACCCCCCTCCAGAAGGGTCTAGACTGAATTAGATCAACCACTTTCTTACATTTATCTCTGACCTTAGTTGGTACATGCCGCAATATGTGATTCTCCCAATCTTCCGATGCCACCATCCTAATCAAGTTGTTCTTTTGTTGACTTAAACTATCTAGAGAGAGATATTGAGATGCAAACCTGGTGGCTCCCGGACGAAACAACTCTCTTCCATGAGTATGTGTGCGCATGATATCCAGAATGTTGTTGTGATTGTAGATGAATGTGGTGATAAATTGACCACTCTTGACCACTCCATCTACCATCGGATCAGAGCAAATGTCTTCCAACATCAAGTCAATACAATGAGCAGAACAGGGAACCCAGTATAGATGTTCTCTCTTCTGCATCAACATTTGTCCAGCTAACTCGAACGCCGCTGCATTGTCCGTAACCACTTGGACAATCCTTTTTTCGCCCACTTCTTCCACCATTTGATCCATTAATTCATATAGGTACTGGGCATTCTTTATTTTTCCAGATGCATCAATAGACTTCCAAAATACGGTTCCGGCTTTACAGTAAATTAAGAAGTTGATCATACTTCTTCTTGTTATCCCTGTAAAGTTCCAAACGTGATAAGAAATCAGAAAGAGACCCATTCTGATTAAGAAAAAATGAAGATAAGATAAGAAATTGAAGATAAGATTTATGTACCTGTCCATCCATCGCACATTAAAGTGCATCCATACTCATCCCAGATCCTTTCAAATGATTTAATGTATGTTCGGATGTCATCAACTTCCATATCCAAGTACTTGTTGTATATCTCATATGGGGAAGGTCCCTCAACCCCTTTGCCAACTTCTTATATGGTCTCGATCATGGACTCATAATATGGCCCATTGGCAGCATTAGCATGGATACTGTTATAGAAAAACCACCTAGATGTAACTCTCCATATCTTCTCCTTACAAAGTTTTAAGTTCTTGAATGCAGCACTAATAGAAGGTTGTTTATCCTTCTTCTTGGTGAGGAAGGGATCTATTGGACCTACTCTAGGATCTCCAGCTCTAGTGAACTCCTGAGGCAGCTCCTCGCATACATTAGTGCTCATGCCGGCGCTAGTGCTCTCTTCTGCAGAAGGTGTGGAGCCACTTCCTTGTCCTCCATATCTTCCAATTTGCCGAAATAAGTCCTCATCTGCAAAGGACCGCCGGCTTGCTTCCATTGCACGTCGCAATTCAACTTTAAATGTAAAAGAAAAAAATTTAATCTACTATAACTATTTGTCTGAAAACGTTAAATGAAGAACATGAAAATAAGTTAAATAAGAAACTTACTTGTATCCTAATCATCAACATTTATAGGTTGATTATTTCCACCAAGCCGGACTCCAGCATCAGACCTTCGCGCTGGTTCAGACAATTCCTCTCGAATTTCCTGTCTTCTTCTGGCAGTACTTGCTTTGCTTGATTCCTTCTCCTTCATATAAGTTCGAAATTGGATCCTAACTTCTGAAGGAACTCGAGCACATGCTGCAACTTCACATTTTATTCCAGCAAGATATTGTTTGAATCGATAGACCCTGCCAGACGACCCGGTTGCAATATTTGCATTGTACCTTTCTCTGACCCATATCCACCGGTGTGCAATAACCCCAAACAGGATCAGCGCTAGGAGGATTCCCAGATGACCGCTCAGCAGCACCTTGAGATGCCATTCCTTCACTGCACAAGAAGATGAGAGATCGTGGAGCTTGTAATAGACTAGAAGTGACCTCGTGGGAGAGATGGAAAGAGAATTTTATGATCGAGAGAGTGGGAGAGAGAGCAAGAATGTTAGGAGGCTCAAAGGAAATTTGTGGAGCCTTAGGAGGGCCTTGGGGGGGTTTAAATAGACCCCCAAGGCCCAAACTAGCCATTGCTGGCCGTTTGGGAACGGCCAGCAACGGCTAGGTTGACCCCCAACGGCTAGTCAAACTAGCCGTTGGGGGCCGGGTAGGGCCGATCCGAGCCGACCCGGCCCAATCCGGCTCGGATCGTCCGATCCGAGTCTTGGACTCGGCCAGGTTACTCAGGATCGGCACGGACGGCCCAAAATCGGTCCGACTCGGCCGATCCGTGCCGAGTTTTTGAACCTTGATAAGAAGTGTCAAACAAATAATAGAAATAACAGGGGCTTAAATGAAAAGATAATAAAAGAAGGTTAGGAGCATCCCCTTCCTCTTCTTTCTTCCCAAATCTGATTGCTACATTTGGAAAGATAGGGCACCAGCTGAGCAAGAATTGCAGAATCTGGTAGTAGTTCTGCTCGCTGCCAAGTGCCAGCCAGTTCATTATTGAATTTTTGGATAATCAAACACCAATCTGCCGTTTTAACTTTTAATAGATTCATCCGAAAGTGAAAAGCCTAGACATTTGATTGGAAAACAATTGTATTATAGAATGTTTTGCATCTCACACTTCGATTCTACATGACCATAGCGACCTGCAAGTTCACTCTTTGAAAAGTTAATCTTCAAGCCTGAGAAGGATGGCTAAAGTAGTCAGGTAGGTAGGTAGGCAGCTAGTTGGTTATGTAGCTAGCTAGATCTCATGGAAGCAGTGCAGTAATTCTGACAAGGATGCCCGTTGCTGGGACAAGAAGATATCCCAGGAAGGGTATAGAACAATATTCTCATGGTAGCAGTGTGCACCACGTAGTCCCAAGAAGGATGTTGTCAGTACATGAAGATAGCCTAAGAAGGGGAGGTGTAACTCCCTGTTCCTTCCCTTCCCGGTCCTTTAATTAGCATCCTCCATACGGGATAGAGAGGTCGAGAGAAGATCAGTCGAACGGAGATAGTGCTAGACAAGAGAGTGATTGTTCCCTAGAGTCAACTTGTGAAAAGGTTATAAGGTATATAATTTTACTTATTAACACTAACTCCTGTTTGACCATAGTCAAGTTAATTGAATAGGACCCAAGTAAATGGTAGGGATTAAAGATTAAAAAATTAAACTATGCAAAGGCTAAAACTCAGATACACCAGATAAGGACTTATTCATAATTCATTATATACACAAAAGGATCGAACACCAAAAAACTCTTCAATATATTGTCCAGCCTAGTTGCTAGTTCTAATTTTATACAAGCTCTCTTAAAGTGAGATGCAGCCCCGGTAGGGAAAAAACTAGAAATTCTGGGCATCCAAATTTTCACCTACAACAGGAGGATGTGGAAGTTGAAGATGGGAGTCACATGGCACTTTCTCAAGGAAAATGACATATGCTGCATACCTCTCCATTTCTCAAGAGGACATTGCAATGTCCTTGTACTCATGTTTATCGGCATCCACGTATATCGATCAAGTTAAACTACCTGTTTCATGTGTCCAAGGTGAGGCTGTGGACATCTAACAGACTTGCAGCGTTTATCCCTAGAATTTAGGCTGATTGCTTAGATGGAAAAAAATATAATGCAATCATTATAGCAATGAAAGGGGTTGAAGGGCATGTGAGCTTGTGTACTATGATCCAGCAATGATGGCCCACAGAGGGGGTTAAATGAGTAATTGTTGCTCCATTAGGACATGGAATGGAATCACCCACCGGATAAAGGTGTAATGGATTATTTTTCATGACATACTATGGTCCACATGGTGATGTGGATGGAGAGAAACTCCATTCATTCAGGGGAGTTTCCAAGGACGACTCAGTCTAGAATCTAGATAAGATGAACCATAGGCTTTCTGAAGACATGGGTCACATACAAGGATGGCAGTACGAGTATCGGTACCAGTATCGGAGGGTACAGATACTAATACCGATACCAATATGTATCAGCCGTATCGGCCGCTACTGGCCAATAAAAAAAATATTCATTTTTTTCTTAACTATAAAGTCTGGTTCCAATACCCCCCAATATCGGTACCGGGAAGGGCCGATATTGATATCGGCCGACACTGCCAACCATGGAAGACTTCTGTTTTGGCAGGATTGTGACTATGATGAATGATGCATTTTTTCTTGAGCCTGGAGTCCTTTGCTTGTGTATAGAGAGTGTTGCACAGGGTTTCTGTTCAGGGGTGTGAAGCTTATACATCTCCATACTTGATGATTATTTAAATGAGATGTGGTTAAAAAAATTCAAATATTCCTGTTTCAGGTCCTTTCTTTCGCGTGGCATTACAGTCAACTCCATTTGGTGGACCAAACAGAGGAGACTTCTTCCTCTTGGCATATAACAACCGAAAACTCAGCATTGATATAATTCTTTTTTTTCTTAAAGAAATTAACTAATAATCAGATCACAAAGGCCAACTTTCAATCTGATAACACCACCACCTATGCCCCGCCCCCAACACACAAAAATACCATAGAACTATGTCCAACACCTGCAAGGAGACTGAAAGAAACACTGATGCAAAGTAAACCCATAAGTACCCTTGAGATACAGATAGGCACCAAAACTAGGGTTTGGGATGCCTACACAATCCCAAAACCTAAATGCAAATGGCCAAGCATGAGTCCATTGGTATACATGCACATAGAGTCTAGTGAAGCCTTGAAGGAATAACTTTTCGGAAATCTGGAAACGATAAACCTGCCCTTCATATCATAAAAGAAAATAAGGGTACAAGGGGTCTTTTACCCCAGAATTTTTGAAGAAAACGGAGAAAAAGATTCTGAAATGAAAAAAAAAAAATCACAGAAGAGGAAGACTAGGGTTGGGGGACAAAAATAAAAAGATTGAACCCCCCAAAGGCCCCCCCTTTGCTGCCCAAGGACAGCAGCCTGTTGGAGGCAGCAGCCTCAGACCCCTAAAAGAGTGGTCTGCCACCCATTGTGAGAGGCAGACAACAAGGGCTGCCGCCCACTATGGGCGGCAGACCCCAATGGGGCAGCTGCCCCTCTTTTCTGCATTACTTCATTCCTGTGACATATGCCTGCAATCTCTGCCTATTTCCCCCGCAGAAATTCTGAAAAAAAAAGAGAGAAAATTAGTGAAGGATGGGGCCCACACCTCGATAATTGAGCCAATGAAAAGAAGACCGTGGAGCTTCGTAGTCACCGCTTCATTGATGCCACCTATTGACTCATCATCACCAAGTGAACCAATCAAAAGCTGTGAAAACTTGGACCAATGGAAAGACGCCACGTAAGTAGGGGTGCAAATCGGGTTAGAGGAACCAGACTCCAGCCCAACCGTATTTGTTTTCGTTGGATGCAGACCATCGTCGTATACCCAGATTCGCAATGCGGAGTCCGTCCAATACTCGTGTATCACATGCGGACCTCCATCGGACATCCCCCAACCACCCAGATTAAGCCCCGAGTTGAAGAGAACCCAGCAACCAACGAAGTCTATCAGAAACCCCCAAATTGAAGAGAGAGCTCGGCAACCGATGCACTCTTGTCTCCGCAGATCTGGAAGCTTCTGGCGAATGATGTTGAGGAGGATGGGTAAGAGCAAATCTTCCACTTGCAGCATCATGGACCTTGCATTCTCCAGATGGGCAAATGCATGGTTGCGCTGATGGTGATGCTGGAACAATGGTGACAGCCACGGCGGGCGGACGGCTGCAAGACGCAGTGGGTGGGCGAAAGACATGGAAAGGACGCCGCTGTTCCCCTTGAGCTTCCGGAATGGTTAACTTTACTGCGGTGGTGGAATGGATGTGGCCGCTGCAGGGGCGGACTCGTGGAGGATGCAGTGTTCAAGCAGAGGAAATGGAGAGGATGCTGCTATGCCCCTTGGACTCCTACATGGTTTGCCTTGTAGTGTTGGAACGACAGCAGCCACCACGGCGGCGGACAGGTGGAGAATGCAGTGGGCGGCTGGCAGACATGGAGAGGACACTGTCGTGCCCCTTTGTGCTCCCAGCATGGTTCGCCGCCCCAGAGCATTGCGTCTCCCCAACCCCCCGATGAATGTGGATATGCAGGAGATCCGAACCGCTACATTGGATATCCACATCCAGCAAGCAGCGATCCGGATTCAGGCTTGGACCCGACGTTTCAGGTTTGATCAAAGTGTACCCGAATCCGACCATGTTACACCCCTACATGTAAGCAAGCCCATGTGGGGAGACGCAATGAAGAGCTGCCACTTGGCAAAATTCCACTGGCCAAGGCACCCCTTGGCCATCGCTATAAATACACCCCCCCCTCCCTTCAACATGTGTGATATACAAGGCCACTTTGAAAAGCTTAAACCCTCTCCCTCCTTGTTCTAAGGTGAGTGAAATATGAAGTGCCTCGCAGGGCTTCCGCGATGCATGCAATATTTTTTGGACGCATGACATGCTGCCCGCCACACACCCTATCTTTGTAAAAAGGATAGAATGTATATGATGTTGAAACCCTTTTTGACCCTCATCATGGCAATGTGATGGCGACGAGCCATTGAGGACATGACCCTCGGCCCACCACTATATGCGTGAGGATGGTGAGCCGTGGAGTAAAGACATTCAGCCAGATATCACACATCTGCAATAAGCAGCTAGCCATGGGTATAATCTCATAATGGCTTATGTGCCTTTGATAATATGGCATGCCGTGAACCGATATACTCCATCCAGGCTAAGAAGATAGGTGAGCCAATGCTGGCCTGTCAACCCATCGACAGCGGTGAGCTGCCACACAAACAGCCACAGATCTGGTGGTCCCTCGTAATGTGTGCATCACTCCTAATGGTGCATAATGCCCACCTCAATCAGCTAGATGTGTGTTGCATGATTTTCTAGTTTGCATTGATGGAATGAATATTGAGGGAGGATTTTCCCGTATGCAATAACACTTTCCACGTCATGCCTCAAAATCTGCACTATGCACAAATGCACTTCAATGCAATATGAGCATTCAAGTCAACAAGCAACATGCCCACCTTGCAAATGTGCAATATTTCAAGCCCGCTGTCTATATGGCAATGGTTTGCCACGCCTAGCACAATCATCATGTGAGACTCTCATTTTGATTATTAATATCTTTTTGATTTTGAAAAAATCTTTGTCGGATTTGAAAATCTTTAGAGAAATCTTAATTCTGAAAGGAGAGTTTTAAGTTTTGAAAACATATTCTATTTTCTTTTAGGCAGACTTTTAGGATTAATTCTTAAAGTCTAAATGACTTTTAGATCAACTATGGATCCGTGTTCTTGACCTCTCCCCACTAACCTCGGTCAGTGTTAATTACATCAATCACTGATTAGTAATCCTTGATTAACCATCCGGATAAGACTTGAAATAAACAGAAAACAAACAGAAGTTAAATGCAGCATATAAGTCATTTTTTTGTTTTTGTTTTTTTTAGTAAAGAGGAGTCCATGAGTATCCTTTAAAAGACACTTAAAAGATCTTAAAATTCTCACATAATGGTGAGTATCTTTGGGGAAGATTCTTGAAAATTATCCTTTAAGTATCCTTTAAAAGGATAGAAGATTATTTGAATTATTTTAGGTTATTTAACCAGTATAAATGAACCATGATTTAATAATTAATCTATCAGTATGAAACAACCACTTTAATTAATGGTTACCTTATTGATATAAATGAACAAAGGAATATTCTTATTGGTCCATCTATCAATAGGATAATCACGACTTCGTAGTCTGACCTCCAGTTAGGACAGAACCATAGAAGGCACTGATTATACCTATTGATAAAGATGAATCAATAATCATATCATTTGGTCACTCTAACAATAAGAGTGAACCATTGATCAAGTGGTCAATCCACCAATAAGATAGAACACCTAGTTTAGGCCATTCAACCAGTATGAATGAATCTGAATTTTTTTGTTGTTATTTAGAAAGAAGGACCTAAATTAACCAATCGATATAAAAAGGCCAAATTGATTTAATTGGTTGAATAACAAATTTGTTAATTTGATTTAAGAATTTTAATTTGATTAGTTAAATTAATTGATAGATTCAATTTAATTGATTGATTTGATTTAATTGATTTGATTAAGTTAAAGTGCTATAATTAACATGTTTTGTTAATTTAATTGCTTGAATAATTAATTAACAGGCTTTTGTTAACTTAATTTGATTGATTATGTAACAATTTAACAAGTTTTGGTTGAATTATTTGATTGATTGATTGATTAATAAATTTTGTTAACTTAATTAGTTGGTTAAGTAACAATTTGACTTGATTGGTTGAAATCTTGTTGATTTTAATTTATTAATATATTTTTAATAATTTAATTGATTGATTAAGTATCAATTTAACTTAATTGATTGAAATTTTATTGATTAAGTTGATTAAATAATTAATTAACATACTTTTTTTGGTAACTTGATTGATTAATTAAATATCAATTTAACTTAATTAGTTGATTAATTGTTTAATTTGACTAGTTAACTGGTTGATTAACAAAGTTGTTACATTAATTGATTGATTGGCAACTTAACTTAATTAGTTAAATTAACCGATTGATTAACAAATTTTGTTGGCTTCATTGATTAATTGCTTAATGAATTAACTTAATTGGTTAAATTAATGGGTTAATTAACATATTTGTTGGTTTGATTGGTTGAATTAATTGGTAGACTAAGTTTGTTACCTTAGTTAAATTAATTATTTGGTTGAATTAATTACTTAATTGGTTAATTTAATTAACATATTTCTTAATCTAATTAATTGAATTAATTTGATTGACTAATTAGCAAAATTTTAGTCTACCAAATATTATGGGAGAAGCATTTTTTTTAATTTCTTTTTATTCAACTTCTCTCTCTTTTTTAGATTAATCTGATCAACCTAACAATATGGAAGAACCATTTTTGTTTTTATTATCTTTTGTTTTTCTTATTAATCTTATTTTATTGAGTGGCCTACCAACCAATATAGTAGAGCCATTATTTTTATTATTTTATTATTTTCTATTTAATTATTTTTTAATATATTTTATTGAATGGCCTACCAACCAATATGGTAGAACCATTAATTTTAATTTTATGATTTTTATTTTTTGATTTTTAATGTTTAAATAGCCAACCAACTAATATGGAAGAACCATTAATTAACTTGTGATTTTAATTTAATTTATTAAGTTAATCCATCTTTTTAATGGCCAACCAACCAATATGGAAAGACCACTAAATTTAATTTATTATCTGTTTTTATATTATTTAAAATTCATTAATTCTTTGTTTCATTTAGGAAATGTTAGTTTTATTTTTATTTTCTGTTTTTATTTAAGGGTTATTAATTTTATTACCTTTTATTTTCTGTTTTCCTTTTACATTTTTATGTTTCATTAGTTTTATCATTTTTATGTTTCTTATTTTATTTAAAGTTATTAACTTTATCATTTACTGTTTTTTATTTAAGAATTATTAGTCTTATTATCTTTTTAGTCTTTTTATTTTCTGTTTTTATTTAAAGATTATTAATTTCATTATCTTTTTAGTTTTTTATTTTTTAAATTTTCTATTTCTTTGTTTTATTTGAGGATTATTAATTTTTTTATTTTCTGTTTTAATAATTATTAGTTTCATTATCTTTTTATTTTTTATTTTATTATCTTTATATTCTCTGTTTCTTATTTTATTTAAAGATATTATCTTTCCATTTTCTGTTTTTTTATTCTTACTTTTTAATCTCATGGCCAGACCAATCAATATGGATAAACCATTAGTTAAATTTTATTTATTTATTTTATATTTATTTATTTATTTTATGGCCGACCAATCGATATGGTAGAACCACTTATTTTAATTTTCTGATTTTTTTATTATTTTCTGATTTTTAATTTTATGGCCGACCAACCGATATGGTAGAACCATTTATTTTAATTTTCTGATTATTTTTTTATTTTTAATTTTATGGCCGACCAACCGATATGGTAAAACTATTATTTTATTTGTTCTATTATTATTTTTTATTCGATGGCCGGTCAACCGATATGACAGAACCATCATTTATTTAATTTTTTTATTTTTTTATTTTATGACCGGTCAACCGATTTGACAGAACCATCATTTATTAATTTTATGATTTTTTTTTGTTTGATGGCCGGTCAACCGATATGACAGAACCATCTTTATTAAATTTCTGATTTTTTTGTTTGATGGCCGGCCAACCGATATGGCAGAACCATCGTTTATTTAATTTTACACATAGAGATTAAACTACATGACGAAGTATAATTGTGAACTTTATTTCTCCAAAATAAAAATACAAGCCTAAAATATAGGCCTTGCTCTTCTTTTTCTCTTCTTTGCTTGTGCAGGACTTGGAGAAGGCTGCGGGCTGGAGCTTGGAGCAGGGAGGCAGCTTTGGAGAAGGCCGCGGGCTGAAGCTTCTGCGTTGGGATTCTCTTGGGGATTTCTTCTTCGTGCTGGTGCAGCCTTGGGGCCTCTTGTTTCTTCCAATCAGGAGCAGCCTTGGGGTTCTTAAGCGCTGGGATCCCAGGGGTCTCTCTTGGTGCCATTGGGGGCTTTTTATAGGCATGGAGGGGGGCGGTTACTGTGGCACGGTACTGTAGCGCACTACAGTAAGATAAAGATGAGAGGGAGAGAGATAGAGATAGAGATAGAGATGGAGAGAGATAAGGATGGAGGGAGAGAGAGAAGAGGATAGAGATGGGGATGGAGAAGGAGACCGGCTGGTCTCTTCTTTTTCCCTTTTTTTTATTTTCGTAATTATCCCTGGCCTCTCTCCATGCTCCCCTTTTTTTTGTGTTTATCCCTTCCCTTTCATCCCTATCTCTTCTCTCTCTTACTCCTTAAAAAAAGAGGGCTGACAAGGGGGCCTTTGAAGGCCGGCCAGACCCTACTTTCTCCCTTCCTTGCTCCTGGCGCTGGAGCTTTGGAGGCTGCTGTTGGAGGCTTCATTGGATGCTTGCAAAAGGCCTCTCATTGCAGACTTGTTGAAGGCTGTTGGTGGGGAGCTTGGAGCTCCTTGTTGCTGCAGATTTGGAGGCTTATAGTTGCAGATTTGGGGCTGTCTTGAAGTTTCTATTGCAGGTTGCTGGTTGGCTGCGATTGGAAACTTGTTGGTGGAGATTTGAAGGCTCCCTGTTGCAGGTTTTGAGTTGATCTATTTGTTTTTTCTTTTTGTTGCAGATTTTGAAGGCTCCTTGTTGCAGGTTTTGGAGGCTCCTATTGGTGCAGATTTGTTGCCCTCTTGAGGTTGTCTTGGAGACTTCGGGAAGCCTTGTTGCTGCAGATTTCTGAAGCTGCTGTTGGTGGAAACTTGAAGCGGACTTGTTGCAGATTTTGGAGGTCCAAGCTGCAGGTTTGCTGATATGCTCTTGTATGTATGCATCCCTTCTTTTTTTTGCATACACATAAATATCTGTGTATTCACATGCTTCTAGATACATGCATGCATATAGATCTTTTGTGTGATCCATATACACATACGCATGTGGATAGGTTTATAGTATATATTTTTTGGTTCAACACATCCCCAGATCACAAACACCCGAACGACACTTCAAAAAACATGCCAATCACCTATAGGCTTCAAAAAGACAAAACAAAGCAAATTGCACTGTGCTCTCACATGCGCCGTCAAATTTGGGTATTTCGAGTGAGGCATATGAGTGATGGACTGCCACTTGCACAAACACATGTTCATGTCTGACGCTGGACGGTTGTTCCTAGGGGATAAACAGTACAACCTCGAAAAACATGTCGTGCACGTTTTACATTAAACAAAGTTAATCAAGTTGTTCTTTTAAATGTAGCAATGTCACACGACATCGAGGTTCGACTCTCAGATGACAGGAACACCCTTTAACAATGCCTCAAGTTGCACGTCACATGGATGAATAGTACCTCAAGATGTGTGCCTTCAACGATCTCATCCAAATGAGCAAATAACGTGTGTCAACCAGGCACGACCCTTAGATGGGGCTTGGCGAGGCCAGGAGACGCATGAACAGTGCACCTTGGCAAGCATGTTGCATCCGTTTCCCAACTAAGGCTGGGGGTCATATGCAGCACATGAATAGTGCACATGAATAATGGAACATGAATGGCACATGAATAGTGCCACATGAATAGTACTTGTGAATAGTATTATGCACAATACCCTCATAATGTAGGGAACTAATGGGGTCCATGAAGTGTGCCGCACTGCACTCTCCGACATGATACATCCTTGTGGTGTGATGCCAATTTAACATTTATTTGATATGTTCAAAAGGACGAAGGCCAAAATCTTGATGTGAATTGCGATATGTGTGAGGAATGAGCATGGAAATTGTGCTGCATAGCAGCATTCAGGCTGACATTTACATTAAGAGCATATTGATGCTAGTCTGCTCCATTTTACAATTATTAACAAAACTGTGGTTCTATCCATTCCCCAAAAAAATGTGCAACTGCCATATGCATAGTTTTTTTCTTATTCAGAATCAAAAAAAGGATACATTTAAACACAATAATATATCTAAGAAGAACATTCAATCTGAAAATACCTTGGTTATGCTGTTATAGTAGTATTTCTTGCCATCATTTGTAGTTACTAATGTCCAGTCAGTACCAACTAACTTCTCCCTGTGCAAAGGTGACACTCATACATTAACATACATCTAACACATATATACAACAGAAAATTAAGAATATACATGGGAAAATATAGAACTAAATATTTATGTGGCAGAGTCCTGTAGTTGACTCAGATATAACTTCAATCTAAAACATAATGTGAATGTGTAATGCATTGTTATTTGAAACAGTTCGCATTTATTCACAGCATACTTCATGCAAGAAGCACACTTAACTGTTTAAAGCCTGAAGCCTCAACATATAAATAAGAGAGACTTAAGTAAAAATGAAACAGATGGGCCTAAACAATAAAAGCCATTCCAAGCTATTGTGTCACTATGTTGCTTACAATCTAAAATTAGATCAGGGTGACCTGACCAAACATTGTAAAGTAGCAGAAGAGACCGTTGATAGTTGGCAATCCTAAAAATTACACCCTAGATCATCTGCACCGTATAAGTTTCAGAATGCCTCAATTACAAATCTTGGGTTCCTCAAGATGATAAGCTATGATCACCAACTTGTAAGTGTTGACTGCATATTTCTGATGAACTACATCAATTTAATTTCACAAAAAAAAGAACAAATAGCAGCAAACAATTGTCAAACATACTTATGTTAAACAACAAGCTCAATGTATAACAGTTACTAAACACTAACATGATGACATCGATTGATGAGGATATTAAGAATTTGATGATAAATTAGAACAATGGAGGTCTGCTTTGGAATCCAAATGTTTAGGATTAGTCAAGCTGAGACAGAATACATGAAATGTAATTTCAATAATAAAAATATTGACCAAATAGATTTAGTCACTATCGAAGGTCAAGTTATTCCTAAAAGTAGCAAGTTTTGATATTTAGGATCTATTATTCAAGATAATGGAGAGATCTAAGAAGATGTCACTCATAGAATCAAGGCAGGTTCGCTGAAGTGGAGAAGTACTTCTGGAGTCCTTTATGATTGGCGGGTCCCCTTAAACTCAATAGTAAGTTTTATAGGACAACTGTGAGACCTGCTATGTTATATGGTTCCGAATGTTGAACTGCGAGAAAGGACCATGTGCAAAAGTTATATGTTGCTGAGATGAGGATGTTAAAGTGGATGTGCGGTAAGACTAGAAAAGATAAAATTAGAAATGAATATATACGTAAGGATTTAAGTGTTGCTCCTATTGACGTTAAGTTTAGGGAGAATAGGTTACAGTGATTTGGTCATGTACATTATCGTCCAAGTTTAGCACCAGTAAGAGGTGTAATAGAATTAGAGTGGAGGAAGGTAGAAGACATCGAGAAAGACCTAAGATGAGATAGTTAGATGTTGTTAAAAAGGACATGAAATTGCTACGTATTACCCTCAAGTTTGGCATTTGATAGATTAAGATGGTGGGACAGGATTCATGTAGCCGACCCCAAATAGATGGGATAAGGCTTTCATGATGATGATGATGATGAAGAAAAAGCAAAACAATATCATGATAACAACTAGTCATAAGATTAAACTTGAGAATAGAGTCTATCCTACCAGAAACTCAGCAAGCATACCATGAAACTGGAGTTGTCTGAACGGCAACTTTTCCTGGCTGCAAAACACCAAAAGGATTCAGTATTGAAATGTTCTATAACATGTTATGGATAATCTGTCCTGAAAAAAATATGCTCACTGCATGACTGCAAGTACCTCCTCTTTAAAACAAGAAGGCTTTTCGTATGTCGATTCACCCGTAAGTGAATTGTAGTAATATGTTGTGCCAGTGTCGGTCTTATGTGCCGTCCACACATCAGATTCTTCCTTCTTAATATTATCGTCATCCTTCATTGTGGTATCAGTAGCATGTTTATTTTCTGCTCCATCACCAACAAGTCAGCATAGAGCACAACAGAAGTCTAGTGTAATTTATGCAAGCTGAAGCCAGAAAGCAATAGTTACCACTGCCTGAAGGTGATTGTGCAACAAAATTATTCATCGGCTGAACAGATTCAGTTGATGCAGACTGTGATCCTCCAGGAACTACAATGGTGGAAACACCAGGAGGCTGTAAACTGGGAAAAGGAACATAAGGAGGAGGCATACCCTGCATTGGCAATGGAAAAGGAGCAGGAATGTTGCCAGGATATGGTAGAAAGGGGACATGCTGTAAGCTGCCCGCATGCGAAGTATGCAACCAAAGAGCCTGAGGCGGTGGCGCCTGAGGAGTAATTGATGGATAGGGTGGATATTTTTGCTGCTGAAGATTTTGTGGCATTGGCACCAGTGCAGAAACCGAATTCAATGGAGTTAAAGCAGGAGATGACAAAATGGGTCTTGCTGAAGAGTCTGGTTGTGCTGGTCGGATTGCAGCAGTAGAAGGTGATATAGAAGAAGCCAGCCTAGACGATCCTGGTCCAGCATTTCCTAGCATCCCAGGTGGCCTAGGAAATGATGTAACTGGAGCCTGAACAGTTGCAGAACTCAAATTTGGAGATGAAGGTACATTTGTGCTAAAACTCGGAGGCACATGTGCAGGCATCTGCATAGACTGGGAACTAAATGATGCAGCAGTAGCAGCAACAGGTTCTGCTGCAGTAGCATTTGAGGTATTCTGTAAGCATCCAAAGCTCAAATCATTGTCATGCTAGCAAGCAATTATCGTCTACAAGGACAAATGAAATGAAAAGAACAGTACCAAGTTCGACGACACAGCTTTCTCCATCGAGTCAACTACCCCAGGTTGGGAATTACCACTATATGAAAAGCCTGTAGATGTTGGCAACTGCACAAGTGTTGGAGGACTCTGCTTATCTGTTCCAGGTAAATTTGAACTTACAGCTTGAGATTGCCCTGGAATGGAAGATTGCAAGGACGGGGTAGCTGATGAAGCCATCAATGTTTTACCTTGCAGACTGGTGTTACCTATATCCTGGAGAACAAGAGTATGCCATTTAGACTAATATGTCATGGTAGAACACATACTCAATAGCTTACAAATAATGACAAGATGTATTGCACAAGAGGAGTTTGTGGATTACAGTGGAAGGTTGAAACTGTTGCCTGGTTGCAGGATTAACACTAGATTGTGAGATGATATTATACGAAAAAGAAGGTCTCAGTGCTGACAATTGCCCAGGAACCGGTGGTTGAAGAGCTGATGGGGGCACTGGTGGGGTTATCTTTACAACCTGCATTCAAATATTTGCATATGTCTAACAAGGAACAAGAAACAGACTTAAGAAAGTCACTCCAACCAATAATGACACCAAAAGAACTAGATACTTACAGGAGAAGACACTGATTGTTGAGGGTTCGCAGAGGTAGAGTTCCCCCTCGGAAAGACACTGTAAGAAAAGGAAGGAGCTGGGACAACATAGCCTGCAGAGCCAACAAACTTAGCTCGAACAGAGTCTTGTGATGTCTCCGTGGTGGCATCACTACCCCTCGACGTCGGGGTTGACAGGCCTCCAACAGCTGGGGGGCCATTAGTTGTAGATGTGCCTGAAAATGGAATTGGAGAAGCAGGAACTTGAGAAGTTAGACCTGCATCTGGACCTCGAAGAGGTTGTCCAGACAATGTAGAAACAACAGCTGAACTTTGTGGACCAACAGGTGATCCCAAAAGAGCTGAGTCAGTAGGTTGTGTCTGAGTTGATATACTACTCGCTGAAACCTGCCCTTCCTGTGGTGTCCAAGCTGAAGATGACATACCGTACTAAGCTGGCCAAAACAAAAACAAACAAAAAATCTGGAAACAGCAATTACACATTAGACAGTAGATATGTGCCAAATATTTTGAAAGGTAGTAAAAGTACAACAATTCAAATTTCACAAAATCAGAGCCATCTCTCTATATGACAACCAACTCTTCCTCTCCTTCCCTCCCTCTATATGCATACACATACATACATAACATATAATATAACATAATGTGTATGTGCATGTGTGTGTATAAAATATTACATAATATTGTAGGAATTATGAGAACCTTTACAAGTAGCCATGTATATATAACCCTGATTGTCCATAGTGTCTTTAGGTTTAATAAAGTTGAGAGTTCAAAAGATGTTGTGTTAACTAGGGCTTTCATAAGTTCATTATTGCAATAAGTTTTCTTCACAGCTCTCTTTTATCTCTGCATGTTTTTGAACTTTTTTACATAGTTAATAAACATGTCATTTACGAGGATTTCCATTAGCAGACTTCCTGCCTCAAACAGGTTGATCCGTTTTGGATGTGATGTCCCTTATGTATGCTCACTATGTGGGGAAAAGGAGGAAAATCTAGATCATCTATTTGTTGGCTGCAGCTTTTCTTTAGAGGTTTGCCAGGCTATTCTGTCCAAGGTGCACCAACTATGGAAGAAGAAGGATATGGTGGACTCTCTTCTGCAGCATTGGCTCCATCTAGTGGCTCCAAGGGCCTACCACATCACACAGTGGCTGATTCTTCACGCCACCCTTTGGGCCATCTGGGGGGGAAAGGAATAGGAGAATTTTCAAGGAGGAAGCTTCCGACTCAGATAGAGTTGTTGCTTTTGTTTGTGAGAAAGTTAGGGAATGGGTGCGAACTTTTTGTGTAGAGACTAGAGATTATTGATACTTCCTCTCTTCTTCTTTTTTTGCCCTTTTGGGGCGAGTGTAAGGGGGACACTGCCTTTGTGTTTGGCCTTGTACCCCCTGTGTATAGGGACTTTTTGAGAGCTTCATTGTAGACACTTTGTACAACTTATTTTCTTCTAAAGGAACGGCTCAGGGCTCCAGGGGAACTTGGAGGTCGCATGTTCAATTCCTAGGAGTAACGGGGTGAATTGGTATCCCGCAAGCCCACGCGCTTCCCGTGAAAGGATACCCGAGGTGTGTTTGACCTTCGAGTACCCTCGGCACTCCACTAACTCGGACCGCACACGGTTGCGGCCGGGGTGGATGTCGAGTAAGTGGCTTGCCAAGGTGTGTTTGACCTCAAAAATCTTTTTAAAAAAAAAAAAACTTATTTTCTTGTATACAATTTAGTTGTACCATCGACTTTCAAAAAAAACTTTATTTATCTAAGTGACGTTAATATATTGCCATATGTTCATTTACGTGATATATTTGGAGAGCAGAAATAATTGTATGCTCGTTGATATGATAATTATCTGTTCGTACAACGTTATAATTCTACTTGTTTATGTAATTTCTTGAGATATATTTACCCTATAATGGACAATGAGAGAGTTCCACAAAATTTTGCATAGAATTTGTAATGTTATCCGATAATTTAACTTTTATGTATCCCTTTCCAATAACTTTAAGGATAATGATAAGATGTAAGGGCATAAAGATAAAGATAAGGTTAAAAACAAACTTTCTATTTTATGGATAAGGATAAGAATAAAGCTATTATTCTCACCATTAAGTAACCTTTTTCATCCCTAACCTACACGTTTCAAAACTTGAATAGGTATATCATTTGATCTAAAGGCTTATCCACTTGCGTCCTCAACTTCTAAATATCTAATCTGCCAAATGTAATGGTCGTTATCGCACCTAATTGACTCATTGGTTTTCTCAAAAGATAAGACTAGAGGAATCTTCGTTTAACAATTACTCAAAATAAGTACACTACTTGTTCTTAATCTTCTTTAACACTCTTTAATCCTCACTCTTAGTACATCTAACACAATCTAAATCCTTACTCTGTTAGTCCCTTTGTTTAGCAAGTTTAAATATGTTTCTTTCACTCCCAAATTTTTTTATAATATAATTCTTCAAAGACCTCAACTTAGTTTCACTAGATACTTCCTTAATATTCATTTTTGCAAATTTGTATCTTTTATGGTTCAATCATTTTTATTCTTTCCATATGCTTTAAAATATTCACACTTCCTTTAATAGCCTTGAAATGTCATTACTTTATCACTGAGTTTCCTTCCTTGAAAGCTTTTTTACCTTTACATTCACCTAAGATTTCTTTAGATACTCTTCTTGATTCTTACACAATTAGCCATCCTATTTCCTGCTGTGTTCATTTCTCCATCAAAATTCCACATTTCTTATTTTCATAGATAGTTTTCCCACCATTTAATTAGGACAGCTATTCGCTACATCCTTTCTCTTCACGTTTGGAATGTGGACACCCATCACTGAAATTCTATGTTGAAGAACTAAACTTTTCTATGAACAACTTTACAATTTTTGCATAGTAATTGATCAGTCTGCCTAATAAGAAAATAGCCTACCTTTATGTTTTCCACTTTTGTAAGTTATTAAGTGCCCATCTCTCTTTTCAAAGTAAGTATTTGCAAGTATTAGAAAAGTATTTTCATTCTTCCACTATTCTCTCTGTGGCACACTACTTTCCCTTCCTAATGGGATTTCACTATAGCATATCTTTTTCCTCTCATTCTTAATGGACTCGCTTTGTTGATGGGAAGAAAAATCATCTTCACTTCATGTTTTTGCATATTTACAAGCCAAGAAAAGGTCTTAACATAGTTTTCATAAACTTGATCATCAATAGATGGAATAAGGTTTGTCACTATGCTAATATCGTCACAGCATTCACACTTTTTGGAATCAAATGATTGGTTCTCCCAAATTATGTGGTTCTAAACTATTCTCCATGAGTCCATGACAAGCATAACTGCACCTTAATCTGTGGCATTTTTTTTTCAATGCAGTATCAAACAAACCAACATAACAACATGCTGTTTGCATGAACTAAAAGAAAGAATTTTAACATACATACATACACACATATATTACTTTCACATTTACCTGGATTTATGAAGTATACATTTTGCTAAGAAGGTATACACTAAGTTTTAAGATACAAAATAAAATATGGAGAAATGGTGACAGTAAAGTCACTGTTTTCAGTTCCAAATAGTTTTAACTAGAAAACTAAAATTGGAGGCTTCTGGATCCTAATGCTCTTGTTTCTAGTACTTGTGTTCCTGACTCCTCCGGGGTTAGTTGGAGGCCTCTTTTCAGAAGGAATATGTATGAGGAGGAGGTTTCTGACCTACTGCAGCTCTTTGACCTGCTTCAAACTTGCCATCTAGATCGATCGGCTAAGGATCGA
This sequence comes from Zantedeschia hybrid cultivar, assembly GCA_030544215.1. Taxonomy (NCBI): domain Eukaryota; kingdom Viridiplantae; phylum Streptophyta; class Magnoliopsida; order Alismatales; family Araceae; genus Zantedeschia; species Zantedeschia hybrid cultivar. Next base: position 18,800,009 of record JARZZO010000006.1, read on the forward strand.
TGGTGTTGGATTGGGGATCACAAGCATATTTTTTTTGTCAAGTCGGCGTATGCTATTGCGGCTGATGGGGGCACTCAATATCCTTATTTTTCTGCTGTATGGAAGACGAAGAGCCCGCTAAAGTTCAAGTTCTCATGTGGAGGGCCTCTATTGATAGGCTTCCTACATGTGATAGAATGGCCCAGTTCATGCTGGGCATCCCATCACTATGCAGTTTATGTGGAGCTGAGGAGTCCAGGGATCACATTTTTTGTGATTGTCCATATGCTAGGGAAGTGTGGGCGCAAGTGTAAAAAGGTTGCAACTGCTCGGATGTTGTCTGCGAACCCATCGATCAGCTACTTAGGAGGTGGGATAGACCATGGGTGATTAAAGGGGATCGGATCCTTTGGTGGTTGATCTTGCATGCAACCATCTGGGCTATATGATCTGAAAGGAATGGACGTACTTTCAAGAGGGAGGCACACTTGTCGGAATTTCTTTTTTCTTTTATTTGTCGTCATGTAAAGAATGGGTGAGAATATTTTGCAAAGTGGATCATTCCAATTCCACTCTTTCTTCTCCTTTGGGGGTGGGATGATTGGCATTTAGGGTCATTTTTGTTGGGAGAAATTGTTTATTCTCTCCCCTATCTTTTGTATAGTTCCTTTTCTTCATAATACATGTGGTCCTACCCACTTTCAAAAACTAGAAAACTAAAACTGGATCAGCCTATGCTAGAATATCTTTTATAAGTTTTTTTTAGTACACAAGTATAACACATGTCACTTCCTGAAGCAAGATATTTTGTTCTTCACGAGTTTATTCCATACGCCTACTGTTCGAGTGTAAATGCACCCCGAAAGTTGTGCAACATTGTAAAAGTGCTGCACTCTGGATAGCAATAGATGTTTTGTGCTTCATATGACTTTTTGGAACCCAACCCTCTACCAAGACAGATATGGAAATGTCAAAGATAGACCTTCCCAGAGGAAAAAACATTCCTCTTCCACAAAAAGGTGAATAAAACCAGCACTAAAGACTACACCCACCGAAATCAGAGATTCCCAGATGTTTGCTTGCAGTTTTGAATTTAAACATATGATAGTCCACCATGCAACTGGAAAGCCCATTCCATCCATGAGACCAAGCCACTTAACCAAGACAAAGAACAAACTAAACCAAACAAATTAGAGCAACTCACCTTAACACAATCGACAACCTACTCTTCACACCTCAAGAGTTAGACAAGTGCGTCTCTGTCTGGAGCCCTAAACAGGGGGCGCATGCGGACAACTCTGGAACCCTAGATCGAGGGCAGGGCAGCGGGGAAGAAAACGAAACCGGTCTTGAAACGGAGAAGATCGACCGTGCAGCAAGTAGGGAAGAAGCTGAACAGAGTAGAGAGAGAGGGCGAGCATATAAATGGGGGATTGAAGACAGAGATCGAAAGCGGCGGGAGAGCGCAGACGAGTGCGGTGGATGCCTCGCCCGTCCAGTGCAGCGGCAGGGTGCGCAGGCGAGGACGAGGGTGAGGGCGAGGGGGAAGACCCTTTCCCGGTTCCAGCTCTCCAAGCTCTGGTTATATGCGAGGAGGAAAACCCTTGGGACCGACGAGAGGGGGGGGAAAGGGACGAGGAAAACGGCGCTTTGTGATGCCAAAATTCCGTGACTAAAATATCCGCCAAACCAGAAGGGTTTCTTTTACTGGACATAATCGGTCTGCCAAACAGGATGGCGGCATCGCTTTTACAGCTGCTCGGGGTTTGTGGGCCTTTTCCGACTCTGCCAAACGGTAACCAGATGAGCGTTGTCAAATAAATCTTTTCCTGGATTCTCACTGATAAGTGGGTACTTGGTCTGATGACGCAGAATGCAAAAAAATCCGGGTAATGCGGACATTTTTGAAATTGCGGAGTACAAAACGGCAGAAGCGAAATAACTGTAATTTTATTAGTTTTAAAATTATACTCTTAATTTTGGATAGTTTTCGACTGAAAATTAGAATTAGATAAAGAAGATGCAACATAAGCCAACATGATTTTATAACTCAGTAATTTATGATGTTTCAAGTGTTTGTAAAATAATGAAATTCTTATATATACACCTCTTAGAAACTATTGTTATAAATACTCTCAACATCTTTAGAAAGATTGCAGTTATATTCGTCTAGTCAAAATGTCGTGAACTCCACAAGAATGTATGTTAAGAAGATGAGTTTTACTTGCTGCACCAACAGTTGATACTGCATCAATTGTTGGTGCAATTTTTAAAAAAAATATGTCGGACCTCTTATATCTCATACTTTTGCTTCTTAATTAGGTCGATAATTATCAATTTAATAAGTTTAATGATTAATCTAACGTTAAAAATAATGAGAGGCATTGTAACACCTCTTCATTGATAGACAGATGAGATGAGATTGATGAAAGTCATCGGTGGTTGCATGATCACCGAACACTAGAGATTGACAACCTCGGTGCCTTAGTAAGGGCATTTGCTGCCCCCCAAATCCGGTCCAATACGAATTGACCCTCGTCATATTTGGAGACAGAACTATGGATAATACATATCATATTTACATATATATATATATATATAAAGTAAAAATTCACAAGGTGAAAAATCATTTTGCCGTGTAAACAACTCATGTTCTAAAGCCAGCATCAAAACTCAGTTATATAAGATTGAGCAAAACAACAAGATGTAACTTTTCTTAAATATTACATCGTAACTCATAACCTATTACATCATTTTGTCATACGAAATAAGTATTAAACATAAATCCTACAAGATCTTCATTAACTCCATACCTTCTCATTATTTCTAATCCACGCCTAGGTCTCTTGAGAAAAGGTTAGTAGTATTTATGAATTCGCTACTTAGTAGGCATCAAACCCAATATGTTTTTAAAAAATATATTTATTTTTTGTATCAATTTATAAGATATCATCATATATGTAAGACATGTTAGGGCCCATTTAAACAAATAAAAAAAGGAAAATTAACTAAGGGCTTGTCTGGACAATTATTTTTCCATTTCCAACAATAAACCTTAACTACTTGACTTTCATTTTCTCCTCACGCATAAGACCTCATTTTGCTTTCTCTCCCTCTTTTGTGTTCTCTTATGAGAATAATTACGCGTTGAGGTGCACGGGTGAGTTGTATATTGCTTTTATATATATATATATTAAAAAATATTTGTTTAAAGCATCTAATATAAAATTGGAGGGTACAGTAGTCAATAAGTTCAAGTTGCTCCGGAGCTTGTGATATATTTATTTTTGTAAAAAAATTGCATACACAAATAGAGGCATGAAAAAAAAAAACATTTTTTTGAAAGAAAAAAAAAACACCGAACTTGAAACTAACTTGAGCTTACTAGCAGTATCATCCGATTTTTTATCAGACATTTTATTTTATTTTTTAAATCTAAAAATATTTTTAAAATGCCCCTACTTTTTGTCCAAACTTATTTTCCAGTCAATGTACTTGACTTTCATTTTCTCCTCAGGCATAAGACCTCATTTTGCTCTCTCTCCCTCTTTTGTGTTATCTCATGAGAATAATTACGCGTCATGCCTGAGGTGCACGGATGAGTTGCATATTGTTTTTTTTTTTTATATATATACTAAAAAAATTAATTTTTTTTAAAGCATCCGATAAAAATTTGGAGGGTACAGTCAAAGCTCAAGTTGGTCCGGAGTTATAGAGGCATGAAAAAAAAAATGTTTTTTTGAAGGAAAAAAACCGTCGAACTCGAGACCAAGTTGAGCTTACTAGTGATATCATTTGATTTTTTATCATACACTTTAATTTTTTTAAAAATCTAAAAAAATAAAAAATGAAAACTGGTCCCAACCCCATGCACATCATTTTTTAAATTGTTGGTTTTCTTCTTTTATATATATATATATATATATATATATATATATTTGGAGCATCTAATCAAAAATTGAATGACACATTGAATAACCTCGAGGTGGCACTGAACTTAAGATATATTTATTTTTTGATTTTTTTTGCATACATAAATCGAGGTACATACGAAGAAGCTATTTTTCTAAAAAACAAATATATAACAAACTTGGGGACAACTCGAGCTTGCTGGCAATATTATCTGATTTTTTATCATATGCTCAAAAAATTAAAAAGATCTCCCAACTTTGTCAGGGCACATGACCGGATTAATATTACTAGTATCACGTAATGTATAATTAGTTTTCGGTTACACGAATTGTAATTTTTTTTCTCGATAGAAAGAAAGAGAAGAATGTTAATTAGTAAGGGGGAGAGAGAGAGAACCAGGTTAGTTATGAATGAGAAAAAAATACATTAATTACTTAATTACTAGCATGACAATCAAACAAGCATGTTATTTTGAAGGAGACTCGCGAAGAATTCATATCTCTTAAAGAAAGTTTTTTTACATATAATCCCCTACATTTGTTGACATTATAAATAAGTCTTCATAATTTGATTATTTACAAAGAAGCCATCACAATCTACTGTGAAATAGTGAAAGACCCCTAAAGCTTACAAATAAATATGTGAGAGTGTTACAAAAAACCCCCTAAAAAGATTTATTTGTAAGAAAGTTGTAATTGTAAGAGTTTATTTGTAAATAATTATATTAGGAAGATTTATTTATAATATCAAAAGATTATAAGGGCTTATATATAAAAAATCCAAAAAAAACAGAGAAAGAGCTTCAAAAGCTTGAAAAGTGTAATCAGACACCTTATAAGCTCAGTTAAATTCGATGACTGAATTTTTTTTTGCGACTACTATGTGACCAATAAATTAATTATATATTATATATTCCGATCATACTCCTTAAAGGGTTTGGGGTTGGATTTTTATTTTTTATTTTTTTTCAAAATTATTAATTTTTTGGGGCATTTGATCAATAATTGGATAGTGTCACCAATATTTTTTATTTTAAAAAGAAAACATTATGTATACTTTGTTTAATTTTTTTTTCTTATTTTTTAAAGTAGAGAGATGGATTCTTCACAAATCTCCTTCAAAATAATATGTTTGTTCGGTCACTATCATGATAATTAGCGTGTTTATGTTTCTCTCTCTCGTAACTACTTCTCTCTCTTTTTCTCACTTGGTAACTAACATTATTCTCTTTCTCTTCCTTGAAGAAAAAAAGTTGTATTATTTATGACTGATAAATAATTATATATTACATATTACTGATAACATTAATCTGGCTATGCACCTTAATGGATTGGGGGAAGATTTTTCCTTTATTTTTATTTTTTTAGAATTTCTGATAAAAAATCGAATGGTATTACCAATAAGTTGGAGTTGACCTGAGTTTGTTATGTATCTATTTTTTTAAAAAGGAACATTTTTGTACATGCCTTGATTTGGGTGTACAAAAACTTATTGACTGTATCCTTTAATTTTTGATCGAAGAAAAGTAAGTACTTGGAGTGTTGAGATTTGTGGTGGGCGACCGAAAAATAAGTGCCGAACCCTGACAGGGCCTCTTAGTTAATTTTTCTGAAAAAAAAACTTTCTTTTATGAAAAATAGTCGCTCGAGGGAACACTTCCGTCATCATTTGTGGCTTTTGGGCTCTCTCCACCGTCTCTCTCTGCGGCAAATGGTCGAACTGTTTGCTCTCGCACCGCAGGTTCCACTCATCCGCCAGAACCCGCAGCACAGGTTCCACTCCCACCCGCCACCCAGATGCCCCTCGCCATCCCGAAACGTCTTTCCTCTCTTCGCCCCACGCTTCTCCTCCCTCGCCGCTTCGTCACCTCCACTGCCACCTCCACAACCACCCCGTCCCGCTGCTTCCCTTCCCCGGTCCCCGTCCACGCCCAGCAGAACCCCCACGACCTGATGCGGGAGGACCCCATCGAGGTCTGCTCCGAGCTCTGGGTGCGCTCCTACGCCCGTGGCGCTGCCCACCCCTTCGCCAACCTGACAGGCTTTCTCAAGAAGTTCGACCTGTGGGTGCTCGCCTATCAGCGTTCCTGCGCCCACGCCACCGGCTCCTCCTTCCCCCCCAGCAGCGCCATCCACCTCCCCACCCTCCGCTCTCTCCTCTCCCTCCAGCAGGCCGTCCTCTCCGGCCGCTTCCTATGGGGCGCCTCCACCCACCTCCACCTCCGCGCCCCCAACGACCCCCCTTCCACCAAGCCCATCTCCAAGCGTAAGTTTAAGCTCCTCCTGGAGGCCGCCGGGCCGCCCTTCCAGGACCGGGTCGTCCAGGAGCTCCTCCTGCTCCTCCTCGAGCCCGTCTTCGAGCCGCGGTTCTCCGCCAGGTCCCACGCCTTCCGCCCCGGGCGCTCCGCCCACACCGCCCTCCGCACCATCCGCAGCAACTTCGCCGGGTATCTCTGGTTCATCCGGGGGGACCTTACCGGTGTTTCGGAGGCCTTCGAACCAGATGTGATCGTGGGCTACTTGGAGAAGGGGGTTAAGGACCGGAAAGTCCTCGGCTTGGTGCGCTCTGCGTTGAAGACGCCAGTGAGAGGCGAGTCACAATCGCCGGACAAGGAAAGCGAGAGCAAATTGGCGACGAAGAGGATGAAGAGGAAGATGTTGAGGTTGAAGAGGAAGAAGAAGTTGCTGAAGGAGAATGAGCCCAAACCTGATCCTTACTGGCTGAGGGCGTTCTTTAGCTTTGCGCCAGAAGAAGCTGCAAAGGTCCCCAATTACGGCCACTGTGGAATCCTGAGCCCATTGCTTGCAAATGTTTGCCTCAGTGAATTGGATGCTTGGGTGGAAGAGAAGATTGTCAGATATTTCTGCCCGTCAAAGCTCGATTCAATATGGAGGGAATCAATCACTGATGGCTGCCATAACCCTTCATGGCCGGAGTTTGTGCCATCGAGTGGGAAAGAGAAGACAAGGAGGATGGACTACATCCGCTATGGTTCGCACATTTTGATTGGGATCAGAGGCCCCAGGGAGGATGCTGTGGAGGTCAGGAAGGAATTGATGGAGTTCTGTGAGAAGACATATGGAAGGAGATTGGAGAATACAAAGATAGAAATTGAACATGTCACACGGGGGATCCAGTTCTTGGACCATATAATTTCTCGGCGGGTGATACGACCAACATTGCGATACACAGGCACGGGAGGCAAGATCATAAGTGAAAAAGGTGTTGGGACATTGCTTTCTGTGACAGCAAGTCTGCAGCGATGCATCACCCAATTCCGGCAGCTTGAGCTTGTCAAGGGAGACAAAGATCCAGAGCCACTGCCATGCAACCCAATGCTCTACTGTGGCCAGGCTCATACAAATTCTCAGATGAACAAGTTCCTTGAGACCATGGCCGACTGGTATCGTTATGCAGACAACCGAAAGAAGGCTGTTGGATTTTGTGCTTATGTCATCAGGAGTTCAGTGGCTAAGTTATATGCTGCAAGGTACAGACTGAAGTCCCGTGCAAAGGTGTACAAGATTGCTTCACGTGATCTCAGCCATCCGTTGAGGGAGAGGACAAGGAATGATGCGCCAGAATATTCAGATCTCTTAAGAATGGGATTAGTGGATGCGATTGATGGTGTTCAGTTCTCCCACATGTCATTAATTCCTTCGTGTGACTACACTCCATTTCCAAGGAACTGGATACCTGATCATGTGCAAGTACTACAAGAATATATTAGACTACAAGACGCAAAATTCTTTTGTCAATTACTTAAGTCAGTAAAAAGGCAGGAACTGAGTTTGCCTCAGGATGACCTATCCAAGATTGTCTGGGACTGTAAAGTTTGTGGTATCCGAAACCTTAAGTTGCATGGTAATGCAGAAAGACTTAGCTTTCACGAGGGTAGAAGTGAAAACAGATCTCTGTTACTGGACAAGCCCATTCTTCATGCTGCTGGCCATGTTTTTTAATGGTGTGTCTAAAATATCTGCAAAGTCTATTCATAAATGATGACTGAGGCAGAAGAGTTCACTGCTTTTGAAATGTTGCCTGGTCGCGGACAGAAGCCACATGAACAAAGCCAGGACTCAGGAGCCGGTATGATGGTATGTGCCTTCTGCCTGCTTATGCACTTGCTTCTTCCTTTTCCATTACATCTCTCTCTTATAGGGAAGTTGGATATTCTAGTGTGATGTGTTTCTCAGCCCTTCTGCTTTACATTCTTTTACAAAATTATGAAATCTAGAATTGATGCACAAAAGATCTACTCTCTGTGTATTTCTTTTCCTCTCATTCACATCTCTTTCATCCTGTTTATGTTTGTATGATAAGTGATATGGTTATAAAGATAAACTATATCACTTCTTAGGTATTATCACACAAAAAATAAAACTAGGACCTCATAAAAATAAAGAGCATATGATCCATAAATGGCAAGTGTGAGATTATGATTGCCAATGTGATCATTGTATATGCTGATAAGAGATTCAGAATTTATCTTTGGGATCATTTCCCAAAAGCTTCTTCCTCCGCTTAAGGCGTTCAGGATAACATATCACTAGATGACAGTAGGGAGGGTCTAATGTTTATTGGGTGACGATGGTGGGTATATATATTGGAGTCATACCCATCTCAACAGGGAATGACCAATGGTTATATGAGTGCATCTTTCCTTTTCTCCATTCTCTATTGCGGGTCACTGAAAAATATGTTAAATAACTTTTATGATAATCCATAAATTGAGTTGTCAGTAGGGATTATTTACATTCCTACTGATATCCTACATACACCATCCCATTCACTCTTCTTTGCCTATGCATGTCATGCAATTTCTCTTATTGTTAACAAACACAAGTAACATATAAAGGGAAACGATGCAATATGATTTCATATATTAAATTTCCTGATTTTAACCCCGATCAAATTTTCCAATCTTGTCCTTTTAATTTAAACCTTCTATATTAGTTTTAAGATGTATGTGGCCCTTATGGACTAATGCATTTGAACTAGAATGAAATGCATGTATCGTGAAACGGCGTGAATCCGATGCAGAAACATTCAATAGAGTAATAACAGTCACATATGTTCTTACATTCTTTCTTTTTCTTTTAGTGGTACTTTATACTAGCATAGAAAATATAAAGATACTTACTGTCAGTCTTCAATATAAGGTCTTGGGATTGAATCGTTCATCGTTAATCTTTCACTTGATCGGTTGTATTTCTCATAGTCAGAACTTGATCAATTGTAAAGTTCATTAATCATTTATAAGTCGTAAATTCTCATCCTTTCGATCATAAGTGACATGAATAACTATGAACTAACAGTCGTAATGGTGAGCAGGTCCCTACATACCTCTCATCTCAGCCTACCCAGTCCGATAAGTCTCTTGAAACCTACTGGGTAAGGCTGGAAAGGGCTAGGTTGAGTCTACAATTTATCCCTCACACCCTATTGCAGCATCCATGTCCCAGCTTATGAGTGCACTCAAGTAGGAACTCCGTCTCCTATCCAGCCGAGGTCTTGAATCTGGATTATGGAACCGTAACCAAAGAAAAGATGCTCCGTGCCTCGACGCCATATATTGTTAGGGAGCTTACCATACGTGCCGTTGTCCTGCTAGTTATGATGTCACTTATTTTCTTTATAGAAAGAAAGACAAATCATCGTAGAAAAAATCGATCATATATTTCATAAGAATTTATTTTCATTAAAAAAAGCTTCCATGCCAAAATTTCATTTTCATTATCATAATCGTGTTTCATTTTTATCGTCGTAGAGGCTTTCATGTCTCGTTTTATTTCATCATCTTTTATTCTCCATAATGAGGTCATTATAACTATGAGATTTTCTATAAGTCTTTATATTCTATAATATATACATATACATATGTGTTCATAGTACACTATAACTTAAAATAGTTTTTTTTTTTTAATGAATCATCACGGAACGATTGTTTGTTATTATCATAAAGGTTCATCATCAAAGAAGGCTTCTTAGCCTTCATCTAATTTTCTTTCCTTTATTTTCTAAATTTCTTAATCTGTCTTCCCCTCTATGGGGTTATCATAGTCATGGAGCTACTTTATCCTTTATATTATAAACATACATAATACATGTGTAGTTTTAAACATCTTTTGGAGTTTAAAGCTCCAAATCTTTATTTATATTATTCACAAAATCAGATGCATAATAAAAAAAACCACAATAAATCATACTATGCATGCTTTCTAATATCAAATTCGATTCATAATTTAACCAATCCCATTTTCATGTAAGTTGTCTTATTTTCTATAAAATCTTCATAATAATAATATTTGGAAGGACATAAAAACATGCTAAATAAACTATTGTGCATTTACAATATCATGTCCATTATTCATTTTAAATTCTCCCTTCATGGCTTTGATCATAAACATCACAAGGTTAGAATCCTAAGAACATACTCTTATTCATACTATAACATGCTCAATATATGCTCAATATGAAATATTTATAATCTATAAATTATTCTTTACTTGCCCTTAAATCTCAAATTATCATATCATAATCTTCTTCCTAAGGTCATAATTTATTATACATTATAGTCCCCTAATGTCAAAAACTGAAAGGAATTATCAGGGGATTATCACCCTACCTTTTACCAAGAAGGCCGCCGCCCATCACTACCTCGCCGTCACCGGACCACTGCCGAGCCGCCGCTGGCTACCACCGGCTGTTTCCCCTTCTCCTTCTTCTCCCTTCTCTTTTCCACTCTCTCTCTCTCTCTCTCTCTCTCTACCTCCTTGCTGGCTGCCCCTGCCAGCCCCCCCTTACTCCTTTTCTATAGAAGGGGAAGGGCGATTGGTGGGGGGGGGTGTGAGGCAGTGGAAGGGGCCCGCCCCCTTATTGGGGGCGGTGGCCCCTATTGGGCCACAATTGGCCTATTAACCAGGGCCCATTAGGCCCCGCTAACAGTCCCCATTTTGGGCCTTTAATTCAGGTCCATTTAGGCCCTTAAATTTGGCCCATCAAAGCCTCTAATTAAAGCCCATTAAGTCTTTAGGTTTAGGCCCATTAGGTTAAAGAGAAAATTTTTAAGTTTAGCCCATTGTCTTTTATTAATTGTACATGTGCCCCCATTTCTTTACAAAGTAATAGATAATGGGCCTTTTTCAACTTTTCAAAGATACCTTTTTGAACCTTATATAATTTCAGTTAAGACCCTATTAAAATAGTCTATGATATTGTAAATCTTAAACTTTTAATAATTATGTTTATATTTTTTAAGGCTTTATAAATATGCCCTTGAATTTTTTGTGGGGCCTTACAGAACCGAAATTTCAGCTTGATTTGATTTGGATTTTCTGTTCAAACCACCTAGTGAACACCCCTAGTTAGCAATACAGTATTTTCTTTTTTCCCACTTGGATGCATCAGTCAGGCAGGAAATTTCAGATCCTAATCAGGAGGTGTGACAGGTCTTGGCGCTGTACCTTTTGGTCTATTGGAAGTCCATGACAGACCACATTTGTTCATATGGAAAGTGAAACCACATAGATAAGTCTAGTTCCTTCACAAGTTGATATACCTGAATTATCCATGTTAAGGATGCAAATGGTAACCAATGATCCAGTTATTCGACTATGAGTAATGCTTCCTGCAATGCCGCACCCCCCCCCCCCCCCCCCCCCCCCCCAAAAAAAAAAAAAAAAAAAAGGAAAAAAGGAAAAGAAAAAGAAACTGCAATGGGGACATTGCAGTTGTTTTTTTTTTTTTTTTTCAGGTGGGTCCCGAGGTATCCTAACCGTCTGGAAAGTGCAATGCCCGATCAAACGACAAAAAAAAACCTGAAAAATAAAAAATCGCGCATTGCACTGTACGGACAGTTAGGGCACTTAGGAGCCGGTCTAATTTTTTTTAGCAGCGGCATTGTAACAAGCATTACTCTTTGAATATTTGTTAGCTTATAGGTCAGTTAACGGATACTCTTTAAACTAAACTGCATAGCGGATAAGGTAACAAATACAATTTTTGTTTCCCCTGATAGAATACATATGGTACACTAAGATCCAATTATCTGACCGATTATTAGCTTATAGGATATTAACGGATTAAACGGATAGATTAACATATACGGTCATGGGATCTAAGGTAGATCTGCACGGAATCCGACCTGTTTGCATCCCTAATCATGTCACTGAGGTACATATGGGGCTAATCTCAGGAAATTATGGCATCCTTGTTTCCTCCTTTTTCAAGTTTTTGCTGGCATGTGCTTTTTTTTTAAAATTATTTGTGGCATGCTAATGGACGATGATTTTTGCAGTTGGTATTCAGTTGGCGCCCTTCTGTTCTTGCTGTCATATGTCTTCTAGTTACAATCCTGATCTTCTTTGTTCATCTTGCCATATATCTTCTGATTAAAAACCTGATCATCTATTTGATCTGTTCAGATTGCTTCTAAACTCTAGCATCCTTCAAGTAAGTTTCATCCTCATCGCAAAGTGATGTTCTGCTGGCCTTTCTTTTCCGCACCGGTTAAAAAGAAGGCATCATCAGCAGTTGTTTTAGTGGAATGGTGGGAAATGATCCATGTTTCTGAACCACTTAGTTGAAATGGTTGGGTGCTGATATTGGTGATGGTGTTGATCATTATCCCATGGTGAACATCCTCGCAGGTTTCAAAGCTTAATATTGGAAGCACGGAAAGGTAGGTCAGGCTTGGTGGGTGGCGGCAACCGTATTCATGAGTGGCCACGTAATCCTGGCTTTCTCAAACTCTTATTGGCACTTGCACCCAACGCAGGGCTTGGGCAATAGGAGAAATCCTCTGATTGGTGTTCAAAAAAAAAATATACTGTTGTAGGTGACTCAGCTTGGGGTGCATTGAACTCCTGGGCAGGGTTTGCCGTACCGGATCGACTCGTGCCGACTCGGACAACTCGTACCGTATCGACGAATCCGAGTCGGTGTGACTCGACCGAGTTTGTACGATTTGACCATGCAACTCGTATGAGACGGCACGAGTCGACACGAGTCAACCCGACTCGTACCGGATCATGGGAGATCCAAGTCGGTCCGACTCGTCTAGTCGGCGAATCTTGCTCTTGGGATGGATGGGTTCATATTAGGCAGCACTTCTGCATACCGTTAGAACACTATCTTCTAGATGGACTTGCTTACTGGGACTGCAAGGGTTTTCACCAGACAAATCTCTCCTATTGAAAGACTACCTGCAAAAGAAAGGGTTGCAGCTACAAAGCTACAATTGATAATAGCAGCTGGCAGAAGATCACACCATTCGCCCCCCGCTGGCCTTTGCTGGCTGCTTTCCTCAGTTTCTTGTCGATCATAAACCGTATTGTATTATCATTGTTGACTCCTACATTTATTGGATTTTATAACTTAGTGGGTTTATTTCATCAGGTTGTGTGTCCATTTTTAAAATAAAATTGGAGTCGATCAAACAGAAGTTGAACTTCCATTTGTGGCCCTACTTGTCGCTTTCATCTTATATTATCACGAGTCACAATTCAAAATGACAATCTTAATTTAGAAAATCAGAAAAATAATATGCATGGATTTTATGTGCCGTAGTTATCTAGATGTGTACTATAATTTAAAATCTATTTGTCATTATGAGCATTTTGTAAAACTTATTTAACAATAAAGTACCTTTTTCAAAAAGCTATTCTAAACTTTCCGAATCTATTAAAATTAGAAAAATACATATAGCAACCCTGTTACCAATGCATCGGCCATCTGACCGATAGGATTGGATGAGGCACGGCCACTATATCTCCCTGCAGGAAATGCGGCAGCATTTAAGTTAAATCAACTCCAATTTGTTTGCAGAATAGGAAGTTTTGATAGTTTTGTAGAACCCACTAGCGGAATAGGAAAGATAAACAATTTTTGGATTTAAGGTCGAATTGCTTATTCTCCTTAGTCTAGTATAAACAATCTTAATGCGGTATAAGCCATTAGGCCATCAAATTAGAATTATCTTTATTCTAAAAAATAAATGGCCTTGTTCTTCTCTAATTCTGCAAACAAAGTAGAGCTTAACTTTTGTACATCGTCCCATCAGTCAATAAGAGGAGCTCCGATTTGCTAATAAGAGGAGCTCTGCACATAGGTGTACCGCTATGTAACAACAAGCGATGCAACAAGTATTTCTTTTAAGAGAAAGGCTTGCTGCATCACTGGTGATTTAGAATCGCTTGGCGGTATTTTTATTTAGTTTTTTTTGAGCTTTTTTATGTAGTCTCCGACCAATGTACATGATCTTACAATCCAATATTCAATCAGACAATTCTAAAAAAATTGAAAAATAAAAAATTGACCCCAAAAGAAGAGTATTGATCCCAAATGAACATTTGAGGTTGGCTTTTGATCTTTCAAGTTTTTTTAAAAGATCGTCCAATTAGAGATCTAACTATCCAATCATGTATGATAAAATGAAAGCTACCTAAAAAAAATTCAATCTTTTTTTAAGAATTGTTTGTTTCAATGTAAAACTAGGTAATTAATTAGTTTCAACATTACTAGTTTTAAAACCAGTGAAACTTTGTGGTTATAAAATTAGGAAGCACTTATTCCGTTGCTTGTAAAACAAAACAACAGAATACTTGGATCTTATTATTTGTTTTATACTGAACCTTTCCTGTGAACCAAAACAAGAAAGCTGACTAGATAGAATTTTATTTCACATTGTTTTATCATAAATTGAAACAATTATTTTAAATTAAGCTATTTTATGTGGAAACAAATGACCCCTAAAATGAAAAATACCACCTGCGGCCGGCGGTGCAGCAAAGTTGTGAACCATTTGTGAAACTGTAGGGGCCGTTTGTTTTAGCGTAAAACAGCACAATTTAAAACAATTATTTTATTTTACGGTGTTTTCAATTGTTTAGAATGTGTAAAACAATGTAAAGTAAAATCATGTATGAACCTTGTCTGCCCACTTAATAGTCCAATTCTCTTGTTTTAGTTTACAGCAAAGACCGACTGTAAATTAAATAAGAAGATTCAAGCATCCCTCTTGTTTTGTAAAACAAAACAACCAAACAAACATTCCTTGATTTTAGAACAAGGAAATCTCACTTGTTTTAAAACTGATGTTTACAAAGTTTTACATAATGGGTTGTTTGTTACAGCGTAAAACAACGTAATTTAAAATAATTAATTTTTTTATGGTGTTTTCAGTTTTGTGAAATGATGTAAAATAATGTAAAATAAAATTATGTCTGAATCTTGTTTGCCAACTTGACAGTCTAATTCTCTTATTTTAGTTTACAGTAAAGACTTACTGTAAACCAAAATAAGAATATTGAAGCATCCTTTTTATTTTATTTTATAAACAACAAAACATATATCTTTTAATTTTAAAATAAAAAAAATTCACTTGATTTAAGAAGGATGATTCTGAAACAGGTGATTTACAAAGTTGTACACACAAACAACCCCTAAAACAAAGAACCCTAAGTCTGCAGACCCCGGACTACATATACCATCCTTAGAGACATGGCATGCCCTATCAATGCCATTCCCACCGTGCCTCCCATACGACCGGCGTCTCCTTCCCTCTCTCCTCCGCCGGCGTGCCTCTCCTTCTCTCGTCGGCACGCCCCCACCTGCCGGTGTCCCGTCCTTGGCCTCCACAGCCGCTCCAGGGCTCCCAGCTGCCGTCTGCACCCTGCACACCTCCGCCACGTTCAGATGGAACGCCCGGATAAGAGAACTGGAGGGCTCCGCCGCCACTCCCTCGCTCTCCCTTTACAAGCAGATGCTGCTCGCCGGCGCCCGCCCCGACGGCCACACCTTCCTGTATCTGATCAAGGCCGCCGCCGCCACCACTGCCACACCCGGCGCAACCCGTTCGAGGATTTGGGAGTCAGAGCAGATTCACTCGCACACTGTGAAGAATGGGTTTGAGCTGAATGAGTTCGTGGCGACCGCTTTCATGAGGTTTTATGTGAATGTTGGAGTGGTTGGTTGTGCACTGAAGATGTTCGCGGAAATTCCCCAGCCGGGGTTGGTTTCATGGACTGCGATGATCCAGGCTCTAGTTTCCTCGAATTGTCCAAAACTGGCCTTGGAGATCTTCCTTGAGATGAGATCCGTGGGAGGGATGCCTGACCCGGTGGCGCTGGCTGTCGTTCTTTCTGCGTGTAGCCAGATGGGAAACTATGTGACTGCAATGTCGATTCATTGTCTAATTTACAAGAGTGGAGTCGAGATTGATGCGTTCGTGAGAACTGAATTGATTAGGGTTTATGGTAGTTCTGGGACGTTGGATTTTGCCCGTCAGATATTTGATGAAATGCCCGACTGGAATGTAGTGGTTTGTAATAGTATGATTCACCAATATGTCGTGCACGACCAGGTGGATACCGCTTTTCAGTTGTTCAGGGAGATGGACTGTAGAGATGTCATATCGTGGAACACTATGATGTCGGGTTTTTCTCAGGCAGGAAGGTGTGGAGAGGCCTTGGATCTATTCCATGAGATGGAAGTGTCCTGTGTTCGGCCTAATAGGCCGACATTGTGCACGGTTCTTTCGGCTTGCGCTAGTTCCGGTGCTCTGGAGACAGGCATGTGGATCCAAGCATACATAGAGAAGAGGCATTTCAATGAGGATGGCTTGCTAGATTCTAGTCTAATTGACATGTATGCCAAGTGTGGGAGCATTGAGAAGGCACTCCAAGTGTTTGAGAAGATTCCACATAGAACTGATTTGTACTCCTGGACTTCAGTGATATGCGGGCTTGCCATGCATGGACGTGCGAACCATGCGATTCACCTCTTTTGCAAGATGCAAGAAGAAAGTGTTAGACCTGATGATATCACCTTCATTGGAGTATTGAATGCTTGTGCTCATGCAGGACTGCTACATGAAGGGTTTCACATTTTCCATTCGATGCAGACCGACTACGGTATAACACCGAAGATTGAACACTATGGGTGCATGATTGACCTTCTAGGCCGAACAGGCTGCTTGAAAGAGGCATATAATCTAGCCATCACGATGCCTATCAAACCCAATGTGGTTGTATGGGGAACACTACTGAGTGCTTGCAGAATGCACAATGATGTAGATATGGGGGTGGTTGTAGCGAAGAAACTGATTGAGCTGGACCCATCTGATCCGTGGGCTCGAATAATGCTGTCCAACTTGTATGCAGAGGTTTCACTGTGGGAGGGGGTCATGAGACTAAGGAAAGGGATGAAAGATGTGGGAATGAAGAAAATGCCTGGATGTAGCTCAATTGAGTTGAACGGCAAAGTTCACGAGTTTCTTGCAGGAGACAGCTTGCACCCAGAACACGCAGAGATACAATCAATATTAGAAGTGATTGAGACTCAAACAAGAACAAGCTATACTTCAGTTCTCTTAGATTAGCTCACAAGATATCATAAGCTTACATTGAATGATCGTCACAATATGAGGAGCGAAAGCCCACCTTAAGTTATGCCATAGATGGTCTCAATGGCTGTGAGCCAGGAGAACATGTTAGTTGTAATCCAACTACCAGTATAAGAGTCCACTGGAAATCAGCTTTCCTGGAAGACGGATATTGGTTGAAGTGAGATGGAAACCAAGGGTAATTGGTTTGAGGTGGGATGGAAACCATTTCAAAGGAGTGGAACATGGAACGAGGAATGTTGGAACATAATCAGCTACGAAGGGAGATTGGTCGAAGTGAGATGAGAGATCATTCGAAGGAAGGGAACATATGAATGAGGAATACAGGAATGTGATCAATGATGAGGAAAAAATGTTTAGACACCACTTTCTTCTACTTCCTTACTCATTTCCTTGTATTGAAAAAAAAACTGAAACATTTATAATGGAATCATTCTATAAAGATTTTAAATAATTCTTGATGCATACAGAGTCGGTTACCAGTGACAACATTTTCCATGAGACTGAAAGAACAGAATTTGGAATAGATAATTGGTAATTTATTTTATTTGCTTTTTCTGTTCCAGATATTTTATTTGCAGATTACTTCTCTTTTCTTATGGATTGTTTTATTCAAAGAAATGCATAAGAATGAAAAAACTTCATCATTCTCTTTTATAGTTGGGACCTACGGAGCATCTATCCTCACCTATCTTCTGAGGGAGTTTTACTTGCTGCACCACGCAGCAGTGCATGCAAACCTAGTTTTTTTTTTTTGAATTTTTAAAGTCGATCCCATCTTCAGTTAGACAACTTGATTTTTTTTAAAAAAATAAACAATGAAATCCAATGAACAATAAAAAAAGTCCTTAATGAGCCGATCATTAGTTGAGCTCAATAAACTAGGGCTTAGTTTTTAATTTTTTGGTCCGCCCAATCAGAAATCATGTTGTATATACATATGAAACATGATGAAACTGACTTCAAGAAAACTAAAAAAAATTCTTTTGGATTTACGTGCATTGCCATGTGGTGCAGTTGTAGTAAAACTCTTTGAAGAAAGCCACATCTGTGAAATGTACGTCACCCCATTTTAACGCTAGTGAAAGTAGATGGTGATTTTTTCTATGCTCCATGCTTCCTCAAACATTCATAGGAGAAAGTTAACAATTGTGAAAATCTTATTAGGGAAAATAAATAGTAAAAAACACCATAATTGTATCTTTGCCCTAGCTCCCCCGGTGCTCAAAAATGCATAATAGAAAGTTAACAATTGTGGAAACCTTAGTAGGGAGAAAAATGGATTTTTTTTCATATATACTCTTAAAAATATCATAAGTGTGCCTATTAGGGGTGTTAGTGGGCAGGCTCAGTCGAACTTAGCAAAGCCCAAACTCAAGTCCACCATGAATACTCAAGCCTAAGTCCGATCTAAGCCTATTTTTATATGTCAAAGCCCAAGCCCAGCCCAAATCAGATTTCGGGCTCGTGCTTGAAGCCCAAGGATAAAGAATATTGCTTCCCAGGTCTAAAACATAACTTGTCAACCTAATTTGATGAGTATGTACTTATTTATCTTTCTCACAAAATAATTGAACATAATTGTACATACACTATAAGTGCCTATAGTTTAGGATAAAAAGAAGGATACAAGAAATAACTAAAACTTCAATTGGTAAAAATTAACATATACCCTGTGCTTTTATAGTTAAGAAAAAGCAATAGACACAAATGATTTCAATGTAAAAATTAGAAATAACAAAGATCGAACGGACATAAATAACCTAGGTAAGGCACCATTATAAAGGAAGCAGGGTCATCAAGCCTTCGGACGTGGGCTTAGCCAAGCCCAACCCCAGCCCAAAACATGAATCGGGCTTCAATTTCTTTTAAGTCCGGCCCAAAACTCTTTTGGATTCAATTTTACTATCCAAGCTTGATTTTTAGGCATCGGCCCGGACCGGGCTTTCAGGCTTCGGGGCCACTAACAGCCCTAGTATCTATACTCCCAACTCCCACGTTTTGTTATCAATACCCTTAATTTTTAAAAAAGTTACACTTATAGTTCCCTATCAAAATAATGTAAACTCCAACTAAATATACCAAAAAGGTTCCGTAAAATCCTGATAATGTCATGAATACATATGTAAAATTCTAATGAATTTAATAATATATTAATGAATTTGGGCATAGATGTGCTTGACGTGGACAGGAAGCGCCTTGTGGACAGGCATACGGGCAACCACATGCACCCCTTCTTCTTTTTCTTCATCTTTTTCACTGTCCATCTTCTCTCTCCTCCGTGAGATATCATATTTTTAGGTGCTTTTCTTCTCCACCTCATGTAAAAATCCACACCGTCCAAGTCTCTTTCTCTCACACATGCGTGTCGTTGAAATACATGCCACCGGTCCTGCCATGCCATCCAATTAAGATCGAAGTATCGGCACGTTTGATGCAACCTGACTGATCAAGCATTCTTGGCAGCATTCTTTTTTTGTTTTTTTTCCCCAAAATATGGAAGGTTGAAAGGCAGGTCAAGAGAAGAGAGGGTAGGGTCCATCCATATCAAATTGCTATACGACGCGAGCAGTTGGCATGGTCCACCCACGCGCCTTCTATGTCCTAAATTTTCCAAGCGGTGGGGTCGGGAGGAAGGGGCACCGCGGTGGGGGTCCGACCAAGGTTCCGCAGGACCCATATTTGAGTCTATATTCTAACATCATGAGTGGATATGCACCCACAAAGAATATGAGTCCTTCAATTAACTAGAGTTGTTAGTGACTTTAAGCTCACATTAGATTCTAGAAAAAATTAAACCGCCTATAAGAAAAGGACTTCCTATCTCAATGCCTAACTTTTGGGGAAAGATAAAAGATCCATAACAAATAGTGTTTGAACCCAACCTTTGTTGGTGACGTATCAATACACCCTTACCTACTGTGCATGAACAGACGTAACTTCAATCCGCACCTAGCCGACGAAGGCTTTGGCTTTGTAAAGGAGGAGATATTGTTGCAGGTGGATAGTGTGAGCACCGAAGGAAAGTGAGTCCCTCAACTAATTAGAATTGCTAGTGACTTTAATCCCATAATAAATTCTACAAAGAATTGGACCGACTTATAAGAAAAAGAGCCTCCTACCTCAATGCCTAAATTTTGGAGATGAACAAAAGGTCCATAACAACATATAAATGTTAAGACCCATCCTCAAAAGTAGTCTTCGAAAGGTAACTCGATTCATCTACAATCAAGAGACACCTACCGCCCCAACATAGAACATCCATTTAATCCAAGCATACACAACGAATTCTTTTAAATCATATACTGAAATTCAATGGGTACTTGTTTAAAACAAAATAAATCAAGCGGCGAGTGAAGTCACAGAAGTGATCCACTAGAGCTTTTAAACAATTGCCACCTGAATATATATTTTCGAAGGAAAAGAACACTAGTTGAACAGATACCATGCGTAGGGCGTACAAACTATGGTCAAGAAAGAACTCTTTGTGGTCCTTACCCCTCTTTTTATGACCTCGATATATGACCACAAACATATGGTCTCAACTTAGTTTGGGCTAAACGCAACTTCAAGTTTAGGAGATGCATGTGATACCAAATTCTTTGCAAGCCCAAAATGTCAGCATGGTGATTAACATCATATTTTTTCTAAAATTGAAATGCGAGATCACATTTCACACTAAATTAAAGTTTGTGTGCACAAGATAAGGGAAAACAGATGATTGAGAGGTGGAAGAGACTCAATACTTTGGTTGCTAGTTCCAATCAAAGGCCTTAAATTTAGGCTTCTGTAATTATACAATGATTGGCCACGCAAATGCTATTTTCCTTTTCAAGGAAAAGACCTATGGTCAGCCATGAATGTTAACATTTTCTACCTATGGGATAGTCGTATTGCGTATATTGTGGCTGAACTTACCAATATAATTGGGAAACTCAGACTGAAACTTCGCTGTGAAGTGTCCTTCAAGCCTGAAGGCAAAACAAGCTCAATAGTCGATGTAATTATTAAAAGGAGGGTTCGAGTAACACAGAATCGTGTCCCAATATTCCTTTTAGTATGTAAAATGATATGAAATGGTTCTCTCACCTTGTTGCAAGTTTATAGTATATGGTTTCTGGGGCATTGTAGGTGCGAGCGTTTGCAAACATTCTTTTCACATCAGCAGCGAACATCTCCAGTGTGACATAGTACTGCTCTTCCACTCTCTTTGACATTGTCCTTAGATCTGCGGAACAACGTGAATATTGAGCGCAAGCATAAGATCTGGAATGTTTACAAGTTTGATGGTACTTTAACTAGTAATGAGCCACAAGAAAGATCATTGCATGCAGCAGTAAAAAATACAAAAAGAAATCTGTTTTATAATTGTCGTAGAAATATCACATGAGAAAGGTTCGCCTTTAATAAACCCCACTGAAATCCTATCTGCAAAGGTCCAGGGAAATGATGCAATCAGGGAACATCTGGCACAACGACTTGCTAAGAATAGTCAATAACATATATGCTAACAAAAGAATAGTCAAAAGTGGAAGCTTCACCTGAAAAGCTCACTGAAACTTGAGTCGACTGTAGGTTCAAAGGAAACCACACAATAGAAACTGACAGACCTTGCCAGCCCTAACTTTACCAAGTCTCCCTTGGGAACCTGGGCCCGTGTATGTAATCAGAAGTACGAACCCTCCACACAACATAAAAATCCAATCACCACTTTTGTGCTCCCTCAAAAGGAACCCTCCCCAAAGAAAAAAGGGGAGAAAGATCAAGAGCATAGATGAAATGGAGGGAAAACCAATACCTCGGACTGGAAGGCTGATTTACATTCTTTCTCATGCAAAATGCCTAAGAAGTACATATGCACGTAAGACATGAAGCACCCGTACTTTACTTCACAGTTCCTCATTTGGGCTCTACATCCACTGAAATATCCAAGAAAATGGCTGCACTAGTCTTGGGAAAATGTTTCCCTATGCTCAGAATAGATTACATAAAACATAAAAACTCTACTCCAGACCGTCCTTCTAATGTCTGGAAGGACAGTTACTTTCAGAATCACACAGGGAGCCTCTGTAACCTCCTAATTGTACATTCACCTGGAACAATTATAAACTAGAGAACCCTAACTCTAATAGAGTAACACTTGCTGCACCGTGCCGGCACTGCCATTAGATCGGACAGCAGCGGGCGGTGCAGAAATAAATGATATAAAAAAAAACTTGCCGAGCTGGGGGCCTCCCCCAGCTTGGCATCTGTAGTGTCTGATATTTGATCGGACGGTTAAAAAATTTGAAAAAAAGGGGGATCGCACACTCATGTGATCCAAGCTGCTCGCACGATCTGACGCTGCACTGCATGCGGTCCAGCAAGTATTATTCACTCTAATATAACCATGAAACAATTTATCCCTATGTTGTGCCAGATGTACACTAATTTAGCTACATAAGATAGCAACATAAACATAAATGTACAAAAATTCCTATCTAAATTCACACTCTCTGCCCCAGAACAAGAAATAGAGAAAGGAAGAAAGATCCTCACTCAAGCAGTTAAAAAGGAAAAGAAGTACAGAATTGCTAAAGGAAATTGCGGGTTGGCATGAAAATCACTGCTCATCTAGCTGTCCTTATTTGGACTCAGTGTTGTCAAGGCGGACGCCTAGGCGTCGCCTAAGCACATAGGCGCTGTTCACTGGACGAAGCGGGCCAGCGCCTGAACCGGACTTCAAAAAGCGGCCCAGGCGGTTCGCTTAGGCGCCCAGGCGGTTCGCTCAGCCCGCCTGGGCCGCCTAAGCGCTCGCTGGGTCAGTCCATTACCCGGCCGGGCCGGCCCAAACTACCCACGGCCCATTTACCCGGCCGGCTACCATCGTTAAATAACCCCGACCCGATACGATCATCTTCTTCCCCCTTTCGACCCCGGCACCCCCTTTCGCTCGCTCCGCTAGGGTTCACGGCGTTCGCCGCCCTCGCTCGTCGCGACGCCACCGTTGCTCGCCGCCGATTGCGTCCACCGCCGCCGGCGATCGCCTCTGTAACTGCCGTCGTCTCCTTTGCCTGTTGCAGCTGGAGCTGTCGTCGGCGAGGCCTTCTTAGCTGCCGTCATCTCCGATTCTCCGGTGAGGCTTCCATCCCCTCTCTATATCACTCACTGTCTCTGTGTCTCACCCTCTATCTCCCTGTCTCTCTGTCTCCATCTCTTTGTCCCACTCTCTCTGTCTCACTCTCTCTCCGTCTCACTCTATTTCCCTGTCTCTCCGTCTCCATCTCTCTATCTCACTCTCTCTGTTTCGGACCCCCACTCTCCGTCTCCCTCTCTGTCTCCATCTCTTTGTCCCACTCTCTCTATCTCCCTCTCTCTGTCTCACTCTATCTCCCTGTCTCTCCGTCTCACTCTATCTCCCTGTCTCTCTGTCCCACTCTCTCTATCTCCCTCTCTCTGTCTCACTCTATCTCCCTGTCTCTCTGTCCCACTCTCTCTATCTCCCTCTCTCTGTCTCACTCTATCTCCCTGTCTCTCCGTCTCCCTCTCTTTGTCTCCATCTCTCTGTCCCACTCTCTTTATCTCACTCTCTGTCCCGGACCCCCACTCTATGGCTCCCTCTCTCTCACACGCCCACGCTCTCTATCTCTGTCTTACTCTCTCTCTCACACCCACACTTTATGTCTCTCTCTGTCTCACTCTCTCTCACACCCACACTCTCTGTCTCACACACCCACACTCTGTCTCTCTCTATCTCTCTATCTCCCTCTCTCTATATCTCTCTATCTCCCTCTCTCTGTCTCACTCTCTTATACCCACTCTCTTTCTGTCGTACCCTCTCTCTCAGACTCTGTCTCACTCTCTCTTACTCACACCCTCTTTCTTAGACCCACTCTCTCTTTGTCTCTCTCAGACTCTCTCTCTCTCTCTCAAACCCACTCTCTCTCTTTCGGGCCATATCTGTCTCTCTCTCACTCACACTGTCACACACCCTCTCTCTCTCTCATCCTGTCTCTCTCTATCTCTCTGTCACAGACCCACCCCCTCTCTCTCTCACCTTATTTGTTTCTCTCACCATCTCATGTCACAGACCACCCACTCTCTTACTCCTTTTTATTTGTCCCATGCCAGATTTTTATCTTTAAAATTTAAATGGAAGAAGAGTCAGGGTCGCAGTCCGCATCCGTGCAAGGAATGTTAGAGAAGAAGAAGGCCAAGTCAAATGATCCGGGATGGAAGTATTCCTATTGGCCGGATGAAAATGATAAAAATAAAGTGAAGTGTGAACTTTGTGGTTTGGTGACAAATGGGGGGATCAAAAGACAAAAAGAACATTTAGTAGGAGGAATCAGTGATGTAAAAAAATGTCCAAAGACAACAAAGGATATTTCTGAAGAAATGTTGAGTTGGATGGCAAAAAACAAGAAAAGAAAAATTACAGTCCAAGAGTTTGTGTGTATAAATGAATCATCTGACGAGGAAATTCCCCCCAAATCGGATAAAGGTTCTTCATCGTTGAAGAAAAAGCCAAACAAGGGGCCAATGGATGCTTTTGCAAAGATGAGTGCAGAGGACTTTGTTGAAGCAAGGAGACATGGAAAGAGGGTTCAAACAACTTTGGAGAGTAAATGGAAGAAAGAAGAAAAATTGAAGCTTGATGAAGCTGTAGCCACCTGGTTTTATGAGGCTGGAATTCCTTTTAATGTTGCAAAGTTGAAGAGTTTTGAGGTGATGTTCGAACTTGCGGGGCGATTTGGACCGGGATACAAGCCTCCAAGTTATCACATGTTGAGAGTGCCTCTCTTAAAAAAAATGGTAGAGAGCACACACCAGTTGCATGATGAGTATAAGCAACATTGGAAGACTTATGGTTGCACCCTCATGTGTGATGGATGGACTGACAAAAGGCAGAGGAAGTTGATTAATTTCTTAGTGAATTGTCCAGAAGGGACTTATTTTATGGAGTCCGTTGATGTTTCAAATCGTAAAGAGGATGCATACCTCTTATATGAATTGTTGGATGCTATGATTGAAAAAATTGGAGAAGAATATGTGGTGCAAATTGTGACAGATAATGCTTCATATAATATTGCTGCAGGAAGAATATTGATGGAGAAGAGAAGAAGATTGTTTTGGACACCTTGTGCTGCACATTGTCTTGATCTCATGTTAGAAGATTTTGGCAAATTAAAGGCATATAAGTGTGTCATTTCAAAAGCCAAGAAGTTGATTTCATACATCTACACACATACACGTTTACTTGACTATATGAGAAAAGAGACAAAGGGAAAGGAACTTGTGAGATGTGGAGTTACAAGGTTTGCAACTGCTTTTCTTACATTAGAAAGGTTGCACGATGATGTTGTAAGGAGAGGCTTGCGTAGGTTGTTTGCTTCAGAAGCATGGCATAATAGTGCATGGGCAAAGACAACTATGGGAAAAAACGTTGCTTCTTTTGTCTTTCAGGTGAAGTTCTGGCATGGTATTGAAGATGTCTTAAGAGCCTCACAACCAATTTTGCAAGTTTTGAGATTAGTTGATGGAGATGAGAAGCCTGCCATGGGATACATGTATGCTGCCATGGAATATGCAAGGCAACAAATTATTGTAAATTTTGGTTCAAAGGAAAAAAATTATCAACCCATCTTGAAAATTGTAGATAAAAGATGGCAAGATCAAATGCATCGTCCACTACATGCAGCAGGATATTTTTTGAATCCCAAATTATACTTCGAGGCCAAATCAAAAGATGTTGCTAATGGTAAAAAATTTGAGAGCAGTTTTTATGAATGTGTTGAAAAGATGGTGCCAGAAAGAGATATACAAGACAAAATAAGTGATCAAGTTGCAGACTATATTTGTGGAAAAGGCTTATTTGCAAAGCCAATGGCAGTTAGAGCTTATGAAAGGAGGCTACCAAGTGAGTAAATTCTTGCAATCTCTCTTTATTGCTTGGTATTTTTTTGTTTTACAAGTTAAATGATTTTACATTATACTAGAATTACCAGTTAAATTCTTTTTATAGTTGAGTGGTGGATGCAATTTGGTGGAGATGCACCGGAGCTCATGAAGATAGCCTTAAGGATCTTAGGACTTTGTTGTAGTTCCTCTGGTTGTGAGCGTAATTGGAGCACATTTGAGTTTGTAAGTATTTAACTTGAGATATATCCTTAGTATGTTTTTATTTTTTTCATTCAATTTTCAGATTTGAATTTCTCTAGTTGTCTTTGATTTGTCTTTTTTATTTATGTAGATTCATACAAAAAAGAGGAACAAGTTGGAGCATAAACGATTGAACGATTTAGTGTATGTTCAATACAATCGGCGCCTTCGTGAAAGATTCATAGAAAGAAAGAATCATCCAGAGAAGAGTGATCCTATATGCTTAGCAGATTTGGATTGGGGAAGTGAGTGGATGACGAAGGACGCATAAGATTTGGTTCATGATGATGATAACGATCTCACATGGGCAGCTGTGGACATAGCCATGGGAGCATCTGAAGAAAGACTCAGGAGAGGCAAAATGCCACAAAGAGGAAGTACTTTGCAGCCCATGCCCATGGTTAGTGATGATGAAGAAGAGAACCATTTAGATCAGGAAGAAGAGGCAGAGGAAGAAGATGATGATGATAATGCATCTTGGGAGTCAGATGGCGAACATGATGATGAAGATGATGGGGACGAGGATGGGAACATGGCTCCTGAGAATGCACCATTTGGCTTTAAAATTTAGAGAACTTTAAACTTTATTTGAATTAGTTTTGTTAGACATTTGAACTAGTCTTATTTGTTTGCTTTCTTGAGTATTTAGTCTTAATGTGTTGCTTCTTCTTTATTTTATGCTTAGTGATGGATGTGATATTAGGACTTCATGAACTTTATTTAATGTAATGAAGTTATCTTCTTTTATTATGTGTTTACATTTTTGCATCATATATATATTGTTGTTATGAGTATTATGTTGCAGATTTTGGAAGAGGAACTCCATAAATATGAGGTTAATATTTTATCTTTGAAATTTTGTTTTTCTAATTATTGTTCAGTCACATATTTAACTTTGGTACTTTATTGTAATATTTGTTTTCATGTTAATGTGATATTATTGCTATTCTCTTCATATTTTTTATATTAATGTTAAGTTATTGTGATATAAAATATATTATTTTGAAGTGTACGCCTAGGCGACGCCTAGGCGGGCGCCTAAGCGCTTAGGCGGTCGGAGACCCCGAGCACGCCTTGGTCCGCCTTACCGCCTTGACAACTATGTTTGGACTCCAACTCATAGTTGCCAACTTGAGAAATGAAAGCTGGAAATGAAGAGAGAACTGAAAGTGAGAAACATCCATAAAAAGGGAAACAATAAATGATTATGTATATCTTTGTGCATGTGCAAAAGAAACAAGAAGTGATTACATATGTATATATCCGTGTAAAGGAAACAAGAAATGATTGTGTGTGTGTGCATTGGGGGGGGGGGGTTAGATAGACAGACATACGCACACAATTAATATTTGACGATTACATGCTTCTATGTAGATAGATAAGTAGACACACAATTAATATTTGATGATTAAAAGTCGATGAATATACTTTTTGATACTCAAAGAGCTTTTCAAAGGAAACAATAAATGATTCTCTGTGTGTGTGGGTGGGTGGGGGGATAATTAATATTTGATGATTAAAAGTCTATGAATATGTTTTCTTGATACTTAAAGAGCTTTTTATAAGTATTATCTTACTTACAAACCTTTTAATGTGTCTTGACCTTTAAATAAATGCCTTCGTTGTAATCTTGCATTTTTAATATTTTAATATTTAGATTTTAATATTTTTGTTTATGTTTATAATGTTTAAGACGTTTGTATAATGTTTTATTCCAACCCAATCTTTTTATAGTTAACTTTCAATAAAAGGGGAAGTTACAATCTGCCCCATTACAAAAAGCAAAGAGCCACTCTTTCACCCTACCACAAATGAACCTGACCACACTCTCAGGCGCAAGCACTTCAAAGATCCCTTTGCTCAAATGGTGGCATGAAGGATCAGCCACCACATTTGACAGTCCTGTTTGGGGAAGTAGCAAGTTTCCCGAAACAGTAGGAGGTCCTGCGTGGAAGATATTTGGGGGATCTGCAAACCCAGCTTTCCCCAGGATCATCTACCGGACCTCCCCAGAGAAAGAGCAGCCAATGGATAGATGATTTGCAGACTCCTCTAGGTTTCCATACAATGGGTGTGTGGGCGACAAAACCCTCCATAAACCGGGCCAGTCTATCCCGAGCAGGGAGCCTAGCTAGGTTCACTGTCCACATGAGGATCTTGACCTTCAAGGGAGACTTGGGCCTCCCGATCTGCTTGAACAAAGGAAATCTTAAACCCTCATCTGCAATTACCATGTAAGTGGATGGGACTGGGAAGTCTTCCCTGGCATCCCAAGACAAACTCCATGCCTCCTGGGAATGGCAAATGGAGAAACCCTGCAGACGGCTGATGAGCTGGCCAACATCCTCCACCTCCTCATCCTTAAGGTTTCTTATGAAGGTAGGGGTCCACATGCGCCCAAAGTGAGCAGAAGCAAAGACCTCAGCAGCCAATGCCCTAGGATGGGAGGGGATGTTGAAAAGCCTAGGAGTAGGGAATCTGTCACAGAAAGGTGATCCATTGCACCATCTCTACAACCAAAACAGGCATGTCCCGCCATCACCAAGGACAATCTGGATGCCAGCCTGAAGAACATTACTGCAAGAAAGGATACTAATGCGGGACGTAAGTAAAGGTGATGAGTGGTATCAATTAGTGCATCAATACAAGCAGCACACATAAGAGCAACGATGTCCGACGTCATCCAACAATTCCAAAATAATGACTACGCTCAATTTTCAGCGCATAGCCATCCCACACAAGATCCAAGGCAATGGATCAAAGGTAGCTAGGAACTACCCATGTAGATTAGGGGCACTCCAACATATCAATATGACAGAGTTCGGGATCGGGTCAGGTGTTCCTCACAGTTCTCTCAAACACCAACAGCAATATCTCTCAATAAAACAGAAGCCAAGAAGTCAACAGATTTGGCCACTCACTCATCAGCACAAGCAGACCTCAAACAATCTAAATGAGCAAATAAATTCCCCCAACATAACCAGAATAAGAACAGTGCACCAACCTGTAAGGGTAGCTAAGACAAATCCAGGAACAAAGAACCCCTCCATGGCACCGAATAACAGGCCCAAACTGTGCTGATACCGAATCAGACAATTCACAGCGAACAGGGTGGTAATATCTCACTCTACAGCTCGATGAGATCGGGCTATTGGCTGTGCTGATCACTCCCACATGAGAAGACCATTGGAGCTCTGCTCGTACAGGACGTCTGCTGCTGAGATCATGCCAGACCTGGGTCCACCTGGCTGGCCTCCAGGTGGTGTGGTGATCGCTGCAGATGGGCACGGCATGGCTTCCAAGCAACTAAGCAGCATCAAACACTGTAGATCCTCAGCATGCAGCAGATTTGAAGCATGGCTGACGCAAGCCTCCAAGAACGTCCTCTAATTGGTGGCCACTTTCTCACAGTGACAAAATCACAAGGAGAAAGGAGAGGGCAGAACAGAAGTGGTGGGAGCTGCGGGTCCCAATGCCAATCTGCTGGTATCACTTCCTCGTAGGTCACGGATGGCAAGGAAATAAGACAAATCAAGGGCACTGGTCATGATGGACCCATGCTGGGACCTTCCCTCCCTCGCTGTTTCAATAGAGAGTAGAATAAGAATGCGAAAGGTGGAAGATGCGTATGTGCTGAACAAGTTGAGGGTTGCAGCTTCAAGGCAGAAGCTGGTAGGGGGGGAAATGTTACCATTAATATAATAACAATCAATGGACAGCAATGTATGGACCATTGGACACCAGGAAAGTAATAAGCAACCCTTCTTAAATGAAGCAATAAACAAAGAGAAAAATGGCAGCAAAGGAGCACAGTTTGTAGGGGCATTTGTTCTCTCTCACAGACAAAACATAAAGAAAGGAAAAGGCAAGGGCCTTGGCAGCAAAACGAGCACAGATTCACAAGAAAACATGGGTTCCATCTTTCTGATGCTGTCAGATCCAGCACTGTAGCCGAAGTAACAAAGGAAGAACAGGGAGGGATGGAAGCAGAGTTCAAAAGGGGCTTTCCTTGCAGCAGTAGTAATAAACAAATGAAAAGTACGAGGAACAAGGGAAGAATAGAAGAAGGGGAAGCAGAAGGTGTTGGCGTTGGCTACCTGGTTGCACGTGTGGATCAAGGCAGTGCTAGGGGATGACGGCGGCAAACACAAACACACGCCCACACCCACACCCACAAAAGAGAACATTCTATTTTCCTCCATGAAAAGGAAAAATACAGGGCCCCTTAAATAGGGGAAGAAAAAGTGTAACAGTGCAAAACTACCCTGAGACTCTGAAAATTTTTCAAATGTCCATCAACGCTCCAGCGTCTCTGCTAACATGTACAACCCTAAAATAAAAGAGAAAACACACGAAAATGCAGAAATGCTGAAAATAACTCTGCCAAATCCCAAAAATAGATGAAAAATACAGAGTAAAAGGGAAAAATCTCTAATGTTGGCTCTGCCACTCCTGCAAGTGCCCCCCAACCACAGTGACACAGGAATTGTCGGAGCGGTTCGCCTGCACTATTGTCTGTACGTGTGACATCATCGATGCTTCCCACTAGATTCATTTCCAAACATGGGACAGGTTGTGGGATAAGGTCGGCCATAGGTCCCATTTCATGGTCCTGGGTAGTAAAGTTGCCACATGGTGTCCGCCTACAAGCCAAAATCAGCTGTCCCAAGCTTCTATAACCATTAGTGAGAAGGGCGACGTTGATCTAAACTCTTAAGACCAAACCACCATTCTTCCTACTTTTGCATACCCTACCCCAGCTAATATCATGACCACTCTTTCTAGGTTTCCACTACCTCCCCAAAAGAAATGGCTCCGAATAAAGTCCACCTTCTTAAGGAACCCTCTTGGGATCTTGGAGATGGAAAGGAAATAGTTGGGAAGGCTATCCAAAACCAAGTTACATAGCACCAGCCTCCCCCCATAAGAGAATAATTTGCCTTTCCATCTTGCCAACCTGGTTTCTAACTTATGAATCACTCGCTGCCAATCGCTTATTCTCAGTAGGTGACAGGGAACTCCCCTACTTGACAGCCTAGGATAAGGGTGGCCCTCAAGAGACACCAATCATCCATGTTCACTACAATAAGATGACTCTTTTGGAAGTTCACCTGGAGTCCGGAGGTGTCATCCAGCCATTCTAGAATGAGTCTAACATTAAACAGCTGGTGGGGACGGTGTCATCAGCATACCGCAAGTATGTAATTTGCCTCCCCTTTGGAGAGTCTAAATCTTGAGATCAGCTTAGCAGCCTCTGTCCTTTCCCACATCCTACTCAAAATGTAAGTCATCAAGACACACACACACAAACACCAAAAAAAAAAAGAAAAAAAGAGAGGAGAGAGAGGGTTCCCCTACTGGAGACCCTTGTCGTTGTAGAAGAAAGAAGTGGGAACCCCATTAAGTAAGACTACAAAGTTGGCAGAAGAAATATATGCCCTGGTCCAGGCCACCCATTTCTCACTAAAACCCATCTTGCACACGACTAGAGGAGGCAAGTCCAATTGACTCTATCATACATCTGCCTTTTTAGAATCTAATTTGAGCATCAAACCTTTCTTTTCCTGTGCTTTCAAGGCACTCATAGGCCAAAATAAAGTGTTCTTGGGCTTGCCTCCCCTTTATGAAGGCTCCTTAGTTAGGTGTGAGCCATCCACCATCCTCTCAAGTCTAGCGGCCAAGGCTTTGGTGAACATTTTGTAAACCACATTGAGCAAGTTAATGGGTTTGTAATTAGAAAAACATTCAACACCTTCCGTCTTGGGTATAAGCACCCAGAAGGTCTTGTTGGTACCCCTTAAGTGAACTCTCCCCTCTTGAAGCTCCACAATAGCCTTGCAAAGAAGATCATTAACCATGTCCCGACAATGTTGGAAGAAGAACAAAGGGAAGCCATTAGGCCCACGTGCCTTATCACCAGTCAAAGAAAAGACAACCTGTTTGATCTCCTCCTTAGAGAATGGAGTAGAGATGTCTATCCTCTCTTCCTCCAATAGCTTAGGAAACGACTCATTAGAAATGGTGGGTCTCCAAATGTCCTCCTAAAAAAAAAAAACCCGGGTAATAGCTAATAACATGTGGCCTGATAGCCTCTGAATGTGAAAAGCGCTGGTCATCATCTCAAACGCCGGATGAGATTCAATCTTCTCCTGCCTAAAGGCAATTTCTGAAAATATGTTGTGTTCCTATCACCTTCATTAATCCATCTGCCCCTAGATCTCTGGATCTCTGCTTCCAGTAGATCTCTTTCCTTGACAAGGAGGTCTTCATATTCAACTTTCAGCATGTTCCTCATTATTCTGTCTTCCTCATCCAGCAGCGTGGCTTCTTCTGATGCACCAAAACCATTCAAGTCATCAAGGATCGGACTCTTGGCCAACTTGCCAGGTAGGGTCATATTAGATCCCCAGTAGAAAGGGAAAGAGCCAAAGCCTTCAACCTCAGAGTCGAGGCCATAGCAGATGTATCCTGCCTCTCTTCATTCCACACCCGGATGACAATGTCCATAAAACCACCTTCCTTCAACCAATGCTTTTCTACTATGAAGGTCTACTTTGAACTGGCACCATTAATGACTAATCTTGAACAAGATAGACGTGTGATATCAAGTGGGTCTAGGAAGACAAAAAGCCTACCAAGAACGTGGGAAGTGATCTTTCAATCCACTGAGACCAGGAACGTATTCAACTTGGAGCAAGAGGGCAATTCTCTAAAGTTAGACCAAGTGAAGAGAGCATTTGGAGTGGGAACATCGACAAGAGGTACCTTGGATATAAACTCCTAGAAGTTTTCCATGATTCCTCCTGAATGCGGCTGATGTGACCATTCCTCCAAAGATGATGTCGAATTGAAGTCACTAGTAACACACCAAGGCTTCCCCAACCTCATGTGGAAGGCTAGCAAGTCCCATAAAGCATACTTCTCCCCTTACCTTGTGGCCTATAGACACTTGAGAAATCCCAAACAAAGTTATCCACCAAACTTCTGAAGCAAAAGGGAATCAAGCATCCATTCTCCCCCCCCCCCCCCAACCCTCTTTTTCAACTTCAAACTCATTCCAAAGCACCACGATGCATCTTTGGTAAGCCTCCAGCCTTCTATTTCCTCATTAAGGATGCCCCCTTATCCTTGCATTTTGTCTATTGAACACATAGGATATGAATTTTACACTGCTGCACCATCTCCTAATAATGGTCTTCTTCTCTCTTCCCCTGGAACCCCTAACATTCCATGAAACTATCCTCATTGAGTAAGCATAAGTACTCCCTTCTCCCCCTCAACTTCAGCCTCCATCACACCCTTCCCCCCTCTCTTGGGTGTCTTCCCTCCCTCCTTTATCAACTTCTTCCCCCAGCATCCCTAGACAAACCTAGCTGCCACCTATTAAGGATTTTGTGGTATGCCATCTGAATATCTTTCTCCACTCCTTCAAAAGAAACACCAGCTTTCTCTGCGACCTCCCTCGCTTGCGCCTCTGCAATCCTCTCCACTTTGGAGAGGAATTCTTTAATGTCTGCTTTTCCACATCCTTCTTCCTTATCCTCTTCCATTGCCGCAGTGCAGTCCACCTTAGTGGTAGAGAGTAGCTCCCCCACTCTCTCCTTATTGTCTTGCATATCACCCTTCAGGGTGGAGGCTCCCACAACCCCTCACGCTGTCCTTAACTCTCACCTACACAGTCTTGGAGGATCTTGGTGGATTTGGGAGATGCTATCTATAGATCAGCTGTTACGGAAGAGGATTGTGAATTACAAACACTGTAACACTGCCCATCAGAGTTTTGTACAGTCGGCTCATTCATCCACAATCTTATCTTTATGGAAAGGTATATTGAAAGCTGGAAGACTTATGAATTATGATGCCTTTTGTTAGAGTTAAGATTGGTTCAGGGGACACTACTTATTTTTGGAATGACAAATGGGTGGGTGAGAAGCCTCTCAGAGAGAGATTTCCTGCCTCTATAGAATTGCTATTCACAAGATGGCTCTAGTGAGGGAATATTTTCAGATTCAAGGACAGCAAGTCAGCTGGAATGTGCAACTCAGAATAAATTTAAAGGAGACAGAAATTGTTGGTTTTCAAGATTTACATAATCTTCTAGCACAAACTCAGGTGGACCTCCCCAAAAATGACATTCATATGGGATAGAGGTAATTGGAATTTCACTGTTGATTCTTTCTATGACTTGCTTGAAGGTGAGGGCACCAGGTAGGCAGGTACAGCCACTTCTCAAAAGTTTGGAAGGTTAAATGTCCGCTGAAAGTTAGAGCTTTTATGTTTATAGTGTTTGAGAAAATGAAAGTCGCAAAGGTATATAGGCAGAAATGGATTGCTGATAATGACACCCTTTGTGCATTCTGTGAAGATAAAGATGAGGATATTGATCATTTGCTCATTCAGTGTCCCATCAGTCAGATTGTATGGAAACAGTTTGGGAAAGTATTTGAATGTCAAGTGAATTTTAACTCACTGGAGACTTTGTGGTACACCTTTCATTCTCTCAGCAGAGGTTGTAAGAAAAATGTTCACAGGAAAATTCTATGGTTGCTGCCACACGCTATTTATCGGAGCCTTTGGAGAGAGCAGAATGATGTAATTTTAGAGGAAGCAAAGTATATGTGGAGAACATATGCGAAGGAGTTATGAACCTCATGTTCCTGTAGAGTAGACATATTTTGGGTGTTTCAGCTGCAGACTGGAGGAAAGCTATTAAGCGTCTGTAGTATTTTATTTTTTCCTTTTCAGTTGTGAATAGGAACCTCTCCTATTCTTTGATTGTATCACCTCTATTTATTCTTTAATAAAATTGAGGGTTCAATCCTCAGCTTTTTCCAAAAAAAAAAAACTCTCATCTACAACGAATCGCCTGCTCTGAGGATGAGCTTCTCCTTCTACCGTGACCTCCCACCCAAGCAAAGGGCCATCCTCGAGCATGATGCTCAAGCTTTGCTGCACCATGCTTGAGCATGCCCACCACCAGCATCATGCTACTGTGAATGCCCAAGTCCAAGCATGCCGCCACCGTTGCCATCCCTCTTCTTCCTCTGCCGAGTCTAAGCACACTGTTGCCGTTGCTGTCCTCTTCTTCCTCTGCCCATGACTGAGCATGCTGCCGCAGTCGTCATCCCTCTTCTTTGGTCGCCCGAATCAAAGTATCCTGCAATGTTGGCATCCCCCTTTCTCCTCCTCCTTCCCCCTTAATTCTTCCACTGTCTGAGTTTCCACCCATCATTTTGTAGCCGTCTTCCATTGTGTTACCAAAATGAATTGAACTCAATTCTCAAATGCATTGCTCATTTGGGAGAATGTTTCCTTGCAACTATGCTCCAACTCCATGCTCAGAACCAGTGTTCCCTTTTTATTAAGTAGTAGACACATAAAGTTATCTCCAGGAGAACCATAAAAGTCATATTTAACACAAAAAATAAAATTCAAGGAAAACTATCAGAAATTCTAAGCATCAGGCCTGGAATCCTCTCTCATGAACAGAATAGGCAGATGCTGCTGTAATTCTAAAAGCTATTTAGAGTTGAACCATTGGAGAACACCAATGGTGAACTCCAGCCAACAGCATGTAAGGACATTTGCAAGTATCCTCCTTCCTTCTTTGAGAAAAGACAATAGCCGTAGAACAACCCGTAGCATGCTACAAATAATTGATCAAAAAGCAATAGTTCCAATGGCAATGGGTAACACGGTGTTGAAAGAACCAAGAAATTCCGGAGGAACAAGATAATAACTTGCTGATGGTCAAACAATCACTTGCACAGACATAATTAATTTTCAATTAAGTCATTCAACCATCAAAACACATACTAAATGACCAACCAATTGGATCTTTGATGATGTCATAATAATCAGGAACTGCCCGACCATCAACTGGCTCCTTAAATGGCCACGAATCAGTATGCTCATTCATTATCTGCATACATATAGCATAAAGAAAAAACAGTAGAATATTTCAGATGTTAACAGCAATGAGAAGAGTTCTTAATTTAAATATGATGTCACAATGTTCAAGCCAAAGCATTTTGGATGAGAATGCTATAAAGTGCTTATGTAGGTATACCGATGACAATAATACCAAGTTGAAGGATGATCACTCTTCAGTGCAACATGTGGCATAGAGTAGCTGCAGATTGGCAAAAAGGTTTATGAAGGCATAATACCTAAAAATGTAACAAGTAGGTTCTGCAAAAACCTGGGTGTTTGAAAGAAGTTGTGGACTGTACCACCAATTTTATCAAGAATAAATAAAGGTGATACAATCAAGAGGGAGAGGAGATATTCTTTATCTCCCACTACAATCAACTACGTTAAAAATAAAACTCAGCTTAGATCCATATTACAAGTGATTAAAGAAAGAAGTCTCCTCCAGACTTCATAGATACTCAACAGTGACAAACAATGTTATCAACTTCCCTGAATATATTGATGCTCTCACAAGATATCCTCATTCCATCGCACGGTTGAGCAAGCCTCATGATTCCCAAAAGAAAAGCATCTTCAGCTCTGTAAGAATCCATGAAAGAAAAATCATGCTGCAGAATGAGCTTGTTGTTGACTTCTTAAGATGGATTGTGGATCCCCATCCCAATGAATGTTTGAATCGTTCAGTAAGGAATGGAGTTCCCTTTGACCCTTGCTCAGTTTGTGAAGCTAGAAGAAGAAAGAGAGAAGATGGGCAGAAAACCAATGTGCGGTGGCTCTCTCTGTCTCACACAGAGAGGCCGACCAGCACAATGAGCTTTTATATACTAGGGCATCACATGTTACAAGGCCAAAGACAAGTTTACCCCTGTTAACATAATGGACAAGGATAAAACCAGAAAAAATAGGAAAAATAGAGAAAAATCAGCAAACACACAAAAGGTCTAAAATCCACTAACTAAAGATTACTTTTTACTACACTCCCCCTCAAGCCGAGCACGGATATTAAGCATTCCCAGCTTGTTACTTACATTAAAAAATTGATCCCGAGACAACCTTTTGGTAGAACATCAGCTAGCTGTTGGCCGGTGTTGATGTATGGTAAACACAAGTCTCCACTATCAAGCTTTTCTCGAATAAGGTGTCTATCAATCTCAATGTGCTAAGTCATATCATGCTGAATTGGATTGTTGTCAATATTGATGGCAACTTTGTTGTCACAATAGAGTTTCATAGGCCTCTTAACAGAGATACCAATGTCCTGAAGTAATAATCGTATCCATAAAAGTTCAGCAACTGATTGTGCCATAGCTATGTACTCCGCCTCTGCACTGGACCTAGCACATACATACTGCTTTTTGCTCCTCCAAGTGACAAGATTTTCTCCTAGAAACATACAATATCCTGTAGTGTCCTGTCATCCTGGGAACTAGCCTAATCAACATCTGTGTACCTCTGCTAGGGGGAATAATAATCCCATTGTTTTGTGGATGTGGCTGAGACCTTAAAGAATAATAATCCATTGTTTCGTGGATGTGGCTGAAACCTCAGAGATGGCACCTCTGCTAGGGGGAATAGCAATAAAGGATAAGGGTGGAACAACATGTGGCACATCATCAATAACAATGGGAGAGGAACTACAATGCTCCCCCTCAGACACATCATAGGAAGAAGAATATGGGAGGTGTTAAAAAAAGATAACATCTTTGACAAAATACTTCGTCCTGGCCTAGGGATCATAGCACTTGTACCCTTATGAGTAGAAGAGTACCTAAGAAAGATGGCCCTGGTGGCTCTGGCATCCAATTTTGAGTGACCTGGAGCCAAATTATGAACAAAACATAAACATCCAAACACTTGCAATGGCAGCGGAAATGGTGAGTGTTGGGGCCTGAGAAGGGAATATGGGGCCCTGAAGTGAAGAACATGAGATGATATTTGGTTGATGAGGTACGCAACAGTGAGAATAGCCTCTGCCCAATATTTTTTGTGAAGACCATGGTGGAGGAGTAGTGTCCGAACAGTCTCAAGTAGGTGTCTATTTTTTCTCTCAGTTACCCCATTCTGTTGGAGTGTATATGGGCACGAGGATTCATGAAGAATACCCTCATCCTCAAAGAACATATTCAGATTTTTTGAAAGTAATCTTTTGCATTATCTGATCGAAATGTTTTTATTTTTTTCTCAAACTGATTTTCCACCATTTTTTCAAACACCTGAACCACTCGTGGCACTTCCTCTCTGGACTTCATTGGATATACCCACGTGCAATGTGTAAAATCATTAATGAATGATATAAAATACCGATTGCCATCAAGAGAGGGAATAGAAGAAGGGCTCCACACATCAGAATGGATAAGTTCAAAGGAAGTAGAACTTTTATTCAATGACTGTGGAAATTGAGTTCTACAATGTTTAGCAAGGTGACGCACTTGACAAACAAGAGACTGCATGCTAATCTTATTGAACAACGAAGGAAACAATATTTTTAATGATTTGAAGGGAAGATGTCCTAGACGGAGATTTCATAACTAAATCTCTCTTATTTTGTTTGACATAACACTGATACTATTGGACTGAAGGGCTGCCCCGTTTGGACTGAAGTTGATAGAGGCCTCCTACTTCACGCCCACTCTCAAGAAGTTGTCCTGTCTTCAAGTCCTGAAATACACAATGAGAAGGAAAAAATGTCACTGAACAATTTAAGGATTTTGTCAAGCTAATAACATTGAGTAGGTTAATAGGTAGTTTTGGGACATGAAGAGCTAAGAATAAGACAAGGTGATCATCCAGAGGAATGTTGCCTTTCCCAGCAATGGTGGCAAGAGTGCCATAAGGAATGGTCACTTTATCTTGGTCAGAGCACAAACTATAAGAAGTAAACAATATGGAAGTACTCGTCATATGATCGATGGCTCGCGAGTCAATGATCGAGGAGTTCCCATCAATGTGGGAGACAACAATACTGAGTGCTGCCCCAAGAGTACCTGACTGGCTAGTAGCGGTGGAGGTCAACTGAGATAGGAACCGCTAAAGGTTAGCTATGTTAGAAGTGGACAATCCTGCAAAACTCCTTGGAGTGGTGGATGATGTGCTCCCATCAGAGGTTGAAGGTGTGGATGACCCTGTAGGCTTAGCTGGCACTGCATTTCCTTTAGCTTTTTGGTTCTGCTTAAACTTCAGAGGCTTCTTGTCTATATGCAATTCCCTGCAAAAATCTACAGAGTGATTCTCTCTCCCACAGTGAGTACACTTACTCTCTCCTTTCTTTAGGTCCTTTTGGACACCATCTCCTCCTTTTCCACTATTGTTTGTGCTGTCAAGTGCAGAATGTTCTCCAGTATTAATCCCACTTGCATAAGCTTGCCTAGCCTTTCGCCTCCTCTCCTCTGTAACAAATTTCTTGTAACACTGCTCAAGTGAGGGGATCACTTCAAAGTTGAGGATCTGAGACCTCAACCCTTCATATTCAATATTCAGGCTATGTAGAAATTTTAGGACCCTCTGATCCTATATGTGCTTTATATATTTCCTGTGATTTGCTACTGAGTCCCAATCAAAGATAGCATAAGTATCCTGCTCCTCCCATAAAACCCTCAAGGCCCTGTAGTATTCACACACAGTCTTACTACCCTGTTTGGTGTCATGAATAGCAACCACAAGATCATACATATTTACTGAGTTAACCTTCTCACAATACATCTCCTTTAGTATAAGCCACATCTGTCTTGCAGTAGATTTTCTTACAATATATTTCATCTGTCCATCTATCACAGAACTCGGGATCCAGGTCCTCACAATGCTGTCATGGTGCTCCCAATCATCATACTTCGGGTCGTCTACTGAAGGTGAGGTTATTTTGCCATTTATGTAATCCACCTTTGCCCGAGCACTAACAAAAGTCTCAATTGTTGCTACCCAGTCCAGGTAATTTGAATCATTCAACTTCATAGGGGGAAGTTGAAGATGACAATTTTCCCCCACGCTGTCCCCTTTGGAAGAGACTTCGTTTGTTGTCACCTCAGAAATATTCTCACTCCTCGGGGACTTTCAGAGGCACACACAGAAGATAGATGATACAACCCCAAGAAGGGTTGCACCACAATAATAACAAAAAAACTGCAGCAGCACAAGATGAAGAAGCCGACCTCATAACAATCCCCAAAACAGGGGATTGGTCCAACGAGAGAGTGACGAAGGCTTCTAAGAACCCTAGAAAGGGTGCAAACAGCAGCAACAAGGGGCCGACACCACCAACCAATAGAGCAAGGAGTCCAGTAGCCTCTAGAGAAGGAGCCGGTCACCAAGGAGGCCCCAAAACTGAGCACCGGTCACCAAGAAACCCTAAACATGGTACTGTCATAGGGGGAAAGCT
Organism: Zantedeschia hybrid cultivar; assembly: GCA_030544215.1. Taxonomy (NCBI): domain Eukaryota; kingdom Viridiplantae; phylum Streptophyta; class Magnoliopsida; order Alismatales; family Araceae; genus Zantedeschia; species Zantedeschia hybrid cultivar. The sequence goes on from JARZZO010000006.1 coordinate 18,840,751, forward strand.
TGGACTGGTTCCAGTGGAGAGGAGCTTGGCTACCACCCTCCAAACCTTCACGACAAGGGCTGAGCTTGCAAGAAGAACCATGTTTGCTAGGGAGGAACCCTAGACAGGTGCGGTGGGGAGGAAGGAGTGAACCGGCCTATTTGGATATCCAAAACAGGGGACCTGACCGTGCCTTCTTGATCTTCCTGCAGTCGGACACCTGAACCTAGGTTTTTTCCTTTATTTGTGCAGGAAATCTCCTTCGAGGAGATAAGAAAGGCCAACCAACCAGAGGCTTTTTCTGCTTCTTTCTCACAGGAGCACCGATACCATGAAGATAGAAGAAGAAAGAGAGAAGATGGGCAGAAAACCAATGTGCGGTGGCTCTCTCTGTCTCACACAGAGAGGCCGACCAACACAATTGGCCTTTATATGCTAGCGCATCACATGTTACAAGGCCAAAGACAAGTTTACCCCTGTTAACATAAATGACAGGAATAAAATCAGAAAAAAATAGGAAAAATAGAGAAAAACCAGCAAACACACAAAAGGTCTAAAATACCCTAACTAAAGACTACTTTTTACTACAGTTTGGAAGCAATCCCATCATTCGCTTGGCTATAACTTGACATCTTATTTTGAATTGGAATGCCTAGGGCAGTGGCCTTGTCAATCAGCTTTTCATCACTCCAATCAGAGAGTTTGCTCCATCCTGATTTAGCCTTATGGTAGCTGCTAGTGGTCTTTCTCTGATACTCTGTTTTTTTTTGACAAATTTATTGGAGGAACTAGTATCTTTGTTTGATTCTCCATTTTTGGAAGGATGAGAGAGAGAAAAGAACTGGAAGAAATATCGTTTTCTTTTACAAAGCCCTCACTGCTGAATGAGGCATGCAACACTGCTGGTAAATCACCCTGAGAATCGCTGCCAGAGATGCATCCTCCTTTTGACCTTACCTTCATTTGAGAAAGATCTCCTCCGTCTTCCTCGCCTAGACCTTTGTAACACTCTTGCAATGCGGTGGCCTATGTGCAGGGTCCACTTACTGCTGCAGAACCCCTGCTTGCTGGTAAACAAGGGGACATTGGAACCTTGATAACCCCAAACCCCACCCAAAAAATAAAATAAAATAAATGAAAAATGCAATCACATAAGCCATGCAACCCACACTGGGATTGCCTGATCCTGCAAGCCATGAATTAAGAACTTATCTTCATAGCGTGTAGATGTCCCTGATCTCCAGAACTAGAGGGCCAGCACAGAAGATCTAACCATTTATTCCATTGCCTTTCACATTGAGAGCTAGCTGTTTTTCCCTTGGCCTTTTGTAGGCTTAACCATCCATACTAGTTTAGTTTTTCATAGGCATACTATCTATGCTAGTATATACCAATTTTCGACTTGACTCTTTTTTATTATTATTATTATTATTATTTTTTGGGGGGGGGGGTGTGTTCAGAAATAATCAGAAATTTTAGACTAAGGTCCCATAGAGTATCCAAGAAAGCAGTAAAACCCTTTTTTTTTAAAAGTCAAGCAAGCAGTAAAACCTGGCCAACAAAACCTTCAATAATTTGGTGAATTTGCAAGTGAATTAAGAAATTATATAGATTAATAGATACAAGTAAAATGTTACTTGCCTTCAGAAGTTGGCGCATGAAAGAATTTAGTGACTGGCGATAGGCAGCACTATCAATAGTAGCACTTGCAGTTCTAAAGCGTGAGTGGCCCCATTGATCTGGTGTCCAACCAGCCTCTTCTGTGTATGAACCTCACTAATTAGATAAAGAGAATGAAACCAACAAGTATGCCAGAGAAAATTAACAGAAAAGACAATGTCAGCTTGAGTAATTTGGGTCTATAAGTAATCATAATCATAAAATGTAACATGCAAAAAGGTTTTATAGTTTACACCAAGATGAACCAGTGCTCATGCTGTATCCACTTGCATCGGTTTTATATTCTAAAATAATGACAGAAAACAGGATATTCAGCTCAATACTTCAAAAAACACAACTGAACAGGCAACAAAAAAGCTGATGTATGTTAACCAAAACATAATAGCTTCAATTCAAGGATGTCATGTAGACCAGCAAAACCTTTCATTATCCCCCACCATATTTCTTAAAAAAAGGTGCATTAAGGCACAAGAAGATGGAGGATTGTTGGGTTGGCTCCCTAACAAGGAAGTATAATGGTTCTGTCACCTTTGATTCATAAGAGAAAAGCGGACCACTACTCATTATGTTTGGGTGTCTAGGTTACCTAGGTCTCCATGAATGCAACGATCTCAACAGGTAGTGAGCAATGAACAATTTTAAAGCCTGCTTTTTTAATAAGACACCTCAGAGCCAGGGTGGCTCCTTGGTTAAAATTTATTGAACTTTAAACTGCAGTAGCGATTACAAGATAGACGGCAGGTGCCTCTCAAGTTGGGCATACACAATGTATCTAGACATAATTAACCTCTGGTCTCTAGCGGGAGGTCAAGTACATGAGAGAATATTTGTTGGTTCTGAAGTTGAAGGCATGGTTAGCAAGCCAATCAGCAGCAGCATTTTTTGTTCCCTGTAAACATGACACACCAATAACTGGGTCCTAGAGCAAAACTCTGGAGTATGCAGCCATTACAGTCAGTTTCCACAGAGATTGACCTTTCTTTGTAAGGAGATTGACAAGAGTTCTGGAGACAAGTTCTACAATGCTGGGGAGAGTAAGAACTTCCTACAGATCCGTATGCTGACCAGCAAGACTCTAAAATTTCTGCTGAAAGACTTGTTCCTTGTCCAAAGTAAAAGCCATAAGCCAAAACCGTATCCCCTGTAGAAGAATGCCTGAGAACATATCACCCTCCATATAAAGGCAAGTGTTCACATTCAACACGAAGAGAGTTAAAGTACAGTGGCTCCCATCAGGTTGATTAGTGTTGCCTTGTCCACTCTGCCGTTGGAGGTTTCTTGCCTCCTTTCAACCATGGATGTACCATTGAATTCACTAGTTTTAATAAAATTGGTGGTACAAACAACTTATTCTAAAATAAATACCAAATTTGTGAATGGGAAAGGGTCAATCATTGGAGGAGGAATTTTAGAATGGTCTTTTCCACAGCATCTACTTCTTTAAACTAGATGATGGCAAGCAGATAAGATTTTGGGAGGACCTTTGGTGCTCAAGTTCCCTTTTCTCACTCATGTTCAAAACTTCAAAAGGCTATATAGTTTATGTTATTTGATCAGAATGAGAGAAGAGACTGCAATTTTCAACATAGGCATAAGTTGTGGAGTTCACGTAGCTTTCAAAAAGAGGGGAAGATAAGAGTACTGCAGGAGAGAATCTAGATGAAAGAATGTGGATGCAGGATTCAGAAGGAAGCTTCACAGTCGAATATTTTGTGGATAAGCATGATGAAGGGGGATTCAGGATTTGGTGGGTAAACCATGTACAGTCAAAACTTTTCCAAGCATGGTCAAAATCTTCATGTGGAACATAGCACAGGAAAGACCTCCTGCATGTGATAGAACTAAAAAATTGAAGCCGAATGTTAAAGTTGTGCATTTTTTTTCTTGTTTTCTGCCGCAAAAAAAGTGAGCCATTTTATTCATGCGGACTGCTGGTATAGTATGGAAGACAGTGGCAAAATGTATGCTGATCAGATGGAAGGATCCAAAGAATATTGGAAGCTTCTTTGATGGTGTCCTCCTGCATGTCCCATTTCATCTGAGAAGAATTGGTGGGCAATGATACTAGCAGGCCATCCTGTGGACAGTGCAGAAAGAAAGAGAGGATATTATTCAAGAAATTCAACAGCATTCAAATTTTTTTTAAGAACTTTAATCACTATAAAATATTTGGCAGGCAATGTAGCATGTGGATGTCTGACATAGCACAATTTTAGCATTTAAGATCTTTGATTTTTGTTGTAAGTCGATGTCTGAGATAGCAGAATTTTAGCATCTAAAATCTTTGATTTCTGTGGTAAGTACTTAAGGAGTATTTAATGGGGAAAAGTTAGTACTGGGTGATAATATCATTCTGCTATATTGTGCTACCACCTAGGTAGTACAAGGGTTCTTCTTTTCACTTGCATTATCTTTAGTGATGAATGAGATGTGGCATCCTTGTCAACTTCAAGAAAGGAAATCTTCACTATGAAATGTGGCATGCTTGTCAACTTCAAAAAAGGAAATCTTCACTATGAAATGTGGTATCCTTGTCAGCTTCAAAAAAGGAAATCTTCTTTTTAGTGAAACGTGCTACCACCGACATTAGTACTCCTGCTTTCTTCTTTGCACGAGATTCATCATACCATACCATAGACTAAAGCTTTTTTTTTTTTTTTTTGGGAGAATGGTTGGACTAAAGCTAATGTTCAAACATCAACAAGCATGTATTTCCACATGTACAAAGGAACCTCAATACACATGAATAATGAGACTAGCACTCCCAAGCCAGATAGAGCGCTAGTTAACTTACTCAATCCAGGAATATCCTCTGCTCTGATAGTCTGCCTTGGAACACCCGCTTCTTTCTAACACAGAAAAATCATGATCAATGGAATGGATTTAATCTAAAACACAACTGACACAGGCACACAGTCATCAATTGATCAAACCGACTTCAAGAATTACACAGACAGTGGATACCCAAGTTGATATGTGGTAAATCGCTTACATGTACATGTCTCATACTTCTCCACAAGACTAATTGCTTGGAATGGCATATCCAAGTACTAAAAAGAAGCATAATATCCCCTAAGTAGCTTGATACACCTAAATATTGTAGACAAATTGTGTGTTAAATATAGCAGCTACTGTGTGTGTGTGTGTGCATGCACGCGCTTTGAAGTGGGCGTTAGATACACATCTGAAGACTTAGGTTAAGATAACTACGTTGTCATCTCCCTTTCCCTATCGAGTTTCCCTTCATACGTAGTCTGCTTTTCTGGAGCTACCATGTGGATAATGAAGAAAGGTCAAAATGTTCCCCAGATCATCGTCATGCGATTTGGCTGCATGTTGCACTTTGTCCTTGCCTTCTCCTTAGAACTAGGTAGTGCAAGCTTCTTCCCCTTCATACTATTGTGGTTGTTGGGGGGAAGAATTTCACAGAGAGTAAAAGGCCAAAGTACCCTTAGGTTTATGAAAGAAGAGAAGGGCATGACATGAGGGATCCTTTTGCCTAAAAGTTCTGAGAAATCTCAGAAAAATCCTCCAGAAAGTAAAAACACAATAAAAGTCAGAGTTAGGGCGAGGAAAAAAATAAAAATTGTCCCCATGCCCCTGGCCTGCAGCCCATGGGCAGCAGACCCTTGGGAAGCTGCTGTTCATAGTGAGCGGCAGCTCAAGGGGATGCTGCCGACTATGGGCGGCAGACCCAGGCTGCTGCCCCCTTTGCCCGCGCCACTGGGTCCCTGTGAGGCCGCTTCATCATCTTGGCCAATTTCCTGCAAAAATCCAGAAAAGGAATAAGAAATTGGGGGAGGAACTGGGGCCCAAAGGTAGTTACTTGGCCCAATTTATGCTTGCCATGTGAATCCACGCCATTGCTTCATCATTGCCATGTCGCACCTAGTCATCACACATGGACCAATCAGAAGCAGAGGAGACGCTACCTAATAGGAAGCTGCCATGTAAGCATTGCCATGTGGGTTGAGCCAATGAAGGGCTGCCATTTGGCAGCATCCAATTGGCTGGCCACCCCATGGCAAATGCCTATATAAACTCCTAGATACCCCCTTTGTAAGGCTGGAGTGAATGCTATACAAGACCCCCTTTCATGCTCTTCTTCTCGAGGTGAGAGTGAAGCTTGGGTATGTCGTAAGGCTTCCACGGTGTATCCATTAGATACATTGCAGGCATCGCGCGACGCTTCCAATGGATTCGTTGCGGGCATGCCGCGATGTATCTTAACATCCTTAAGCATATGATGACGCATTATATTGCGCTCCGTGGTGGTATGAAGGCAGGTGAGCCATCAGGGACATCCTTTTCGGCCCGCCCTAATGCCCACGGGGGCAACAAGCCATGGAGTGAAGGCCTTTGGCTTGATATCGCGCATCCGCGATAAGCGGCAAGCCATGGGTTTTATTCCACGTGCTTTCGTGAGGAACATACTTTATGCCTTCCTCGCATCAAAGGAATAGGCGGCAAGTTGAGGCTGGTTCTTTGATCCAACAAGAATGGCGGCCCACCGCACAAACAGTCGCAGACATCGCCACACCACGAAACCTGTGCCATACACAAATACACTTCGATGTGACACGAACAAAGCTCATAAGATCATTTCAAGTCAATAAGGCGACATCCCTATTCGTAAATATTCAGCCCACTTGCACATACGACAGAGGTGTGCTTGTCTGGGACATTGTCCTTAGGTGGCAAACACCCCTAATGGCACCTCGAAAAGCATGCCAATCATCTACATGTTTCAAGAGACAAATTAAAGCCAATCACATCATGCAATATGTGCCATCAAATTTCAGGCATTTTGAATAAGACAATGAATGATAGAGTGCCGCTACACATCCACGTTTGACCTGAGACAGTTGTTCCAGGGGGTGAATAGTGCACCTTAATAAGCATGACATGCCCACTTACACTAATCAGTGCTTGACTTCTAATCGACACTAGCGTCCCCTTATAGTACCTTGAGATGCGCACCATATGTGATGTCATTCGGGTGAATAGAGGATGCGTGCCAACAAGGCACGGCCCTGGATTTGATTGAACGGCGCATGAATAGTGCACCTCGACAAGTGCATTGGTTGCCCACACAGTCCAAAGTTCAAATCAAAGCGAGTTGAACCATGTGTTCACATGTATCGTCAAACTTGACCATTTTAAGTAAAGTAGACGAATGATGCAATGCCACCTCGTACTGCTGCACGTCCCTGCCTGATGCTAGACAATCGCCTGGGGGTGTGTGTGTGTGTTAAATAGTACATTAACAAATGTGCCATGCATGTTTACATCAATTAGAATCAATTAACTTGTGCTTTCAACTGTGGCAATGTGACATGACATCAAGCCTCAACTGTTCGTAGTGTTTCTCAATAGTGCCTTGGTGTGCACGCCGATGAGGCATAACTCTTGATTGGGCTTGGCAAGGCTGAATAGCACATAAATAGTGTACCCGGATAAGCGTGTCGTACCCCTTTTCTTCAAATAAATAGATTGAATCAAGTCCAAACATGGTTGAACTCCCTGAGAAATACTCAGCCAAAGGCCGAGGCCTATATGCAACAAATGAATAGTTCTAATGAATGGTAATGATGAATAGTGCCCATGAATAGTACCTTTGGATAATACTTATGCACAATACCTCTTATAATTTAGGGGACTGACGGGCCCCACAAAAGTGCACATTACGCCTTCCAATATGATGCGTCCTTATAATGAGATATCAATTTCTTATGATTAAAAGGGCTAATGCCAACTATTTGACACAATATGATATGTGCAAGCAATAAAGTGAGGAAATTGCACTGCATGGCAACATTTAGGTATGGAACACAATCTAAAGACATCAAAGGATCTTCTTGTTGCAACATGATGTAATTAATGCCAGTCCGGGAACCAGCAGAAAGAGTCACTGAATAAAGAACCCGAATAACCCTTTCCATTGGTGAGTCAATATAAAATTGTTAAATGTTTCCCTGTTTCATGGTGCCAACTAAGGGTCAGTCCCGAAACAAATTTTAGAGCACACTTGCCCGCCTTACAAATAAAATCACACCCAACAAATGGCGGCACATTATGATTCCCACAAAAACAAAACAAAAAGAAATCAAATCAAATTAAACAAATAAGTAATCATGTCAAAGATGACTTACAACAGTGGCCCTCATCCCGCATTGCGTGTGTGAAGTGTAGCTCGAAATGGAAGTGCAACTTTGTTGAAAAATAGGCACATTACCATTTCCTCTATGGAAACTATCACTACTAGTAGTGAAGATGGAATCATATGGGGTTTGAGAGATTGTTGAGTTCCAACATGTCTTCATCTTCTTCCACGATATCTAAATCTGCAATATCCAGAGGATATGCTCATGTCTTCTTCAATATCCAAAATCTGCTTGCCCCCTTTTGTTGAATCCCATGTACTCTTTCTCTTTCTTCTCTTTATGCATTCTGCACCAAGAGATTCCTCAATATCCGTCTTCTGTTTTAGAAGCAAAACACAAGCCCAATGATGATGATTACAATCTATTTCTTTGGGTATGAAGCAAACAATATGCTCTAGTTCCTAACACCTAAAGAGCAAGTCATCCGACCCATGTCTCAAACTATTATGTATGCAAGATATTTAAATCCTAAAGATCTCCCACGAGCCAGCCCCAGTCATAGAATTAGATAATTAAATAAGTGAGATCCGTTTATGGATAATTTAATGAAATAGTTGGTCATTACCTAGACTTAGAATCATCACAACCCCCAGTCATCCGACCCATGACTCAGACCATTGCATATGCAAGATATTTAAATCCTAAAGATCTCCCATGAGCTAGCCCCTAGTCATCTATAAGCCATGAAGAGTAGATGAGATAATTAAATAAGTGACATCCATTTATGAATAAGTTAATGAAATCGTTGGTCATTAGAATCATCACTACCCTTTGTTGTAGTGCTTGTTCCTAAAATCATACAATCTTAGCCTATAGTCTGCATCTACTTGAATGCAAATATGGTTGTCATCTAAATGCATACATCTAGTGACATCCTTCATCCCATTCAAAAATTTACCATCATTGCTCGTTTCCTTGGTAGGTGGCACTTGGTACATTGGCATCAGATTAAAACAAATGTCTTAATCATATTTACAATGAGTGTTGGCTGAAACATGTTCATGAAACATTTTAAATAGTCAACATAAGTAATCTTTGCCATGTTGTATATCATGACGCAATGACTTATCCCAACTTATGTTGATGATATCCTATCATTTATTGTATATGTTTCGGTTATTCTTTCCTCTCAACCCCTTGGCTCTATCCATGCCTTCATAAAGACAACATATGTCTGCCTCCTTATCACTATCAACCATTCTCAATTCCTTTGCAAGTGGCTCAACCACATTTGGAACCATCTTGATGCGGAACAAAGGAGGAAGAGGATATTTGGGCGTCACACCTAGCCCCGTTGCAGGACAAATTCCAACCCCGTAGCAAGGTCATCTTCTCCGTCTCAGAGAGGCTCCAAGAAAATAATTAGAAATTCATAATTGAATTCATCCATAAATTAAAAAGAGATATTACAAGCATATATATAGTGTTTAGGGACCTTTCCAACTCAAACTCGACTACCTAACTCTTCTACGAACTAAGACATCCCTAGCTAGATAATTATTGTGAAAATTCGAACTAAAAGTTCTTAAAAAATAGAAAATTGTACTTAAAATTTGCAAGAAATAAAAAACATGTTAAATATGCTCTAAATGTGCCAAATAAAATATCTATAGACTCCTTTAAAATTACCCTATCCATCAAACAAGCTCTGGGGAGCCTCCAAAACACAACGAAGTGGGAACAACCCTCTGATGGTGATAAATGCACTCCATTATGGTGCATTGTCCTGGATCCCCATCACTCTCCCCTGATTCAAGAAAACTTGGATCCTTAAATTTTAAAATGCAGCAATATCCACGGGGAGATGAGGAGAGCAGCAAAGCAAGGATGTACAATTGATGCCACTAAGATCACCGAGCACTAAAGAGCCTTGCCTTGATGTGGAAAATGTCTCAATATCGCTCCATATGTGGTCAAAATCATGCTGGTTCATGGTGTCTTGAACGATTTTTGGCTGACCGACCACATCCCCGATTGTCTCTTCCTTCTGCAGTTCCTCGGCTCATTTTGCTCAGCCATGAATATGGAATCAACCACAATGTGGACTTCAGGAATCACGTCTAACCTTGAGTCAGCTAGGAGGATGCCATCATCTGTTTCCAACATCTTGGACTCGACCTCTTCAAAATACTCGTATGCTAGCACTGGATCAACTTCATAAGCTATCTCTTCCATTTGGTCGTAATACTCTTCGATCAATACTGGGTCGGCCTTGTACACTACTTCTTTTGCTTTGGCCATTTTGACGCAGAAGCTCTCAAATACTATTCTTTAACTTGATCCATTATGGGTCATCTTTTAATGCAATCCAATCCATGTTGATATCTTGGGAAGTATGTAGGAGCGACATACCAAGCAAGACTATAAAGGTTGGCGTACAGAATGACCTTGGGATGCGTGTGGAGACAACATGCGACATGAAGTGATGTTGATGTGATGGCATGCCAAACAAGACGTATTGGCTGCAAGGATGCCGACGACAAACTTGACTCATAAAACGAAGAGCAGATGAGCTCTCGATCCTCTTTGAGATACGTGCTGAAGTGGCACGCAAAACAAGGCACAACTAGCGAACAAAGTGTAAAGCGAGGTCGGTCTCGCTTCAAAGAGTCCGTCGGTATGAGAGGCGCATGAAACATAGTTTGGAATGACCTCGAACTGAAGGCATAAAAGTCCTCGTAAAGCGTGTAGGGGTGACAAGCAAAATGATGTGTTTTGGCGGTGGGGACGCATTGGACAAGGTCGGGCGGCCGCTATGGAAGCCGGCGTCGTGATTGAAATGAGAAACAAAGCGAAACAAGGCCCAAAAGGAGGGCGGTGCGTTAAGAGCAAGTTAGTGTACCGCCCACTAGCGCACTGTGCCTAGGCGCACAAGGGGTGGGAACATGTGCACCAATCAAAGGCCCCAACTGGGCCTGGGCCTGCTGCTAGCCGGCTCCTGTAGCAAACCCTACTCAGGCCAAGACTAGGCGAAACCTAGTTGGACCAGGTCTAACCAGTCCCCAGGGGCTCGGGCCCCCTGGTTTTGCACAACGGAACTCCCCGTAGGGGCTAGATGCGGGTGCTTGCTGGCCTGCCCCCTTCCTCCTCTTCCACCTGATAGAACGACAGAGAGAGAGAGAGAGAGAGAGAGAGAGAGAGAGAGAGGGAGTGTCAGGCTAAGAGAGAAAGAGAAATTCCTAGAGAGGGGGAATCATAGTGGGAGAGAGAAAGTTAACACTGAGAAAAAGAGAGGAAAGGTGCAGGTGAAGAGAAAGAGGTGGTGGTGGGGAGAGTTGCTCCCGACGATTCCTATTGCAAAACAAGAACAGAGAGAGAGAGAGAGCGCAATAGAGGGCGGTAGATCGGGCCTCCTTTCCCTTGCTATTACTGTTCCATGAACAATAAAAACATAGGGAGAGAGAAAACACACTGGAGAGATAGAGAGGAAGGTAAAGGACAATGGGGTATGGAGCGGCGGCAGTGGTGAGGGGTAATTGGTGGTGGAGTGGAGACATGATGGAAATCAAAGTTGGGCTCTGATACCAAATTAGAAGTGAAGCAAAGGAGGAGGAAGAGGATATTTGGACGTCACACAGCCCCATCACGGGGCAGATTCCAACCCCATCGTAGGGTGGTCTTCTCCGCCTTAGAGAGGCTCTAGGAAAATAATAAAAAATTCACAATTTAATTCATCCATAAATTAAAAAAGAGATATTACAAGCATATATATAGTATTTCGGGACCTCTCTGACTCAAACTTGACTACCTAACTCCAACATGAACTAAGACATCCTAACTAGGTAATTATTGTGAAAATTCACAACATTTTTTTAAAAATAGAAAATCGTACCTAAAATTCAGAAAAAATAAAAAACATGCTAAATAGGATCTAAATGGGCCAAATAAAATATCTATAGACTCCTCTAAAAACACTCTATCCATCAAACAAGCTCTGGCGAGCCTCCAAGCCACAATGAAGCTGGAACAGCCCTCTGACAATGATAAACGCATTCCATCATGTGCATTGGTCCTGAATCCTATCATATCTGCACACCCTTCTAGAAGGGTTTTAATTGAATCAGATCCATCTTTCCCTTCTCCTTCACTTTGGTTGGTGTATGGAGTTCCATATAGTTTAACATTCTTCTAATGTAACTATTCTGTACAAATTTGACTTTTGAGAATGAATACCCTTCAAGGAAGCATATTGTGATATATTAACCTACTAGCTCCTGGATAGGGCATCGCCATTTTATGAGTCCTGACTTGCAAGATATACAAAAATGTTGTTATGATTGTGGATGAAGGAGGTAATGCAGCAAGTTGCTTGGATCACTACATCTACCCTAAGATCTTGGCATGTCTGTCAACATCAAATCAATGCAGCGGATGTGCTTCCCCATTAGCTTTTACCCTGCTACTTTGAATGGAGCAATTGTTAGTCACTACTTGGACAACCCATTTTTATCCCACCTCTTCCACCATCCTATGCATCATCTAAAATAGGTAATCCGTAATTTTTACCTTGCCACTAAGATCCAGTGGCCTTCAGAAGAAGGTGGCTGACTTGCAATAGATCAAAAAGCTGATCATTGATCTTCTTGTAATGCCTATGAATACAAAGAGGTATATTAAGAATATAATGCCAGCCCTCAGCTAAGAATAGTTCCACAAGAAGAGTATAAAAGACACATGCCACATCCGTTGCACATTACTGTCGAACCATATTCATCCCTACCCTCTGGAATCAATGGAATGAAGTAATGTAGCTATAGATGTTATTTACATCTTGGTTATTCTTGTGTTACATATCTCATACAAAGATGGGGAAGGTACACCTTTATTGATTTTTCTTTTTTGAAAGTGTATGGTACCACTGAATTGTATTAAGTAGTAAAAGGATGTACAATGAAGTATAAACCAAAACTCTCCAAAACCTCACTCTATACCTTTATTGATATTATCAATATTTTTTAATAATATCTTCATAGTATGGTCGCTTGGCAACATTTGCAAGGATAATTGTTGACGAAGAACCACTGATGAGGGACATAGATGGAGGGAGGGGGGCTCAAAGAGGGAGCAGATCAGCAGAGGCTAGGAAGAAGGCGATGGAAGAGAGGGGAGGGTAGAAGAAGGAGAGGTTGGGAAGGAGCATTGTCGTCTAGGACATCTTTCGTTTAGGTCTTTGAGAGTTCTTTTTCCTTCCTTGTTTCGGTCCGTTAAACCCGAGTCTCTTCAGTGTCCAATATGCCAATTGGCAATTGTAGATCAAAATTTCCAGATTCAATAAAGAAGGGCAATGCTCCTTTTGAGTTAGTTCATTCAGATGTTTGGGGTCCTTCACCCGTATGTTCTTTGGATGGTTATCGATATTTGATCACGTTTATTGATGTTTTTTCCTTGTGCACTTGGGTTTATCTTAATCGAGGGAGGAAGTGCCTAGAACAGTTCGAATTTTCTCCAAGATGGTTCAGACCTAGTTTGACCAAAAAAAATTCAGGTCTAACAATGTAAAAGAGTTTTTCTTCAGAAGTCTAAATGTCTTCATGGAAAATGAAGGGGTGATTCATGAATCCTCTTGTCCTTACATCCCACAACAAAATGGAGTACTTGAGAGGAAAAATTGGCACTTAATGGAAAATGCCCGTGCATTTCTTTTTCAACACAAATTATCCAAAAAATTCTGGGCTGATGTGGTTCTTAGTGCAACCTATGTCATCAATCGTATGATATCCAGAGTCCTTGGGTTTCGTATTCTTGTGACTATTTTACGCCCAAATCACCCAATCTTCCCATTGATTCATAGGGTGTATGGGTGCTTATGTTCATCATTTGGGTCCAGGAAACTCTAAGCTTGATCCCAAGTCTATTAGAGGCATCTTTCTTGGATCCTCACCTACTCAGAAGGGGTACAAGTGTTTAGACCCCATCGCATGGAAGAAGTATACTAAAAAAGATGTCACCTTCTTTGAGTCCTAGTCATACTACTACTCGGATCTATCTGAGGTGGAGGTTCCCTCAGTTATGAGCCCATCCTTGGTCCCTTATTTCATCCCCTGTTGCTCACATGATCTTTTTGCTCATTCCACTCATTCTAAGCCCCAACTTCAGTCTAAGATGATAATGCAGTGGACATCCTGCAGGCTGGTGAAAGGACAACTTCTGGAGAAAAGACTAAAGTTACTAAAGTCTACTCTAGAAGGAGAAAAAAAGGGACTGATCAGCATGACGCAGGGGCTGGACAGCACCAAGATAACCCTCAAATACATCAAGGCAGTCCTCTGACTGAGAACCATTCTCATGAAAGCGCTGAACCTTTGAATCCCGAGGCTGAAAACCAGCAACCGGAACCACCTCCTTCTGGAGAACAGTAACCTAAACCACTTGTTTCTGAATTTTTTTTTGACCTAGATCAGCCTATTGCATTACAAAAGGGTGTTAGAATTAAACATCCCATATCCAAGTACTTGTGCTATTCGAGGATCTCACCTTCTTTCCGAGCTTATATTTCTTCAATCTCCAACTCTTCGGTTCCTTCTTCTTTCTCAGAAGCCGCCAAGGATCCTATGTAGGTTAAGGCAATGCAGGAAGAGATGGAGACACTAAAAAAAATAGTACTTGGGGTCTTGTGGATCTTCCATCAGGAAAGAGGCCTGTAGGTTGTAAGTGGGTGTATATAATCAAATTCAAGGCTGATGGAACAGTGGATAGGTACAAGGCAAGGCTAGTTGTCAAGGGGCTTACTCAAACCTATAGTATTGACTACCAATAAACTTTTGCACCTGTGGCCAAGTTGTCTTCAGTGCAGGTATGATTATCTCTAGCTGTTCAGTTCTCCTGGGAATTACATCAGCTGGATGTAAAAAATGCCTTCCTTAATGATGACTTGACAGAGGAAGTGTATATGCAACCACCTCCTGGGATTACAACAGATGGGAAGGTGTGCAAGTTAAAGAGAGCACTGTATGGCCTAAAATAGTGTCCTAGGGCCTGGTTCGAGAGACTCTGAGCTGCTATGTTGAGGATGGGATTCAAGCAGGGCAATGCTGATCACACTCTCATCGTGAAGTGGAAGGGTGGACAGGTTGCTATCCTGATTGTGTATGTAGATGACATGGTTGTTACAGGAGATAACCTGCTAGAAATAAAATCTTTGAAGGAAAATATTGCAAGAGAATTTGTGATAAAAGATCTTGGTCCCTTGAAATATTTCTTGGGATTGAAGTGGCCAGATCTCAAGTATACACATTTCACAGAGGAAATATACTCTAGATCTTTTGAAACATACCAGAAAATTGGGCAGCAGACTCGGTGCTCAAGATGGAGAAGCTCTTTCAGAGGCTGAAAAGGGAAGATATCAAAGGATAGTTGGTAAACTTATATGTCTGTCCCTTACTAGACCAGATATTACATATGCCACTAATATGGTTAGCCAGTTCATGCATGCAGTCAGGACAACCCACATGCAAGCTGTAGGCAGAATTCTGATGTATGTGAAGACTTTCCCAGGAAAAGGTCTGTTGTTCAGCAACAAAATCCAATTGAGTATTGAGGGTTTTTCAGATGCTGACTGGGCAGGCTCTCAAGATGATCGTAGGCCTACTTCAGGATATTGTACCTACTTGGGTGGTAATCTAGTTATTTAGGGGAGTAAAAAGTAAATGGTCTGTGCAAGGTCTAGTGCTGAAGCAGAGTATAGCTCAAGTTGTCACCGAGTTGCTATGGCTGAAGGTTCTGCTGGAAGACATTTGCATTACAGCATTACTCCCTGTGAAGCTTTATTGTGACAACAAAGTAGCAATTAACATAGCCAATAATCTTGTCCAACATGACCGTACTAAACACACAGATTGAAAGCCACTTTATTCGAGAGAAACTAGACTCAGGAGAGTTGTGCGTACCCTATGTAAGGTCTAAGGATCAAGTGGCTGATGTGCTGACTAAAGGCTTGTCCAAAGAAGATTTCAAAGTGAATTCAGGAAGGCTGGGCATGGAAGATATCTATGCTTAGCTTGATGGGGAGTGTAGAGAAAGACGGGTAGCTTAGTCTTTCCATTATATCATCTCTGTTTTAGTCATATTATATCTTATATGCCCTGGTTAGTTAATGGAGCCATGGGTATTCTACTCATGTAAATGTTTGGGTAGTTGCCCTACTTTTAATATTAAAATAGGGACAGGTCTGCATAGGAGGGAGAATTTTTTCCTTCTCTCAAAACCGCAGCCTCTCCTCTCTGGTGGTTCCCATCGTGGCTCTCTTGTTCTTCTTCCTCTGCTTTCTGTTTTTCCTGGATTGTACAGTCTGGTAATGGATATCCAAGGTGCTCATCCATCACAATTGCAAGAAAAATCTTAGATCATTTGGCAAAAACCACCAACACTTGTCATCCACAACGGAATGCAACAATATCCTAAAATTAGAAAGGAAAAAGCTACAAAAGTAACTATTTTGAAATAGTATAGGAGGAGATATAGGAACCTTTTGAAAGTCAATTCCCGGGTAAATAATATGACAGTTGGAAAGTTCTCTTATCTTCTCATCAATTGCCTGCCATTTTAAACATAAATGGTACAGAATTGTCAAGCAACTGCAGTGAAGAATAACACAGGACTTCACTAAGGTCAACAGAGTGGGAAAAAACATATTGTATGTGATCTTTCAAAACCACCTAGGTGTAAATGTATCTTGCATTGAAAAAGGATATAAGTACAAGTCTTACAACAAAAAAGACAACTTTTGGTCATTGTAATTTGGAATTGAAAGGAACTGTAAAATTGATGTTTGTGGCTAAAAAGGTGATGAAAATTCTACCTGTCTTTGCCGACGAATCATTGTGGATAAATCAATGTATGGAAGTTTTGGATCTATTTTGCATTCCATAAGGATACCTCCATCATAATCTTTTATGTACCTGAAACATTCTGAAAGTTATTCCTACAATCCAAAAAATCAACCACTCATAAGTGGATTTACAACAAAATCCACATTAAGGCGTGTTTGTATTCTCAAAAATTTCCCCGGGAGATATTTTCCCAACTAACTTTCACAAGTTTTGCTGATGATACTATATTATTCTGCTCAAGGGGGGAAGAGCAAGTCCTCCTGATTAGACTGATTCTAGAGTTGCTTGAAGAAGTTACTGGCCTCATGGTGAATTTGCATAAGCGTGTTGTTTATGGTATCAACTTAGCAGAAGACTACTATTTTATTTTTTTTTGAAGGTGACTAAAAAGTCACAATTCATTGAAGTTGAAAAGATAATACACAAGATAGTACACAAAATACCCTTCTTCCAAGGGCACCCTTAAAGAAGCTCTACTCTATCACGATAATAAAGTAGAGAATACATTCCAAAAATAAGCAAAACATATGACAGATTAAGAAGTAAAATTCCTCCATTGATTGGCTGCTTGCACACAGCGGAATTGTTAACTGCAGTGATCCCCACTGATCTTCCCCAGTCCCTAACCATCCTGGTAGCCCTTCTTAACATCTAAAAAACACAGGACAATTCTTCCCTGAATCTTCTCTTATTTCTTTCACCCAAGACAGCCCACAACAAGGCTGGTAGGAAAAGAAACCACAGTTGATTGTCTGATTGCTTAGGACACAAATCCATCCATCTGTCCGTCAGGTCCAAGGTATTAGAAGGATTTATCCAAACCACATTGACAGCTTTACCCAGTAACTGCCAAGTGGTATTGATTATACCACATTTGCAGAAAAAGGTAATTCAAATCTTCCTCAAAAATACCACAGAATGTGCATTTAGAATTTTGTATGGGGACAAACTTTCTCACTGTAGAGCTGGTGGGAAGCCTCCCAATTGCCACTTTCCATAAGAACGCTCTGATCTTATTAGGCAATAGCTTAGA
The DNA here is from genome assembly GCA_030544215.1 of Zantedeschia hybrid cultivar. Taxonomy (NCBI): domain Eukaryota; kingdom Viridiplantae; phylum Streptophyta; class Magnoliopsida; order Alismatales; family Araceae; genus Zantedeschia; species Zantedeschia hybrid cultivar. The sequence continues at coordinate 18,858,435 of JARZZO010000006.1, forward strand.
CCATACTATGTCTTTCCACCAAACTCTGCACCTTCCATCAGTAAGGATTTTCACTAAAGAATTAACTGAGAACTTGCCCTGCTTACCCCATATCCACTGACTTCTGTCCTCCCGTGTAGAAGAAATTCGGACCTCGTTAACAGCTTTGAGCAAATTAATGAGCTCCTCCAGTTCTATCTGTTGGGTTCCTTCTCAGCCTAATATTCCAATGAGCACTACCATGAGAAGAGTAAATCTGTGCGACTGATTTGTTTTTGTCCTTGGCAATGGAATACAAATTTCTGAATTGAAGATCAAAAGCATATTTAGTGCATCATTTGTCTTTCCAAAAATTAATAGCCACTCCATTACCTAGTTGAAGATTGATTCCCGGAGCAAGAATATCCACTGTTCTGATTATGTTCCTCCAAATTGAGGACAGGTTATGTGTCCAAGGAGGAACAAGAGTCCATCTTGAGGAAGATGGGTAGTATTTCTCCTTAACAACTTGCACCCACAAAGCATCACTTTCCTCTCCTAGCCTCCACAACCATTTAGCTAAAAGTGCCTTGTTAAAGACTTCAACTTTGACAAGCCCCACTCCCCCTTGATCTTTACTGAGGCATACTTTTTTCCAGCTGATTAGGTAAAGACCTCTCTTTTTCCCTCCACTCCAAAAGAAGGAACTTCCTCTTGATTCAATGATTCTTTCCACTGTCCTAGGGATTTTGAATATTGATAGATGATAAGTTGCAAGAGAAGAAAGAACTGTTTTAGAGAGGTTCCACCTGCCCCCTGCTGATAGAAGTTTAGCTTTCCATCCTTCTAGTCATTGATCAAAAACTTTCTCTCACTTTCATAGGCCCATCGGAAAGAGGCAAACCCAGATATTTAATTGGAAACTGAGACCCTTTTACACTGAAAATTTTCTGCAATACTCATCATTTTCTCCTGATGTGATTTTTGAAATCTTCATTTCCTGATGTGAATAATAATGTGTCATCCGCATATTGTAGATAAGATAAATGAAAACCATTTCTTCCAATATAAAAATCATCCACCACTGCAGCCCTTTCCCAGAGAGATGTCAATGGCTGCCCCACAACGGGGAAAAGCAAAGGTGAAATGGGGTCTTCCTGCCGCAATCCTCTCGAACGATCAAAGTAACCACATGGCTCCCCATTCACAAGAATAGAAAAATGGGGAGAAGGGATACAATTCATAACCCAGCTAATCCATGATTGATTAAACCCAATCAGCTGAAGTGATTTTCTAACACAGGACCAGCTTACTCTGTCAAATGCCTTTTCCAAAAAGGCTGCTTGATTCCTCCCAATTACTTTAACAATAACCTTTTTTAACTAGATGCCATCACTTCGGTTATGATCTTGTAACAACCATTTAAGAGACTGATTGGTCTGAAATCCGCAACTTTCTCAGCACCTTCACACTTTGGGATCAGTACAATATAAGTAGAGTTAATACCTCTAATGGAAGATGGACTGTCTTGAAACTCTCATCACCTACATCAAGTCTTCCTTGATAAGGTCCCAAAAGTACTGATAAAGCCTAAGGAAAAACCGTCTGATCCAGGGGACTTATTAGCACACATGTTGAAGACTACCTCCTTGCTTTCTTCTTCTGAGAAGGACCTGCAAAGCCAATCTGCATCTTGAGGATCTATTCGTGGAAGAATTCCTTCCTCCAAATGATGTCTCCAGGAATTATCTTCCTTGAAAAGGTCCTTGTAAAAGGAGATAAAGGCTTCTTGAATATCCTCCTTGGATTCAAAAACATTGTCTCCAACCCTCAGTTGATTAATCTTAAGGGATCTCTTTTTGGCACTGGCTACAGCATGAAAAAAAACTTGTGTTCTTGTCACCCTCTCTCAACCAATGTTCCTTGACCCGTTGTTTCCACCTTATTTCTTCTATGAGTAAACATTGGTTATACTCCTCCTTGGAAGCATTGAGTTCAAAAATCTCCTGTGGAGTAATTCCCTGTTGATCTGATTTCACCTCTAGCTCCTCAACTTTCTGCAAGAGCCGTTGCCTCTTGTCTGCTGCCTTTCCAAATACCTGAGAAGCCCACTGTTTAATACATTTTCTAACCCATCTCAGCTTGCTTGAGTACAATGTGCTTGCAGAAAGAGAATCAATTGCAGGGACTTCTCTCGACCACTTAATGACCAGCTTCTTAAAATCTTCATAAGAGTGCCATGCCAATTTGTATATGAAAATTCTCTATTTTTTGTTTCTTTCACCTGTGCATAGTTGGATGGGAATGTGATCTGAAATTGTTCTGTTCAGGCCCTTAGCTTGAGAAAGTGCAAACAAGTTAAACCACTCCGTAGACACCAGAATTCTATCAATTATTGATTGAATGCAATTTAATTGTAAATTAGACCAGGTGAACCTCCTATTTGGAATCTCTAAGTCAATCATATTGTTGTCTCTTATCCATTGGCTCAAGGATTCCATGTCATTTGTCCAGTTCACCGTGCCAGATCTTTCCCAAGAAAACCTCACACCATCCATCCAAAAAAATACTACGCAACCTGTATAATTCCTGAAAAAAGATTTGCCTCTCTTGTTTTTTTGGACCATATACGGATGTGATAACCCATTGTTTATTAGATTTCTTGCCATAAAATTTGATAGAGATGCTAAACAGACCCACATCATACACCTGTCCGATCATTTCATTTTCGTTCCAAAGCACAGCCTGACCACTGCTGCTACCTTCAGCTGGTATAAAAGCCCAACCAGACAAGAAAGAGCCCCTATTCTTCTAATTATAAGATCATCCATTGTGTTCATTTTGGTCTGCTGAAGGCAAACACAGTCGAGATGCAAAGATGTGAAATAATCCCTCACCCCCTCATCTTAACCTCCCCATTAAGACCTCTGATATTCCAAGTCAATATCTTCATTTTAAAACTGAGTCTTCCCTCCCACTTTCTTTTCCTGAGACAGTCCACCACTAAATTGTTCTTAACAAAGTTGAGCTCCCTCTTCCCAATCTTGACCCCTCCCCCTGATCCTTTCTTCCTGATGCTACTTTGTAGGACATCACTTCTTCTAAGTTTTTTGATAAAACTCATAACAGCCTCTTCTCTTCCAACAAACGACACCCCAATCCTCCTCCCAAATTCAACAATTTCATCAGCCCATTCTTCAGTAGGGACAGTTTTAATCATATCCTGAGAATATGATGGATCCCGACAAGGCACAATAGCTGTAGAAATATCTGTTACAGAGTTTACAGAGTGTGAGATATTATCGAAACCTCCTGCCACAGTGGAGCACAAGCTTGCTTCTTGAGCCTGTTCCTGAAGATTCTTTTTCTCCGCAGTTAACCCTTTGTTCAACTCATTGCTCAAGCCATCAAACCTGTTAGACAGTTTTAATCCAGGGACAGACGACCTCATCTGAAGAGTGTGAGGAAAATCAAGGAATTGCTCTGATGTCTTCTCCGCCAGATTTTCATGCTGCTCAGTCCGGAACGATCCTTTTCCCGGTGATCCAGATAGGAAAGTCTGCAATTCTAGGTTATATAGAGCCCGAAGCTTGTGGGAGGAGACAGTCTCACAGGAAATCCTCCGCTGACCCAGAGGCACCATCTGCGGCAATGAAGGCGGAGGAGAGGACTACAACAGCACTGGCCTGTTTCTCAAGTCCGGACACCGAGCACAGAGGTTGAAGAAGACAGTCGAGAGACTCTATTGAACTGGTTAAAGGCTTCGGTTCACTGGAATAGAGTCCGACGACAGTTCGCTAGCCCTCTTACCCCGAAAGGTCCGGTTCAATTTAAGTTGCGGGTTCGAAGTGGACCAGACTTGTGGAATTGGTAATTGTTAAGTAAACAACGGTTCAGGACGGACCCGACACTGTTCGTCTTCCTTACCCGACAAGCGCTTCGATGGATCCCTTCGCACCTCGGGAGGAAAAGAAAGCCAGCTGGCCAAATCTGCCTCGAGCGCTGCCACATCCTCAAAGCTGTCAGCGATAACATCGTTCCCCAAAGGAACCGAGCAATTCAAACTGGCAACGCTAGGGATTCCGCCTTTACTTGGAACCATCTCCATCTTGGACAACCCGCTACCTCCTGTGTAGGCATTAATGGGGCCCCAGTAAACCTGTTTGAAGTGGGTCAATCCCGATTCCACTTCAGCCCCCCTCTCACAGAGTGGAACCCGAGTTAACCAGCAGACTCTTCCACAACCAGAGTCTCTGTTTCACCCCTATCACCAATTTTCAACTGTTGTTGAGGCAAATCCATCTTGCATACTGAAACAGCATCTTTCTGTGATCTGTATTTCTTATACTCTGACACCACCTCAGCCCAAGACTAGTCTGAGGATCTGTGGTTGGAAACAGACCTTGTTTCTTCCCCCTTCTCTTGTTGTATGTCTACCCAGAAAATTCTCCCTGCCACCAGAATTCTAACTCTTGGAGGAATGCAGGACAGGTGTTCAACTTCAATGTAAACTAGAGCATACCAGAACTGCTCCCCCTCCAGAGAACAGATATCCACTCTTCTAAGAATAGAAAACTTGAAGACAATAGAATAGAAGGTGGTGGAGTTCCACATGTGCAGGGGAATACCTGTCAGTCTAACCCATACCTTCTTGCCTTGTTGAGCAGGGCAGGTCGCCGCCTCCATATTCCAGGTATAGCATCTCAGTTTCAGCAAATGAAGGTGCAGGACTTCACTCGCTAGTACCTCCTTCCTCCATTCAATATCATCTGGTTTGACAATGAAAGCTTTGGAACCAATCTCCCTGCACCACCATCCCTACACTGAAGGCCACCGCCATTTGAGCATGTCCAGCAAGGAAGTGACAGACAGATCAACCTGAACGGCTTTGGAATTGTTCTCCTCCAGAGAAATAACTACACAGTCCTCTAAAAACTTCCTAGGCTCCATACTTTCCTGTGACCACGGGATGATGATCGGCTCGTGCACCGGGATGCAGCTCTGCACAGATGGAGGCTTCACCGATTTTGGAGCCTGAGGAGCTACCACGCCTTGCTTCAGAGAACTACTGTGACATTTTCTATGCCCTTCTCCTCCACAAGACAGACACCTGATCCTCTCCTTGCAACCCCTTGCCCGGTGGCCTTTGCAGAGGCATCTAATACAAACATCTTTCTCCAGCGGAAGAACTGACGGAGACAACTTCTGGACAACCTTACTCCTACCTCTGACCTGAGTCCAACCGCCCTCTTCCCCTTCTACACACTCTACCCTGACAACTCCCTCCCTCACTCTCGAGCTCTCCATGTCCCTCATTCTCGACAAAAAAGTTAGTGGCAAAGTTTGTTACTTAGCAGAAGACTACTTGAGGAGAGCTGCCTTAATTTTGGGGTGTCAAAGAGGTTCTTTCCCACCATATCTAGGACTGCCTTTATCCCCAGGACATATCAAATGTAGTGATTGGCAGCCAGCGGTAGAGAAATTTCAGTCACATTTGGCTGGGTGGAAGGGGCGGCTTTTATCTTATGGAGGGAGGTCGACATTATGCCAGGCAGTCCTTGACAGCTTGTCGATCTATTATCTTTCCTTGTTCAGGATCCCGAGGATGGTGGCCAGAAACCTTGATAGTATCAGATGTAGATTTTTTGTGTGAAAGGGACTCTGATAATCCTCGCAAAGGATTTCATGACACTAGCTGGGGCATAGTATGCAGGAGCAAGTAAAATGGTGGCTTGGGGATTAAGAATATCAGATATTTCAATTTGGCCCTTCTTTCTAAATGGTTATGGAAACTTGGTATGGAACATTCTGGATTGTGGCTTGAGATTATTAAAGGAAAGTACTATCAAGGAGTCAAAGTGTGGGATTTCCATAAACATGTGGATGGATATGTCTCTCATGTGTGGAAAGGTATTCTACAAGCGGCAGATATTATGGTGGCTGCTACTCATGTACAAGTAGGAGATGGTAAGTCTTGTTCCTTTTGGCTTGACAGATCGGCTGATATAGTGCCACTCTCCCAGGCTTTTCCGAGATTGTATGCTATTACTATAGATCCTGGAGCTTTGTGGAGCAGATGGTGGATACGGAAGGAGTGTGGAGCCCTCTATTAAGGAGGAACCTAAGAGAGGAGGAGATTGTGGAGTTAGTTGCCCTTATGGAGCTGCTTCAAGAGTACTCGAGTACAAGTAGAAGATGGCAAGTCTTGTTCCTTATGGCTTGACAGATGGGCTGGTATAGTGCCGCTCTCCTAGGCTTTTCCAAGATCGTATGCTATTACTATTGATCCTGGAGCTTTTGTGGAGCAGATGGTGGATACGGAAGGAGTGTGGAGCCCCCTATTCAGGAGGAACCTGAAACAGGAGGAGATTGTAGAGTTAGTTGCCCTTATAGAGATGCTTCAAGAGTACATGTTGAATGCCTCTAAACTTGATACTTTGATTTGGTTGTGGAATTCTCAAGATGTTTTCTCGGTCAAATCAGTATATGCTTCTATAGCAGATGAGGGTTGCAGGTTTCCTTTATACTCGCACGTTTGGAAACCCAAGTCCCCAATGAAAGTCAGAATCTTCCAACAGCTGACAGATTGATAAAGTTTGAATGTGAAGTTCCCCCTACCTGCTGCCTGTGTGGTGAGAATGACGAAGGGATTGATCATCTTTTTGTGCAGTGCCCGTTTGCTTCTGAGATTTGTTACAACTTGTTCCAGAAATTTCAAGTTGTTAAGGGTCTTCAGCCCTCAGTAGTAGAATTAGTTTGCCATTGGGAATGCCACCTTCCCTGCAAAGGAGATAGGTTGTTATGGTGGTTGGTGCTTCATGCTACACTGTGCGCATTATGGTCAGAGAGGAACAAGAGGTTTTTTAGAAGGGAGGCTACTTCTCAGGACAGCATTTTGACTTTTATTTAAGAATAGGTGGGTAATTCGTCCTTTTATGCTCTTTTGGACGGGGTTGAACGATTCACCACCTTGGTGTTTTGTAGCGTGAGGAGGGAGAGTTTTGTTTTACACGTGTAAATTTATTTATTTATTGTTATATAATACAGTGGTACCATCCACTTTCAAAAAAACTTCCACAAGTTTTGCAAACACAAGTAAAAGTTAGTTGGGAAAAGAATCCCCATATTTCCAGAATATTCTCTTTTTCCACAGGGTTTACGTTTACTTCCTCACCACCACCACCACCCCCCGCCGGAAAATGTTTTCTGTGATTCTACTTCCTGTGCTTTTGTTGTCCAAGGAAAACATTTCTTGTGATTCTTTATTTCCTGCAGACATGTCAGGCCAAGGTGGCCTGCGAGCTAGGGTTTTTAATCAGTGCTATTCCATTGAATTTGATTGCTAGTTTGTATTATTCATTTTTTCTTGATTTTTATTATTTTTTATAGTAAAATTCTAGCCAATCCAAGCATCAGCCTTTCTTTTCTTTGGATCAGCTGATCTCGCCAATCTGATCCCAATCTGGATTGGATTGAGACCTGCTGATCCTGAGTCCTGATTTGATTCCACCTTCCTTTTGCAAGAAAGTTATGGCAGAAGCAATATAAAAGTTTGATACTTGATCGCATTTTAAAAAAATAGATCCAAACACCAATATGCTTATGAGAATTACAAAGTGGTCCGTCTTTGAACTTTTTCTTCTACGAGATAATGGGATCTATCTCATCATTTCCAGAAAATGATCAAAGGTCAATTTTGCCTTGACCAAATTACACTCCTGTGTGACGCTCCAAAAATTTCTAAGTGGAGCAAGGTAGCAAAACTTTTTCTTGCACGCATACCATTTCAGTGTCAACAAGGCTGCTTCATTCCTGAGCAGCATTTTCTTTGCCTCAGTCTGATGCAGCATCTTCAATCTTTCTACATTTTATGAATTTGATGTATCTTTATTGCATGATGACTCACTTTAGTTACCAATCCTAAAATGCAACTATATATGCATCATGATAAGGAAAATGAGACAAACAGACCATTAAGCACAATAACTATCGCCTGGAGTCTAGAGATAAACAAGCGCAGTTTCTAATTAAGTAACCATAGTAAAAAGATAAATTGTACTGAAGGGCGGGCCTGGAAGCAACAGTAAAGGTTGCCCCATTGTGACCTGGAAGTCATGGGTTTGAATCCAGGGAAACAGCCTCTCTGCTCAGCAGGGGTAAGGCTGCGTACATCGACCCTTCCCCAGATCCCGCAGTGGCGGAAGCCTCGTGCACTAGGTACGCCCTTTGGTAAAAAATAAATTGTATTACTATTTGCAAACACTTTTAGAATAAAAAATTATCATCACTAACAATTTTTTACCCATAAATGTGAAGCTATAATGCCTGCACAAGGTGAAGTGATCTAGTTGCATAAAAATGAAGCAGTGGTAGATGTACGAGGGGGAAATAGTCGAGGTACCAAACCTATCTCAGATGCTGATGGGAGTGCTTCTTAAAACATTGTTCTATGCAGTGAGAAATCAAACTTTTGCATTGTAAAAACTCTTCACTGAAGAACAAGACAAAGAGAAGGCCTCATAATACATTTTTAGGCCCCCAACTCACTAAGAAACCTCCAAGGTAATAGCATGTGTAAGTTCAAACATACCCTTGCCATCTCTCTTTATCAAACGTAATTTCCTTTGTGAAGCCCTACCAACAAAGAAAAGCCAGTTTCAGCATGCTGCTTAAAGAAACACCCCCTTGGGAGGAAGAGAAATATACTGGAACAGAAACAATTCTATGAACACAATAACATTAGTTAAAAATGATACAACATTCCATGAAAAAGGCGTCAAAGTATCATACAGAACAATTGGAAATGATTTTTGAATATTCTGGTGTCTTGTAAGTTATGAGAGTGATGTACCATATGCCGTCATTCTTTATAACCCAAGCTTAATTATGTCCTCAAGAGAAACTCCTTAATTAATTTTCAAATCATAAAGTAAATACAAACCCATTCTAATGTTTTGTCGTCTTTCTTTTCTTTCTTTCTTTCCTTTTTTTTTTTTTTTTTTTTTTTTTGGGGGGGGGGGGGGGACGTGACACTTAACTGCCACAATTCCTTGAAGTAAAGAGAACTACAAGCCTCATTAATCTATATCGATGTAAGACATTACAATGCTGACAAATGTTTTCATGGATCATTGTTTCTAGCATTTGTTTGGATTTGTCAAATCCCAGTATTTTCTTTGGCTGGGCACTTTCAATAATAGGGCTGAAGCACACTGATATCTGTTTCAGCTGGGGCTTCATCAACCAAAAGTCACAAGAGTAACTATTTCCCTCTCTTCCTTGAAGCTCAACTGTTTACTGCTGTGTTTCTCCCTTACAGAGAGATGGAGAGAAAAGGAAGAGGATAGATAGATGAGAGATGTCCCATCCTCTCATTAAGGAGGGTATAAGGATGGAGAGATACCAGTCATGTGCAAGTGATTTGAGTCGCAGACTACAACGGTTAGAAAGATAATTTGACTGAAAAAAGGACAGAAGAGGAGGGAAGTACTAATGAAATATGTGGAATGAGAAAGAATCAGCAATGAGGTTCTCGCACCATCAAAGGAGGGTTGCACTAAGTGCACAAATTCAGCTTCCACCCATTTCTCATTTACAAAAATACTACAATATATATATATATATATATATATATATATATATATATATATATTGGGGGTGTCAGAAAGAGCTTTGTGCTATTGGACTGGTAACACATTAGACTTTCCCGATAACATGTTTCAGATGAAGCCAAAAGAAGCAGGCAGTGTCATATGGTACATAGAGCACTTTTCCATCATTTATCATCGTGGAATGTGAAGTTTGCACAAACATGTGCATTATGCTAGATATATTGAACTCTGATGTACCCTAAAAAATAACGCAGAAGATTTTTAAAAAACTGCCAGCTGCATATGAACAGGTCAAAAAGCCAACAATACCAGGTACTACAAAGGTATACCTGTTTGATAAAATAGCCAACCGCATTATTGTCTGCGTAAGTTAGAAAATGAGTGAGTCCATCAACATCACGAGCATGCTGTTTTAAGTGATTCATCAACCTTGTGCCATAGCCTTTAACTTGTTCATCTGATGTGATTGCACAGAAAGCTATCTCTCCAAATTTCTGACTGCAAGATTGAAGGTGCTTTTCCTCAGTGTTCAGTTACCATCTTTCAGCAAGATGACAAGCTCGATGGGATATATGACAATAAAGAAGAAAGATAATAGAATCTGACTGGTCTTAAGAGGGTGTAACCAGCAGCAAAAGAAACAAAACAACAGAATAACCCAACTACCACAAAATCAAAAAATAAAAGGAAAGTTTGATAAAAATTCTGCAAGCTATCCCCCTAAACAAAAAGAAACAAACATTGTTAAATACCGATTAGGTATCATCATACTAAATCCCAGCAAGAAGAAACCCATAATGTTCCTATGGGTCCCAAGGACCACTTCATCAAATATCGTGTGGAAATAGTACCAAACATCATTGAATTCCTATCCTTTCTTATCTCTAAATTATCAGTATCGAGAGAGATCAGCAGGTGTTTTTTTTCCTAAATTTATTATTCATATTATTTAAATTTTATTTTGTAATTCCATTTTTTTTTACTTTTTTGACTTTCTATGTTTTGTATCTCTACAGGGACTAAAACGGTACAGAATTTACGGGGTTGTTTATAATTTTGTTTATACAACATGTAACATTTTCCCATTCAGAGTGCTTTTGTTGATTGCAGGTCAAATGTGGTTGATGTAAAACTTTAGAAGCACGGTGTGGAAATGGGTTGGTGTTGATACCCCGATACCATTCTTTGTAGTTTAAAAAGTAATAAAATATTTTTATTAATTTTTTATTGACCGGTACCGGCAGATACCGATACGTATTTGTATTGGAACCCACTAGTAGTGGTACCGATACCAAGATTGCCATCCTTGCTGCCCCACCCCCACTTTTCTCAACAAATTCTCTGTACGATTTCATCTGACAAAATGGCCAAGAACGAGACCTCACTTAAGTCGCAGAAGGTGGCAAAGCATGCCTTGAAGCTTGTTCACTGATGGTGTTATATTTCTCTCTCTCTCTCTCTCTCTCTCTCTCTCTCTCTCTCTGTGGTTGGTGAGATGCCCTCTTCCATACTCTTTTGTGATAAGGATATGAATATTTTTAACCCTGGTCCACTGCAATCATTTGAGTGAAAAGTGGAACATGCCATGAGGTGTCAACACTTTGAATTTAGCTCCAAGTACGGGCATGATCCAAGATACAATGGATAAAATTAAAACCAAAAACCTTCAATGGAGATAATTTCCTGAATAGCTTTATATTTTCATACTTCCCAGGGGATATACCTTTTCAGCAGTTCATTTTATATTCATTTTAAATTTAAACTTTAGAACCTTATATGCTTTTTATATTTTATAGACTATCTATCTCAAAATAGCCTGAAAAAATAAAAATCTTGAAAGCTGGCCAACAGCCCAGGATTGGCTGCTTTTCTTGCACAAGAATTAACATGTGCTTTAAAAAGTATAGTAGACCAAATGACATAGGTTTATTTACCAAAAAAACAATGTCTTGTATTTTCTCCTCCTAATTTATATGGACATCATCTTTAACCTTTTTGGACACAACGACAGAAGAAAGTGCATGACCTGCATGTTTAATCAATTCCTCCCATGACTTAATAATTGAAGAGAAAACAAGAGAATATGCACACACGATTATATTTTCAAATGACTGAAACTAGGTAATATACTAACAATAATCCAATAGGTGATGCACTACAGCTGTTATGACTTACGATTAAATATTAACAGAAGGGAAAGAACTATATGTTAGTAAACTTTACCTAGCATAGGGACGATAAGTTATACCACCAACGACCTGGTTATTCCTTATGACCATCATGGACTTGTGGCTTCTGAAAGTGAGGAAAAACAAGTTAAAAATCCACAATACCAATGATAACGTGTGCAAGAAGCACAAATGCCACATAAATATGAAATGCATACACTTGTTTTGTTGTTAAAAAGAATTCCAATAGGTACAGAGTGCCACACAAACAGCCAGCAGTGACATCTGACCATATCCTACACCTCTTATAATTGCATTCCAAATCCTAGAGTCTGTATACCCAAATGATTCGCTCTTTGAAGACCATCTTGCATTCCAAATCCTAGAGTCTGTATACCCAAATGATTCGCTCTTTGAAGACCATCTGATGCGGGACAAGAAGGGGAAAAGGGAAGAATGACTCGGAGGCTGGGGATGGAGGAAGACGACGGGGAAAGAGAGATAGAGAGGAAGAAAAGGAGATCTACAGGGGTGGGGAAGATGGCGGTGCTGGGCGGCGGGGGATCTCACCCTCCCTTCACAAGATACCAGAAGGAACACATCACACACATAACGACGGCTCTTTTTAAAGCGACGTTTTTCGTCCCATCATCATCCCTCCATTTCCCAAGGAGTACAAGACTATAAATAGAACAAGCAACCCTAACAACCTTAACACTAAAGGACCAAAATGCCCTTTATTCAAAATAAAAGACTAAAATAGACCTAAAATCTGAAAATATGTTATTTTTAATGAGAGCCATCAGCTGGGTGGAAGATTGGGCTAGAGCTGCAAATATGGGGTCATCATATTTATTCTGAGGTGGTGGGCAAGGCTCGACAGTGGAAGTTGTTCATTGCTTGAATTTTGTTTGATTTACTTTTTGGATAAATCATGTCTCCTTTTGTACTTTTTTTCTTGTAAGGGGGTAAGGCTGTGTTATCAACTGGGTGGTTGTGCTTTGATCTCATGTGAGGCCCACTTTTCAGTTGGTTGTTAACTGTTTATGTAATTTCTCCGTTATTTCAATGAATTGTGACTTTTGTCACCTTAGAAAAAATAGAGCTAAAATCTGAAAAATAAAAATTACATCAATTGGGCCTCTAACGGGCCAAATAAAATAAATAATGGATTCTTGGCTTTGTCTCCACAACCCTTGAATTATCATCGTTCTCCCCCGATTCGAGAAAACTCGTCCTCGAGTTTTGAAGTACCGCAATATCCACGGGGAGATGATGAATAGCAAGGCAAGAAAGCACACCACTGAGATCACCCTATGGAGGAGAGTATCGGATCGATGTCAAAAGTGGACCTCAAAGTCACACCACAGCAAGTCAAACTCAGTTGAGCAACGTCTACAAGACAGAGGGAATGGCACTGGACAAACGAGACCTTAAACAAGTACTCAAAAAGTAAGTCCAATCCGGCTTCGACCATGAGTATTTGATCCCACACAACAATATCTGATGACTCACTGACGAATGTCAGCACTAAATCGGCCTCAAACACATCGTCCGCCATCAAATGAAGTCTAGACTCAACAAATAGAGCCGCACCCCAAACGTTCTCAATTGTAGGATCAACACTAGCACCCTGAGTATGAATCGACATATCTGATTGATCATCATTTATAGCTGGCGAGACTGTCTCAACTAACTTTGACTGTATTTACATTCCCTTGGGGAATAAATCGAAGAATTCGGAAACGTGAGCTTCCGTCCATCAAAATGGGGGTGCATGAGGGAGCATCGACGTCTATCACAATCCATTGTGGCATGGCACTCCGATAGCCAATCTCGACCCAAGCAAATAGTAGAACTACATGCATCTATAGTGCACCAAGCTCCATCCCATAAGTAGTGGAGTGTCCTGTAGTGACACCCTTGACCCGCCAATAGAACTCCACAAAAGCTCTATCACCCTCTACAAAAGTATCGCCTATCCTCAATAGTGAATCAACAATAGACTAGGAAATCATATTATCACACATTCGCTCATCTAAAATTAATGTCGTTCATTCTTGATTCGGCAAGAACACATCAAAACTGAAATAGATGGAAGACATGTTGCAAGATTACCTCGGGACCCCGCTGTTAGGTAGAACCAACCAGTGGCATGCAAAACGATGTACGTTGGCAGTGTCAACACGTTGGACGATTCGACTTGCTGTGAGGAAGTCGCTGGTACAATCAACATCAAAATGAAGTCTGAGATGGCCTCGAACGTCGGGCACAACCATCCTCATAAAATATGCAAGGGCAGCACGCAAAACGAGGTTCTATTGGCTGACAGCACGTGGGACGAGGCCGGCCTCGTGGAGACGATCCCAATGATGCAGACGACACGCAAAACGAAGCACATCAGTGTCCTCGCAATCAACATGGCTATCGGAGGTGAGCATGCAAAACGAAGCACTATTAGGGTTGCACCATACTAGAACGAGGTTGGTCTCATTAAGACGAACCCAATGGCGCAGACGGTGCACTAATCGGAGTCCGAACGGGTCCTGAACAATGGTGGTGTGCTAATGACTCCTGCTGCACCGCTTGGTACACTGCACCATACTAAGCCTGGGCCTAACTTGAACCTGACATAGTCCTTGTTCGAACTAGGGCTGACCCAAGTGGTTAAAGTGGGTCGAACCCACTTAAAATGACCTGGTTTGGACCAGGTTAAACGGGGCTGCAAATGGCTCGGACCAAAAAGGGGGGTTAGGCTGGCCAAGGGCCTGGACCCAACTAGGTCAACCTTGTTGACCAGGTTCAAACTAAAGGGCAATGTGCCCCCCTCTGTTCCTTCTCCTTCCCCTCCCTTCCTCCCTAACCCTAATGCAGGAGAACGAGAGGGAGAAGATAGGGTGGCAGCAAGGCTGCCGGCAGGGGCCGGTGACAGCGCCGACAGGAGTGGGCAATGACGGCGGCAGTGCCGGCGGGAGTCGGTGATGGCTTCTACTCCTTCTTGTTCTGCGCTTCTTCTTCTTCTTCTTTGCTCCTTGATCGAGGGAAACCAAGAGAGAGAGAAGAAAAGGGAAAAGGGAAGAGAGAGACCAGGGGGGAGAGAGAGAGAGAGAAAGAGAGAGCGAGGGGTTGTAGGAGTCACTGTCCATGATATTGTTCCCATAATTTTTTTATTAAACAATGAGAAAGAAAGGGGGGATTCTGAGAGAGAGAAAATCATGGAGAGAGAGAGAGAGCGCAAGCAGAGGAGAGAAGGACTGTGGGGGGTGGTCTTCTTCAGTTACTGTTCATGCATGAATAGTAACAGAAGGCATGGTTTGCGGCGAAAGCAATGGTAAGCAGCACGAGATGGAGATCGTGATTGGACTTTGACACCAAATATGATGCGGGACAAGAAGGGGAAAATGGAAGAATGGCTTGGAGGCCGGGGATGAGGGAAGACAAGAGGAAAAGAGAGATAAAGAGGAAGAAGAGGAGATCTACAGGGGGTGGGGAAGATGGCGGTGCTGGGCGGCGGGGCATCTCATCCTCCCTTCACGAGATTCTAGAAGGAACACATCATACACATAATGGCGTCTCTTTTCAAAGCAAAACTTTTCATTCCATCATCATCTCCATTTCCCAAAAAGGAGTACAAGACTATAAACAAAGCAAGCAACCCTAACATACCTAACACTAAAGGACCAAAATGTCCCTTATTCAAAATAAAAGACTAAAACAGACCTAAAATCTGAAAAAGGAAAATTACATCAATTGGGCATATAATGGGCCAAATAAAATAAACAATGGATCCTTGGCTTTGTTCCCGCAATTCTTGAATTCCCATCACCATCTATATGGTATCTTTCCTATGACGGAAAAGATATAATAGACCATATTCACTTTAGTTGAAATCTCTTGAAAGCTTTAAGAGTCCATATTCATAAGTATCATAGCATGAGGCATTCTACTCCCATCCATCGAAAAGGAAGAAAAAAGTGAACTTAACCAGTAGGATAAGGCCAGACAAGGCGATCAAAATGAAGGTGAATTACGTAAAAATACTTACCAGGCTTTGTGACCTTCATAGACTGCTTCTTTTCTATCACAAGGAGAATCCATTATTTTGGGACTGGGCTGTAGATTCCATCAAGCCTTAGGCACTACCGTGAACATTACATTTGATTATGAGGAGAATATGGAATATGTACTAATGTTTCCATTTTAGGGCTGAAAAGTTGGGAATATTCACATTTTGGCTGTTCAATGGGTTCAGTTCAGGCAGAGATACCTGAAGACAATTCATGGGGGCCACCATGGGGCCTATTTTCTCTAACCTTAACCTTTTTTTCTTTTTGGTTTGGGTCGAGGGGGGTGGGGGTTGAATGGTACGACTAAATTGTATTACTGAGCAAAAAAGTGTATAAGCACTATTTTCTCTAAGCTTAACATCAACAGGTACTACACGGAGGTCTCCATGTACATCTACATTCTAAATCTTATCCTTTCTAGTCTTTCTGCACATTCAATTCAACATTTTCATCTCTTCTCTGCTACACACAATTTTTATATGTATTCTTTGCTCACAGCACAACAGATACAATATAGCAAGTCTCACAATAGTTCTACTGAACTTTCCTTTAAGCTTTATGGGGACCCGACAATCTTAGAGAGCTCCAGAGGCATTTCCCCACTTCAACCAACCTATCTTAACGCATAGGGTCCCCTTGGATCCCTCTATTTGCTTGAATAATATAACCTAAATATCAAAGATGAATAAAATTGGTGGTACGGTCTATGTTTTCTCAAAAAAAAAAAAAAAAAAAACACTAAATATCAAAGATTGCTACTTTAGGAACAAATTGAGCATTGATCATAACCAAATCCTCCTAGTCTACCTTCGTATTACCGAAATTATATTTCATGCATTCTGATTTATTTTGACTAATCCCAAAACCTTCAAATTCCAAAGCATCCCTCCACCATTCTGGTTTATCATTTGAATTTTTCCCATTCTCATTAGTTAAAACAAGAGCAATGGCAAATAGCATACATCAAGGGATATTGTCATGTAAATGCTTTGTCACTTCACTTATAACTGAAGTAAAGTGGTAAGGACCTAGTGTTGAGTCTGTTGACCCTTGATATAATCCTACAGTAATCAAAAACTTAGGTAGCATTTGGCAAAGCCTTTTAAAAAGTCAAAGTATAAAAAAACAGCTTTTAGAGCACTGTGTCAGAAGTATCCAGATTGGCCATCATGTTGTCGGAGCTTTACATAATATTTTGAAATGTTTTTTTAACTGGCGGCAGCACATGGTCCTTACCCAAATTTGCCCTTGCCATGGACTGTACGGCCTGCACAGTGAAAACAACGGGGAGGATGGGGTTATTCGTCCTTTCCTCCAAAAATCTGATCGGTAGCTCCAGAAGCAGCCTGTGAGTTACTTTTTGGTGAAATAGAGAGAACAAAAATGTTGAGTATGTTTCTCTCTTGAGACCCGATTTTGAGGTGACCAAAACTAATGAAGTTTTGCTCGTTTGGAAACATAAATGAAGCTGTCGGCCGATTTCATCGTGGGATCCATGCCAATTGTTGACGCCAAACGCTGCCTTAGACATCTCCCAGTTAATAGTTTTCACAGTAATAAAAGCCCTCTCATATCCTTAGCTACATCAATAAATACTTTAGAGATTTATTTCTTCTCTAAGACCATCAAATCAACTTTCTTGGAACTTGATAATAGGCCCTTTCTAAAACAATGAAAATCATATGTAAATCAATTGTTATACATAGGTAGCTAGAAGCCTAGAAGGTAGACTTCTACCAAATATACCCTGTATCCACCCAGTGGCCTCAAGAGAGTGTTGCCAAACACTCTCTCCTATAAAACTGCCTTGGCCTAAAACCAAGTACTGCCATGTAGAAGGTTGATGTGAAGGATGCAACCCATCATGGAACTTTCCCAAAACCTTATACCCTTCATTAAATCTAGTCAAAGTCCTAAGTCAACAAGATAAGGCTTGTGACTATGGTGATGAAAAGTTATCAAGAACTTCCCAAGAAATAGTTATTTTATCAACATCCAAAAAGAAACTTCACTTAATGCAGTAGATATAATGAGAATTTCCACCATGTCATGGTTTTTATTTTCATAAGATATCTGAAATGAAAGCAAAAGAAAAAATGAAAATGCAGCTGGATGGATAAGTGAGAGCATGGGTCAAAGAAAATAAGAGACTATTGATGCGGAACGAAAGGGGAGCGAGGAAAAGAGCGGGGTCTGGGGAAGGGAAACCGGCCGGCGTCGCACCGGCGGGCTGTACTCCGGCGTTACACCGGAACAGGGGAGTCCCTCGGCGTCACACCGAGGAAGAGGGGGTGGAGGGGTCTCTCTCTCACAGAGAACAACACGCACACATGTATTTTTCTTTTCAATCATTCATCATCCCTCATCTCTGAAAAATTCATCATACATATAGGGAGTTATGTAACTCCTAACTCTTGGAGATCCCTATCAGACTCTTAGACTCCCCCCCCCTCATTTACGTTTCTTTCATCCCCCCCTAGAAACTATAAAAGCACATGATGGACCATAAAGGGTCCTAATAAAAGCACATGAATA
The DNA here is from genome assembly GCA_030544215.1 of Zantedeschia hybrid cultivar. Lineage (NCBI taxonomy): Eukaryota > Viridiplantae > Streptophyta > Magnoliopsida > Alismatales > Araceae > Zantedeschia > Zantedeschia hybrid cultivar. The sequence goes on from JARZZO010000006.1 coordinate 18,876,774, forward strand.
GGGTCTCATGTCTCTATCTCATCTCCAAGCCATAAGGACGCTGGACGGACCCTCCGATGGCGGTAAACAAGATCCGGTTGGAACCGGATCATAGCTCTGGTGTCCTCACCAATCCTCCCCGGCTGGGAGGAACTCGACCCTGTCGAGTAAGGGTCACTGTTGCTCTGGTAACACTCCAGGAGGTCTGGGTCGATCCTCTGCAAATCAGCTCGAGTGATCCAAGTGTCATCTGAAGGTGGCCTTCCTCTCCAACGAACCAGGTATCGGTGTTGTGCACCTTCCTAAGATGTAACAACCTGCTCATCCAGTATATGCTCAATCTGCTCACGCCGAATATGTATTGGGGCTGCAGGTGGACACTCATGTGTGGGGTCACTCTCAAAGGGAGGAGAAGGCTCAAATGGATCATTGGGAATCACTGTTAGGTCCCGATATGGTACCAGATCAGAGACATTGAAGGTGGAACTAATGCCATAATCTGGTGGTAATTCAACAACATATGCATTAGACCCTACACGTTTCAAGATCTTGAAAGGACCGGCTCCTCTAGCTTTTAACTTCTTAACGGTTCCAGATGGGAACCGCTTAGGTCTGACCCTGATCATGACGTAGTCACCCTCCTGAAACTCTTGTGGACGTCGATGTGCATCTGCCAAACTTTTATAATGCTTATTGCTGATTTCTATGTGACGACGGACAATGTCATGCAAACTCCTAATATGCTCAACTAAAGACTCGGCAGACTCTGACACACGGGCCTGAACGGGTAAAGGAACTAGATCCATGGGTCTTCTAGGTCTATGGCCAATGACAATCTCAAAGGGACTCATTCATGTAGACCTATTGACCGAATCATTATACGCGAACTCAGCATGAGATAGGATCAAGTCCCAACTACGCGCATGGTCTCCCACTAGGCAACGTAACAGATCCCCCAGACTCCTATTGACTACCTCAGTTTGTCCATCAGTCTGAGGGTGATAAGCTGTGGAGAACTTGAGCTTAGTGCCCAACAGATGCCATAAGGTTTTCTAAAAATAGCTCGTAAAACGGACATCCCTGTCCGTGACTATGGTCTTTGGTAGCCCATGCAAACGAATAACCTCATCAAAGAACAAACGGGCCACTCTAGACGCATAAGAAGTCTTGGAGTAGGGTATAAAATGAGCCATTTTTGAAAACCTATCGACCACCACTAAGATAGAATCGTGCTTTCGGATCGTTCGTGGCAGGCCTAAAACAAAGTCCATGCTAACATCCTGCCACGGACTATCCGGCACGGGGAGTGGAGTGTACAATCCGGTATTCTGCTTCCTCTGCTTAGCCATAGCGCAGGTACGGCACTGAGCCACAATGCGTACCACATCGCATTTCATGCTAGGCTAATAAAACCGGTGCTCCACTAGCTAAATGGTCTTATTGCGGCCGAAATGACCGGCTAGACCTCCAGCATGGATCTCCCATACTAAGAAGTCACGGACTGAGGTCCGCGGGATACACAGTCGATCTCCACGAAAAAGATATCCCTCCTGAAGAACATATTCACTCAACTCTCTAGAGGGCCCAGAATGAAGTGCCACGTGGATCGGGCCGAAATCAAGACAAGTTGGGTACTCCTCACATAGTATCTCGAACCATGTGACCTCTGCACTGACAAAAGATAAAAGGTAAGCTCGACGACTCAGCGCGTCGGCCACACGATTCTCCACACCCGCTCGATGTTTGAGGACAAATGTGTATGCCTGGAGAAACTCTACCCAACGGCTGTGCCTAGAGTTGAGCTTCTTCTGGGCATGGAGAAATCTGAGAGCCTCGTGATCAGAGTAGAAAACAAACTCCTGAGGCAAGAGATAGTGCCTCCAATAACGCAGAGCCTGGACTACCGCATAAAATTCCTTGTCATAAGTGGAATACCTCAGCTTAGCATCATTCAATTTCTCGCTAAAGTAAGCAACAGGGTGACCCTCCTGGCTCAAAACTCCACCTATGCCAACACCAGAAGCATCATAAGAAACTTCAAATACCTTAGAAAAATCTGGTAATCGAAGAACAGGTGCTTGAGTCATCCGCTTCTTGATGTCATGGAAGGCTGATGCGGCAGCCTTAGTCCAGACAAAGGCTCTCTTCTTGACGCAATCAGTGATTGGAGCCGTAATCGTGCTGAACCCACGTATAAAACGACGGTAGAATGTAGCCAAGCCATGGAAACTACGAACATCGTGAATATTCTGGGGCTCAGGCCACTCTACTATTGCTCTAACCTTCTCAGGGTCTGCAGAAACACCCTCAGTGGATACAATGAACCCCAAGAATACTATCATGTCAGTCATGAACGCACACTTCTTAAGGTTGCCATACAACTGCTCTTTTCGAAGGACGGCACAGATCTGATGCAAATGGTCTATATGATCTTCCCTAGTTCGGCTGTAGATGAGGATATCATCAAAGTATACGACCACAAATGTCCCAATGAAGGGTCGTAGAACCTGGGTCATAAGCCGCATGAAAGTACTAGGAGCGTTGGATAGCCCGAAGGGCATCACCAACCACTCATAAAGACTGTCCTTCGTTTTGAAGGTCGTCTTCCACTCATCACCTGGACGGATCCTGACCTGGTGATAGCCACTTTTGAGATCAACTTTGGAAAATATCGTGGCTCCCGCCATCATATCCAACATGTCATCCAAGCGGAGAATAGGAAAACGGTATTTGACAGTGATCCGATTGATAGCACGACTATCCACACACATTCTCCAAGTACCATCTTTCTTTGGAGCTAATAGTGCGGGAACAGCGCAAGGACTCATACTCTCTCGAATCGAGCCTCTCCTCAGGCGCTCCTCAACCTGCCTCTGCAACTCGGCATGCTCAGTGGGGTTGAGCCTATAATGGGGCAGGTTGGGCAAAGTGGACCCCGGGACGAGATCAATAACGTGTTGGATGTCACGCATAGGAGGTAAACCATTTGGTAAATCCTCTGGGAATACATCTTGGAACTCCTGAAGGACTGTCGTAACCTCAGGTGGCTGCTCCTTCGAGGGCTCCTCATCTATAGTCTCCCTGACTGTAAGGGCATAGATCGTATCACTCTCGATACACTCTCGTACAAACTCCCTTGCACTGATCAACTGAAGAGTCTTAGATGGGGGCTCTCTAGGGATAGAATCGTTATGCGTGGGAGTATTACCCGAACGAGTCGAGCTAGGGGTAGCAGGAACTTCTGATTTGACCGGACTAGGTGTAATAGGTGAAGCTCCAGAAGTAGCAGAAGCACTAGGTGAAGAAGTGCTAGGCTGAGTGGACTCCTACTGAGTAGATGTCTGAGGCCGGGAGGTGTTCAAAGTGATGCGGGGAGTGTCAAACTGAAACACGCAAGTGTTGGATCGACCGTAAAGAACGGCGTCCATATCATAAATCCATGGCCTACCTAAGATAATGCTCCCAACCTCCATAGGTAAGACATCACACCATATGAGATCATCATAAGGAGGAAAATGAATAGGGACCAAACATCTCATCCGAATTGGAATGGACGTCGAGTCCACCCAGGACACACGATATGGACTCGGATGGTCCACAGGGGTCAAACCTAGGTGTGCAACTGTATTCGTGGAGATTGCGTTGCTGCAACTTCCACTATCAATGATCACTTTACACACCTTGCCGTCATGTTTAAAATAGGTATGAAAGATTGCGGTCCTACGCCAGTCATCACTGACTTTGGGCTGGGTCAAGATGCAACAGACCACACCTAACCTCCCTCCCTCTGGAAAGTCAATGACATCCTCCACATGGTGGTACTCTCCCTGAACACAGCCAACTATATGATCGTCTGTCTGAAACTTATTGGCCATATCCTCATCTGCCTCATACTGGACCTCTTCAGTGACTAACTGGGGCTCTTTAGACTCAATGTCATCTACGGTCAAGGTACGGGTAGGACAATGAGATGCATAGTGACCATACCCATGGCATCGGAAGCACTCTGTGTGTGGGCCAGCAGTAGAGGACTCTCCTGTCAACGGAGCCTTCCCTTTATCCTCCCATCGGAATGGTGGGGCTGCTCCCGGGGGGCGAACGGGAGGGGTGGGAAGTGGTAGTGGCTGCTCCCGGGGTTTGGGAGCAGAAACCTCCTGACGAGCCGGATCCTGGGATCGAATCATAGGTCCTCTCTGTAGGTAGGTAGGTGCCCCTCGAGTGTTAGGAGGGCGCTGTAAGGGGGCCTCGGACGTTGGAAGGGCTCACTCTCAATCTCTAATTGCTCGGCCTCGAGCGCCACCTGATAGGCATACTCTAAAGTAGACACATCCCTCCTGAATAACTCGCGCTGAAAAGCGGGACGTAAACCCTTCCGAAAGCGTGAAAGGGTCATCGCACTCTCCTCTCTAACACTACATCTCAAAAGATAGGTATCAAACTCAGAGATGTACTCAGCCACGGTACGGTTCCCTTGGGTGAGGTTCTGCCACTTAACAATAAGACGATGACGGTATGTGGCAGGAAGGTACTTCTCCCGAAGTTTCACCTTCATCTCATCCCATGTCTCTACGGGCTCCTGATATCGCTGCCTAAGAAGGGCTTCTACATTAGACCAGAAGGTCTTAGCTTGGCCCATAAGTTTCATTTTGGCAAATCGGACCCGTCGACTATTAGACATCTCGTACCAATCAAAATAATGATCCATACCAGCCTCCCAATCCATGTAGATTTGGAGATCCAGGGATCCATCAAAGATAGGCGCATCCACTCTGACATTTTTGATGGCATGATAATCTAAATCCCCATGATCATGATAGGGCCTATGCTCGTACTCAAAGTCTTGGGTTCGCCTAAAATCAGGACGAGAACCTCTCCGTGCAGGTGGAATTCGACGAAATCCGTCATCAACTACCTCAAACGGATCGTCCTCATAACATGGGCGGCGACCCCTTCTATCATCATATTGAGCGGGACGAAAAGTTGGGGAAGGTGGGAGTGGCTGATGCTCAACCCTCACGGGTCCTTGATTCGAGATTCTCACATGATCCTGCGGTCCACGGGGAACTCCTTCTAATGCGGTGACTCGGTCAGCTAAACCCTGAAGGGAACGATCGGTTTGAGTCACCCTATCATGAATTATTTTGAGCGATCCCTCCATTTGATCAAAGCGTTGGTCTAAAGTATTGTGGAGCTGACGGACCATACCTGATAAATCAAGAGTAGATTGGACTCTAGATTCAGTTTGAGTTTCCTTAGGAGATTCAATGGGTGACCTAGACATAGCAACAAATGGATGATAATCTGTACCACTACGCGTGGGCATGCAAACCACTACGACCCAATCAAGACTCTCAACTGATACCAAAAATTGATGCGGGATGGCTCACAGACTCACCGGCGTTGATAGAATTTCAGCAATAAGCATTTAAAAGTTAGTCGACTGTAGTCTAATCGCACAATAATCCAATTAGATAACCACGTCTATAAGTAGAAATAGAGGAAAAGTCGTTCCTCTCGCGATGAGGAAGCGTGGGACCGTATGGTAGTTGAGAAACTACCACAAATCTAAGAATTAGGACCACCCCAAAATTCTGTCGGAACTCGGGATCGGTATAGTGCACTCACAGCCAACAGTAATGAAGAATCACGGGCTAGGACCTATCTCTCGATTTGGCGGCAGATAAGAGCACATACGAGACAAGCAAATCGAAATGAGAAGGTTAGCACGTATCTCCACGCTGGTGCGTTGGAGAAGATCACCCGGTGCTTGTGTACCACCCGCCAAATACAACAAAATGATGGCCCACTCCTCGCAAGGAGGTAAAAGGCTACAATAAACACAATAATATGATCATGGGTGGTAAACACAGCAGTTGACGGGCCAGCGGCGGCGCGAAAGTTGCTGGAGAAAATGCCTCGGGAAGCGTGCAGCAATATCAGCACTTCGGGATATCGGCACGCAAATCGATGCGACTAGTACGGGCCTCGAAAAACACGATCGGAGTCTTCGGTATGCGTGCAGCCGCTGCACGCAAAACGAGGCAGTTCAGACGTTGACTGCTGCGAAACTGGCGCGCAGGGAGGTCGACACGCAAAGCGAGGTGGTGATTTGGACCTCGAGATGCACGATCATAGTCCTCGATATGCGTGCAGCAGCGGCACACAAAACGATGCAGATCGGCAACCGCAGTACTCTAGATCTAGATAGGCCTCGTCGATACAAATCCAATGGCGCAGACAGCACGCAAATCGGGGCACGAACGAACTCTTCGTGAGGGTGGTGCGATAACCGCTCCAATTGCACCACCTGTTGCACCTCCACAAACCTGGTCTGGCTTGACTTGGACCAGATCGAACCCTGGCTCGGACCAGGGCTGAAGATGGCTCGGACCCTTGCACTACGGCTCGGACTAATGACAAACGTGGCTCGGACCACGCTGTTGTGGCTCGGTCCGAACCGGGTCAAACCTGGTTTGACCGAGTTAGATCAAAAGGGCCACGAACCCTTCTCCTCTTCCTTATTTCTTCTTCTCTTCCTTGCTTCTTCTTCTTATTCTCCTGCACGAACTGAGAAGGAGACTAGGGCTTGGAGCGGAGCCCACGGCGGCAGGCGGCGGGGCAAGCGGCGACGGCGCTCGTCGTGGCGGCAGTGGGCGGAGACGGCGACGGCGACGGCGATGGGACCGCGGAGCGGCTGTGGCGTCGGCGGGACAAGGCGGCGGCGAGGGCGGGGCGGAGTGGCTGCGTCGGCGCTGCAGAGCAACTCCGGCGGCCGCGATCGCGGCTGGGTTCGTCTCCTCTTCTTCTACTCTTCACCTTGGTCGAGGGAAGCCGGAAGGAAGGGGACCACTCCGGCAATGACGACAAGGCCGGCTGGTGCCGGTAGCTGCAGTGGGGACCCCTGCGGGGTCCGGTGGTGGTGGAGATGGCGGTTGGCGCCTGCAGTGGCGGCGACGGGGGAAAATGGAGTGGCAGCAGTGGCGCGGTCTGGCGGCAACGGCGGGGTGGAAGCCGACGACAGGGGAGGCGAAGGTGGGCGGGGCGAAGGCGGCGAGCGGCGCAGGCGATGGTGGCAGTGGTTGCCGGCGGGGTGGAGGCACAGGATTTGGATAGTGAAGACGACCCAAAGAACCTACTCTGATACCAAAACTGATGCGGAACGAAAGGGGGAGCGAGGAAAAAAGCGGGGTCTGGGGAAGGGAAACCGGCCGGCGTCGCACCGGCGGGCTGTACTCCGGCGTCACACCGGAGCAGGGGAGTCCCTCGGCGTCACACCGAGGAAGAGGGGGTGGAGGGGTCTCTCTCTCACAGAGAACAACACGCACACAGGTATTTTTCTTTTCAATCATTCATCATCCCTCATCTCTGAAAAATTCATCATACATATAGGGAGTTCTGTAACTCCTGACTCTTGGAGATCCCTATCAGACTCTTAGACTCCCCCCCCTCATTTACGTTTCTTTCATCCCCCCCTAGAAACTATAAAAGCACATGATGGACCATAAAGGGTCCTAATAAAAGCACATGAATAGGGTCTCATGTCTCTATCTCATCTCCAAGTCATAAGGACGTTGGACAGCCCCTCCGACGGCGGTAAACAAGATCCGGTTGGAACCGGATCATAGCTCTGGTGTCCTCACCAACTATTCACCAACCAAGGCATAAAATTTTACAAGTCAACACCTCCGATATTCTCTCAAGAAATTAAGGGTTTACCTATCCATAACAAGACGAACAATATATTCCTTTGGCATGTTCGGAAGTTGTCTAGCAAAAATATTCTTCAACCCTATTAGCCTGCAACAAAAAGGAAATGTAGTACATAACTTTCAACATAATGCATACATTAACGTTTTCAACATAATGCATACATTAATGTTTTGCCTATTATGTGAATGTTTACAGAGAAGGAAACAACAGAGAGAGAATACCAGATCATATGCTCGTCAACTCCATCATTGGCATAACAAAGAAATCTAAGCTTTCCTGCATCTTCCTATCGACATAATGAAAAATGTTAAACACTGGTAAATTTCCCTTCCTGATAAGCAGAATTTTTTAAAAAAAGTTCATGATGACGTACGTATAACAATGATAAACTATCAAGAATCATCTAGAACTCTGAAACTACAAGGATGAGAAATGAGAAAGATTGTTGAAACTTGAAAGTCACTCAACACCAGGTAATATAGCCATCAGTCAATAGTAGTAATCCAGCATCAATAGTACATCGTGGATGTGTTTTAACTTAACTGCATTATATGCGATGATGCGAACTAATCAGACATGGCTTATAATTTTACTCAATAACAATTAATTCTGAAAAATTACCAAAAAAATTGCTGCCATAGATCTAAAAACTATGAGTGATCACTAACTTACCTCTCTCTTCAGTCCCTCCTCTCTGGCACAATACGCCCCGCTTGTCTGGATATTCTCCGTGAAGATGCCCTTGGCCGCCTCCTCCTTCACCGCTACCCCGGCGGCCCCTCCCGTGCTCCCCGCCCCCGATGCCCCCTGCCCGCTACCCCCGCGGTCGTCCTTCCCGCCCGCCTCCGCCGCCCCGCCGCCGGAGGAGGGATCGGCCCGGCCGGAGGGGTTCTCCAGCTTGGGCGGCTTCGTGCTCCTGGGGTTCGCAACTCCCCCGCCGCCGCCCGCGGCGTCGAGGCGCGCGGCGGTGAAGATCCTCATGGAGTCGTGGTCCTCCTCCTCCTCCTCCTCCTCATCCTCATCCTCCTCCTCCTCCTCGTACTCTTCCTCCTCCTCCTCCTTGGCGCTGATGCTGTCGAGGTCGTCGTTGGGGGCGAGGGCCGGGACGGCGGCGCCGCCAGAGTCGGGGTGGGAGAAGGGGCCAGCGGCAGCAGCGGGGGGCGCAGCCGCGGAAACGGTGGCCTGAAACTTGCGCTTCTGGCGGACGGAGCTGGAGGCAGAGGCGGAGGCGGAGTGGGACGGCGACTGGGAGGACTGGGAGCTCCGGGAGCGCACCGGACCAGCCCCGGTGCCAGCGGTGGAGTGGCCGTCCATGCTGCTTCTCGAGGGAGAGCAGCAGCTACAGTCGGAGACTCGGCGGTGGCCACCGCCGCACTTCTTTTCTGCACTTTTCTTACATGTATTTTTATTTTCTAATTTGTTGAGAGCAAGCGGAAATTTTGAAAGGTATTTTTCATGGAATTTTCCCCTTCATGGCAAAACTTAAAAAACAATAAACAAACTTAAAAGACGTGTTTGGCAAAACTTTCACTTAAAAGTTATTTTTGACTTCCTACTTATAATATAGAATGAGTTGAGGGAGAAAGGTCATAACTAATTTTTGTTCGTTACCAAAGTCTCGTAACAATATCATTTTTTCTCTAATCTTAAAAACTTTCTTCTCGTAACTTTTGGTTGGAAGTTAAAACACAAGAATAATATCACATAAATAACTTCCAAGATCTAATCATTTTCATAAAAAATAATTAAATAAAAATACAAAAGTGCTTTTAAGTGGAAGCTACTCATCTTTATTTGCAATGGAAAAGCTGATGCTCTCCGTCATGTTTACTAGATTTTAAAGTGAAATTAGCAGTTAAGAAATTACTTTGTTTTAATAATTGGCACAACTTTTGTTATTTTTCTTTTAACTATAATCAATATCATGAGGTGCTTAGTCGGTTACATTAGGTGGTCCTGTTTAATATTATTGTAATAAAATATGTTCTATTAAGTTTGATATTTATATATTAGCAAATTCATTTATCAGAATAACCCTAATGCCAGTATGATCCTGTATTAAGAGTGTTAAGATTAAGTTTTTATATGCTCTCTCGACTGCTTTCTGCATCACTCTCTCCCTACCCTTTTGGCTCCCTATCATTTGCATTCCTCTAACATCAATGTTACTATTGATGTTATAAATTTTAAAAAATAACTAAAGTATTATATTAACACTAATATTCCAACTAATGACTATCAAGTTAATCTTTGTTTATGATATTTTAGTTTGTGATTATCTAGCAAGTAGAAAAAGGGGTTCCTTAAGAGTGAACTCAATCGTTTGTGTGCAAATGAGAAAAAAATATATGATATTTATGTTTGCCTACTTAAAGTCTAAAATAAAGAAATACATATTATTCTATCATCTTCAAACTCATTTTAAAATTCCTTAGAATATCACATACAAAGTCAAATTTTACATTGATAAAGATCTTAGTTGAGGTAAGATTTCAGATCACACGTAACAAATTATTTTGCAAATGTATCTTCGTCAAATGTATGGTTCATTAAGTCGGCACGTGAGATATTGAAATTAGAAAAGGTCTCAAATGTTCTCATAAAAACTCGTTTTGACAAGACTGTTTGTGATGAGGAATCAAATTCGGTTTGGATGAGTTCTTTTTCCAAATCTCTGCAAATATTTAAGTTAATTTCAAATAGTCTGGAGATAGTCAAACTATTTATCAGTCTACAAGCATACTCCATTGCAAGCTATGTTCTAAATTTTGTAACTAACATTTAAATGTTGTGGTTTAAATTCAAATGCATTTTCACTTTTCATAACCAGACGTGCATTTATTCTACAAAATGTTGACCAAAGAGAAACATAGAGCAGAATCCTCATACCCATATAATGGTGCTTGAGATTTGTCCATTGTGCAGAACTAGATGTCATAAGAAATAATACTTGTTCCAATGTCTCTGTGATTTTTTTTATTATTTTAAGGGCGGACTTCATATGTCCCATGTATCAGTACAGGTCGATGTCCAAGCGGCCAATGGCAAAAATTTAAAGAATGAAAATTTATTATGAGACTCGACTCAATAAAGACATATTTTACTGTTCATTGGGGCTAAATTTTTTAAAAAATGTACGATTGGTGATCAACCTATACGAACATGGTAGAGATGCATGGGTCTAACCTTAGGAAAAAATCATTTTTTTCTTTTAATCTGTTGTGATGTCCTGCACTACACTAAGACAGCAGGAGATATTGTAAAAAGTATTACTCTTTTATAAGAACACTTTCACCTCGATCCCTTGTAGGAAACTACCTATAAAAATTAAATTGCAAGATGAATTTGTTTATCATAAAGAGATTCACTATTCTTGATCTCCTTTTGCCTTAATTGTTATTTGGACAAAAAGTTATGTCTGAGTTAAAGTGAGGACAACATATTTTTTTTATATTCATCTTTCTACTAAATAGGATTTATTGAACTCATAGTTCATCAGATACTTTTTATGAATGTTAACAAGTAGCCTAAGCAAACTGCTAAAGTATTTGTATCATAATTTTAGATTTGTCCATTGAAGGAAAGAAAGTTCGTCTGGCCCAAAAGCACAGTTGGGCCGGCCCATGAAGCCGAAGTCCGTGGATCTACTAAACCCCGCGGCCTACAAAAGACGGTTCAAAGAAAGAAACTTCGGTGCAAAAGTTGGCATCGGATCCTCATCAGGACTCTTCCGGTCGCGCACGACCTCTTGTTCCAACTAGGAACCCGAAGTCCCTACGCACAAGCTCGGGAATAGAGCCAAACCCCAGAATGCACCTCGAATAAAACTTTTCTGACCGAGTGTTATCCCTTCGCCCAAGGCAAGACTTACTGAATTTGCTAGGGTATACTCCCCCCGATCAGACTAGAAACTGCCCTTCGGAAGGGCTCCCTATATGACTATTATATAAGTATAAGGCCCCATATCCTTGCGGGCACATGTATGCTATCTAGCGCCTAAACTTTTGTCGTTTGCCCTCCAGTATCTCCAGCCTTCTGGCTGAGGTATTGGAGGGGGATCCCCTAGTCGGTCCCAGGGGCTCCTCTAATAGTGTTCTGGTTTGCAGGGACTATCCTGCCACGTCCCTCTGATCGAAATTTGAAGGCACTGCTCGTGGTGGACGAGATTTTGGTCTCATCTTTTGAAAGAACCTTTTTTGGAATAAAATTATTATTTTCTTATCTAATGTATGCTAATTTTTCAACAACGAAACGACAAAACTATTTCTGCCAAGTCTCGCCTCATAGAGAAGGGGCTTCCCACCGATGATGGAATAAAACTTGATTGGTCTACTATCTCTATCGAGCCTCGTCTCATAAAGAATGAGCTCTTCACCCGAAGATGAGATAAAACTCGATCAGTTTACTACCTATCCCGAGCCTCGCCTCGGATAGAAAGGACTCCTCACTCGAAGATGGGATAAAACTCAATCGGTTTACTACCTATGCCGAGTCTCACCTTGCAGAGAAGGGACTCCTCACCTGAAGATGGGATAAAACTCGATCGGTCTACTGTTAGCTAATGATTATGTCGTTAAAAATCACAGCTAACAATCATATTTTAATCGGCTCATGTAAATTAATTTTAGCAATAGCAATGGTGAGTCCGAGTCGAATTCACAGGGAATTAAATTTATAAACTTTGAAAACTTTGGACTTTGATTAAAAGAAACAAGATAGAAAATTTATGGAATTAACAAACTTATACTAGCTAAGATGATTTGATGAAATAAGGATATAAATGTAAATGATAGAGTTAAAAGGTATAGCAAAATAGCATTAAATCAGTAGAGATGCCATTCTTTGTTATGTACCACATACCCCCTTGTTAGTATTCATCCAAAAGTTTTTTTATTTTATTTTATTTTTTTAATATTTTTAAATTAATCTTCAATATATTTAATACCTACAAAAATTTAGATACTTGAAATTACTTATTTCAAGATGCCTAATTAAAGTTACAAAATAGAATACTTTGATCATCTTATATGTTAATATACTTGATTTTGGAACTTGAAAAATGATGAATCTTCTAATTAGATGCCTAACAAATTAAGAACAAAAATTAGATTTGATTTAAAGAACTTAATGAGAGAGAATTTAGAACATTAGCAAGATAGATGAATAGTGTTTTTGTTTTATGTAAGAACAACAATGCTAATCACAAATACAAAAGTAATCAGACACATGAAATGAAATGAAATGAAACTATTGATTATTATTCGTTTACAAAACAAAAAAAAAATTTAAAAACAACTATAACAAATGCCAGAAACTTCTCTAAAGTAGCAGGATGGAGAGCCACACATGCAAATTCTCTACCTGCCCCGCCTCCTTGCAGTCTCCTTGTAGTTATTGAGCAAGTCTTCAACAGGTCAGCCACCAACAAGAGATGAAAAGAAAGAGTTGGGAGGTGTGAAAGAGAGGAAGAGAAGGTGTGTGTCTGGTTCAGAAAGAGTTCGTAAGTGTGAAAAAATAACCCCCCCCCCCTCCCTAAAGAAGGAAGAATGGACCCTTTTAAAAAGGGGGGAGAGGATTTAAAATAAAGAAAGAAGGGGATGGAGGTGGCGGCTGGCCCTTTTGGCTTTCTTGGGCAAAAGGTTAGGACAACCTTTTTCAAACTTTTTCTTCCTAGTTTGTCCATGCTTTAATCATTTTAGCAAAAATATAAAGGGTGCTGCTTTTGTTGAGATTCGAGCATCAGACCTCCTACAAATCTTCAAAGAGTTAACCATTGCGCCACATTGTCATGTTTACATAAAAATAAATATAAATTAGAATTTTACTGTAAACAATATTACATTTATGCTGAAATAAATTTATTTATCATCGGTTTTGCCAAAAAATCGTAAATACACTATGCTCCATGATTCACATGAAATGACGATGTTTTTAAGTCGGAATTTAACAAAATCGGTACCTTGAATTTGGTACAAAATTATCTATCATTTCATGCTATTTTTCAGATAAAATCGTGAGTATGATGCGTGTGACTGTCCTTAAATGATTAAAATATCAACTTATCACACTCTCCAACTTACTCATTGCTAGTCCCTTAGCAATGTAAATAAGAGAAAAATTAAGACAAACAATGAATTATCATGTTTCATTTATAGTTATCTATCACAAATAATTTAAGTGGTAGCCGATTGGTTAAGCTAAAGCTTTCATAACCCACAATATTTTGATTCGCGATAGGTGATTGTGCGTGCAAATTGGCACGCTTAGAACTCATTTCCGACCTTTCTGTTATATTCTTGCATTTACTACCATTTAGATAAGACTACATGGGGAAGAGAAAAGAATAAAAGATTTCCCGATCAGTCAGCGAGGACCGTTTTTCAGCTCCCGCCCCGACTCAGCATTTTTCACGACTTGGTCATATTTCTGGTATGATAGACTTTTTAGCGCGGCTTTTTTTTTTTTCATTTATTTGCGCAATTGCCTTTGAGAGTACTTACTTTTTGTTACTCTCATTACTTTGCTTGAGGGGAAGTGCGTACTTTTTGCCACCTACCTTCCTTTAGCTCTTTTTTAACACCTTTTATTGCCTTTAATGTTTACAGCTGTCCATTTTAAATGACCGCCTCTTTAGAGTGCTGAGTGGGACAATCCCCTTTTACGAATCCTAACATTCCTTTCATTCAACCAAAAAGAAAAATTGGAATAAGTAGTCCTATCCTTAAGGTTAATTCTAGCAATTCTATACTTTTAAGATCTTTCATTCATTCTAAGTTGCCGTATGTGTGTAAAAATTATCCTGCCGTGACTTTTTGTGAAGTGGGATATTTTAAACTTCAAAGACTCTTTAACCAATGTGACTAACAAAAAAATGATTTGTTTAAGATTTACTTAATGAAACATGATTTCATGTAATTTTCATAGGATGTGAAAAGAAGTTTTTGAAAGAAATTTTAAAATTTTGACCATTTTTCAGTGAAAGATATCAGTTTTCTTCAAAAGATTTTCAAATAAATGCATATCAAATTTATTGTCCCACCCCCCAACTTGATTGACATTGTCCTCAATGGCATAAAATATATGAAAAACATGCTAGCCATAAGAGAATTGTGAAGGAGAGAAACAACCTGTAATGATGAGGATGCGACTTTACCAAAGCCGATTATTGCTTACAAACCTTAAAAAAATGAAAAGTTGAACTAAAGATATTGGGTTGCCTCCCGACAAGCGCTAAGTTTATCGTCTTCAGCCAGACGGAAGTTCAGTTATTGTGGATCACTCAGTTCTATAGATTCAGGTGGCTTATTTTGAAGGTTTTCAATAAATGGTTTCAACCGTTGACCATTAATGGTGAAAGTGTTCCCACTCTTAGGATTCAGAATTTTAACAGCTCCATGATCGAAGGCTTTAACGACCACGAATGGTCCATCCCATCTGGATTTCAGTTTTCCTGGAAATAGGCGAAGCCTACAGTAAAATAGCCAAACTTTCTGATTTGGAAGAAAAGATTTTCTCACAATATATTTATCATGGAAAGCTTTAGTTTTAGCTTTATAAATCTTTGAATTTTCATAGGCCTCGTCACGCAACTCTTCTAGCTCACTCAGTTGTAAGGTTCGGTGGGAACCAGCTTGGGCTAGGTCCAGATTGACTTGTTTAATGGCCCAATATGCCATATATTCCAATTCCACCGGAAGGTGGCACGTTTTTCCAAAAACCAGGCGATAAGGAGGCATGCCAATAGGAGTTTTGTAAGCGGTCCGATAGGCCCATAAGACATCATCCAATTTTTCAGATCAATCTTTTTCTATCGGGCCTAATGGACTTTTGCAGAATATTCTTAATATCTCTATTGGAAACTTTCACTTGGCCACTGGTTTGGGGATGATAAGAGGTAGCCATCTTGTGATTAATCCCATATTTCTTAAGTAAAGCTTGAAACTGGTAATTCGTGAAATGCGTTCCCCCATCACTTATGATAGCTTTAGGCTACCCGTACCGAGAAAAGATATTTTTCTGGATGAATTTAATGACCACTTTATGATCATTGGTTCGGATGGCTACTACTGCAATCCACTTAGAGACATAATCCACCGCTACTAGGATATATGTATGTCCAAAAGAAGGTAGAAAAGGTCCCATAAAGTCAATCCCCCAAACGTCAAAGACTTCAACCACTAAGATTGGGTTGAGTGGCATCATATCCCTTTTCGCCATATTTCCTACAGTCTGGCATCGGAGGCAAGTTTTGTTGAACTCATGGGCATCTTTGAAAAGTGTGGGCCAGTAAAAATCACTTTGCAGGACCTTGGCTGCAGTTTTCTTCCCCGAGAAATGCCCCCCGCATGCCAGATTATGGCAGAAGTTGAGAACATTCTGTTGTTCTTCTTCAGAAACACATCGCCTAATGATTTGATCATGACAGAATTTGAATAGTTCCAGATCCTCCCAGAAATAATACTTCTCCTGGGAAAAGAATTTGTCCTTCTCACTTTTAATCCATCCTTCCGGAAGCTGATTAGTCACCTTGTAATTGACAATATGAGCATACCAAGGTGCAACAGTGTGAGAAATAGCCAGCAGATGCTCATCAGGAAATGAGTTATTGGTGCACTCTCGGAAATCAGAATTTGGGATAGGTGGTCAGCTACCACATTCTCAGAACCCTTCTTATCCTGAATTTCCAAATCAAATTCCTGAAGGAGTAGGATCCATCTGATAAGTCTGGACTTCGCATCCTTCTTGGTCAAAACGTATTTCAGAGCTGAGTGATCAGAATAGATTATGACTTTTGCCCCTAAAAGATAAGATCTGAATTTTTCTAGGGCAAAAACCACAGCTAATAATTCCTTTTCTGTGGTGGTATAATTTATTTGAGCATCTGCAAGGGTGCGACTTGCATAATAGATCACCACGGGACACTTGTTAATTCTTTGTCCCAATACCGCACCGATAGCATAGTCAGAGGCATCGCACATGATTTCGAAGGGCAAAGATCAATATGGAGATTGAAGAATCGGAGCTTTGGTCAAAGATTCCTTCAGAGAATTGAATGCCTTGATGCAAGATTCATCCATTTGGAAAGGAACATCCTTAGCTAGGAGAAGAGTTAAAGACCGAGCAATTTGAGAGAAATTGTGGATAAACCGGCGATAAAAACCGGCATGGCCGAGGAATGAACGGATCTGTCTGACTGAGGTGGGAGGAGGAAGATTGGATATGAGATCGATCTTAGCTTTATCTACCTCTATCCCCCGTTCAAATACAATGTGGCCTAGAACAATGCCCTCTCGAACCATAAAATGGCTCTTCTCCCAACTAAGTATCAAGTTGGTTTCTATGCATCTAGCTAGCACCTGTTTAAGATTTTCCGAGCAATTTTCAAAAGAATCCCCGGAGATCAAAAAATCATCTATGAAAACTTCGAGAAATTCTCCTACCATATTAGAGAATATAGCCATCATGCACCGTTGAAATGTGGCTGGTGCATTGCATAATCCAAATGGCATTCTTCTTAAAGCAAACATACCATAGGGGTACATAAAGGTGGTCTTTTCTTGATCTTCCGGGTAAATAGTCACTTGATTATATACCCGGAATACCCATCTAAGAAGCAAAAGTACTTCTGGCCCGATAACTTTTCTAAGATCTGATCCATGAACGAAAGTGGGAAATGGTCCTTTTTAGTCATGAGGTTAAGTCTTCTGTAATCAATGCACACTCTCCATCCCGTAGTGAGTCTAGTGGGCACCTCTTCCCTATGACCATTCTTGATAACCGTTAATCCAGATTTCTTGGGTACCACTTAGGTTGGGCTGACCCATTTACTATCCGATATGGGGTAAATGATACCCGCGTCTAGCCATTTCACAACTTCCTTCTTCACCACTTCTTTCATATTTGGATTAAGCCGCCTTTGCATCTCCCGACTTGGTTTGGAATTTTCTTTCATGTAGATATGATGCATGAAAATGGACGGACTTATTCCTTTCAAATATGCCACTGACCAACCAATGGCACCTTTATGGGCTTTAAGGACCTCAATTAACTGGGCTTCTTGCGGCGATGTTAGGTTTGCTGCAATGATGACCGGAAGAGTCTGGTCGGGGCCCAAGAAGACATACTTAAGAGATTCAGGTAATGTCTTGAGTTCGAGCACATGAGGGTCCTTTAAAGATGGCAAAGCAGGTTCAGATTGCAAGGCTGGTAATGGTTCAACCTTGGACCAAGATATTAATGGGCTCGGAGAATCTTTTAAAGCATTCGCTTCCTTTAGATGGTCATGCGTGATCATCGCATTTTCTTCAACCAGATTATCTATGATATCAATAGTATGACATTCTTCTTCATGGTCTGGATATTGAGATGCTTTGAAGACATTAATCTTGACTTTTTGACCCCCAAATGAAATGTCCATCATGCCAGTTTCACAATTTATATTAGCTTTGGCAGTGGCTAAGAATGGACGACCTAGGATGATGGGGTGTGAATGAGTTCCTCAAGTAATGCCATATCCAGAATAAGAAAATCCACGGGAAAATAACAATCATGAACCTTCACAATAACATCTTCAATTAATCCCCGTGGAGTCTTCACAGACCTATCAGCCAACTGCAAGATGATGGATGTGGGCTTTAATTCTCCAATATCAAATTTCTCATAAATGGCTGTTGACAAGAGGTTCACACTAGCACCTAAATCCAATAAAGCTCTATCAAATGTAACTCTACCTAAGTCACATAAGATCAAAGGTGCTTCAGGATTCTTCAACTTCTTGGGAAGATGATTCATCACAATCGCACTCACATCTTCTGAAAGCCGAACCTTTTCGGGTGCCATTCTAGATTCTCTTCGGAATATTAATCTAAACTTGTTTGAATAAGTCCACCAACTCCTCATTCTGGGCCAGTTTCTTCCTAGCATTGGGCTTAGCTAACAAAGCATTCGGAAATGACACCCTAGGTTGATAAGAACTTGGGCCTTCATCCATCTTCCCTTTTCCTCTCGGATCCTCCTCCAACTTCTCCATGTTGGGTTCAGCCTCACTCTCACTTTCAATTTCATGAGGCCCATCAGTGGAACCTTCGGTCAACTCTCCATCTGCATGTGGGTTTTCTAAACTTTTCCCACTCCTAAGGGCTGAAATGGCTTAACATTCTCAAATTGCGGCCCTTTAGGTTGTGGTAATGGGCCATGTAGACAGGCTAATTTTGACATTATTTCGAGTAAATTTCATATCATATAATAATGCCTCAGAATGGTCTGATATTTAATTATCGATTAATTTTTATTGGTCTTTTTGAGTGTCGGGTCAAACAGACATGTTTAAGTTAATCAATTGAATTGATTTTAACTCAAATTTCAATTAAAATATGAAGAAGTCTAAAAGACGTCTACCCATGTGGACGTCATTTAGAGTTTATTCTTATTTTAACGTTTAAATTTGAATTTTAATCAGTTGATTAATTAGTTAAAAGGTGTCTGTAAGGCACGACGCGTTTTAGGTTTCCTAAGCTATTTCAACTTCTCTTCCGGATGTTTATCCTTATCCTAATTATTGTAAAAGACGTCTATACATGTATACGCTTTTTAGCTAATAAAGATAAAGATAAGTTTTCCCGGATGTTTATCTTTATCCTAATCAATCTGAAAGGCGTCTTCATTGGTAGACGCATTTTAGATAATTACAGATAAAGATGAATTAATCTGTATTTATCTGTTGGTTAAGATGGATAAATCTTAAGTTTTTTCATATAAATCTGCGGACGCAGAAGAAGTCTATAAATACCTTGCATCTTGAAAGTTAAAAAAAAAAAAGAAGAGAGAAGTTAGAATCAGAGTTAGTGATTGAAGATCGAAGCAACGACGTCCAAACGCCGAAGTGCTGCTGTTTCCAGAAGTCGGCGTTCATTCTTCATCCAATTCGGCCTAAGTGTTTCATTTCTGCATTTTCATTTACATCTTCATTAATCTCTCATTCTTCATCATCACTCCATACAACACACACCACAACATCATTCTTTTCAAAACCTATTTGATCAAGGGGTTTCAAAAGCCATTAAACAAGTAAGTTCGCTGTTTAGTTTCATGTTTAAAACCATGATTAGAATGGATACTGCTTCTACTTAAATTCTCATCATTGTTTCTTCATTTTTCTTTCTATACTTCTGCGAGCTGCAAAAAGAAGAATCAAAGGAAGGAAATCAAGCAAAATCACAAGAATCTCTGGACGATCCTCAACTTCAACTTCAAATTCAACAGCAAGAACAAAGAATAAAGAAATGGCTCTCTTTCTTCAGCCGGCTGAAGGAGGGGAATCAAGAGCTTAACATCTTCCGCATTCAAACAGGTAGGCGATCAAAACCTTCTTTTGTAACTTTTTAGTTAAATGTTTCTGGCGATCACTTCACGTAGTTTCTTTTTAATAGGTTTATTTTACACTTAAACAACATAGTTTTTTCATGATAATCACACAGTCATTCTAAGCACTCACAGCTTTTTTGGCGATCACGGTGGGATTTGGTCTCGCCATCTTTTAGTTTTTTGTTCTTGCTATCATAAATCGGACACCCACGGTGCACCACTTGTATCTCTCGACACGTCATCACCAATTGGTGAGTGTTTTAGTT
Source organism: Zantedeschia hybrid cultivar (assembly GCA_030544215.1). Lineage (NCBI taxonomy): Eukaryota > Viridiplantae > Streptophyta > Magnoliopsida > Alismatales > Araceae > Zantedeschia > Zantedeschia hybrid cultivar. Next base: position 18,897,092 of record JARZZO010000006.1, read on the forward strand.
TAGTTAATTTCCCTCGTGCACCACGTGCACACCCCAGTGGCAAGATCTTGCCCTCCCGTTGATTAGTTTAAAAAGCTGTTTTTGTGATGAAATGCTGAGTGATTGATTGATATCTTACTTGTTTAGTTAGTAAAATCATCCTGTTAAAATCTGGAACTAAAAAAAAATCTGCATGAATTGATTATTTACTGTTTTTATCCTGTTTGAGGAGGATTCAACCCAGAAATTCCTTCTGGAAAACTGTTTCTGCGACTTGAAAAGCGTCTAGGAGCACTGACGCGTTTCAAACTGCGTCAATAAACCCATACGCCTTTCAGTCTCCTTTCTCTGTTGTCTGCAATCTGAGTTTCTGCGAAAAATTAAGATTTTGTTTGAATAGCGTCGACTACACTCGACGCAATTCAGACAGTTTTTTTTAATTTTTCCCCAGTTCTTAGATTTTTGTGACTTGAGTGCTACTACCCATTATTATTAAGCATTAGAGGCCATCCAAGCCATAGGTCATACGCACTGAGGCTAATACCCTCCTTTTCTTAGGAACACCCTACTTGACGTCAGCAACTCTCTCTGATTGGGTCGGTCCCTTAATCAGACTAGAGAAATTGACGTTGAGGCCTCCATAAGTCCCCAAAATCAAGGTACTCCTCCTTGATCATCGGGCTGGTTGTACCAGTTTAAGTCCCGGTTAGATTCCATAAACGTTGTGAGAGAAAGCCATAGAGAATAACGGTAGATATTGAACTGAAACTAGGATCCTTTCCCTGAGCGAATTTGTGGTTTAATTGAATCCAAATAACTCAACAAGGAATCTTAAAATCACGTTAAGCATCCACTTGTTTGATTAATCTCTGTACAACTTGTTTGTCAAATCTTTGAAAAAAGAATCTAACATCATGCTGCTGCGATCAGGCAGGGACTTGAGTATGGCTCAAGACGCCATCATCAACTACGAGGGAGATGCTAACGCCCCTCGCGATTCGGACTACAACTATGAGAACGGGAGAGATGCTGATGCCTCCCGTAATTCTGTCCCCATTCCATATCGACAAGATGGGAATGTCCGGACACCTCTCTTTCATCCCCATGATCGATATCCTGATCTTCACCCGCATGAATATGCGATTCCTAATCCCAATCTTGAGGGGGACATGAATCAGAATGATCCCTCATCCTCTGATCCTTCGGATCTCGTCAACGCTTTGGGAGTTCTTGCCTCCCGTCTGGACCCTCAGCAGTTCGAGGCAATCCAGTCTATTCTGAAGGGGAAGGCACCCATGCAGCCTGCTGAGCCGAACCCTGTGGCTCCCCATGTTGTCACTCAACAACCTCCTCTTCATCCTCCTTACATCCATCAGGCCGTGGAAGGCCTCCATATTACTTCTCGGCCAGTTGGGCCGCAACTTTCATCTTTTAGGCAACCGGCTAGACCGCTAACGCCTGCTTATCAAAATGCCCTCGGGCATGGCGGAAGCTCTGCCGGACCTCCTCTTTACTGTCCTCCCTGTCCGATGTATTCTAGGCAGCAGGCCTATCAAGTACCTCCACCTCCTCCTCCTCCCCAGGCAGATCTGACAATGCAAGCGTTGCTGGCCAAAATGGAGTGCATGGATGAGCAATTCAACAACCTCCAGAAGATGATAGGGGTCAAAGCTGCACCGGAAATCAACTTACCGAGCCTGCCAGTGTTCCACCTGCCACCCTATGAGATGCCAGTGTACCGGAAGTACAACGGTACTGGTAACCCCTTCACCCACTTGAAGGAGTTTATGTACGAATCGTCTTTCTGGTAGAACGACAAGAGGTCGTTGGCCTTTTTGTTCAGGAGATCTCTAGAGGGACCAGCCCTCGAGTAGTTCTTTTCCTTGGAACCCTCCGAAGTAGAGGACTACGGTATCGTCTCTCGTAAATTCATTCAACGATACCAAGACAGAGTTGCACCCTCCTTGTCCATCACTGACTTAATAGCAGAAAAGATGAAACTTGATGAAGAATTTGTTAGTTTTGCCGACAGGTGGCGGGGCTTGGCCGAGAAGGTGAAGGATCACTTGTCCGAGTCCGAACAAGTGAAGATGCTAATTTCCAACGCCACGCCCCAGTTCAAACTAGTCCTCTCCCTGAACAATCTGACCAGCATGGCAGAGCTCTATGAAAGAGCACGGTACTGTCAGAATGCCTTTAAGGACGCTACGTTCTCTAGCGTCTTTGATCCTCATAGACCTAGCAGGCCTCCGCCTCGGAAGCCTACAGTGCCAAACTCTCACAGCACAGGTCCAACTACTGAGGGCACGCTCTCTCATGAGCAAGTTAGCAACATGAACAACAATTCGCCCCAGTTCGTGAGGAGCCAGCAACAGTACCAGAGGCCACCGCAGCCGAACCAGCAAGGGTATAGGCAGCAGCAGAACCCCCATTATCAACAACAGTATCAGCGGCCCCAGCAGCCGAACCAGAACCAGCAACAGCAACAGCTACAGCAGCCGCCGCAACGGCAACAACAGTACCAGCAGCCCCAACAACAGCAATATCAGCAACAACAACAGTATCAGCCGCGCGCACCGCCGGCGTACCATAATGTCCCTCCTCCTGGTGACTATAATCAGCAGAGAAGACCTCCAGGCCCGAAAAGGGCAGAATACCCGGCCCTCCCAGAATCCTTGGCAGATATTTTCGGTGCCCTGATGGCAGCCAATGCCTTAGTTTTGCCAAGGGAAAAGGCCGTCTGGCCTCAAAATGCCGACACGTCCAGGTATTGCTATTTCCATAGGCAACCTGGGCATACCATTGACACTTGCTTCCAGTTTAGAGATTACATTCATGATCTCAACGAGCAGGGCGGCATAGACTGGGAGGAGATGAAAAAGTATATATCAGTCCTGAAGGCGAGAAGACCACAACAGCAGCAGCAACAGCAAGCAAGACCACCAGCACAAGCAGCACCACCACCCAACATGGGCATAGTGCAGAACCCGCTCCCGGAGCACCAAAACCAAAACCAAGTTGCCCCTATCTTGACAAACAGCCAGTCTGAGGCTGACCGTGGGCAACAGTGGAGAATAGAGGACTCTTCCTCTCTTTATTCGACGGGTCATATTCCGAGTACCGTAGAACGACCACCACGCCGCACCATCCACATACCCAGGCCACAACCCATTTCCATCACCCCTTTACCGACACCTGCTACCAATAACCCATTACCACCACTCGCCTTCCTCAAGCCCATTACGCCCCACACTCCTACGCCTCCATCATATAACCCCCCGCAAACCAACTCCGCGCCACTCCTACCATCCAGACCACTACTACGCGTACCATTTCCTACTTCACCCGCCACCACTACCGCTTACCTAGACACCATTCAACCATCCAGACCACTACTACGCATACCATTCCCCACTTCGTCCACTCCAATCACTTACCCATCCACCATCCAACCATCCAGGCCTTTAATCCGCACCGCGCCATCACCCCCTAACCCCACGCCATCACCGACATACCAACACCACGCATCACCTACACCACCCAACTCTGCGGTACTCAAAGTGTCACCCGGATCCTCCACGGTTGAGGAACACGCGCTCCGGAGTGGAAGAATTTTCAACAAAGTCTTTCCTCAGTCCACAGTTAGAGACGGCCCATCACAGCCGACTGAGGAAGCCCATAATGAAGAGAGTGCACCAGGCACTCAATATGATTTGTTGAAACATTTGGATCGAACACCGGCACGAATCTCCATACTTGAACTAATCAAAAGATCGAAGAGTCACCAAGAAGCCTTGATGGAATATTTGCAGAAGGTGATGGTCAACGAGGACGTGCCGGTAGAGAAGATTACAACACTATTAGTTCCTCAGGAGGACCAGCCATCCATTACATTTCATACATCGGAACTAGCACCGCCAGCAGCCAGAAGCATGGCTCTGAGTATCACGGTCAACATCTGCAAGAAGGCCGTGGATGCATGCCTGGTTGACACAGGGGCTTCGATCAACGTCTTACCTCCGAAGACCCTGGAGCTGTGCGGTGTGCCCAAAGAAAAATGGTTGCCTAGCCCCATCTCTGTGACAGCATATGACAATTCTACCCGTTCCCCTCTGGGAATGGTTTATTTGAAAGTAGAGCTAGGCCCTGCAAGTCATGCAGAAGTCGAATTTCACATTCTGGAAATCAACCCTTCTATAAATGCCATTTTGGGTCGTCCTTACATTAAAACTCTTGAGGCGATTCCCTCTACGAATCACCAATGCCTCAAATTCCCTTTCAAAGGACGAATTATTAAGGTGACGAGCATGCCGATCCTTGCTGCTGCTCATACCTTGAATATTAAATCTGCTGCTTTACCTAGCCGACAACCTTTTCTGTCGGTATTACAGGTCTACCATCCAGTGGCTGATCCTCTAAAAGCCGCCACTATATCTCCATACCCGTTAAATGCCATAAAAAGGGGGAAGTGCATGAGTACACCAGGATGGAGAATTATGATGAAGAGTGGCTATCAGCCTGGGAAAGGTCTGGGCACACAATTGCAGGGCAGGACCACTCCTGTCAAAGATCATCAAGCATCACCTGGAAGTGGTCTGGGCTACAAGCCAAGAAAATTGAAACAAGATCTGGTTCAGCAAGCAGAGAATGAAGAAGGTCAGAACGTCTGGGAGACAATGTCTACACCACCCAAGGAAGGCCGAGATCCCCTAACATGGGCCTTGTATACACACTTTGTGAAGGGGTCCATACTTAGCCATGACAACACGGTGGTCATTACTTCATGTTTTGACCTCCATGACATATATGGGAGAGATTTGGCCAGACATTGCTCAGAACTACTCACGTACCAATCCTTGGAGGCTCTGCGGCCTATGAAAAGGAGAAAATTCCATGATCCTGAATGTGAATGGTACAGGTGGTTCGATCTGAGAGACCTTTACATTGCACTGAACAGACTGTTTCTAGATCCAGCAGAACCCAAGTGGCCGCCGCAGATTGATGAGCTGATTGAAAGCCCTGGTGCTATCTATGACAAGCGGATATTGCTGTCTGAAGAGACCGACGAAGGGGAGCCAGATGACCCCTATGAAGCTGGTTACACTACAGATCTGCTCTGGAGGGGGACATATCCTTTTCGTGTCTTTATGCTCCATACTCTATTTCGCACATTGCTCTTGACCCCGACTTGGTCGCGGGTCATTATTGAAGATATTCCATGGGCTCCGCCCGTTATGATCACTCTGTCCCCTCAGGACCTTATTCCACAACCTCCTCTTGATCTAGAGAGGATGTATGATTTGATTTGGGACATATTGCTATATGATCCCCCTAACCCTTTAGACTTGGTGCCACTTCCTCTGTCTAATTCTCCTTCTATTTGTATTCATTCCTGTTTTATGCTTAATTCTTCCACTGTCCAAAAAAAAATGCCAATTTGGCAACAAATTCTTCCAAGATCCTCATTGAGGAAACCTCTTACTTGTCCGATCGCACCCCATCGCGCGGGTCTTTCGGTCAAGATTCTCTTCTAGATCTACTCTGCCCCTCCCCTCGGGAGGATTCTCTTGTATTTCCACTTGTATCCCAGGATTTCCATCCTGCTTCATCTTCATTAGGTTATAATAGGGAGTTTAGTGAAGTTAGGCAGTCTAGTTTTAGGCAGGTTAGTCAGGTTAGGAAGTCTAAGAAGCCTAAGGGTAGGCGAATTCCAGATAGATACCTCCAGGACTTAGCTGATAGATGCTTTTCTTGCTCTTTAATCCCTCAATTTTTAGAAAATCCAATTCAGATGCCAGAAGATTGTATAGACGATGAGTCAGTCAATGATGGGTATGGGGTGTATGAGTTAGTACATGAAAAGGACCCCATTGTTGAAGATGAGGAAGATGACGAGGACGCAGCTGAGGCATATGCCAGTGGAGTAAAGAGATTCGATGAACCCTCAGCTGCCGTAGAAGAGCCCACCAAAGAAATCAATTTAGGGACTGAAGACGAACCTAAGGTTGTCCTCGTCAGTAAAAATCTTTCTACAGAGGATGAGAAGGCAATGGTACAAGTACTTAAGAACTATAAGGACACTTTCGCCTGAAGTTATGAAGATATGCCGGGGTTAGACTCATCTTTAGTTGAGCACATGTTGACATTGAAGGAAGGAGCTCGCCCTGTCAAGCAGAAATTAAGGCGATTCCACCCACAAATGGCTCTAAAGATGAAGGAAGAGGTCGACAAATCACATAAAGCCAAATTTATCAGAGTTGTCCTTTATCCACAATGGGTGGCCAACATAGTCCCGGTTATGAAGAAGGACGGGAAGGTCAGGATCTGCATTGACTTCCGCGATCTGAACCGGGCGTGTCCTAAAGATGATTTTCCATTGCCTCATATTGATGTACTTATCGATAACACCGCTGGCTATGAGACGTTATCATTCATGGACGGATTTTCAGGATACAACCAGATTAAGCTAGCAGAAGAAGATCAAGAGAAAACGTCATTCACTACACCTTGGGGAACATACTGTTATGTCGTCATGCCATTTGGATTGAAGAATGCTGGAGCCACTTATCAGAGGGCTATAATGGCAATATTTCATGACATGATGCACATAGATCTGGAAGTGTATGTGGATGATCTATTGGTCAAATCTAAGACAAAGGCTGAGCATGCCAAAGTTTTGGCAAGGGTATTAGAGAGATCGAAAGAGTATCAGTTAAAGATGAACCCCAAGAAATGTGTATTCGGGGTATCTTCAGGGAAATTGCTTGGATTTATTGTCAGCAAACGGGGAATTGAGATCGATCCCAACAAGGCAAAGGCTATTAGAGAAATACCACCTCCCAAAAACTTGAAAGAGTTGAGAGGATTAATCGGGAGGTTGCAATTTATTCGCCGCTTTGTCTCCCAGCACTCACAAAGGTGTAAGCCGTTCTACGAGCTTACCAAGCCGGGAGTCAAATTTGATTGGGACGATAAGTGTCAGGAGGCATTCGATGAATTAAAGAACTATTTAGCAAGTCCTCCTGTTTTGAGACCATCATCTTCAGGCAAACCATTGATACTTTACATTTCAGTCCTGGATGATGCTGTGGGGGCTGTCCTAGCACAAGAGGATGAAGAAGGAAAGGAGAGGGCAGCCTACTATCTCTCTAAACTTCTCAACCCCGCTGAACAGAGATATACGGCAATGGAGAAAACATGTGCAGCATTGGTTTGGGTTGTGCAGAAATTAAAACATTATTTTCTGGCCCATGAAGTCCATCTCATCGCTAGGATGAATCCAATCAAATTCCTTCTGGAGAAATCTGTTCTTACTGATAGGTTAGCGTGATGGCAAAGCTTTCTATCTCAATTCGATATCATTTATATTCAGCAGAAAGCGATCAAGGGCTATGCCATAGCAGAACATCTCGCTCATCATCCCCTTCCTTGTTTTGATCCAGTGCGATCAGAGTTTCCGGATGAGGAACTGATGTCCGTAAATCAAATCAGAGATGATATGTGGACTCTGCATTTTGACGGAGCTCTGAATTCTCATGGAAAGGGGATCGGTATCGTTCTGTTATCACCTGAAGGTGTCACCATTCCCCAAGCCTTTCAGCTTGATTTTCCAGTCACCAACAATATAGCTGAATATGAAGCACTCCTTGCTGGCCTCGAGGCTGCTCATTTCCATGGTGTCACTAAACTCAGGATTGTGGGTGATAGCCAATTAATTCTTCGCCAAGTGCTGACCAAGTATCAAACTCTTGATCCCAAGCTCAAGCCTTATCAAGAGCTTACTTCTGCTTATTCAAAGCTTTTCACGAAATTGATCTTTATCCATGTCCCTAGGAATCAAAACATCTTAGCTGACGCTCTAGCTTCATTGGCATATTCTCTTGATTTTCCAATCAGCAAGCAATCCGAATCAATCATAGTTCATAGGCGTCTTTCACCAGCCGTGAAAGACCTTTCATTCCTTAGAATTAAGGAGAAGTTGCTGAAGAAAGTCAGGGACGGAGATATTGTCGAAAAAAGAGAAATTATGTTGATAGAGCTGTTGGAAGAGATTGATGATGAACAGAAGCCATGGTACTATGAAATTGCCAAATATTGTGAAGATCAATCGTATCCTGAGGAAGCTACAACTGAGGAGAAGAGAGCTATCAGGAGAGTTGCTCAACGATACACCATAGTTGGAGGAGCACTGTACAAGAGAGGTTTTGATGGAGTTCTTCTGAGATGTCTAGACGAAGATGAGCTTTGGAAGGTTATAGAAGGAGCTCATAGTGGAGTTTGTGGTGGCCATGTCAATGGACAGATGCTAGCAAAGAAGATCCTTAGACAAGGATTTTATTGGCCAACCATGGAAGAAGACTGTGTAGGATATGTCCGTAGGTGTGCTAAGTGTCAACTTCACGCCGACAAAATTCATTCTCCTGCATCTTCACTCCATCCTATTTCTTCCCCATGGCCTTTCTCCATGTGGGCTTTCGACATTATTAGACCCCTTGGTAATCCAGATTCCGGCATCAAGCAAAAATCTTTCATTCTCACGGCAACGGAATACTTCACCAAGTGGGCGGAAGCTGAAGCGTACGTGGAGATCAAAGCATCAACCGTCTGCAAGTTCATCATGAAGAACATCATCACCCAATTTGGAATTCCAAGCACCATCGTCACCGACAACGGACCGCAGTTCGTGTCACAAGAATTGAAGGACCTCTGCAACAGGTATAGAATTGCATTGCATCATTCGTCTCCTTATTATCCGCAAACCAATGGCCAGGCAGAGGCAACTAATAAGACTTTGATAAAAATCATCAAAAAGACGTGCAAATCTAACAAATTCGCAGACTGGCCAGAAAAAATGGTTGAGGCTCTATGGGCCTACCGAACTTCAATCCGCACGCCTACTGGGCAAACTCCTTATTCCTTAACATTTGGAATGGAGGCGGTAGTTCCATATGAGATCCTCATACCGTCATTAAGAGTACAATTGAATATGGAATTCTCCATTGATGAACATCGTTCAGCACTCCTTGCTCAATTGGAACTTTTAGACGAGAAAAGATGGTCAGCCGCTAATCATGCAAAAGTTTATCAAAATAGACTGGCACGTTTTTATCAAAAGAAAGTCATTGAACGTAAGTTCAAAGTCGGTGAAATGGTCGTCAAAAGGATTTTTGTAAAACCTGGTGGTCCACGTTCTAAGCTCCAACCCAACTGAGAAGGACCTTATGTTGTATCGCACGCTTTTCCTGGTAATGTTTACCGTCTTGTTAATGCAGAAGGAGAAGAGCTAAATCATCTCTGGAATGGTTTACATCTTAAGAAATACTACCCTTAGGTTAAAGAGTCGATCAGTATGGTACAAAGACCAGTGGAATCAGAAAATTTATAAACTCAATTTTTTTTATCAGTCTGGATAATTTAACTTCAAACATATCATTGCACACACTGACATGTTTGATTCGTGAGTAACAAGAGATGTCAAGTCCTAAAGAATACCGAAAGCTTGACTGAAAGTGTAAAGTACAAATCATTCGTTTTAAAGCAAAAATTCTGTTTTATACTCGGCCCATGATGTCGGAACGAGGCTTAGAACAGACTACCGAGAATACCCGCCATCTTAGTAGGAGGCCGTCATAAAAAAAATGGGGGAGATCCGTCCCAAAGAAAAGAATAGAAAAGCAAAAACAAAGGGTAAAAATCTAAATGTCAAATCAAAAGGCCATCACACTACAAACGTTACATCAAGGCCATGAAATGAAACAAAAGGGAACGCAAGGTCGATAAATACCCCGGAAAGAAAATGACTGAACCCCAACGGATACTATGGTAGGAAATGAACATCTTTTTAGGTCTCCGGAACCTTCTCATAGGCTTTATAAACTTATTCTTCCTTCTTTCTAAAGAGGCGTACTCCAAACTTAAGGAATGGCTCAGATTGACTAAGGGTCAAATCATCAAATGGGTTCACGAATGGAAACACAAGTTCAAACACGATGGGTTTAAGTTAAATTGTTAAAGAACAATTTGAAAATTAAGTTAATAAATGAATATGATCTTTTGATCTGAGTACTATGCTGATCTTTTATGTCAAAAATAATAAAAAATACATATGTCAAAAGTCCAAAAAAAATACATATGTCAAAAATCCAAAAAAATACATATGTCAAAAATCCAAAAAAATACATATGTCAAAAATCAAACAAAATACATATGTCAAAATCCAAAAAAAACACATATTTGAAAACCCAAACAAAAAAAATGAATATTTCAAAACAACAAAAATATTTCAATTAGTATCTGCTTGTTGCATTTGGCATGACTCATTCCTTTTATTTTCAGTAAGCATATGTTTGCTTGCATGTTGCATTTTTGCTTAAGTTTGCTTATAGTTCGATTACCTTTGTTGATAAAGGCTATGCCCCTTGACCATTTAAGGAAAAGATCGATTGACCATTTATTTGGTCAGGCAAGGGGCTAAGCCTAAATAGATACTTAACATGTTTGTTAAGTGATGTATAAGATACAAGACAAGCACAGGAACACAAGATTGGAGCCCAAAAGGTTTCATGTATATCATAAAAAGGTGTTTTGTACATGATACATAGAAGAAAAAGAAAATACATAAGCCCTCAAGGCTGGCTCTCCCCTCCGCCCTCATCAAGCTGGCTTTGGGCCTCGTCAGGCGCGTTCGGTGCTGGTCCTCGGCTAGGAGGTGGAGGTGGCCCCATCGTGCTCGGCCATGCCTGGCCGGAAGACATGGCGACACTGGCAGTAAAAGCACTGGTCAGACCGACGCCGGGGCTCATCTAATCCTAAGGTTGTCTCTACTTCTATCCTAGGAACCATCCTGGACTCTCTACCTATACTAGATACCTCTATCCCTAGTAGAGCCTTTGCTAATCCCTGGTAGTTGGGGTAAGTCACCCCACTCACAGGTCGGCCCTCTACCCTGAAGCCAGTGATCCTGGCCACATCCTCTAAAGTGGGGATCATATGTCCCCAGGGCATTAGGAATGCCCGACTCTCTGCGTGCCAACGCTCCCTAAGCTCCTGCAGCAAGACCAGATCGAGCCAAAATGGCTCGATATCTAGTACCTCACCGAATCACATCCGGCGCAGGCGCGCCTTCTGGAAGTCCGGGAGTCCCCTATAGGCACCTATCACTAGGTCCCAACTAATCCTAGACCTCATCACTCCCTGCAAATAAAAACATAAAAAATAGAGTCAGTAATGAATAAAAACAAGAAAAACAGTTCTGTTTTGAAAGACGTCAGCACATATAGACGTTTTTCAAAACACGTCAACATGCCCTGACGCAATTCAAATTTATTTTCTGTTTAATTAAAAATTCGGAATTAATCTTGAAAGACGTCAGCCCAGTGTGACGCCTTTTGAATGGCATCACCTGGTCTGGACGCCTTTCAAGACCCGATTCCGGGTTCCTTGAAGAATCCCTTTCTCTCCTCTTTTTCTCATCACATTCAAACCACAAGAGGCTTACCGTGTGGAGGTCGCCCTCCTCTTCTTCCTCTATTGCTATAGGCGCCGGTGGAGGGATCTCCTCCTCCAAAAACGCCGCCGCCTCGGCTAGCGCCGCCGGAACCTCCTCGGGAGCTTCCTCCTCGTGCCTTCGCCGCCTCTTGGCCAAAGCCTTCATTTTCCTAGAGCCCTCGCCGCGTTCCATGATCAAGAAAGGGAGTTTTTGAGGGAAAGAGAGCGAGATCGCCGGTCGCCGGAGCTCGGTGAAGAAAGAGAAAGCAAGGAGAAAAGTGAGGAAGAAAGGGGGGCCTTCGCGGGTCTGTAAACGAAAGGTTAAAAGGCGTCAACTTAGATAGACGCGTTTTAGGGCGCATAAGTTGAGGCGGCAAGGACAGCTGTTTGAAATCACTTGAACGACGTCCACTTATCGTGACGCGTTTCAGATTACCACCAGAGCCGTACAGAGGATAATGATGAAAGACGTCTTATCCTGTAGACGCGTTTTAAGCAATTAATCACGGAATTAATGGCAGAATCCTGGAAAAAGTAGGATCTCATATTGAAAGGCATCACGGGTTGAAGACGCAATTTAACCTTTTAATCGAGTTTTTGAGGATTAAATTGAATTTTTGGAAAGGGAATTATGGTTGAAAGGCGTCTTTCTGAGTGGACGCGGTTTGCATTTTACAGAACCCGAACTGCCAAATTTTCAGGAAAAATCCAGTTTTTACTTAAGGAAAAATCATGAGCACATCACAAGAAGTTAAGGAAAGATTTGAAGGCCTGAAAAATAATTATTTATTCAATGAAGTCTTTTATTACATCATAAAGAAAAAGAAAAGAGAAAGAGGACATTTAAGGAAGAATTTCATGAAGACCTTTAAGGTAAGGAAATTTCAATCCTCTGTCTCTATCTTTAGAGGATTTTACACAATAACTGAAGCCAAGGTTCCATAAAGTAGTAATGATTTCTATGGCTTCGTAATCTTCGTCGGATTCCAAGTCACGCTTCTTGATCGGAGGTGTAAAGGAGAACTCGGGGAATTCACGACGGCCCAAGCTAAGTTGAGTAAGGCACTAGTGTGGGTTGTATAACACGAATTCGGTGGTTCCAATCAACTTGAGATCTGCTCCTGCTGCACGGCGTACCCAAACAGGTTTTCCAACAAGAGCGAGTGGAGACGAGTCAAATATGTCGGATGTCATGAGCTTCAGATACTCCCTCCAGTCGGCTCGGGTCTTGAGCTTTGGAACCTTGTTGACCATGTGCTCGTTGAACTTTACAATATTAGCAATGCAATGGATTGGACTATTCAAGAAAATCTGAGATGGTCTTTGAGGCCTTTTCTTGCAGTACTCAAACTTAAAGTGAAGTTCAACCCATAGAGCAAAGAGTAACATGCACCCATAGGGGGGACGACCCACAGACGCCGCAGAAAGTCCGCTGTAAAGATATGCTAGGAGTGCAGTGCTAATAGATTTACCTTCGAAGATTGCGCAGATGGCACTGACCTAGTCATCTTCTAAGATGTTATCTTGCGCAGGGAAGAACAAGGCACCGGCAAGGCATGTAACGAAAGCTTTCGTCACATCCTCCGCTTCATCCTCCCTTAGATCATCGATTTCATATAGAGTCCACTCAGCGAGCTTTGCAAGATTGATCCTCTTCTTGGTAAGGCATCATTTAGCTTCTGAAGGATCCTTCATGATGAATGTCAACAATTGTTGACCGGTGATTCTCTCTCTTGTTAAAGCTATCTTATCTTTGTTATCTTTGGTCTTTGGGAGACCCAATAGAAGCTCTGCCTCCTCTAAAAGGATCGTGCACTCGAAGTCTTGGAAGAAGAACGTATGAGTTTGGGGATGCCACCACTCGATCAAGGCACCCATAGCCGCCCAATCCATGTTCGAACTTTTGTAATGTTTGGCAAGCACCACTAGACCTTGAAGATTACACTTGGATATGAAAACTTACATGGAAAGCTTAACACTTTTTGCAAGTTTACGAATCCAAGGGAGAGAGGTGAACTTCCTTGGGCCAGGAAACATGGGATAATTCTGAAAACAAAAGAAAGGATTGAAGATCATGAAGAACATGAAGAACAAGAACAAGGATTGAAGGGAAGTTGATTTAACTTACTTGAAGATTGGGATCTCTTCCATTGAGGTGATTTCCACGTCGGAGAACTTCTCTAGCGACATCTTCATCCTCTTGTTTGAAGAACCCATCCTCTTTTTCGGAGTTCTTCATTCTTGAAGCTTGGAAACCTTGGAAACTTTGAAGAAACCTTGAAACTTTGGAAGAAAACTCAACCTAGGATCTTTAGATTATGGTAGGATTGCTTGGTAACAACCTAAGAGTGTTTATATAGAAGGAATTGCGATCCTAGGAAGACTTTTCCGGATTGGAAAAGGGATGTGCATTGGTAGAGTTGGAATTCGAGTAGAGAACAGCCAGAAACTTGTTTCTGTGAGTAAAAGGCGTTGAGGAGAACCGCCGCGTTTCAATGTTAAATGGCGTTTGCGCGACACGACGCGTTTAAGCCTTTCTGTGATTTATCCGAAATTCTGTGGTTTTTGGTGCTTAGATTGAATATTTGTTTGGAATTATTAATGATTTTGATTGCAGGAAATTCAAGAAAGTAAAGCTGAAAAATATCAAGAAGATCCCACTGTGGGAGTCAGGAAGTCCTGACCGTGGCTAAAAAGACGGTTATTTCTACCCTTGTACTTCTTTCATGTAATTATTGTGCATCAGCATTACTATATGTTAAATATTTATTAGATTATATCAAGGACCTTGTGGTTTTGATGAAACTGGAATTTGAGTTCCCCTTCAACAAAAACAGTGATAAATCCAGAGGATTCTTAATCGCACGGATAGGCCGTTGGATTGTTAATTAGTGAGGACGATGGTTCCACTTTAGTGAAACGGTGCGTGGATAAACGAGCTTCGGCTTAACACTGAATTACAAGAATTGGTATCTTGACTCATTAATGACAATTTAACAATAATATCATTGATTAATTTATATTTTATTTGACTTTATATTTTTCTTTTAGCCCAGCATGCATCATGTAGGACTTTGAAATTACTGTGATAAAGATTAATTATTGATTAAGTTTCAGACCATTAAATCAAATAATTTCAAACATGATATGAAATATTCCATTCTGAATTGAGTATCTTGATTATCTTTGAGGTTCGCTTGAAGATATCATTGGGATTCTATCCTTTTTTGGATTCTTTATCCAATATTTATTGTTTTCTTTTAAGATCCATCATAGCTGCAGCACGTCCACATTGGCTGGCAAACGCTCCCCATGATGAAACCTACAGTGTCTACGACCTAGGGTACTTCCCACTCCGTGGAGGTTGATTGACTTTATTTTATTTCTTTGTTTACCTCATCCAGACAGGATTTATTCCATTGATTTTCTTGAACTATCTTCATTGATGATTTTGAGAAAAAATTCCAATCATGTGATGTTAAGAGCGTGTCTCATCACACATTGGCATCACCTTTTCAGTACATTCCATTCCATTTCACTCCCTTGCAAAAACGATGCCAAGGTGAGGCAGCTGTAGACACGCTAATTTTGACATCATTTCGAGTAAATTTCATATCATATAATAATGCCTCAGAATGGTCTGATATTTAACCATCGATTAATTTTTATTGGTCTTTTTGAGTGTCGGGTCAAACAGACATGTTTAAGTTAATCAATTGAATTGATTTTAACTCAAATTTTAATTAAAATATGAAGAAGTCTAAAAGACGTCTACCCATGTGGACGTCATTTAGAGTTTATTCTTATTTTAACGTTTAAATTTGAATTTTAATCAGTTGATTAATTAGCTAAAAGGCGTCTGTAAGGCACAACGCGTTTTAGGTTTCCTAAGCTATTTCAACTTCTCTTCCGGATGTTTATCCTTATCCTAATTATTGTAAAAGACGTCTATACATGTATACGCTTTTTAGCTAATAAAGATAAAGATAAGTTTTCCAGATGTTTATCTTTATCCTAATCAATCTGAAAGGCGTCTTCATTGGTAGACGCGTTTTAGATAATTACAGATAAAGATGAATTAATCTGTATTTATCTGTTGGTTAAGATGGATAAATCTTAAGTTTTTCCATATAAATCCGCGGACGCAGAAGAAGTCTATAAATACCTTGCATCTTGAAAGTTAAAAAAAAGAAAGAAGAGAGAAGTTAGAATCAGAGTTAGTGATTGAAGATCGAAGCAACGATGTCCAAACGCCGAAGCGCTGCTGTTTCCAGAAGTCGGCGTTCATTCTTCATCCAATTCGGCCTAAGTGTTTCATTTATGCATTTTCATTTACATCTTCATTAGTCTCTCATTCTTCATCATCACTCCATGCAACACACACCACAACATCATTCTTTTCAAAACCTATTTGATCAAGGGGTTTCAAAAGCCATTAAACAAGTAAGTTCGCTGTTTAGTTTCATGTTTAAAACCATGATTAGAATGGATACTGCTTCTACTTAAATTCTCATCATTGTTTCTTCCTTCTTCTTTCTATACTTCTGCGAGCTGCAAAAAGAAGAATCAAAGGAAGGAAATCAAGCAAAATCACAAGAATCTCTGGACGATCCTCAACTTCAACTTCAAATTCAACAGCAAGAACAAAGAATAAAGAAATGACTCTCTTTTTTCAGCCGGCTGAAGGAGGGGAATCAAGAGCTTAACATCTTCCGCATTCAAACAGGTAGGCGATCAAAACCTTCTTTTGGAACTTTTTAGTTAAAGGTTTCTGGCGATCACTTCACGTAGTTTCTTTTTAATAGGTTTATTTTACACTTAAACAACATAGTTTTTTCATGATAATCACACAGTCATTCTAAGCACTCACAGGCCAGACTGAGGTAAAAGGCCCAATTGCTGTGAGAACCCCGGAGGTTGATTCCTTGGATTGGCAATAAGTTGACTAGAAAGTTGACCCACTTCTCTTCTCATCGTAGCTTCAGCTAGTTGGCCCATTTGACTTTCCAACTTAGAAATGGATTGTTGCTGAGTCAAAATCAACTGTTGGAGTTGAGTGAATTTGTCATCAAAGTTGGGCTGAGGAGGTTGTTGGTAAGTGGGTGGAGGATGGTATTGGGTTGGTTGTCCTGATTGGAATGATTGGTAGTGGGCCGGTTGACCTGATTGGAATGATTGGTAGTGGGCCGGTTGAGAGAATTGGGCCTGGGATCCCCTAGCCTGAACATTTTCGTAGAAATTAGATTGATGTTGAAATGAATTCGGTGGCTTTTGAGCTTGATGCATAGGAGGATTGGACATTAGTAATGGGATCTGTTGATTCTTCCAAGAAAAATTAGGATGGTTTCTCCAGCCAGGATTGTAAGTATTTGAGAATGTATCATTATTAAGCCTAGAGAATCCCTGGGTAGCCTGAACTTGTTCTTGAATGAATGGTGGAAGTTGGGCCGCGGCTGGGCATTCATTCACTTGATGGGTCGGACTTGCGCATAAGGCACAAATGTCATGATTGACAGAAGATGGGCCTTCATATGGACTAGATTGTGTTGGGTAAGTAGGCTCTTACTTGTTTAAGGCCAAGAGTTAGTCTAATTTCTGGGCCAAGATGTCTACCTTATCCAATTTCTGATTAATCAAATTTATGTCCATTCTGGATTCGGACTCTCCACGGGCCTTAAGTTCATACATTCCAGCCCGTTTAGATGGCCCAACAGACCTCTCATAAGATGATAATGAGGCATGATTGATAGAATTTTCGCTTAACATCTCAAATAGATCATAAGCCGCATCTTCATTTTTCATCATAAACGCCCCTCCACATGAGGCATCCACCATTTGTCTGAACTGTTCAGACAATCCTTCATAAAATGCTTAGACAATTTGCCATTTTGAAAGTCCACGATGAGGGCATTTCCTAAGCAATTCTTTCAGTCTTTCCCAAAATTCATGAATCATTTCACCGGGAGTTTGGGTAAAACCCGTGATAGCCCTTCTCATGGTATTAGTCCGCCCTATGGGATAGAACTTCTTCAGAAATTCTTTTTGCATTTCTTCCCATGTCCTAATGGGCCTACCTATAGTCCCCAACCAATATTTAGCCTTATCCTTTAATGAGAAAGGAAATAAGCTCAGCTTAAGGCCATCATCGGTGAAATTCTGAATTTTCACCGTGGAACAGATTTCTAGAAATTCATCCAGATGCTTATAAGGATCTTCGTTCGTGTTCCCATAAAAGGAAGGGAGCATCTGAATGGTGCTAGATTTAATTTCATATTGATTGGCTGGATTCTGAGAAAGATGAATACAAGATGAAGGTTGATATTGATTTGGAATGAAATAGTCCTTCATTTGCTTCGGTGGATTATGATTATCAGCCATTTGATCGTGTGGTGGGTTTCCTTGATGTAGGATTCTCTCGATTTCAGCAAATGGTCCTAGAAGGTTAGGGTTTTGAGATCTCCTACCTTACATATACTAAGACTAAGAGAGAGAAGATGGATTTGAATTTTGTTTTCTATTTCTTTTCTTTTTTTTTTTAAATGCAAACAATTTTGGCAATCAAATTACCCTAATGATCTAATGTTGACCTAGACTTTCTATGTGAATTTTCTTACAAGGTGAATGGGGTCCACCTCAAGTCACAACCACAATCAATCAACGGCCAGGTAAGAGGTGGGGTAGTGGGAGGCTCCCCCTACTTTCGTAGGAACCTAATTAGAGAACCACTTTCCCGCTTAGGCGTTTGCCTTTTTAACCTCTAGCCTAGACACTGTTGCCAAAAGTGGAGGCAACTCGAAATTTAAACCACTCACAGTGTAAATCCTAGATTCTCTTTAAACTTGCTTTTAATTGGATTAGGAAATGCCAATGCAAGGAAGGTGATTTGTAGGCTAAGAAAGGGTGATCAAATCCCTACCTTATGTGGTTAAAGTAGTGCCGAGTTTGAAAAACGTGGTGAAAGATGTTGACCATTACGTAATAAGTTCACAATTTTACATAAATAAAAGATGAAACTTACACATTTTGCTATCAATTTAATGAACAAAATCACATAAAATGATAGATAAATCAATTATACTTTCAAACATATCAATTCTGTAAAATTCGAATTTCAAATATCATCACTCCATAAATTGAATAAGGATAGCATTTGATTCTCAAATAAGACTTTCTCGACAATCATTTAATGTGCATTTGGATGATTTACTGATTGCCGCATGAACTTAATTTTTATTTTATGTGATTGTAGGATATGAACAAACAGATGGCATAGTGGTTGGACTACCTGGATTTCAAGGAAGTGACCAGGGTTTGAATCCTGGAAGAAACAAGATTGTATTTCTTTTTGTCTTAAAAAGGGAACCACAAGCCAACTAAGAGAGAGAAGAGAGAATTTCGGAATTCAAATTTCAAAAATAGTATTTTTTTTATTTGAATTTCAAATTTTCAAAATCTTGAAAATAACGTTTATTCTTCAATTCAAAATTCAAAATTTGAAATATCCCTCTTTAAATTTAAATTTCAAATGTACATTAATGGAAAATCTTCTAATCAAGGGAAGCTTAATGCGAGCAATTAAGGACCTATTTATTAGAGGATTTGAAATTTAAAATTTGAATTAAGATTTCTCTTCTATAAAACTAAGAGAGAGAGGAGGAGGGAATCATGAAATTTAAAAATAAAGATATTTATTTCGAAATTCAAAATTCAAAATAGCATTTATGGTATTAAAAGAAGATCCACTAATCAAGGGGGAGCTTAATAGCCTATTTATTACTCTATTTGAAATTCAAAATTTGAATTTAGAATTCTCTTCTATAAAACCATATGAGGGGAGAGGAAAATGGAAACTTTGAAAAAATTTTAAACTCTCTCACCCCTTCTACTAAATAACTCTCTCTCTCAATTTCTCTCCCACTTTCTCCCTCTCTTTGCTATAGTACCCGCGGGTACTGTAGCAACCCCCTCTCTCTCTAACTTTTGTTCTCTCTCTCTCTCTTTCGCTCTCTCTCTCTCTCTACATCTCTCTCTCTAGCTTTTGTTCTCTCTGTCTCTGTCTGTCTCTCTCTCTCTCTCTCTCTCTCTCTCTCTCTCTCTCTCTCTTTCGCTCTCTCACTCTCTCTCTACATGTCTCTCAAACCAGCGGCTATTAGTGCAAGAAGTGGACTCGAAGTACTGCAACTGACTATTGGAAGGAGTCCAAGGCTACTAAGGATCCGCGCTAAGGGCTACGACGGTTGCAAACATCAGTTTTCTCTCTCCACTCTCTCTCTCTCTAGTTTTTTAGTTCTCCATGTTACACTGTAGTTTGAATATTTTATGTAAAATTTTTCTTATGAAAGTTATGTTAATATTTGATTTTCAACGTCTCAGTAAAATTTCATATTGTTCTGATAATGAATGACAGTGGCTCCTTTGATAAACGTTATCTTTTTTCCATCTTTTTGTTCTATAACTTTTATTTTTTATTCTGTTGATACTACTCAAATTTTATATTCTACTTTTAATTAGTGTTTTAGAGGTAGTCTTAGTTCAATAGATGATCTGATTGTGCTCGTTTAGAGGTGCTCCTTTTGTGAGTTCATAGTAAGTCCGATGAATTTCAATTCTTAATAAATCAAATCATCATGCTCCCGCTTTTTTCTTCTCTATTTTTCCTCTAAAAACTCAATGTTTTTAACTTTAAAAATCTATTTCCCTATGGATTCGACCCAATCTCACCACTTGCTATTTTTCAAATAATTATATGTGGAAATTGAAATTTTAAGATTGATGTTCGAATATGCTTAACGACACATAATTTCGAGCGATCAATTTTTGGCACCGTTGCCGGAGATTTAGAATTTTAATTTTGATTATTTTGGATCCATTTGTATAAATCCATACTCACATTAAATTTTTCTTTTTGCAGGAATTTAAAAAAAAAAGAAGACAAAAGGAAAACTCAACTTGGTGAGTTTGTTCCAATTTCTTTAATATTTTTATTTTATTTTCAGATTTGCTTAGAATAGATATAGACCTCATTAAATAAAAAAAATCAGAAAAACAAAATAAAAAAAATGCATTTCAAGATTAGAAACCAAACTATCATGTTTTAGGACATGCATCATTTAGGAATGCATTAGTTTTAAATTTTTGTTATTTGATTTATGTTGAAGAGTGCGGAAGGCAAGGTAAGTCTTTCTAAATTGTGCAAATAACATGTTCATGCATTGTCATTTCATTATTGCACAAAACAAACTTGATTGAATTGTGGTGTGTATTTTATTGAGAAAATAATTTAAGGGCATCTTCATAACAAGATAAGGTGGGGATTTCATCATCCTTCCTTGGCCCACAAACCACAAACACTCCATCTTACATTGTCCCAAGCGCAATAAAAATCAAATAGCAAATGCACCTAGGGTTCACACTATGATTGGACCGAGTTTTGAATTCATTTCTACTTTGGACAACGGTGTCTAGGCTAGAGGTTACAAAGGCAAACGCCTAAGTGGACAAGTGGTTATTTAATTAGGTCCCTACGAAAGTAGGGAGAACCTCCCACTATCCCACCTCTTACTTGGCCGATTGATCTATTGTAGGAGTGATTCATAGTGAATTCTAGCCATTTTGTGAGAAATCTCATTCTTAACTCTAGGATACACTTAGGTCATTAGGAATTTGTTGTTAACTTGTTTGTCTTTGCATAAATAAACATAAAAATATATAAAAATAAAAATAACAAAAACAACAATTCTCATCTCATCTTGGTCTAGTGTATGCTAGGTAGAAGATCTCAAAAGCCATATATTATCAAACACATTCAAGAAATTGAGAGATACCTACATCACCAAACCAATATTCAACGTCAAATGGCTGGAAATAATTAACAAATGCCTAAACAAATGAAGGAATATTTCATTCCTCAAGACTATAATCCTCCATCTTGTATCCAATTGCCCAATGTCCATACTAGCCATTATGAGATCAAGCCAAGCACTATCCAAATGCTCCCATCTTTATATGGGAATACCAATGAAGATCCATATAAACATTTGGATGAATTCTTTGAGATTTGTTCGACCGTGAAAATTCAAGATTTCACGGAAGATGCCCTTCGACTTACCCTATTCCCTTTCTCACTTAAGGACAAAGCCAAATATTCGCTTGGAACGATAGGGAAGCCCATTAGAACTTGACCTGAAATGCAACAAGAGTTCTTGAAGAAATTCTATCATATAGGAAGAACCAATACCATGAGACGGGCCATAACTGGGTTTTCATAATTACCTAGTGAACAGATCCATAAGTCGTGGGAAAGGCTAAAGGATTTGCTTAGGAAATTTCCACATCATGGACAATCTAGATGGCAAATTGTGCAGGCATTTTATGAAGGTTTGGATGCACAATATAGGCAAATGGTGGATGCATCTTGTGGAGGAGCATTCATGAGTGTGAGGAAGAAGCTTATGATTTGTTTGAAATGTTAAGTGAAAATTCAATAAATCATGTCTCACTTTCATCATATGAAAGATCTGTGGGAACAACCAAACGGACTGGAGTTTATGAAATAAGAAATAGAGGAGAATTTGAACCTAAGATGAATATCAATGCCTTGGCCCAAAAGTTGGATAAGGTGGACCTTCTGGCCCAACAAATGAGCAAAATGAATCTTATGGCCCAAAAGCTAGACCAAGTCCTAGCTTCAAATAATCAAGGATCTAATATCCATGCACAATCAAGACCTTACTCATAATCTTCTCCATCTTATCAAGAAGCTTGTAGTCTTTGTGCCAGCCCAACTCACCATGTCAGTGAGTGTCCTACGGCGGCCTAATTGCCATCGTTCATCCAAGAACAAGTCCAAGCAGCCCAGGGTTCAAAGCCCAATCATGATCCATATTCTAACACCTACAATCCTGACTGGAAGAATCATCCTAATTTTTCATGGAAATCTCAACAAGCCCAAGCTCCAAACCTATAAGTACAAAACTTTCAAAACATGGCTCATCAACAGAATTACTATCCAAATTAATCTTTCAATAAAAACCAACCTATCCAATCCCAAGCTCAAGCTCCTTACTTTCAGCCCAGTAACAATCAGAATATGTTCTCTCAACCTCCATATCAAATCCTACAACATCAGCCATTAAATCAAAATGATGACAAATTCAATATGTTGTAACAATTACTCATGAATCAACAACAACAGCAGCAACAATTGGTCATCTCTCAACAACAATCCATTTCGAAATTAGAAACCTAATTGGGTCAAATGGCTGATACAACCATGAGGAGGGAAGTGGGCCCATTACCAAGTCAACCCATTGCAAACCCGCGAAACTATCCTCCGGGTTTCCAACATCAACCAATCCTACCTAATCCTCAAGCACAACCTCAAATGGGCTCAAATTCACCAAGAGGCCCACAGTTAGAAAATGCGAAAGCAATTTTGACCTTAAGAAGTGGTAAAGTGTTATTAGATCCTTACCCAAACCGAAGATCTAGTCAGCCCAATCCTGAACATAATGAAGAAGAAAGAGAAGAAGATGAAGATGAGAATGAACAACCCAATATCAGTCAAGGAAAAGGAAAAATGGAGGAATGTCTTGAGAATTATAACCAAAAATCCCTTTTCCACAAACTTTAGAGGATGGCAAAGAGAAAAGAAAGCATCAAATCCAAGCAAAAAATGAACAGTTAATGGATTTATTTAAACAATTCCACATTAACATACCATTGGTTGATGCAATCCAACATGTGCTGGCCTATGTCAAATTTTTAAAAGAACTTTGTACTCATAAGAGAGAGCCCAAAACAAATCCTAAAAAGGTCTTTTTGTCTGAAGAAGTGAGTGTCATTTTGCTCAACCAATTGCCTAAAAAGATGAAAGATCCGGGAGCTCCACTTATCTCTTGTGTTATTGAAGGAACCACCTTTGATAAAGCACTATTGGACCTTGGAGTAAGTGTGAACCTATTGCCCACCTCAGTTTATGAAAAAATTGGGATAGGAGAATTGAAACCAACTCTGGTGATCCTACAATTGGCCGATAGATCTCTTAGGACACCGAAAGGAATGGTGGAAGATCTCATTGTCAGGATTGATACTTGCTACTTCCCAGTTGATTTTGTCATCCTTGACATGGAGCCCGTTCAGCATCTGAGAAATAGCCCAATCATATTGGGCCGACCTTTTCTGGCTACTGCAAATGCCATCATTAACTGCAAATCTGGGTTAGTGGACATCTCATTTGGGGATCACAAATTATCCCTCAATATTTTCAAAGCTTCTGGCCATATGTAGGATGGGGAAGATTGCTTTGCAATTGATGTGATTGATAACATTTTAGAAACATTCCCTTTGGCCCAATTTGAAGAAGAAGAGGAGTTAATGGTCATATCATATTTGAATAAGAAGGCCTGGCGGCCTAATAAGGTTGAACCTCTACCTGAACTCAATCTAGAACCTACTCCTCCATCTCTCCACGTTCCTCCTCAGTTGGAACTCAAACTTTTACCGGACTCTTTCAAATATGTCTTTTTGGGCCCGTCCGAGACTCTACCTGTGATCATAGCTGCGGACTTCAACGCTACCCAAGAAGAACAACTCATTGAAGTTCTTCGAACTCATAAAGAAGCCATAGGGTGGTCAGTAGCTGATTTGAAAGGAATAAGCCCAACTACATACATGCATCATATTTATCTTGAAGATAATGCAAAACCTAGTAGAGAGATGCAAAGGAAATCGAATCCTATTATGATGGAAGTGGTTAAGAAAGAAGTGGTGAAATGGCTAGATACGGGTATCATATACCCAATATCTGATAGCAAATGGGTAAGCCCAACCCAAGTAGTGCCAAAGAAGTCTACCTTAACTGTAGTAACAAATGAAAAAGGTGAAGAAATGCCCACTAGGCTAACCACAGGGTGGAGAGTTTGTATTGATTACAGAAAATTGAATACAATGACAAAGAAAGATAATTTCCCACTCCCGTTTATTGATCAGATTTTGGAAAAATAAGCGGGTCAGAAATATTTCTGTTTCTTAGACGGGTATTCAAGATATAATCAAGTGGCTATCTACCCAGAAGATCAAGAGAAAACCACATTCACATACCCATTTTGCACATTTGCATTTTGAAGAATGCCATTTGGACTATGTAATGCACCAGCAACTTTCCAAAGGTGCATGTTGGCCATCTTTTCAGATATGGTGGGAGAATTCCTCGAAGTATTCATGGATGATTTTTCAATATTCGGGGATTCATTTGAAATTTGTCTGGGGAATTTGAAAAATGTACTTGGAAGATGCATAAAGACTAATTTGGTTCTAAGTTGGGAAAAGAGTCATTTCATGGTTAAAGAGGGCATAGTTTTGGGCCATATAGTGTCTGGAAGAGGTATCGAAGTGGATAAAGCTAAAGTTAGCCTAATCTCCAATCTTCCTCCACCCACTTCGGTAAAGCAAATTCGATCATTCCTGGGCCATGCCGGCTTCTATCGCCGGTTTATTCAAAATTTCTCTCAAATTGTCCGACCATTAACCATGCTCTTAGCCAAAGATGTCCCATTCCATATTGATGAAAAATGCTTGGAAGCATTTAAATCTTTAAAAGAGGCTCTAACCAAAGCTCTCATTCTCCAATCGCCTGATTGGTCTTTACCTTTTGAGATAATGTGCGATGCTTCTAATTATGTTATGGGAGCAGTACTAGGATAAAGAATCAATAAAAAGCCCGTGGTGATTTATTATGCAAGTCGTACACTTGTAGATGCTCAGATGAACTATACCACTACAGAAAAGGAATTGTTAGCTGTTGTTTTTGCCCTGGAAAAATTTCGATCCTACCTTTTGGGGGCAAAAGTGATTATTTATTCTGATCACTCGGCATTGAAATATTTGTTAACAAAGAAGGATGCCAAACCAAGATTAATTAGGTGGATCCTACTCCTCCAAGAATTTGATTTGGAGATTCGGGACAAAAAGGGATCTGAGAATGTGGTAGCTGACCATATCTCCCGAATCATGATTTCAGATAATGAACCAATGAGAGATTCATTCCCTGATGAACATCTCTTAGCCATTTTCCACATGTCACTACCATGGTATGCACATATTGTGAATTTTAAGGTGACTGGCCAAATCCCACAAGGATGGAGAAGAAATGAAATAGATAAATTCTTCTCTCAAGAGAAGTATTATTTTTGGGAAGACCCTGAACTCTTCAAAATTTGTCCAGATCAAATAATCCGTAGATGTGTGTCTGAAGAAGAACAACAAAGCGTTTTGAACTTTTCCCACAACCTTGCTTGTGGAGGTCATTTCTCTAGAAAGAAAACCGCAGCAAAGGTTTTACAAAGCGGTTACTATTGGCCCACACTCTTCAAGGATGCTTATGAGTTCAGCAAAACATGCTTAAGATGTCAAGCTGTTGATAATATGGCTAAAAGAGAAATGATGCCACTAAATCCAATCCTAGTGGTTGAAATTTTTGATGTTTGGGGAATAGATTCATGGGCCCTTTTCCACCATCTTTTGGATGCGAATACATCTTGGTGGCAGTGGACTATGTATCTAAATGGATTGAAGCAATAGCCATCCGAACCAATGATCACAAAGTGGTAATGAAATTTGTGCAGAAGAATATCTTTTCTAGGTTCAGATGGCCAAAGGGTATCATTAGTGATGGGGGTTCGCACTTCACTCATTCTCAATTTCGAGCATTGTTCAAAAGATATGGGATTACTCATAAGTTTTCTATCCCTTACCATCCCCAAACTAGTGGCCAAGTGGAGATATTCAATAGAGAAATTAAGAATATCTTGCAAAAATGGATTAGGCCCGATAGAAAAGATTGGTCCAAAAGGTTGGATGATGCATTATGGGCCAATCAGACTGCATATAAAACTCCTATTGGCATGTCAGCATATAGGCTAGTCTTTGGAAAAGCCTGCCATCTCCCAGTGGAATTAGAACACATAGCATATTGGGCTATCAAACAAGTCAACCTTGACCTAGCCCAAGCTGGTTCACATAGAACCTTACAATTGAGTGAATTAGATGAAATGCGCAATGAAGCCTATGAGAATTCAAAAATCTATAAAGCTAAGACTAAAGCTTTTCATGGCAAACATATTGTGAGGAAATCTTTCCATCTTAATCAAAAAGTCTGGCTATTTAACTCAAGGTTGCGTTTGTTTCCTGGGAAATTGAAATCAAGATGGGATGGGTCATTCTTGGTAATTAAAGCTTTTGACCATGGTGCAGTCATGATCATGGATCCAAAAAATGGGCATACATTTACTGTTAATGGGCAACACTTAAAACCTTACATTGAAAACCTTATAAATTGTCCATTGGAATCCATGCAGCTAAGTGATCCACAATAAACATGCTTTCGTCTGGCTAAAGACAGTAAACTTAGCGCTTATTGGGAGGCAACCAAACCTTCTCATTTTTATTCTAATTTTTTTCTTCCCTTTTTAGGAGACTGAGATCATACACATTGGTGAATATGGAGAAGCCCCCTCATACCTCAGGTTGTACCTTTCCTCATTATGAATTTTATGTTAATAATTCTTTCCATTACTATGCCATTGAGGATAATGTCATTCAAGTTGGGGGAGAATCATAGTGCATATTGAATCGTTTAAAATGAACAAAAAATTTTGAAAAAAAAAAAACTTCATTTTTCACACAAAATTTTCAAAAATTACTTCATTTTCACACTCCAACAGAAATTCTTATCTATCATGCTTCATCTAAGGAGTCTTAATGTATATTGAGTTAGGAAATTGAGTAAAAGTTTGAATTAACCTCCCTCTCCACAAAGAGTCACGACGGGATGATTTTCACACACACACACGGCAACTTGGAAAGAGTGGAAGATTCTGAAAGTGTAGAGTTGCTGGAGTTGACCCGAAGTGTAGAATTACCCATTCTGTTTTTATTTTTAGGTCAAACGAACGAAAAGTTAGAATTCATAATAGGAGATCAAACTACTTAACACTTTAAGGAGGCGGTCACTTCGAAAAAGGACAATCAGAAATGTGAAAATCAAATAAATATACTTCAAAAGAGTCAAAGGAAGGACGGTGGCAAAAGTATGCACCTCCCCTTAGACAAAAATAAAGAGGGTAGCAAAAAGTACGCACTCTCAAAGCACAAAACAATCGCGCTAAAGTCCTTCACAACAAAATAAGACAAAATCCTAAAAAGTTTTAAGTCGGGGCGAAAACCGAAAAACGTTTCTAGCCAACTAATCCGGAGATCTCTTTTTCTGTTCTCTCCCCTGGGTAATTCTACTCCAAGAGTCAGTGAAGACAACGATATACCAAACATGATATAAATCAACTCCAAGCACCTCAAATGATATGCACAATCACCTATCCTGATTCCAAGTATAGTGGGCGGGAGAACGAAAACTTGAATTCAAATTACCAACCATTTGCAATAGATATCCTTTAAAATAAACTGTGATTCTTTTTACTAATCATGATAGTCCTAATTTTTCAAATGATTGTATTGCTAAGGGATTAGAAATGATTAAGTTGGGGGATATGATAAGTTCACAAGTTTACATAAATAACAGATGAAACTTACACACTTTACTATCAATTTAATAAACAAAATCACATGGAATGATAGATAAATCAATTATACTTTCAAACATATCAATTCTGTAAAATTTGAATTTCAAATATCATCACTCCATAGATTGAATAAGGATAACAATTTGATTCTCAAATAAGACTTTCTCGACAATCATTTAATGTGCATTTAGATGATTTATTGATTGCCACATGAACTTAATTGTTATTGTATGTGAATGCAGAACATGAACAAGCAGATGTTATAGTGGTTGGACTACTTGGACTTCAAGGAAGTGATTAGGGTTCGATTCTTGTAAGGAACAAGGTTGTATTTCTTTTCGTCTTAAAAAGGAAACCACAAGCCAACTAAGAGAGAGAAGAGAGAATTTCGGAATTCAAATTTCAAAAATAGTATTTTTTTTATTTGAATTTCAAAATTTCAAAATCTCGAAAATAACATTTATTCTTCAATTCAAAATTCAAAATTTGTAATATCCCTCTCTAAATTTAAATTTCAAATGTACATTCATGGAAAATCCTCTAATCAAGGGGGATCTTAATGCGAGCAATTAAGGACCTATTTATTAGGGGATTTGAAATTCAAAATTTGAATTAAGAATTCTCTTCTATAAAACCAAGAGAGAGAGAGGAGGAGGGAATCCTGAAATTCAAAAAGAAAGATATTTATTTCGAAATTCAAAATTCAAAATAGCCTTTATGGGCTTAAAAGAAGATCCACTAATCAAATGGGAGCTTAATAGCCTATTTATTATCCTATTTGAAATTCAAAATTTGAATTAAAAATTCTCTTCTATAAAACTATGGGAAGAGAGAGGAAAAGGGGAGCTTTGAAACATTTTTAAACTCTCTCACCCCTTCCACCAAATAGCTCTCTCTCAATTTCTCTCCCACTTTCTCCCTCTCTTTGCTACAGTACATGCGGGTACTGTAGCAGCTCCCTCTCTCTCTCTAGCTTTTGTTCTCTCTGTCTCTCTCTCTCTCTTTCGCTCTCTCTCTCTCTACATCTCTCTCAAACCAGCGGCTATTAGTGCAAGAGGTGGACTCGAGGCACTGCAACTAACTATTGGAAGGAGTCCAAGGCTACTAAGGATCCGCGCGAAGGGCAACGATGGTTGCAAATATCAGTTTTCTCTCTAGTTTTTGAGTTCTCCATGTTACACTGTATTTTGAATATTTTATGTAAAAAATTTCTTATGAAAGTTATATTAATTTTTTATTTTCAATGTCTTTGAAAAATTTCATATTGTTCTGATAATGAATGACAGTGGCTCCTTTGAAAAAAGTTATCTTTTCTCCATCTTTTTGTTCTACAACTTTTATTTTTTCATTTGTTAACACTATCAAATTTTATATTCTACTTTTAATTAGTGTTTTAGAAGTAGTCTTATTTTTTTATTCTACTTTTAATTACTGTAGCAGCCCCCTCTCTCTCTAACTTTTGTTCTCTCTCTCTCTCTCTTTCGCTCTCTCTCTCTCTCTCCACTTCTTGCACTAATAACTTTTATTTTTTATTCTGTTGATACTACTCAAATTTTATATTCCACTTTTAATTAGTATTTTAGAGGTAGTCTTAGTCCAGTAGATGGTCTGATTATGCTCGTTTAGGGGTGCTCCTTTTGTGAGTTCATAGTAAGTCCGGTTAATTTCAATTCTTAACAAATCAAATCATCATGCTCCCTCTTCTTTCTTCTCTATTTTTCCTCTAAAAACTCAATGTTTTCAACTTTAAAAATTTGTTTTCCTGTGGATTCGACCCAATCTCACCACTTGCTATTTTTCAAATAATTATGTGTGAAAATTGAAATTTTAAGATTGATGTTCAAATATGCTTAACGACACATAATTTCGAGCGATCATTACGCCTAGATGGCACATGTCCCGGATCAATGTGTCAAACCCCATAATCACTTGCCAGGAGTTTGCAATCACTTGAGCAGAAGCGATCTTGAAGAACTGCAGCAACTGGGTAATGAAGGCTAGCACCAGCAATTGGAAGCCAGCCTCGAACAAACCTGAGTACGCCATGAACTCTCCTAGCCTTTCCGAGAAGAGGCGATCTTCAAGCGATGACAGCACAAGGCGATACTTGCCTAGGACGCGGTAGAGCTTCTAGAGCTCTGTCAAATGGTCAACTATCATACGCGAAGGGCCCATGGTATTATGGTCCTCTACAACCTTTTCGGCGTAATCCATGATGCCATTTTCAAAGGTGGACCCTCTGGTTCGCATCTCTCGAGGGTTTTAAAGCCTTATGCGGAAGGTAGAATGTTGTATGCCATCAGGTCGGGCGCAACTGTTGCACGATTTCCTAGAGCCATTACCCAAAAAAGGGGAAGGACGACAGTTGAAGGACATTAAGTCAAGAGGCATCTTTCCAAGCGTCTCTTCGCTCCTTGCCATTTGAATATGGCAAAGAGTGAGGGAGGCAAGTGAAAGAGAGAAAGTTCACCCGGCCTAAAAGCATAGTTGAGCCGGCCCATGAAATCGAAGTCTGTGGATCCATTAAACCCTGCGGCCTACGAAGGACGGTCCGAAGAAAGAAACTTCGGTGCAGAAGTCAGAATCGGATCCTCATCAGCACTCTCCCAGTCGTGCACGACCCCCTGTTCCAACCAGGAACCCGAAGTCCTTAACGGCACGAGCTCAGGAACAGAGCCAAATTCCCAGAATACCTCTCGAATAAGACTTTTCTGGCTGAGAGTTATCCCTTCACATAAGGCAGGACTTACTGAATTCGTCGGAGTCTACTCCCTCCGATTGGACTTGAAACCGTCCTTCGGAAGGGCTCCCTACCTGACTGTTATAAGGCCCCATCTCCCTTCGGGCACAATATGCTCTCTGGCGCTCGAACTTTTGTTGCTTTCCCTCCAACATACCCAACCTTCTAACTTGGGCATCGGAGGGGACTCCCCTTGTTGCTACCGGGGGCACCTCTAACAATATTCTCTTTTGCAGGGACTACACTGCCACGTTCTTCTTATCAGAGTTTAAACGTCCTGATCGTAGTGGACGAGATTTTGATTCATCACCTATAATAACTTAACATATGATATTAGAGAATTCGAGTATCTACCATGGCAGATTTCTAAAGTTTAATGTCACAGTCATTCTTTAACTAGGATAACCAAAACATATAGCCAAGTGAAGGAAACTAATAGCAAAATGAGACAAAGTTCCTTCCAAGGCGCTCTTTCAGACACGTATGGGCGAAACAAGCGCACCCTAGAAGGATGGACGAAAACCGCTCAATGCGTGATGCTGGCCATTTGATTGACATCTCGTGCTGATCAGTTGGCCATAGTGGAAACTGAAGCATCTTCCTAAAGAAAGTTTCACCAAAAATACCTAACAACGTGTTTGGTGTAGTTTTTATTTGAAAGTTATTTTAACTTCTTATTTAAACATAAGAAATATTAGATGGAAGTAGTTACAATTGACTTTAAGTAATTATCAAAGTCAAACCTTCCTTAGCAATCCTAATTTTTCTGCAATTCAGAAAACTCCAATTTAGAACTTCTAGCCGGAAGCAACAACTATAATAAGTGGCTTCTAACCCTTACTTTATCCCTCTCAAAATAAGGACATGTTTGACAAATTCTAATTGGAAGTACTTTTAGACTTTTATTTAATTATTTTGTGAGAAAAAAAATAAATGTTTGAAGTCCGGTTCGTAGAATTTAGTTTCTTTTTTTTTGGCTTTCAACCCAAAGGTAAAAACTACAACCTGGAGCTCATAAATTAGAGAAAAAGTAGAGTTGTTAAGAGGGAGTTAACTTTTGTGACCACTTAAAATCAGTTATAACTACTTGCATCTATCATTTTTTATGTCATAAGAAGAAGCCAAAAATGATTTTCATTAAACGTTATGCCAAACACGCCCTAACTATGTTAAAATCTAGGTGCTTCCAATTAGAAGCCGCACCAAACATGGTCTATGCCGTGATGCGTGTAACTCCTCAAAAAATATTTTTAATTTTTTCATGTCTAACATGCTCATACTATTCCATCTCCGATCACACAACTCAAAAAGTTTTAAGAAATAAAAAATAAATCCTAATAAACAATGAAAAATTAATGGGGCAAGCCCATTGAAATGGGGCTGATTTTTTTTATAATCTTTTAGGTCATCCAATCAGAGATTAAATTATACAGACATATCGGATATGATGGGACCCGTCATAAAAAAATGTCAAAAAACCTTTTTTTGGCTGCACCCATATGTAGTGCAGCAAGTATTACTGTAAATTATACATCAGTCAGCCGGATGTGAATGGAGACTCACGAAACTGGCACTGGCCCGGATAAAAGCTGGGAGTAATACCTGCAGCACTGCAGCACAATGCTGCACTGCCGCATCACGTAGGGGCAAGGTCTTCCTTTTTTCTGAAAATTTTTTAACCGATATGGATGGCTCCCACCCCGAGTTTTTAAAAAGAAAAAATTACATTCTGAACACAGCCACCGGAGTACCGCACCGACCCTGAAGCAGGTATTACTCCAAAACCTGAGAACATTATTGGGCAAATGGTAAACAGGTCATCCTTCGGGTTCACCTCGTTATCTTATATACTCGACCAAAATGAACCTGAGGGAGAATCTTCAACCTTAAATTATCGGGTAGCCGTAAGCCATGAAACTGCTTTCAGATTCAGACCCATATATAACCGGACAGGTAACAGGTTTGGCATCATTTTGGTACAGGTTTCTGGTATTACATCAAAATTTTAAAAAATAGGATTGGGTAAGATCCGACACCATTAACGCACTCTTGATAGCCCTGCTGCCAAGTATCTTCTTAATGAAGACCCCCTCCCCCAACCCTCCCCGAAAAAAACATCAGTGTTTGTTTTATAAAAAGCAAGAATTACAACACTACCTATTCCATAATGGCAATTCTTGCCTGCATAGTTTCCATGGAGCATATAAAGTTACGATGATCAGGCTTATGCCAACAATTCAGTACGTTTACAACACAATAGTAAATCAGAAAGAACATAGATTTGGCGTAAGGAACCATCTAACTGTATCCGCAAGTTCCAACTAGATAGAATGAATATGATACAGATCAATTCCTCCTGACATCAACATAGTCATTCTGCAATTACATGATAACAATCAACAAAAAGGGTTTTCCGCCTAGACATTTGCAACATTCTACCTTTGCATCTAAATTCCATTAATGTGACATCCCGATTCAGCCATCGTATGAATTATAAAAAGGAATCACAAAAGAACCTGCAAAACCTACCTTAAGAAAGAAAAGCTATTGATGTACAGATGAAGGTGCAGTTACCGCCATCTCTGCCTCCGGCAAAAGGCAGAAGCTCAGTTCATGGCTTGGAATATATCATGGAAGGCTGATCGGGCTTGCTCGAGTTGTCATGTTCAACCTTTACACCGCTTGGTTCATCCAGTGACATGGGAGCAGTATCCGAAACCTGGAAAGAAGTCAAGACAACGTTATATTAGATAGCCTTTGTGCATACAGAGGACCTAAATCTTTCTTGATAATAACCTTTGTCCATGATGCGTCATCCACCATCATCTCCACATCTTTGACATGTTCTGTGGTAGCTTTCTTAACATCCTAGACAAAAATGAAACTAATTCAGGAAAAAAAAAAAGGATAACAAGATACAAACAGGATCAAACACAACAAATTCAGAAAGGTTTGCAGATAAAAAGCATATGGAAAGCAGGATTAAAATATTGTGGTACAAATTAGATGGCAGGAACCATGGGACCACCGACCATGAGTACTGCAGTTGTTTCAATGAAGGATTTTATAGGATGCATGAAACCCTGCAGAGATTCTCTCCCTAGACATGACCTTACAGTGAACTAGTGAAGCAATCATGTAATTGCGCATCACATACAGAATGATCATGATTACAGAGTCTTCATATGTATGTTTTTTTTTAAATGATAAAACAATGTCACCATTCATTGAAAAGGGGTAAATATTACAAATAGATATATGAGAACAACCCTACGAGGAAATTCACTATCCTAAAACAAGGGAATCTCCCCCCCACCACCACAAAGCAACTTCACAAATACAAAAAAGAAATCTGTTTTATCAAGTCAAAGTATCAAATTCCTCCACTGCCTGGCCTTCCCCAAAATATCTGGACAAGTATCTTGGAATAGACTGGCTGCTCTGCTCCAATCATCCACCCACCGGACACCCCTCTTCAAAATGTCAAATGAACTACTAAAATATTCTCTGAATCTCCTTTGGTTTCTTTCAAACCATATGGACCACAACATAGCTGTGCATATCAAATTCCAAACCTCCTTCTGTATTGGATCTGGGCATCTGTCATTCCACCATTTCAACATGTCCATTACTGATGTCTGCTAAGTCCAATTGGCTCCCAACATTCTGCACAGAACAGTCCATTGCACACTCATAATACCACATTCACAACAAAGATGATACTGATCCTCATCATATATAGCACAGAACATACATCTAGTGTCTTGGACTTTTAAAATCCTTTTAATCCTCTTACAAGTTGGCAACCTGTTCCATGCTATCTTCCACAGAAACAACTTAATCTTATTAGATAACTGTTTTGACCAGACCATTTTACTCCACCATACTGTACATCCACCATCCTCTAGAAATCTGACAAGAGAGTTGACTGAGAAATACCCTTTCTTCTCCCAATTCCATACTCTCCTATCTGCTTGATTCGGCAACAGCTGGATCTGATTAATAATTTCCAGTAATTGAATCAGCTCCTCCAACTCCACATTAGAAAGATGCCTTCTCAACAATAAGTTCCATTGCCTAGCCCCTTCAAAGCTCAGAATATTTGCCAGTGAAGAATTTGCGTCATCGGCAATAAGGAAGAGATTTCTAAATTGCTCTGCAAGAGACCTGTCTGAGTACCATTCGTCTTTCCAGAAGGCAATGGATTCCCCATCCCCCACCAGAAAAGCTGAAGATATGGAGATAACATCTGCTGATCTCATAATATTTTTCCAAATTGAAGACACTTTGTGAATAGTCTTCATATGTATGTTTCTCCCTGTATTCTTTAATTCTCCTTTTATTTGTCCCTTGGTCATTTCATGGAAAAATAAAGTTAGTCCAAGTGAGATTATGCCAGTTTTCACAACTATAACCATTAAACTATCATAAAATTAAGAAATCTCTGTAAATATTCTGCTACTTGCACTCTGAAATTTACAAACTGATGTTATGGGGTTTTACTAACATCTAGTAAATCCGCAGGAGCTATGAAACATCACATCCAGACCTAGATGACCTTTTTGTGTACACAGAACAATAGTAGAGAATGCATGAAAACCAATCCATGACTTGCAATAAATCTGCTGACTATCAATTGGCGCCAAACAAGAGCATGCCTACCCACCACCCAACTATCTCTCCTTTTGGATCTGCACCTTTCAGGATGGAAGTTCCAGCAAGCCATGCACACTGCACAGGGTTGCATCTTGGGCAGGCTTGTTTGAGCAGGGGGTCAAGGGGGCAGCAGCAGCATCAGAGAGTTAGGAAACACCAAACAATCCTATATTGGGAAAAAGGTGACCCAGTCTACTCCGGAGACAGGGAGGTCCACGTGGGAGCATCCCATTTGGCTGGATGTGTGGCCCTCTCCCTCATCTTGCAGACTGGGCAGGTTGGATCCTGATCCAGTAGTTTCAGGTCGCCTCTTTAAAGCATTTTCTGCCAAGGTCGGAGGCAGTGTGTGTGTGTACTTGTTTCCACCTCCACTTGAAGCACCAGCCCTTAGGCAAATGACAGGATGGCAGAGAGGCAGTAGCGATTCCTCCTGTCATGGCGGCTTCCTCTCAGACTCCGCCATGTCAGTAGCAGCTTCAGGGCTTGCAGTGGCTGTTAGGGGTGCAAACGAGTCGAGTCAAGCCGACTTTTCCCTTGTTCAAACTCAACTCAGTCTACTAACACTGAGCTCGAACTCGCCCGAGTATCTACACAGGCTGTTCAAACTTGGCTCATTTAAATACTCAACGAGCTTGAGCCGAACTCGCAAGCTCACGAGCCCAAATATTCGAACCCACTAAATGCGCACAACAGGACCAAAAGCACGGTATTTTCAAAATTAAAGGACAGCCCGCCAGGTCCATCGTTCTGTCGTGTCCAATGACACATCGAAGTGCCATACACGGACATAAAAAGCCCGGAGGTGGCTGACTTTTAAAGACCTTCCGGGTTTTCCACTTCACAAATCTTCCAATACAGGACTATTGTGGTCAACTCCCAACAAACCGACGCCCCTGTATCCAACGCACTCACAAGTATTTCTAATCCTATTATTTAAAGAGTAACCTTCACATGCGTTCTTTAACCATGAACCCTTTTAATTCTTATTTATTTATAGCATCTCATAACCTTGAATTGTTTAATAAAAATTTTTGTAACACGTTAAATAACTTACTAACTAAGCTTTTCTTAGGCCACCACAAGCAACCCCACTATGTTGGTTTAATTTTTTATTTTTATTTAGACATTTCAAAAATATAAATTATTGGATAAC
This sequence comes from Zantedeschia hybrid cultivar, assembly GCA_030544215.1. Taxonomy (NCBI): domain Eukaryota; kingdom Viridiplantae; phylum Streptophyta; class Magnoliopsida; order Alismatales; family Araceae; genus Zantedeschia; species Zantedeschia hybrid cultivar. Next base: position 18,933,684 of record JARZZO010000006.1, read on the forward strand.
AAGTTATATAAAATTTTAAATATCTCACAAACTAAATTTAAATTATGAATAGAATAATTAAATGAGCACTTAAACGAGTTCTTAGCCAATACGACTAAATAGAGTAATTCAACGAGCACTTAAATGAGTATTTAAATGAGCTCTTATCAAGTACTTAAACGAGCTTGTTCACGAACACAATCGAGCTAAGCTCAGTTGTGTTCAAACTTGGGCTTATTTATAAACTGAGCTTGCAGTTTTGTTTAAGCTTCTTTATTTAGTTTAATAAACGAGCCGAGTTGAGCCATTATAGAGTAGTCTCACGAGCTGTTCATCGAACGTCTTGGTTCATTTGCAGCCCTAGTGGCAGTGGTGTCTGTAAGACACACCTGCGCTCCACAGGGTCTGTCCATCAGAGACCTCCTTGTATGACAAGGGGGTCTGTAGAACAGGTGTCTCCTTCGTCTCCCAGACAGTTTGATTGACGTTCCGGGGGATGTTCTGGGGTACAATCAAGCAAGGGAGCCTAAGTTATACAGCAAGGACCCTTCATACCTGCCACTGATCTGTACTCTCCCATTGCTGTTGAAGTGGTCAGGGTCTTTCAGGACCCAATTGATGCTGCATTCCCATTCTCAGGACCCTAACCTGGTGCAGACATTAGCAACTTTTGATTAGTCCAAGAGATTCCATCAGAGGGGAGTAAGAAGTCAGAGGCCCATGGTTTCAATGTGGGAGCTGACCTCATTAGGGAGGTTTCAATGGATGAATTGAATTCCCTTCCTGGATTCATTGGGATTAGTCTGGAGTCAACGCCAGAAGCACATGTTCAAAGGAATGGCAAATATCCTTAAGGATATGCAACAATGATTAATTTGATTGATTGATTGACTCAATTGGAGTTCATCTCTTGTTGCACTTGCTATGGAAGAGTTGATTGCGAATATTCAAGAGGAAATGTCTTGGTGTATGTTATTTCCTCATGATGTGATTTTTGTGGATACAACTAAAGATGAAAGTATGGAATGATGTCCTAGAATATGAGGGTTTTAACATACAATAGGACCAAACAGAACACAAGGTGTAATGTTATAAACACAAGTTGGAAAAATGTTTCCTGGGAAACTTAAGAGAACACAAACACTCACTAAGGTTAGCTATGCTACATGGGCAAGGTGTTAGGCCATAAAGAATAGTTTTTTTTTTTTCAAAAGAGGATAGTACCACAAAATGTAGTGACAAGATGAGAGTTGCCAAAAATAACAATGCTTAGGTGGACATGTGGGAAGACAAAATGAGATCATATATTAAATGAGTCTAACAGAGAGAAGGCAGGAGTGGCAGCAATAAGACATCAATTTATGGAAGCCATTTCAGATCCTTTGGACACATGCGAAGAAGATAGTAGCACGCTGTTGGAACCCATTTTAAAGCAAAAGGGAGAAGGGGGAAGCCCCCCCCCCCCCCCACCGGTTCCAAGGGGGAAACCGGTGGGGGGGGGGGGGGGGGAGGAGGATCTCCCTCCACTCTCTCTTCAGATTTTGAAAATAAAAAATGGGGTGTTTAATGAGAGGTTTAAATGGGGGATCTTAACCCCATTCACATGGGTTAAGAATCCCATGTGGAAACCCTCTTAACCCCATCCCAAACCCCTTTCACATGGGGCCAAGGCATGAAGTTAATGGGGTTAAACCCCTTTCACATTGGCTTAAACCCAAACCCCCAAAATCTGAAAAGAATCTCCCACTTAATGGGCCCCCAAAAAGCAGAAAAAGGAAGGAAGTGGGGGAGGGGAACACCCCCCACCGGTTCCCAACCGGTGGGGGGGGTCCATGGCCGGTGGCCATTCCCCCCACCGGCTGGAACCGGTGGGGGTGCCCACCTTTTCCCCCCCCATTTCTCCCTCTTTTGTTTGCTCTCTCTCACCCTCTCTTGCCATCTATTGGCCAATGAGGAATAAAAAATAAAAATGGGGGAGGAAAGAGACTCCAACCGGTGGGTACCCCCCACCTCAACCATTCCGGTGGATACCCCCACCGGTTAAGGCTTTAAGCCTATAAATACCCCCCAAGGGGTAAGAAGAAGCTCCATGCCCATTTGGCCCAAAATTTCCTAGGGGAAACTCTGCCAATTTGAAGACCAAATCCGGTGCTCTTGCCCGGGTTTGCTGCGATTTGGAGGCGATATCTTCTTGGAGGGCTCTCTTCCTAAGGTTTATTCCTAAGGGGAAGCCCTGCCAAATTTATGTTGTAAAATCACCGTCCTATAAGACGGGATTATGCCGAAATAATGAATGAAATGCCCATGTTGTTCTTTGAACATATGTGTGTGCATGTATGTTCATGAATCTATTATTTAAGTAACACTATGTTACTATATTTTCATATGCAAAATAATTAGTCTTATAACTAATTAAAACACATAAAACACATAATAAAATATTCTAAAACATCATTGGCCTCATCCCATACATAACTAAAACTTAATAATGAAACATTAACTTATAAAATAATATACTTAAGTTAAAAATGACTTAAATACCTCCATGCTTAAATAATTAATAAAATATGCGAAAATTATCTAAAATTAATTAAAATAAATATAAAAATCATAAAAATTCTGTAAAAATCAGTAATACACAGTAAAAATCAGAAAACAAAATCTGGAAATTACATAAATCCAAAATATAACTTAAATATCCTTCATATACCTAATTAATTAATAAAAATCAGTAAAATTAATAAAAAAAATCAGTAAAATTCAGTAAAAACCAGTAAAAAACAGAGAACCAAATCTGAAAATATATGAAATTCTGAAATGACTAAAATGCCCCTAGAGCTTAATACAAATTACAAAAATACCCTCATACATGTTAAAAATCTGTAAAAATCACAGAAAATCCTTAAAAATATCAAAATCTCTCATATGTCCAAAATACCCTCCAAACCTTAACAAGACGGGTAAAATTACCAAAATACCCTTACAATCCAAACACACTTGAAATAACTCTAAAATACCTCTTAAGGTTTTGAAACCTTCCTAAATCATTAAAACTCATTTCATACACTTAAATAACCATAATCTCCCTATACCCTCCAACTTGGCATAATTACAAAAATACCCCTATGGGTCTAAAATACTTGGAATCAATCCAGAATACTTGGAGTCAATCCAATATACTTGGAATTAATCCAGATAGTTTGGAATCAATCCAAAATCATATAAACACATCCTAAACTTGGGTGAGGCCAAGAGTTTAACCTAAAATATATCTTCATATGCATGCGCTGCCTATAGTAGTAGTTTTGCATGATTAAGGGCATCATACGGACGGTTAATCAAGGGTTGCCGAGCAGTTGCTCAGCGTAATTAACACTGACCGAGGTCAGTGGAGAGAGGTCATATACTCGAATCTTCGCCTGATTCGAAGTCCCGGATTCCCTGAGGGCTAATCCCAAGCTCTCATAGTCCGATAAAATATAAAACCGACCTATAATTCTCTAGATAAACAAAAAAAATGGATTTCCGAATAATCCGACATAGGAGAGACGAGTCTAGGTCGGGTCCCGACCGAAGGTTAGAAAAATCTTCGCGCAAACACACGCGTTAGGGGGGATATGGAGACATGGTCCCCATTCTGTTGAGGGTTGTCAAAGGAGTAAGAGAAATACCAAAGGGAATTCAAATGGGGGAAACTAATAAAAGATATGAAGCATGTGATGTTTAAGATTAGTATGATACATGATAGAGTGGAATGGTGGGATAGGATCCATGTTGTCACCCCAATTAGTTGATATTTGGTGTATGATGACAGTGATGGGTATCTATAACAGTAGCTTAATTTTTTGTAATTTAATGTGAGTTCATCCTTTGAATGAGTCTCTTGATCACTAAATAACTGAGATGAATCTAAGTGTTCATCCCCATCTTTCCTCCCCAACCCTCACCAACCCCACCCAGCCCCCACTCCTCACCCACTTTCCCTCCCTCAGAGCCACATTAGCCCATGTTGCACCAGGCTTAGGCTTCTTGAGTATCCAAATAATTGTCCAAACTTGGTCTAATGTGAAAGATTTCGACATGAATATGCTATTTCACTATCGAACAACTAGCAGAGCAGGCAATCCAATTAAGCTAAAGAGGATGGATCCTTTCCCGACCTAGCTTCCACAATGACAAGAATTCAAGTGAGTAAATTTTTTATTGACCAATAATCTACATTAATTATGATGAACATTATAAAATAACCTCGCATTATTTAAATGATAACATAGAGATTCTTGCCAAAATCGCTAAAAGGAACAGAACAGATACCTGATCCCTCATCTCTGTTTCAACTTCCTTTTTGACCTTTATGCTCTGAATTGTTGGCCTCCTGTAAGAATACAGGATGAATTAGCAGCTGAAACTAGGTCTAGAATGAATTGTTATAAATTGATAATACCGAGACAACTCGTCCACATGCTTAGCATCGTCCATCTCTGTGTCAGAATCAGGATCCCATCTTTCATCTGGATCCTCTTGATCCTCATCTGCCTGTATTTTGAGCAAGAAAAAATATCAAATTATAAAGAAAATTGGCAGCACATAACTGTAAAAGAGGGTACAGCGGCGTCGACCGCTCAACAAATAAGGGGGAAAATGTTTCCACAGTGCAAAATCATAAGGATAGAATAAAAGTGTGCACCAAATCATCCAAAAGTTAGGCTTTTTTTTAAAGTGATCCAAAAGTTAGGCTTTGAGGAGTTAGACTATGCATTTCAGAAGTTCCTTGGGTTTTAAAGAGGTATTCTGTTAGCTTGGAATGCTGCTAATGGTTTGGCCGGCTGTTAATCTCCCGGTGATTGTTCCATCACCGTTCAGTTTAGTAACACAAGAAAGCTGAATGCTAACAACTATTTATGGCTGAACCAACACAACTGACGAACAAGTTTTGTGGTCAGAATTAGCTGATTGTCAGGTTAGCTGTGATTTGCAATGGTGTGCAATACATGAGGTCAATGAAGTGTGAGAGCCTGCAGATAGAAACAGAGAACACAGAGTGACAAAGTGTACGAGACAATTTAATTCATGGGTTGAAGGGGGTTTGATCAAACTGGCTATATCTAAACAAAAAGTATATAGGAATAATGCCAGAGAGTTTCCTACTTTGTCCAAGCTTGATAGGGCCTTCGTTGATGATAGACAGGAGTCCATTTGCTTAGGTGTCAGCAGCCTAGGACTGTTTCTGATCACCATGCACTGGTGGTGAACTGTGACAATGGAATATCAACAACACGCCTTTCAGATTTGAGAGGAATTGGTTACGGTATAAGGAGTCTAACGCAATGGTGATTACACAAGGAGTTAGTTGTCGAATACTCAGACAGATGCTAAAAAGTAGGGGACGGTTTTAGTCACAAGTGATTATAAAATGTGTGTGTGCGCGCGCTTCAGGTGGATTTCAAAATCCACCATTACTCGTAGGAGATTTTAAAGTGTGATTTTAAATCACCTGTTAGTCAAAATACAATGTGCTTTAGATTCTAAATCCCAGTCCAAATTCCATCTGGATCAACAAAAAGAAAGCGTGTCATTTGGAATCCACTTTTGGATGTCCTCCTTGAAAACCCTACTACCCTTTCCCACCCCCAGTCTCTCCTCTCCTGGCATTTCTTCTCCTCCATCTGACAGTGACAGCTATAGATCCATCCCTTCCGTCCCCTCTTTCATAACCCAACAATAAGGCAGAGCTGGAGCATGACGCCTGGAGCTGCGCTGCTGCTGCAGCCCAGGTGTCATGATCCAGTCCAAATCCCATCTGGATCAACATAAAGAAAAGTGTGTAATTTCGAATCCACTTTTGGATGCCCTCCTTGAAACCCTACTGCCCTTTCCCACCCCCAGTCTCTCCTCTCCAGGCACTTCTTCTCCTCCATCTGACAGTGACATATATACATCTCTCCCTTCCCTCTCCTCTTTCATAACCGAACAGTAAGGCAGAGCTGGAGCATGACACCTGAAGCTGCGCTGCTGTTGCAGCCCTTCAGTGGCTGTAGGCGGCATTCCTGCCATTGTGGGCTCCTAGGAGGGTCAAGTGTACGCTGCTTTGCCTGCTTTTTTGCTAAGGGCCCATTTTTGGATTTGAACCCATGACCTTCAAATTATAACGGAGAAACTTTATCATTGCACAAAGGGAGCCTTCTATGTCCTAGAGCTGAAGAATTCAGACCTAATAAGTCTGCTCAATGGATCCCATAAAGCCCTGGTAAAGGTGTTGACCACTAAGATCTGAGAGATGTTACAAAAATTAATTGAGGAATATCAGTCTAGTTTTATTCATGGCAGGTGGCTAAGGGAATCCAATGACCTGAATAACGACATAAACAGTAGCATGTCAGAAGGCAAAAAGTCAGGAATATACTCAATGCCATGATCACGAATAGAACTTTTTCAATATCGATCCCTATAAACATAATGAATTCGAAATAAATCCCCGTATCTTAAGTATTTTGATATTCGTCCCTATAAACTTAATATAATTTAGTAATAAATCCTTCCAATTAAGAATCATTTGAAGAAACAATTTTTTTTTTTTGAGAAGTGGATGGTACCACTGAGTATATAAATGAAAAAAAGAAGGGGGATGTACAAGCATGAGGAATCAAAAAACACAAAATGACCCCAATACACAAAAGTGCACCAAGCTGGTGCAATCAAAAAAACCCCACCCTACAAAAGGCACGAAAGGGATGATGTAGAGGGAGCTTCATTACAAAGAAGCTTCCCCCACTCCTTAACAGCATCACAAATGAAAGACAGAACTCCTCCGAATTTGTCAAGAGGTTACTTCCGCATAAAGAAAACCTGGCTGATGAGCTTTTGAGGTCTCTACAGCTTGGCCTGAAGCTTGATGCTCAAGTTGTTGATGATGCTTACTGTGAGAACATAACGCAAGAAGTCACATGCCTCGTAAAGGCGAATGCTTCACATGTAAAATCCCAGATGGGTTGGCGGACAATCATGTCCTTGCTTTCCATCACTACTCATCACCCAGAAGCTTCTGAAAGAAGCAAATATTCATGGAATATTTTTCAAACCAATGTTAAAATGGACGAAAGTACTTGAAATGACTCTAAAAAATAAAATACTAAGCCTCGATGAATAGTAAAAAATGACCTTAATGGGTCGAGCCCAATAACATTTTTTTATATTTTTTAGATTTTTTTTGATCCCCCAATCAGAGATCGGGTTGTACAGACACGTGAAGCATGTTTGGAGTGACCTAAAATATTTTATTTTTTAATTTTGGCTGCACCAGCAGCCGGTACAGCACCCATTGCTGGTGCAGTAAGTAAAACTCAATTTAAACAAGGGTATAAATTGAGTTTTTTAGAGTGAGTTTAACTTAAAACTCATGTTTAATAATGGCAGAGTTAAGAAAAACTGACATAAGCAAGTGTGAGGATTAAAAACTAAAAGAAATAAATATTTTTTTAATGTGGATGGTACCACTCGTATTATAAAAAAAAAGAAGAGAACTTGTACAAGAGAGGACAACAACAGTTCCCCCATACAAAAGTCACACAGAGGTGGTGTGAAACAAAAATCTATTCACCCAAAAAGCCAAAAATGTAAGAGTTATAGCCATCCACCCTACATGTAAGCTTAGCCCACTCCCTGACCTTTTACGAACACAATAGAATGCACCCTATGCGTAGTGTTAGCTTCCCTCCTAAAAATTCTGCCATTGCATTTGGTCCATATAGCCCACACAGTGGCATGCAAAACTAGCCACTACACTAATGATCTTTCTTCAAGCTCCAGCATCTTCCCCATGACAGAATAAGTTGTTCCAAGGACTCCCAATGAGAGGAGACTACATGAAGCTTCTGAAATACCAGCTGCCAGACTTCCTTGGAAAAGGCACACCCTGTGTATAAGTGGTCCACTGACTCTTCCTCAGACACACATAGACAGCAGGTTGAGTTCAGATTAAAAATGAACCGCCCAAGCCGATCACACGTCAGTAATCTATTGATAGAAGCCCTCCATAAAAGAAGCTGAACTTGAGCGGACTTTTCACTTTCCACACACTAGAAAAAAAGGATATCTGACCCCACCATCCGCCAACACTGAGTAGGCAGATTTGACTGAGAAAATATCCTTGCTGTTCCATCTCCACGTTCAAGAATCTTTAGTGGATGGTCTCAACTGTGTATCTTGGAGAAGCTTAAACAAATCCATCAGATCCACCACTTCCTCATCACACAAGCTCCTTCTAAAGGTAGGGCTCCAAGAAGGCTGCGGTAAATCAACATCAAAGAGGTTGTAGACCACATCCTGAGGATTAGCTGCAATGGAAGAGTCTAGGGAACAGCCGCTGCAGAGGTTGTGGAAAGCACCAAACATCCAGCCAGAAAAGAGTGGACCCGCCATCACCCAAAAAAAACTGAGAACCTGCCAAAAGCACATCTAAGCATTCCAAGATACTTCTCCAAATGGGGAAACATTGTAAGTGGTCGGGAGAACCACGTCCAAGCTCTAGCTGCCGAATAGTACTTCTGAACAATAACCTCCCTCCACAAACTAGACTCAGAGGTGACAAATTTCCACAGCTAATTAGATCGGACAGCAAGATTGAAAAGAGGAATGTTCTTCAAACCTAATCCTCCATTCTCCTTACCTCTGCATATCCCCCCCCCAACATCACAGCAAAACCCCCTTTCTTAAGTTCTCCAGAGCCATGCCAAAAGAATCTAGCTTGTATAGCCGCCAACTTCTTTGCCACCATGGAGGGAATCTTGAAAATAGATAAGAGTAGATAAGGAGGATGTCAGGAACTGAAGTACAAAGAATGAGTCTGCCACCATAAGAAAGCAATCTCCCTTTCCACCAACAAGTCTCTTCTCAAACTTAGAGAGAATCTTCTCCCAATTCCTACAAAGGAGGGACCCAGGAGAAAGAGGAAGTGCTAAGTAGGAAAAGAGCCTATGGTACAACCAAGAATGAGTGAGGCTCTCCTCTTCCATGTTTACTCCAATCAGCTGACTCTTCTGGAAATTAACCTTCAGACCTGAAACCTCCTCAATCAGCCCTAACATAAATCTCACCACAAATAGCTGGTCCTCCTCTGATAAGAAAAGAATGGTATCATCAGCATACTGAAGACGAAACATATGTAAACCCTGCCAAGAAACCTGGAAGCCTCTGATTAGCCCGTAGGACTCAGCTCTCTCCCAGAATCTACTGAAGATGTGAACCATCAAAATGAAGAGCATAGGAAATAGAGGGTCACCCTAGCGCAAACCCCTTCCACTATGGAAAGAAGGGGTTGGATGGCCATTCACAAGCACCGCAAAAGAAGCCGACCAAACATATTCTTTGATCCACCTAACCCACTTTCCCCAAATCCCACAACGGAAAAAACATTTAATTGGCATCCCCAATTAAATCTATCATAAGTTTTTTCAAAATCTAGTTTTAGCACTAGACCTTTCTTGTTGTGCACCTTCATAGAATGAAGACCCTCATGAGCCACCATGGAATTATCCAGGACGTATCTGCCTTTCATGAATGATCCCTGATAACTACTAATCATACTGTCAACCACTTTGCCCAACCTGTCTGCCAAAGTTTTGGTGGGTACCTTGTACATCCCATTGAGTAAATTGATCAGCCTGAAGTCCTTCAGATTATCTACTCCCTCCTCCTCAGGAATCAAGACAATAAAACTTATGTTGATACCCTAAATATGGGCTCTACCCTCCTGAAACTCTAAAAGAGCCTGGCATAAATCATCCTTAACAGTGTGCCAACAAGCCTGAAAGAAAAACATAAGAGACACATCTAGGCTTGGAGCCTTGTCTCCTCCTAGCGCAGACACAGACTTCTTAACCTCCTCCTCTGAAAGGGGGGCCGATAAAGAGTCTCTTTCTTCAGCAATGATGGTAGGAAGGAGGTCATCCGCAATATAGGGTCTGAAAGAGTCTTGCTCAGTAAACAGCCTAGAGTAGAGCTGCTGCACATGGTCATGAATCTGAAAGTCTTGAAAGTAACGCTGATCTCCCTCCCTCAAACAATTAATCAGATTCATTTGCCTTCTACCTAAGGCCACTCTTTCGAAATAAGTTGTGCTCCTATCTCCCTCCTTAATCCACCTATCCCTGGATCGCTGCTTCCAGTAGATCTCCTCCTTGAGAAGAATCTCATTGAAGTCTCCCCTTAGCTTATCCCCACTCTCTGTCTGTTGGATCCAGAAGTCCAGCTTCCTCTAGTGCGTCTAAGGCATTCAGCTGCTCCACAATTCTGTCTTTGGCCACCTACCCTGGGAGGGTCTTGAAGGCCCCCCAAGTAGACAACTCATTAGCCAATTTCTTGAGCTTGACAACCAACTTGGACATGGCATTACACCCCTGGCAGAAGTCCATCCAAACTCTGCTGACCACATCAGGAAAACCCGCCTCCCTGAGCCAATACCTCTCAAACCTGGATCTCGGATGCCTGTGAAGGGAGCGGTGCGAGCGGAGAAGGATAGACTTATGATCTGAGATCGTCCTTGTCAAATACTCAGCCTGCACCTGCGCGAAATGATCCTCCCAGTCAACTGAAATCAGAAACATGTCCAATCTTGAGAGAGAGGGCTCCTCCCTAAGGTTGGACCAAGTGAACAAAACATTAGCGGTGGGAACATCAATCAGAGCAGCATCAGCAATAAACTCTTTGAAATCTTCCATGCTTCCTATCGACTGAGAGGCACCACTGCTCTCTTCTTGGGCTGCAATAGCATTAAAATCCCCTCTAATACACCATGGCTCAGCCATCCGCTGTTGGAACTGAAGAAGCTCTTCCCAAAGAACCTTCTTCTCTATCCTACTCTAGGGACCATAAATACCTGTAAAACCCCACTCAAATCTCATCAATACAACGGAAGCTGAGTGACACTGCATGAGCACTCACTTTCCTCAAGCTTACCACTTCATCCACCACAAATTCATTCCACATAATCATAATCCCCCCTCCCCCCCCCCCCGCACATTACCTCCAATCGGAAAGCAATAGCTCCTTCGTAAGCCTGGTCCCCCCAATCTCCCTCATAACCACCTCCTCTTCTTGTTCACCACACTTTGATTCCTAAATGCACAAGATGTCAAGTTTACATCTCTTCACAAACTCTATCACCACCCTTCTCTTTTCCTTCCCACAAACACCCTAACATTCCATGAAATAATTCTCATGGGACTATTGAGATCTCTTCCTCCACCACCCCCTCCCTCAACCTCGCTCCCACTCCCTCTCCTTCCTGGTAGATTTTTTTCCCATCTAGCCATTCATGCCAAACCTATCTGCCACCTTCTTTGGATTTTAGAAAAAACTTGTCTCACCTCCTTGTCCAACCCGGCAAAAGACACCTTGATTTTCTCAGCAATATCCATAGCTTGTTCCTCCATGAGATGGCTCTCTCTGGCCAAGAGCTCCTTGACTTCCTCCCTATTCATATCCCCCGGACCTACCACCTCTTCATCGATCGAATCTCCCTCTGCCATCCCCCTTACTTCTCCTTCTTGGTAGGAATTGGGAATGAAGGAAGGCCGTTCTTGAGCATTAGAATCTTGGCCATTCAATCCACTCCTCCCCTTAATCAGAAGGAGATCCTCTAAAGGCAGCCTCCTCAAGCCCCCAACCTCATAGTCACCCCAAACTGGTGTGTTCAGAGAACCCCTGTCAGAACCCTACCTAAGCTTTTCTATCGGACGAACTTTTGTACTAAAAGATGACTCAGGAAAGGCAGTGACGGTTTTGAACCCCTCACCAACCAAGGGGAGGGGTTCAAAAGCCATACGATTGGCTCTGAGTTCCCCACCAGTCCTCTGTAGTGTGGCCATGATTTATGGTGATCGTTGACCCCTGCCTGAAGCTAGGTTCATCTAACCTCCGTCTCGATTGCAGTTCCCCGTAGGATACAACACTTTGATCCGCCTAGGATCCTACCTGCATCTCTATAGTGGGTCCTTCAAGGGACGGGAGGTGAGCAAATCCTCAACAGAGAGCACATGGGGAGAGATGTCGACCATCGGAGCTTCAAGCCGCGAAGGCATGGCTATCGGGCGGAGGGGACAACCTTTCCCGGGTCCTTGAGTAGGTCCAAGTCTACCTACCGCTTCGGGCAAGTCCCGGGTAGCCTGAGAGCCATCCGACAGTTCCAGGACGGAAGAACCGCACGGTTTAGCATCAGTCGACCCCCAAAGGCCTGTGATTCGGGCAGGGTTTTTAAAATTTGAAATGACCCCAGACCTTCCGCCACGTACCCCCCTCCCGCCTTCAACCTTGTGACGCTCCCCGTGCAACCCTAGCTCCTCCGCTGCCACCAGCATCGCATGTATAGAGATTGCGAAGGTTGACCCTTCCAGGTGAACAAAGAGGCCTTCCGGAATGTCTCTAGTACAACCGACCTTCAGCATCCCTTGGACTGTGATGAGTTCCGCCGTCACGGCCATCCTGAGGCTCTCTTCTTCCCACACGCCGACATCCCTCATCAATGCTTGGAGGCCCGATGCATCGCAAAAGACAATAGGGACTCCCACCGATAAGCCCCAAGGCTCTCCACGGCTTGACATGGAGAGCAATGCCGTCACTGGCAAGGACTCCGTTAGCCCCCACGAAAGCAGCCTCTGATTTCGACCCTGCAATAGCCAGGAAGCACTCCCCCCAGTAAATAATCTCCCACTCCGCTCATTTCCCTCCTACTTTAGCCAGCAGATCGCCAATCTCAGCCGATGTTTCGGCTGGCCAATGACTGGGAGCAGCCTGAAAGATTTCCTAACCCGATGCGATCGAGGTTGTAACACCTCCCTTGAAGGGTGAACAGAGGCGATTCTCAGTGGGCTAGGGCTCTGTGGGGACACTACTTGAAGGTTCTGCTCCGCCTCATGACATCTGCAAAAGTTCTGGGCCCTGGTGGCAACATCTCCAGACATGGCCTTGCCCTCTGCATCTGAGACAGGTCACCAGCAATGCACAAGCTCTGCTGGTGAGCCCCTGTTGGAGGCGTCTAAACCACCGACGAAACGGCTCCCAGTGCCCTGCCTAAGAGAGAAACGCCACCAGTCGATCCCCGTGCTCCAGCTGAGTTTCCCCCCCCACGGGGAATGTAGTTGACCCCGGAGGCGACAGGAGGCACCGCAGGGGGCGCCATTTGCAAATGGCCATGAATATGAAAGAATACATCTTTGAGTGCAAAATTTAAATATATAAGGACTAATATCAAAATATGCAAGATACAAGGATTTATTTCAAATACTATGTTTATAGGGATTGATATTGAAAAACCTTTATGAATAATGGCCAATACATGAAAACTAGCAGGCAGATAACTTTAGGAGCTAAAGACAGTAGCATGCCGGACAAAGAAAGACAAACAATCATGCCAAACAAAGAAAGAAGACAAACGAGCAAAGAGAAAAGGCATCAAATATCGCTAAAGGGAATAAAAAAGATAAATAAATAATGTTTTACATTATTCCTCTTCGGTATATATTTTCATGAAAACACACTAAAAATGGATGCCATTCACTTGTCTTTTTTGTTTCCTTTAATACAATTAGTGGTACCATCCACTTTCCGAAAAAAATGGATGCCATAGATAAGGCATCACTCAGACCCTTATCATTACTGTCCATCATTCAGTCTCTTATAAACCTAACCAACATGGATTAACTGCTAATATAGGCTGGAAATTTGCATATCTTTACCTGTAAAACAGGTTAATTTAGAATGCCAACCACGGCAAAATGTCATTTATGATCCATTGTTACTATGAAAATTCAGTGTGTATTCCCCTGCTCTCTAACAGAACTCAGCATGAGAAGTATAGGTGATCACATGTACTTTTATTGAGCATATACAGGATATTCTTCATGTAAATAAGTTTCTAAAAGGGGTATTCCAATAAAATCATATAAAAATATTGCTTACAAGCAACCAGAATAACAGCAGATTACAGTAGCATGCATCCCATGAATTAAAAGGAATGGGACACATCAGCAACTTGGGCATGCAAAGGACAGCAAGTTGCATTCAAAACGAAATCATTTAATAAAAAGGAAGCATAAGTTACTCAAGAAAGAAAAATTAGCATCCTACGAAGGCAAAGCAGGATATTCTTTGCTTGTCTCATCAATAGAGCAAACATGACACAGTTTTTCATTGCATGTTAACAAAGTTAATAGTTACAGAATACCTCTGGAAGCTCAGTATCCGGCGGTCGCTCCTGAAATTGCACACTTGGTGCATGTCGTAGCTTTGAAAGATTATCTAGAAGCTTTGCTCTTATCTCATCCAATACTTGGCCTGTATTTTTATTCTCCATGTTACTTGGTGCAACATGAAGTGTATAATCTGGACCAAAGTACTCATAGTACTCATTTTGTGGCATCTTGTCCTCAAGTTCAACACCCAGGGCCACTCCCGTCTGCTCAAAATGGACAGAAGATGGAATAAGTACAATGCAACATGTTTGTGTTGCATTCTTCTTTTCAAACATTTAATAATGTACATTATCTAATGAGAAAAGAAAAAAAACATAAAATTCACAAGATAATAGATATACAAACCATACATAATCTGATGCAACGTGACAAAGGTAGACAGTTTTAATATCACGCAAGTCAACAATCAGTGGTTTCAATATCTGACATGTGACAGCACAAGAAAGTCATGAAATGCAATACATGATATATGGTATCTGATGCAGATTTTATTGTACAGATATACACAGTATAACATAGGCTCCAAAATCAACTTATAGATTTTCCCATTAAATCATTTTCTTTTACCTACTAGAACTAGCTGGGCAGAGAAAACATGGAGAACATCAAATGGAAGGCAGATTGAGTCAAACAGAAAGAAAGTTGGTGGTCGAACAGAAGGTCTTCTTGTTTAGGCCCAGCACAAGGCATATTAGGGAGCCCAAATTTGAAAAACCTGTAGCCAGACAAAAACCTTGCCAAGTTATTTAATCCTTCATGAATTCTAGCTTTCCCCAGACTAATGGGTTTAGGTTTATTATGCTGACAACAATGAGTATGAATTCAATATCGAGATTTAATATAGAAGCTAAAAAAACAAGGAGTATGAATTCAATATCGAGATTTAATATAGAAGCATGGAAATTACAAAAACAATAATAACTATTCCTATAAATCTGGGACCAGCTCGCTCTGGAAGCCAAGTTCAAAGGATTTGGGAAGAGCTTCCGCTTCTTGCCAGCTCCCAGCAAAGATAACCTTCCATTTTTTTATACCGAAAACCTAGCAGACCCAACTGGTGGACATAGAGGAGATGCCTTTATGGGTGAGAGATTTCCTAATGTTGCAAAGTGGTTGGCAGTGGTGTCAAACAGGACATGATCATTAAACTTTAGCTTACAGTAACAATAAAAGGTTGAAAGAGAAAAATAAAAACCTAATGAATAACCAAAAAGATAATGAGCTAAAATAAAAATTAAAATAACAAAAATTAAAACAGCAAATACCATAACAGAAATAAAATAACAAATGAAATAATGCATTACAGACAAAACGAGAAAAATGTTAACTGCACTTGCTGTGAGTTGCTAATAGAGATGCTGTTCAATTGTAACCTTTGGCCTTTGCCCTGTCTCAGTTCATTTCTTGTAGTTATGTCAGACTCTGGTATGGGTGAGAGTGGGAGAGGGTGGCTTCAGGGTGGCTGTAGGTCTCTGCAACCAGAAGATGGGTGGAGAATTGTCAGGAAGAAGAGTAGAAAGTTAGCTGATGCTTCTTCGAAGTGGGGGAGCTTTGCAGTTGCTAGCAGATTGAAGGTGAGATCGTCCCTGCCGGTTGGTGTGGACGTTTGTATCAGATGTCTGCAAAAAGGCCACTGGGTGAAGACTTGTAAAGATCCAGTGAGATGCCTTCGGTGTGGCGGTCTAGGGCATGGAAGTGATGCTTGCAGCCAAAAGAAGTATCAAGGAATGCAGATTGAGACCAAACGCTGGCCTTCCATGATTCCATCAGCACAGGGTGTCCATCTTCGAATGCTCAGGGTGAGCTGCTTAGCAGGATTGACATCCTCTCGTCACCTGCGGTGGCTCAGGCCCGAGCTTCACTCCAAGAATGTCTGGTGGTGACTGTAGGAGTAAAGAGTGTTTCAGAAAGAGCTGCAGAGCCTACCACTCTGGTTGTTCTTGGGTTGCTCCATGAAGCCTGGCCGAGGGATCATTTATGGAGCGTCAGGGAACTGAGAAGGAAGTCTTTGCTGATCAGCCCATCATTAGCAGCATGGAGGGAGGTTGCTCTGCTCCAGAAGACTTTGCATAGAGAAGGTTCTTCAACGACTCTCTCTCCATAGATGGGAGGACAACTTGTCTGGTGCTGTTTGGAGGGGATCCTGCTCCATGTTTGGAATGTGGAGACTTTCCACAGTATTGTTGACAAGTTTGGCATCCTGAGAGGGGTTGATGCAAGAACTTTAGAGATGTTTATGTTGTTGTACGCCAGGATTTTGGTCGAAGTTGACTGTCCTCATAGGATTCCTGGCAAACTAAAGGTGAGAACTGGAGGACATTTGTTCATGGTCGTCCTTTCTGTTGAAGAATCGTCCACCCCTGGAGCTCAAGTTTCCCCTGCTTCTTCTGACTGGACATGGGCGGAAGTGGTCAAGGCATACAAGGAGTACAAGTCCATGAAGGAGTTTCACAGTAGTCCCCAGAAGTAGCGTTCTCCACCGGCGTCTTCCCCAGCTCCACTTATGAGTCCAGCTCTGAGTCCGACTCGGTCTGAGCTTGCTCAGATTCCCAAAGAGCCGGTGTTGCACTCGAGGAACAGGGGATACGGAATCCAGGAAGCTCAAGACCTACCAGGTGGTAGGCTCAAGGAAGCTCTTGATGATGACGTTGTTTAGCTGGAGGCTCGGGCCGTAGATTGGGAACCGGAGAAACCGCGTCTTGAGGCCGTGGCCAATTATCTATATTGGTCGACAACGTCGGCCAGTGTTGCTGGGGAATCGGGTGGAGAAGATGAGCATTTCCAGGTCATAGGGCGGTCGCATTCGGGTTCAAGGGTATTTCTCCGCTCTGGTTACCGTATCACTTCGATGATACAGGTGGCTGCCCCAGAGGCACCCTAGGATTCACCGTCGATAAGGAAAGCTTCCAACAGGACTATCTTGTTGACAGTGGGCCTGGGATTGTTGATAGACCATCCTCTACTTCTGTGGAATGTAACGGAGCTCTGCCCATCAAGAAGTTTGTGCCGATGCTGGCTGAAGAGAACCAGGTGAACAATGGCGATGACCTGGCAGAAACTCTACCTGTGGAAACTGTGCACCTTGAAGGAGTAGTACAGGCCAGTCCAGACACCAATACAAATCACTATCTGGGTTCAGAGAATGGCTGCGAGACGAGAACAAGGGACCGAGTTAGTACTGAGGAATGAGGATATGGCGTTTTTCCAAGGCAACTATAACAGTTCCAACGGATGCAATTCTTTGGCAAGTGTTCCATTAAAGCCCAGTCCTAATCAACTGTTGTGATCCCTCAGGAGGATTCTGATAATTGGACAGAAGAGATTATTCACTTTGGGAATAGAATTGGTGTGTCTTTCCAAGGCAAAGAAGATTTGGCTAGGAGCTTCATTAACAAAATGAAGAGGAATGAAGCCTTACAGAACTCTTTGAAGAAGAAAGGCCAAGGTGGTGGAGTCAAGCTAGGAAAAAGGGAAATTGATCTCCTTAGGAACAATGAGGTAGTTGATTGCCTCGGGACAAAGAAACAAGGGGGGAGAAAGCTGCTGTTGAAATGAATATTTGTTCATGGAATATTAGAGGGTTGAATGGAGACCTCAAGGCAAGGGCAATAAGGGATTATATTAAAACTTTCAGAATAGATTGTTTTTGCATTCAAGAATCCAAAATGAGCAGTGTGGATGGTGCCATGACAATGAACATTTGTGGCTCTCTATTGACTGATTGGGCTGTTTTTCTAGAAGTGGCAGCCAGTGGCGGACAGATTGTTTTTTGAAATGTCAATAAGTTCAGAGGTAATATTTGTGATGTGGGAGAGTTTAGCATTTCAGTTGCCTTTTCTTCTTTGAAATCAAGTTTTCAATGGGTGGTTACCCCAGTATATGTGCCTCACAACTAGCACCTTAGAGAGAGATTCATGCAGAAATTGTACAGGCTATATACTTTATTTCAAGAAGGATGGTGTGTCCTTGGTGATTTTAATTGTGTCAGATATCCATGGGAAAGATCTGGCAACATGATTGGAACAAGGAAATGGAGTGTTTTGGGAAGTGGATAAGAGATTGTGGAATGGTTGATCTGGAAATCCCAAACAGAAAATTTACTTGGTCCAACATGCAGAGGGTTAGCATTCAATCTCGTATAGATAGGGTGTTGGTTTCGACCAAGTGGCTGAATGTTTTTCCTCTCTCTCATGCCAAAGGACTGAATAGGTCAGTCTCCGATCACATTCCGATCCTTTTAAAAGAATAGCCATAGGATTTTCATATATGAATTGGCATGGCACTCTAAGGAGAATTTCAGACTTTTGGTCACCAAGTGGTGAAGTGAAGCCGCAACAGCTAAGTTTGCAACCAAGACCTTCTCTATGAAGCTGAAATGGGTTAGACACTGTATTAAGAACTGCAGCAATCAAACTTTCAGGATGAATGTAATATTAGACAACAACTACTACAGAAACTTGATCACTTGGAAGCTAAAGCTGAAGTGCAGGATTTGTCGGCTGAAGAATTCAATCAATTGAAAGGTTACAAGAAAGAGTATAATGATTGGCTTCTTAGAGACGAAATTAAGTGGAAGCAAAGAGCCAAAGAACATTGGCGGCGAGAAGGCTATAAGAACACTAGATTCTTTCATGATGTAGCTAGTGCTAGAAGAAGATCTCTGAAGAGTGAGCAGGTGAAGATTGATTACCACATGTTGGAGTCAGAGGAGGAGATCAGGATGCTTTCATTTCTTACTATAAAGACCTATTCTCAGAGGACAGCTCTTGAAGACCACATTTGGAAGAAGGGATACTTCCAAAGATTGATAGTCATCAAGCCGAGTGGCTATGCTCTAATTTTGATGAGGAAGAAGTTAAGCAAGCTGTTTTTAGTATGAATCCTAACAAATCGTTTGGACCGGATGGTTTTTTCACTGGGTTTCTATCAATTTTTTTGGGAAACCATTAAATATGATTTCATGAAGGTGGTTCAGAAATTCCAAGAGAGACCTTTCAGCATTAAGTGCATAAACTCCACTTATATTGTTCTCATCCCAATGAAAGGAGGAGCTGAGAGTGTGACAGAGTACAGACCAATTAGTTTATTAAATGGCTGCTATAAGATCATCACAAAGGTAATGGCAAACAGGCTGAAGAAAGTCTTGGGGGGGATCATAAGTAGGAATCAAGCTGCTTTTTAAAGAAGGGAATTTTATTCTTGACAACTACTTGGCTACCTATGAAGCCATTCACAATCAAAAAGTGTGCAATAGGGAAGGCATGGTTATCAAATTGAATTTTGAGAAAGCCTATGATAGAGTTAGTTGGTCGTGTCTTCAGAAATCCCTTCTTCTCATGGGGTTCAAACAGAAATGGATTTCTTGGGTTATGAACTGTATCAATTCAGCGCGCTTCTCTATTCTTTTTAATGGTGAGCCATGTGGTTTCTTCAGTAGTACAAGAGGGTTAAGACAAGGTGATCCAATATCACCTCTGTTCTTCCTCATTGTTGGGCAGATTGTCGGCTCTCTTTGGGACAGGGTGGATGATCTAGGTCTGGTGGATGGCTTCAGAATTGGAAGAAATGGTTTACAGCTGACTCACTTGTAGTTCGCAGATGATACCTTGTTATTTTCATCAAGCAATGAAGTTATCTTAGCTAACATGAAGAAGCTATTAGTCTTGATTGAAATGATCACTGGTATGAAGATTAACTTTGAGAAATCAGAACTTGCAGGCATTAATCTACAGCAGCAGACAGTGTTGGAGAAGGCTGACTTAATGAGCTGCAGACTTGCTAACTTCCCTATTAAATACTGGGTAACACTTGCTGACTTAATCTACAGCAGCAGATCGGACGGCTGCAGCAGCAGCAAAAAAAAATTAAAATTAAATTAAATTTTTTTAGGTCGGCCCCATCACATCTGACACTTTTTGTATGGACTGATCTCAGATCGGACGATCCAAAAAAATCTGAAAAATAAAAAATTGAGCCCAATGAACAGTAATTTTTTTATTGTTCATTGGGCTTAGTTTTTTTTACTTTTCAGATTTTTTGGGTCATCTGATCAGAGATCGGATGATATGGGCATGAAGAGCATGATGGTGCCCACCATAAAAATAAAATAAAAATAAAAAATAAAAATAAAAATTGGCCGCACCCTGTGCGGTGCAGCAAGTGTTACTCTTAAATATTTGGGCCTCCCACTTACCAATGGTCCAATTAGGGTGAGGGATTGGGATGCTTTAATTAAGAAATTTGAGCAGAAACTCGAAGGCTGGAAGGCTCTCTTCCTATCTGTAGGGGGAAGATGGATTTTGTCCAAGACAGTTCTTTCGGCAATGGCTAACTATCACCTTTCCATCTTCAGAATTCCTAAGACTGAAGAGAGGATTGTTAGATCAATGAGAAGCTCCTTTTTTGGGCAGGTGGAAAGAGAGACAAGAAAGGTCTCCACTTGTTGTCTTGGGATATCTCCACTTGTTGTCTTGGGATAAAGTCTGCTCTTCTAAGGAACAAGGTGGAGTTGGCCTAGTCAAGATCGAGGTATTCAATATTGCTATGTTGGCCAAATGGTTATGGAGATTCGGGGAAGTGGTGGGTGCAATTTGGGCTTCTATCATAAAAGATAAGTATTATCCCAACTCTCCTACATGGTGCACTGTCCCTAGTAGGTCGTCTACAATGTCACCTTTATGGGGGAATATTGTTAAGCTGCTGGATATTTTTGTCTCTGCGGTTAAACTCAATGTTTGGAATGGGGAATTCATCAAAGTTTGGGAGGACAAATGGTGTTCAGATAGGCCTCTTTCTCTGAAGATCAGAAATTTTTATCACATTGCAGAGGACAAGAATAAGGTTACAGCTGAAGTTTATTCTCATGATCACTTGTCGCACCAGAACTTGAAATTTAGAAGGGAGAACTGGAAGAATTTCTGAGCGTTTTGACTGTTGTTAATGAAATCAAGTTGAATAGAAGTCAGAGGGACACAAGGCTTTGGATGTGGGATAACAAAGCAAAGTTTTCTGTCAAGTCCATTACTAGAATAATAGATGACGGAGGTCTGAGAGTGTGGTGGAAAGGTTTAGTGTGGTCCAAATCACTTCCCAACAAGATTAAGTTATTTATGTGGAAACTGGCATGGAAAAGGCTTCCCACAAATAACAGATTACAACAGATTCTTCACATCAACCCTGCACCTTGTATTTTCTGTGGTCTTTGTGGGGAAGATATGGACCATCTCTTCTGTTACTGCGGCATTATAAATGTGCAATGGACATCCTTGTGCAGACTACTTCAGGTTAATTGGGCACAGCATCAGAGGGTCTTAGATCTTATGCATTGGTGGGCACATAATTGTCATAAGAGTTCTGAGAAGGAAGTATGGTCGTTGTTCCTGCCTGCTATGTGTTGGGCAATATGGACTGAGAGGAACAAGAGAAGATTCAGAGATGAGTTCAGTAGTGCTTCTGATATTCTTAACAGGGCAGTTAGGTGGGTTATTGATTGGGGGAAGGCAGCAAAGATTGATGTGAACACTGGTGATCCGACCTCAATTATTCACAAGGCTTACAAATGGAAGAGCTTGATTATTTGATCTAGCCTTTTTTGTACCTTTGTTCCCACCATTTTATCCTCTGGATAATTATTGTCTTTTGTTTTCGTTTCCCTGGGTTTTTTTGCCATTTCTGGCAGTGTTTGTCTGTGGGTGTATCTTTGGCTTATGCCAACTCTTGTAATTTCTCTTTCATGAAATGTGACTTTGTCACTTTCAAAAAACAAGAAAAATGTCAATCATCCTAGCTAAAGCTATTTATAAATGCATGCACCCATAGACAGCCCAATTACAAGCACGCATGCAAGTGTTTAAGCTGTTAGGTATGACACTAGTCTTCAGTCATTCAATCAATCACTCTAATCTTGTCCCTCGCACAGTCGACGCCATTTTATGCAATCACTGCCTTCTTGCCCACTCAGCATGAAGGAGAGACCCTCTCTTAACTGATGTCCATTTTATGCAGTGTCTAGCACCTGCATGACCAAACATGTCAAATATATTTCCCCCACATCAGTCTGCAGAAATTTAAAAAAAAAAAAACAGAGCACCGAGGGGAAAAAATGAGGAACCTAGGACCCTTTTGTTCCCCCCCACCCCCACTTCTGGAAGTTATAAGATACATGTGAAGCCCCATAAAAGAAGCATGACATGTGGCAGTCACAAACCAGTGACATTTTATTTTTTTATTTATTTGAAAGTGGACAGTACCACTTATCTGTTAAGATCAAAAGATAATTTGCAATGAAAGAGGCAGCTCCAGGAATAACCCACCATGTGCAAAAGCACTTCCCTCCCCAGATGGCATTGCAATTAACGATTCATTATGTCACAACTTCAACTGAGAAGGTTGAAGATAACAAGAGATGACTTCTTCATAATAACAATTGATTGTGAGGTTGTCTAAATGCCGTGTCAGAAAACCAGCAATTCCACATAATCCCAAATATATGTACACATGGTTGCAACACTTTTCAAGAGTCAAGACCAACACATGAGGAAAACTAGTCACAGACAATCGAAGAAAATAAATGCTTGAAGGAATGCCAAAAAATATGATGTGGAATAAGTAAGTAGCTGGCCATACCCTGACGTGAAAAAAAATTTATATAGTATTGCAATTAACAAATCTATCATATATGCATTAGCTTTGAAACATAGCAGTATTTCAACACACCAAGCTGAATGGAAGTCGATTTTTTGAAGGTCAAACCTTTTCTTTATGGATTGCTTGGGACCTCTTTTTTTAAGTGACAAAAGTCACAGTTCATGAATTGCTTGGGACCTTATTTCATAGATATGTACAAGATGTCATTTTGTTCAATCTGCATTTACCATAATGCTGAATCGATGCGATGCAATAGGCAGGACAAATGACTATTGCAAATATCTATATGTATGGTTTGTCATAAGAGAAGTTCAATGATTCTTGAAGAAAATATGCATAAACTCTTAAACTGAATACCTCGTAGCACCAGCAACGTGCAACATTCCGAATGGTGTATCCACCACCACCCAACATTAGCAAAGGCACATTAAATGATCTCATGTATTTTGCGCACTCTGCATGACCTTTTATCGAAAGGTTAAAACAACCCAAACGATCCCCTGATAATGAATCCGCACCACACTGAAGGACCACAGCACCAGGCCGGAAAATTTCCATCACTTTCCCAATGATAGGCTTGAATAAGGACTGGTAGCTTTCATCGTCAATTCCATCATCTAGAGGAACATTCAGTGAGTAGTATTTCCCTTTCCCATATCCAATATCACGTACATCTCCTGTGCCAGGAAAATAATCTCCAAATTTATGAAATGAGACAGTCATCACTCTATCAGTCGTGTAAAATGCTTCCTCCACTCCATCTCCATGATGGATATCTATATCGACATACAAAACTCGCTGACAGGTGACAAAAGAAAATGTCAACAAATTATAATTGAAAAACAATGAAAGTGAAAATAAAATATGAAAAGCAAACATCACAATTTCAGTCCTTATTGTGATATCCTGAAAACAAACATCCACTCAGCAAATCAAGAAAATATGGAATTTAACAAGCTATGTAGTTAAAGGTGAGAAGAAAGCAGATGCAACCAACGGACCATGAATCGTGTCCAACAACAAATAACAGAAAAATAGCGGCGCATAGTAAACAAAGGGTATTGGGCATCATTAAGAAAGGAATAGACATCTAGCAAAGATTAAAATAAGAAAAGGTGGTACAATATAATTTAAAAGAAGACAAACTTCTAGATGCCACTAAAAGAGTCATCATCATCTTATGATAACCAGGAGAAATGTTTAACGAAAGAAGACAACAATATGCTACAAGTGGCAGCAATAACAGCAACAAGAGGTCACAACTTAGAGAAAACAAAATAACAACAAGATATAGCATGCACAATATCCGGAACAGGAAGGAGCAATAGTGGCAATTGTGACTAAAAGCAGGTTGATTCAACCCCTCCCCACCCACCCACCCACCCCAAAAAAAAACTCATATGGACAAAGAAGTAATGCGTAATGGAAAACAACGGGAAAAGGAAAATCAGCAGGTAAACGCAGCACATTATTTAAGGTGGCTTCTCGTTGATGTTGTCAAGAGTGTGTGTGTGTGTGTGTGTGTGTGTGTGTGTGTGTGTGTGTGTGCACGCGCACAAGTGAAAATTGTGTATGGAAGGCAAACATGAGGCGAGGTAGGGCATTCTTGGCTCACCTACCTTATTGCATGGGCAAGCAAGGTGAACCAGGACCAGCTTAACAACTATGCCTTTGAGGATAGAGGTAATAAGTATTCAAATGCAATATTGTAACCATGAAGGCAAATTACTAGTAATCTTTTCCATCTCTAAAATGGTCAAACAAAAAGGTTTAACAAGTTGCAAACTTCAAATAGGTTTGACAAGTTGGAAACTTCTGAGTGTCCATAATAAATCACAAATAGATGTCTAGACAGCTAGAAAAGCCATTCACGGTGCAGTTACAACTGAAGGTGGTACCCTCACCACGGTCCTAAGGACCAATTTTGGGCCAGTATTTGTTAATTCAAGGGGCCTAAACTTGGATTATCTAACAAAACATATAACCCATGTTTTCTCTTTGTTAATAGAACTTCAAAGTCCACAATTAATTACAGGGGAACTGGAGCATATACTAAGAGGAATGATGTGAAGCTGCAAAAGGCGACAAATGTCACACAAAGCATAAAAATAGGTGGTGCTTCTTGTGGAAGAAATGTAGACCGATATCATGAGATGTGATTTTTTTTCCCCTCAGCAGTAAAGAATCAAGTGTAGATTTTTCATGTTTTGTTGTCATCGTCAATGTCCTACGCAACTTCAAGTTAATCAATAAAATTGAACGAGAAAGGGCTCCGTATGTGACAAAAACTTATACATAACAGATGAGAGGCAAAACATATATAGGGGCATAAAAGGGATTATAAGATGGTAAGTTCAAACAAGGTTTGTCTACACGAACTAAATGACTTCATGATTCACTAAAGTCTTGTTGTGATGCTCAAAGTTGGAGCACTGCAGAAAGAAACCAGTTGATAGAAGCATACATCAAGTGGAACTGACATTTCTGGAGAAAGGTAATCCTGATCTAAAATCTTTTTTTGAAAGAAAGTCAAAAGCAAACCTACTACTTCAGGGAGACGAAAGGGTGATGCTCTTGACAAAAAATCATTCAAAGGCTATGCTTTACTTTCCCAAATGAATTTATTTACTCTCCTTCCCAGACCCTAATTTGACTGAGATATGATAGATGATTGTGGCGATGATGATGATGATTATGGCCATTGTCATCATAGTTGTCAATATCCTCTCTTATTGTTTTAGCTATTTGTTAGACAAGGTAGGCAATCTCTAAAAAGTAAACCCGGAGAAAAACTTAAGAGGGTGACATTAGGATGATTCCACATGAGACCAAGCTATTTTATCAACATGGAGCAGAAAGGAAAGCCAAAGCATGCGAACCTCGTGCTGCTTGAGAAGCTCGAGAATGGCGAGGACGATGTCATTGACGTAGCAGAAACCCGAGGCCTCGCACTTCTTGGCGTGGTGGAGCCCCCCGGCCCAGTTAACGGCGATGTCGCAGGCGCCGTGGTTGAGCTTGATGGCGCCCCCGACGGAGCCGCCGGCGTAGGTCTGGCAGAAGTTGAAGAGGCCGTCGAAGACAGGGCAGTCCTCGCCAACGTTGAAGCGCTTGAGGGCCCTGATCTGGTCCTGCTGGGTCTCCGGGGTGATGCTCCGCAGGAAGGAGACGTAGTCGTCGGAGTGAAAGCGGCAGAGGTCGCGGTCGCGCGCGGGGAAGGGCTTGAGCACCTGCATCTGCTGCAGCAGGCCGTAGTGGGCGAGCAGCGCGTGTGTCATCCGGATCCGGTGGGGCTTCATGGGGTGCCCCTGCCCGTAGTAGTAGTTCCCCACCTCCGGGTCGTAGAAGTAGCATACCCGCCGCTTTGCCCCGTCGCCGCAGCACACCCCCGGCAGCGAGTTCCCGCCCGTCTCCATCTCTATCGCCTACACCTCTCTACAGCACCCCCCCCCCCCGCTCCCACAACAACGCGCACCAGCCGCCGCGCCTTCTCGCTTCTTTTTGCTCCGCTTGGCCGCCGCCGCCGCGGCTGAGAGGGTTCTGCCTCTGGATGCGACCGCCCGCGACAAGCGAATGGAGGAAGAGGACGACGAAAGGGGGAGAAAGAGAGCGAGCCGGCTAGAGAGAGAAGGCCAGTGAGAGAATAAGTGGTTTGGTGGGAGGGGTACCCGCCGTCGAGGGAGGCGAAGGAGAACAAGAAGGCCGCGCCCCTGGGGATAGGACAGCCGGTGCTGTGGGCGAGCAGGCGGGAGGGGTCGCCGAGGAAGGAAGAAAGGTGAAGCAACCCGAAAATGTTAGTGACGTGCGTATTTTTGGGCCAGACTCTCGTCCATGTACCGTATACTTAGGCTGCCGAATTTTCATCAGTCGATGTGTTTATTTTTTAATAGCACTGGACCATCAGATGAAGCATGCACAACGAAGATAAAAGATAAAAAAGAAATATTTAGCTTCCTAAAAAATAAAAGAGAAATGATTTTTTTGGTTGAGAAAAGAGATATTTTCTGTTAATACGGACAAGGAAAAAGAAGTACTTCGCTCAACAAGAAGAAAGCATAAAGAGTGGATGCACTAAGATACAAAACAATAAAGCCCAGAGTAATGTTTGTTATAATATCCATTGTATCACTGCAAATATTGCAGCAGTAAGTATTTTTTATTATTATTATTTTTTAAAAGTCCAAAGTGTGAGGATAATTTTAAGGGAGTCTGCGTATTGTCTGATTTTTTATTTGATGGTTTAAAAAATAAAAATAAATATTTTTTTGTTTTTTGTTTTTCAAATCTATCGGATCAAAGATTAAATGATACGAATGGCTCTATTAGGGTCGCTCTCATCCCTCTAGATTTTTAAAAAATAAAAACACAAAAAAATAATGTTGCAGTCCAATCAAAACTGATAGGGTGGCTGACTGGGCACATTTGCCCCCGTTACAGCAAACATTACTCATAAAGCTATATCTTATCAAACACCCGTACACTAAGTTGAGTCATCTTGCAATGCAAGATGCCATTAGTCTACTTAGGCCGGGACTACATGGACTAAGTAGTTTTTTTTAGAAGTGGTCTGACAAATATTGAATGTGGGGTGCAGAATTCTGGACGTGACAAATATATATACGCATAACAGATCTTTCGTTGACATGCATGAAACATTGGTCACACTTAAAAATAATTGTCATTTCTTTGTATATGTGTACAGATTTTTTGAGGTGACAAATATTTTGCAAACGCAACAAACACTTCGTAGGCAGGATAAACAATATTTACCACGTTCACAAAATATTTGTTACGTCTAAAAGGTATATGTCATTTTTACGTATGTATATATGTATGAATTTATAGGTATGACAAATATTTTTCAGATATGACAAATGCTTTGTAGATATGAAAAATAGTATTTGTTATTTTTACGTAATATTTTTTACGCGTACATATATTTATCACGTCTAATATTCTATACTTACAATTAACATTTATTAAATTACTTGCCAAAAAAATTGTCAAACCCATATTTTTTTTGGGCAATGAAGTAAAGCTTTCGGATTTAACCAGAACAGGTTAAAGATCTGCAAAGTCCCTTGAGAGGAAGGCACAAAGGATAGACAAATGAAGAACCTAGAAAGAAAAAGGAGAATGGAGAAGATGGGAGATGAGAACTAGAGCAAAAGATGCCGCAACCAAGAACTTTCGGATTTAACCGGAACAGGTTCCTTCGGACAAGCCGGAGCAAGAGAATCGAAAGGCAAAGCTCCCGAACAAAACACTCCATAGAGGGGGATCATTCCTCCCATAGAGAGAGGGGAGGAGGAGGAGGGACTCGCCGCTCAGGGGACCTAGAGGAAGGGGCTCGTTGGAGGCGAAGAGGGCAGAGAAGAAATGGCTCAATTCTTACCCGTCAAAAAAGAGACATTTGTTTAAACTACGTTGCAGTATAATTGTTGTCTGAGTTAGGGCAAATAAGCGGCCATAATATTTAAGACATACCACATCTCTTATGAAATAAGATTGATTGAATGATAGTTGTGTTGCCATGTTTAACAAATATTCTTAAAATGAAAAATAAAGATTGGAAAGATACTTCAAGAGGATGACGTGATAGTTTTTTTGGTTGATGTGATGACAAAAGTATCAAAATTTGAGAACTGAATGTTTTATATTGTAAATCTTGCATATATAATCATAAAATAATGTAAAATATCAAAAATTTAAGAGAAATGAGATATGACATGCTTATAGAGTTTTATAATACTGTAGTCCGTACCAAGCTACTGCTTCGATGAATTAGGTTTACCATTTGTAACGCCTTCATCTCTGCCCTTAGCCATAAGGGCGCCTTACCGAGTTAGGAAATATTGAATTTATTTGCGAGTTTGGAAAAACCTGTAGAACTAAAGAACAGTGAAGAAGAAGTTAATCTATAACATTTACAGTGCATAGACAAAAGAGAATTTACATATCAGACCATGGCAGTCCCTGTCGCTTCCCTGAGTAGGATCTTAAATTAATCCATCCGATGTAATTGTTCGCTACTTCTCCGATGGAGTTGTCTCCGCATTCAACAGTCCACAATGGTAAATAAATGGGACAAGAAAAGAAAAAAACTCAATCCCAGCACGCTTCTGCCCTTCACTTTTCTCATCTCAATAAATGAAAATATAAATAAGAAATAACTCGTGACTGCTGGGAATGGAATCATCGTTTTCATTTTTGTTCGTAAATCCTAATTCAGAAGTTCAAATGGTAGCAAAAACAAAAGCAACCATTTTTTGCTTTCATTTCTCTTTGACCCATTTATAGGCCTGCTAAATTGTATCCATGGCCACAGCCTTAAAAACATAATTTTTAAAAGTAAAAAATAAAACAACTTACTATACACCGGGTGTGCACTAAGTACACTTAAGCCGGTAGATAGGCCAATACACGGCAAGAGCGGTCAAGGAAAGTTAACCTTTGGGAAGACGGCATCTAAAGGCCCATTTGATGGGCCGAGCACTTAAGAAAGTGTTTTCGAGGAAGAGTAATGCTCGTTGCACCGAAAGTTAATGCAGTAAATTGTAAGATGATATTGGTCTACATGAATTCGTGACATGTAGATTGAATAATTTTTTATTTGGATAGACTACACGAGTATTAAATGCGGATACAAAAGTCTGAATATGACAAATATATATATGTGTATGACAAATATTTTGTGGGCGTTCGTTATGCCTACAAATTATTTGTCATTTTCGAAAAATAATCACCTCCGTAAGTCTGTACACATATATGTAGATATGACAAATAATTTTAGACATGATAAATACTTTGTAAACATGATAGAAACTATTTGTTATATTCACGAAATATTTGTCATGCCTACAAAATATTTGTCACATTCCAAAATCTATACACAAATACGTAGAGATGATAAGTATTTTTTAGACATGATAAGTAGTTCATAGGCATGACAAATACTCAGAACTTGTATTCGCATTTAATACTTATCTAGTCTATGCGAATAAAAAATTATATAACTCATGTGCCATCAATCCATGTAGACCAATGTCATCTTGCGTTGTAAGATAACTCAGTTTGCTGCATTGATCCTTAGCAAGCATTATTCCTCGAAAAAAATCTTAAACCAGTAAATGAATAATCTCATTCATCGTCCACTGTCAGATTCGGATTTTAGCATCTACCATAAGTTGCCTGATGCCATTTCTCGAGTGAGTTGGACAAAGGCAAAAACAGTGAAGAAGGGGAGTATCCAGGGAAGAGTAATACTTGTTGCAACGCCCATGCATTGCAATTCACGTGGATTATAATGCATGGGCCAGCAGTCAGATGATTGTTGTGCAGCCCTTCTGGGTTAGGGGGTTAGTTTTTCATTTTTTTGATTTTTTGTTCGGATATTTTAAATTTTCTTAGAGTGTCTGATAAAAAATCGAACAGTTCGTTGGGTTGTTCGAATCGGCCCCAACTCGAAGTCGACTCGAGCAATCCGATTGTATTGTCCGATTTTTCATCATAAAATTTTAAAAAATTCGAACAGAAAATATAAAAAATAAAAAATCGATTTTCCCCAACCTAGGCAGGCTGTACAACAACCATCCGATCCTATGCACTGCGATGTATTAGGCATTGCAGTAAGTACTATTCTCCAGGGAACATGCAAAAGATGGACCTTGGGAACGCTCAAGGTGTTACAATCTTATAATTATTACCTTTAACACGATATATAGTTTTACACTGATACCTCAAAACTTAAAAATGTTACAATTGACAGGAAAATAAACAAAAAATATATTTCTTAATATATATTTTTCCATTAATTTTCCTTCCATCTCATTCTACATACAACCAAATAGACCCTAAGACGGGCTACCAGGTAGTGTTTTAAGGAGTTATAAGAGGTTTAAGCTTTTGTTTATTGCACCAGTGACATTGAGTCGGAATTAGAAAAAAAAATGGCTTCACGAAAATAAATCCTAAGTCAATAGGAAAAAAATGAAAACTACATGAAAAAAGAGCATGAAGGCAATGTTAATCTTTTAATATATAGAAAGTAATTTAAAATATGATACAAGTGTTAAATATTTAATATGAAAATGACATACATCCTTTGCAAAATATTTTTATTTATGAAGATTTTAAACTTTTTTCAACAAATCATGATTTATGCATGGAAATATATCAAGTTGAAAAGGTTCAATTAGATTATGATTTTTCAAGAAGTTATGGATTTATGTTACAGTACGTGAGACCCCAAGTAGAGATGGCAAGATTAATTTGATCTCAAATGACTAGTTTCACTGGTTTAACCTGAGGGAAATGTCACGTCCCTAGGGACTCCCAGCAATCTTATGCCAGTTACCAGCCAAAGTGTCTATGCACTTACAGGTTACAAGATCATATCCTCTCTTCTTCTTTTTTCCCTATAAAGATGTTTTCTTTTTTCTTAAATAAAATTTGAGTTCTATGGGTTAAAGTAGACAATTTTTTGATCAAGACAGACATCAAACATGTTAAATTAGATGCATACATACATGCCCACCACTGGGGGGCTGTATTTAGGTGATTATTCCTAATAGTCACATTTTGGCTACTGGTACAGGTATCAATATTGTACTTATCAATGCACTTCTAAGCCACGCAGACAGTACCCCTATGGGAGCCCCACCACCAGAAGCATCCAGAATTTTCAATGCATACTTATTAATGACAAAAAACTTTGTAAGATATTTTTTAATTGTTTTCCCACTGCACTGGAGGAGGATGAATCAGAAGTGGAAAAACTTTGTAAGATACTTTTTAATTATATTATTTCCACTCACTAACGTTTGCAATGAACGAGATGATAAAAGAATATGGAGGCAGTCCAACAACTTGAATCGAATTGCTCCACAATATGTGAGGTCCACAATTTGACAATAGTCTGATGACTCTACATATAGATATAAGGTATCAGTATTATTTTGAAATTTGAACCAACTACTTAGAGCAGTTGGTTCACCACTTGTCTCTCAATTGGGAGGTCTCAAGTTCGATCTTAGTTAGAGCTTAAAAAAATTTCAGCCATACAGTCTAAAGTGCTGTTGAGATCTTTATCTCTTGGTCACTTGTAAATATTTGTATATACTAGACCACTGTGCCACTGATAAAAAAAAAAAGAAAAAAAAGTAGTACTTTGAAAATTTGCTTGAAATAAATTCTCCACTTACGGTTATCTCTTTAAATGTGGTATTGGCAATCTAGCATTTGCCCAAGAAGTGGGGCTATGCGGATGACTTAGAATATTTACATGTTTCAAGTTAGAAATCATCCTCCTGCAATGAGCATAAGGTGACTTTTGTTTTTCTCCACTTGTAGGGTTGTTCTCTCTCTTGGTCATAGAGACATTTTCGGTATTTACAAGGCGATCTATAAAAACATTGTGTGAGATTCCCCCCTCCCCCCACACTCATGGGGTATCTTGTAAGAGTTGAACTCAAATTTTCTATCTTAGTTGGATATACACCAATCAAGATGGTCCTTAGACTTAGAATGGACGATCTTTCTTCTAGTGGGTCTGCTGAAGTTGTACTTTGATGGTGCCTAGAACTTGTGGCGGTGGATTATGTATGTAAGGATTTAAGCTATTTGCGGTTTTCTCCTACAACCAAGACCAATGCAATGTTTGGAAACATTGAAGAAAAAGCCGATTTCTTCAAAATCAAATTTTATGAAAAGATATGTGGATGATATAGGTCTTTAGGATGGAAACTGAAATAAGAAGTGTTGTTTGAGGAACTACATATCATATGAGGGTTTCAATTTACCTGAAAGCCCATATGTATTTGGGTACAGGAGAGAGAACAGTTGGATAATAGATTCATGTGGGGAAGTTTTTTCTTCAAAAATCCCCTCCTTTCTCTCCTAACGCAGCCCCAACCTGCTTGAAGAACTCTGAAGAGAGACATAACTGGGTCCATATCTCTTCTCAAGTGCAAAATCCTTTCATAACAAATTTCAGATGCTGTTGGGTTGTTCGGGAATGCCCTCTGCTATATTCTATTCATTGAAGTTGCCTAGAAGAGTTTCCTAAATGTTGCTCAAGTCCATAATATTTAACAAGGAAACGTATGCTACAAAAGTAGAAACTTGGGCGTAAGCTACATTTGGGAACCAGTGATTCCACTCTTGTCAAAAAGGTGGGGGAGACCAAACAGTTATCGTTGTCACTTGAATAGCACACAAGCCCAAGTTAAATCGGATCTTTAAAATTCATTAATAGAATTTTGAGTTTTTTATATAAATAATAGGGGTGCTTTATTCAAGGGTATCTTGTTCCCAAAAATTATTAAATTTATATTTTTGTTCTCATTTTAAAAGCACTGTAAGATTATTTGGCATCTTTATTTAAATTTTGAAATTAGTAATCAAGAGCCAGGGCCAAAGGGAAGAGGCGGTGACCATCTTGATTTTCCACTTGGCACAACAACATGCCGCAATGCACTAGGCACGGGGAGTAGGACGACAATGGGGAGGAAAGGGACTATAGAGGGGGCAACGGACGTTCTGTTCTCACGGCAGCGGCACAACAGCTGCTACCGCTGCCATTGACAAGCTAGAAGGACGGGGAGGGCAGTCCCCATGGCAATAGCAGCAGCAGCTGCTCTAGTCGATAGGTGAGAGGGGAGGCAGAGAGAGGCAACGATGGGAGACGGGGAGGGGGAGGGAGAGGCCCAGAGGGGGAGCATGAGGAGAGCGATGTAGACGAATGGTTTGATCAGTTCCCTCAAAAACAAAATAAGTCTGAAGTTGTTTTTTAATTTGAAAAGGTTTAAATAAGACACTAATAAAAGTCTTAGATTTTAATATAGTTATGTCAAACGTCTATTATAGAGATCATTCTTTCAAATTCTATTCTAAGAGAGAAAACAATAAAAAAAATTGCCATCCAGACACCCTATAGATCTTATTTAAGTAAAAGCATCTCTTAAAATCATAAATACATTCTTTAGATAGAAAAATATCGTGACTACCCTTTCCAATCTCTCAAATACGCTTAATATAGTGATATAGTTCACATATGTAGTAATTGAAAAATGGTAACCGTCATTCATATTATAAGATATGTTAATTTATAGTAACAAAGTGTAGAATCAAAATCTATCACTATTATATAAGAGAAGGAAGTTCTCTTTTATCATAAAAATGAGCAATATATTGTTGGGTTCTCGGGTTTTTCCGGATCTCGCGCGCAGCGAAAAATAAAATAAAAACGGAGATCCATCCCCGTTTCGAAAAATTAAAACTACGATTATCGGATAATCGATTCTCACCGTATACGGATTCGAATCCGCAACCGTTCGGTTCCGTCGGTGCGACACTGCAAGCCGCGCAAGCGCCCAACCTCTAACGAAGTCCACGCGATCCTTCTCGCGATGGATATCCTCACGTTCCTCATTCTTCGCAGCTCACGAAATCTCCGCCGGTCGCCGCAACGATCGCCTCAACGCGCAAACGATTTCCCGTCGAACGGGATTCAAAGAAACGGCGGAACATATATAGATCTGTTTGGACGCCACAGAGAGAGAGAAAGAGAGGAGAGGCGACTAAGGTTAGCAGCAGTTTGGCCTACTCAGTCCGTTCGCTATGTTTTATACTAACTGTGCGATTTTTCATAAAAACCTCCGATTTATATAAAACTCACTTATTTATCCATCGCCTTGATAATCATTTGCGTGTGACCCTCTAAGCCCAATTACCAGTCTAGTTAATGGCCTAACAAGCTCAGTAACTCCTCACTGGCTTTATTAATAAATTAATAACCCTTTATTAATTAATTAATCAATCGAATTGATGTCGCACATCGAATTCGACCAAACCTCCGATCACGTTGGGTGCCAAACAACACCGCGTGAACTCGGAAGGTATCGGAATTAAGTAACCCACTCTTGGAACCTTTCCGCCGACAGTTACCGCGTGGATATATTCTTTCATTCATACAATGCTCTCGAGTCAACTCAAGGTATGGCGTGTTGTCAAACCCTAATCGGTCGACTCACTTGGATTGGATGCCGTTGATAAATATCGAAAAACTCATTTCCCGATATTATCGTCCGCCCTAGCCAGGGACTTCCGCACATCCTTCCTAGAGCATTCTCTCTCTAAGTACCGAGAGGCGAATGATTCCTTATTGACACACAATTCCCTTCGACGGTATTCCGATGAACCCAATCATTGGCGTTTTAGAATCCCGTGGCTAGATATTCGTAAACTAAGGTCAAAGCACAGAAGTCTACCGACAAGGTGTCCTTAGTGTCTCAGATCCGATGACCATCCACGCAACTGCGACAATAGAATCAAGCTGGTTGACAGTGAGGTAAAATACCATCCAGCGATTTAGTCAGATCAGTTCAGTGAACTCATTCTCCAATGAGCACCTATATATTCGCCTTAGTGTCTCCACATAAGTGACTTATGAGATCAGTCACCCTCATCATATGAGTAGGAGTAATCTGTACTAGTCTAACCGGATATCCGATGTCCTTCTTGGATATCCTCCGACTATGAACGATTAAGAATATGTGTGTTTAAGTGATCAGTCTCATTAATATGATCTCATCATAATCTGATCACTATAGCACATATTCACGAACTTCATTATGAAATGAGAATTAATGTGATTTACACATAATGAATATTATGCCATTATATTAATAAATGAACGAGATTTACATAGTCAGATTGACTTGTAGGCTACCTAAAACTAACATATATTAAGATCTATAAAAAAGAAAAGTATTGTGCAACAAGGAAATAGTTTTGAAAAACTAAAGACATGAAACTATGTGAATGGGGGAATAAAGTGAAAATTTACTCAAGGAAGAAAGATGGTAAAAAGAAGAGTGTGGTTGCCAAAGAGCGTACGGCATGAAACCTCCTTTTCGTAGAAGTCTTACTTCAACTTTCACCTTCGATGGTTATGCAAGAGGAGTTTGTCCTGTAGATTCCTGGGGGTCTACCTAGAGTTTTCTCCAAGAAGTGGAGGCAATGCGAAGACTATTGCTCTTCGTAGTGAAACTTTTGAATTTAAAATAATTGTCAAGAAAAAAGTAAAACTGTTATATTTGTATAAAAAAATCTCCTTGATGTGAGTGCTTAAAATGAGGGTGTGATTATCATGAAAAATCTATGTTGTTTAAGTGCAAAAATAAAACCTATTAAAGAAGAAACTAAGTGAATTGATCGTCAGAAACTTTTGACTTAAAAGTTTCAAAAAAAAGAGTTTGATCGTCTACCTGTTTAGACGTGGGAGATGTTGAGCTCTTGGTTCCCCTACTTCAGCCGGCTGAATAAAGAAAGTAATTTCTTGTCTTTGTTCTTGCTTTGAT
Source organism: Zantedeschia hybrid cultivar (assembly GCA_030544215.1). Lineage (NCBI taxonomy): Eukaryota > Viridiplantae > Streptophyta > Magnoliopsida > Alismatales > Araceae > Zantedeschia > Zantedeschia hybrid cultivar. The sequence continues at coordinate 18,969,913 of JARZZO010000006.1, forward strand.
TGCTGTTGAGTTTTGAGTATCGTCCAGAGTTCTTGTGATTTGTTTGTTGATTTTCTCCCCTTTGATTCTCCATTCTTGAATGGATGAAGAATAGACGCCGACTTCTGGAAACAGCAGCACTTCAGCGTTTGGACGTCGTTGCTTCGATTCTCACTCCGATATCGCTTCAATCATTAACTTCTTCAATCACTAACTAATCACCAACTCTGTCACTCATTCAAGAGGAGGGTATTTATAGACTTCTTTGCGTCCGCGGATTTACATGGAGAAATTTGGGATTTATCCATCTTAACCAACAGATAAATACATATTAATTCATCTTTATCTGTAATTATCTAAAACGCGTCGACCATGAGAGACGCCTTTCAGACTGATTAAGATAAAGATAAACATCCGGGAAAAACTTATCTATATCTGTAATTAGATAAAACGCGTCGTCCAATGTAGATGCCTTTTACATTAATTAAGATAAGGATAAACATCCGGAAGAGAAGTAGAAATAACTTAGGAAACCTAAAACACATCGTGATTGGTAGACGTCTTTTAGCTAATTAATCAACTGATTAAAATTCAAATTTTAAATGTTAAAATAAGAATAAACTCTAAATGGCGTCCACACAGGTCGATGTCTTTTAGACTTCTTCATATTTTAACTGAAATTTGAGTTACAATCAATTTAATTGATTAACTTAAGTATGTCTGTTAAACCTGACACTCAAAAAGATCAATAAAAATTAACCGATGATTAAATATCAGACCATTTTGAGGCATTATCATATGATATGAAATTTACTCGAAATGATGTCAAAATTAGCGTGTCTACACCTTGTTAGAGGCATGTTTTCTTCTTTAAAGGGGGAAGAGTCTCGCCATCATGTTCCTCATTCTCGAGCATGAAGGGTTTCATATTCTTCCTTCCATGAGGTACCCACCCTTGCTGGAAGTAGGGATTCCTCTGTCAAGGGGGGGGGGGGGGGTGTTGATGGAAAGTGGAAGTGTTCTTTGCTTTTGAGGCGAGGCTCAACATGAACTTTCGATGCTAGATTGAGGTTGTCAAGGCCTAGTGGTTGGGTTTTCGCTCTTCCGGTCTGGGGGATTGCCTGATTTCTTCCCGGGACTCGGACTCCTCATGCGGCCCCATCGAAGGGGCACTGTCATCATCATCCAACTCTATTTTTGTCGTAGGCTTGTTCTTCTTGAACCTTCAAACCAGTATCCACCTCAGATTTCCTTTTGCAATTTTGGATGGGCTATTTTGAGCCGGTCCGTAAGAATCATGCAACCCTTGAGCTCGGGGTGGGGAGACTCGTGGCAGCCCTTTTTGCCCAGGACTGTTGACGATTCCTTTTAGATGACAGGATCGATCCAGCAGTCGGTCGATAGAGCTGGGTAGGATGTTGACATGACGTGTTGTTGAGTTCCGGCCATCCGGTGGTTGGCAGATTCTTGGCACCAATGTCAGGGCCTCAGTCTTTGGCCAGGTGCCTCTCACCCTCGTTGGACCCGAAGGCCACCTCTGAGTGGGCAGGAGGGGGTCGTTGCCTAGTGAGTGGGATGTGCCCTGCCTATGGGTCGTAGCGGTAGAAGTCGAGGAAGGCGCCACCATTGGCAAAACTGCAAGGTGGCTTGGCTTTCACCGATGGTCATATTCGAAAGTTCTCTCAGTTTTGCAATCCATCCTACCTTTAGTCCGGTCTGATCGATATTTTTATATTGACCTTCAAAGGCATTGATATTGTTGCTTTGTATACGAAAATATATACAAGAGTTACACAAAATATATATGAGGATTTATTAACTTTTTGCACCATGTTCCTTCCCCTTCTTCCCTTGAATCAGATGGGCTAAGTTGGTTCGGCAACTTAGGCTAGGTCCACGTGAGTAGGCTATCTAATGACTCTATTTTGTTCAAGTGGGGGGATTCTATAGGGTAAGGCGTCGATCAAGTTTTATCCTATCTGAGAATTGGGAGCCCCCTCCCCGCAAGACGAAACTTGACATGGGTGTCTCCAAATCGAGTTTAGTCCCATCTGAGGATGGGAAGTTCCTTCTCTGTGAGACGAGGCTCGCATGTGTATTGCCAATGGAGTTTAGTCCCATCTGCAGGTGGGGAGCTCCTTCCCTTTAAGGTGAGACTCGGTAGGAGTATCGTCGATCGAATTTAGTCTCGTATGAGGGTGGAGAACCCCTTTCCTGCGAGAGGAGGCTTAACAGATAGGACTGTCAACGGGTCAGAGATGGAAATGGAAATGGCACCTTCCGCTTCCCTATAAGGTTTATCGGAGATGAAAACGAGACGGAAGTAAGTGTTTCCGCTTCTGCATCTATTTCCACTTTTAATTTTGAATTTGAATTAGTGGGCTGGCCCATCAACGCTTTTCGACTGAGTGGAATCTTCTCCCTCACTTCTCATAAGAAGAAAAAAAGTATTGTAAGTGTTGATATTTATGCTCTCTCTTTTAGACAAATCTTACAAATATTTCCAAGTTCAACCCATTGAAAAGAGGGGAACCATAGGAGTGAAGAGGATGTGGGCAAGGTTGAGAGGAGTCGAGATCTTCTAAATATTATTATCTGGACCTGAGTGTGTTCTCACTCACAAAAATAAAAACAAATCAATTCTTGTATTAAGAAAAGTGAGTCCAAAATTCATATGCATTTTTTCCTCATATAAGTGAAGATACATTCTGATATAAAAAATCAGATCTTGGACAAGGGCACGGAAGCATCCTAAAAGGAAGATAACCCACTAACCACCAACGTAGCAGCAAATAGCGGGTGGCGCCGGGCGGGCGGGCATCGCATCTAAGATTCGAGGGAACAAAATAAAGTGAAAATCGCCAGGCCGCCACAATCTCTTTGTTCTTCCGTAAAACGAAACTTCCCAGTTCCCACCATCATCACGCGCAACAAGTCACGCTCATGCTGTCCCCCCCCCCCCACCCCACTCTTCCGAGCCCGGTCTTCTACATAAGAGGTAGAAGAGGAAGATAGGGAGAACACAGAGCGGGAGGGAGAGAAGGCGATGGGGTCGTTCCTCTCATCCCTGTTCAAGAACACCTCAGCCGCCCAGGCCGGTGACCAAGGGCCGTCGGCCGTGGTGGCCTTCCACACCATGGACAGCTGGAACTCCCACTGGGACTCCCACCAGAAGCACCCTAACAAACCGGTTTGCTCTCTCTCTCTCTTCTCTGTTTCTGCAATGGCGGTGTGGTCCGATTCTAACCGGATGATGTGATGATGTGCTCCTGGACGCAGATGGTGATCAATTTCTCGGCGTCCTGGTGCGGGCCCTGCCGGTCCATCGAGCCCGCCTACAAGGCGCTCGCCGCGAGGTTCACCGACGTCGTGTTCGCCAAGATCGACGTCGACGAGCTCCCCGTGAGTTCTCCCCGTTTTCCGCTTGTTTCTTGTTGATCGGGATGGTTCATGCTGGTGTTAATGGGTTTCAGGAGGTGGGGGAGAAGTGGAGGGTGGAGGCGATGCCCACCTTCGTGCTGGTCGTGGGCGAGAACGAGGTGGACAGGATCGTCGGCGCCAGGAAGGACGTGCTGGAGTCCAAGATCGTGCAGAAGCTCACCGCTGCCTGATCTGATCTGCTTGGGGTAATACCATGTGGGCCTTTCTCTCTGAGCGAGCGCATCTGATTCTATAATCCTGTCTAAAAGGGAAAAAAATTTGTCGCTTGAGGCCGTGGTGATTGAAACGGTGGTGATGTTTATACTTACTATTGGTGATGCTCTTGTACTTTTGAATGTCGTCCTAGTTATGCAAGGTATCATGTTTTCTCAGTTATTCGTTTCTCTTTTATTGTACTTCAATTAGGGCTCTGATATTCCATGCTTCACAGCAATAATCATAGGTCAAGTTTAGAAATTAAAACAAAAATAAAGATCTTCACATGACTAAGAAAAGTTACATGTCCCTTTGTGTAATTAATGAGTGTTAGATTTCCATGTATACCATGAAGGTTGTGCCATGGGTGTCTATGTTGGTCCTGGTTTGCAAGTTCAGGTTTGTGAATGTTATAATCGGATGTGCAAGCCATACCTCAGGTGATGTACAAGGGGTATTGAACTTTTATGGGTGATTGAGTCATTGAACATCAAATCAGGTCCGGTCAGGAGAATTTGATTGCATGATAAAGAAAACCGTAGCCTCTTCGTATATGAAACAGAAAACTTGTGTGCTCATGTATCATTTTCTTTTCAGTGAATTCTTGATTTGGCTTCTGCTTACGTGTGCCCACCACTCTTTATCGATGACAAAGAAGGATCTGAAAAAGAAAGAGTTGGTTCGACAGCCCCCAGAAAGATCTGCATTTGGTGAGCCTAGGGTGTGAGTGGATGTGTGAAAAAAGTAGCCCAGGTTTGCATGTTCTATTGATGGTTCTTGAAATCATATGAAATAACAAGATAACCTGCAAAATACATCTTTCTTTGGGAAGCATCTTTTGGCAGATGGGTGTCTCAGTTGTTTTGTTTCATCTACATTGTCAAGTTAGATAAGTGATTGTTACAAGCTGCGGAATTGTCACCACCAATCTGCACAAAAGTAATAGATTGGATTCCAAGGTTGGAACAATATATGTGCTCAAATGGGGCGAAGTGTCTCCCTTTTGTACCAATTTGGAAACACATAGCGAGCACCATTGTTACTCCATAGGATAGTAACCTTTGATGTAAGACTTTTCCTTGCATTATATTGACTGAATCATGTTGATACATCTGGCCATGATACATAGACGTGCCTGTCAAGCAATGGATGCACTAGTGAAGGGTTTAAGTCATGTTCCATCCATGAATCATTTTACTTGAGCATCAAAACATATTCCCAAAATATGACGTTCTATTTCATATTTTGTATCCTTGGAAGGACTGGTGGATTTTATCATTTTATGCCATCTGGTAGATAGTCACACTAGAGGCTGCGTTCGTTTCTCTAGGGGTTGCATTTGTTTCACCCTTTGTTTGGTAGTTGCCTTATAAGAGAGCAAATATCCATATATCTAGTATTCCTTTTTCCCTTCTGACCTGAACTTTTTTCAAAGACTAGGAGAACTTGAGGCCTAATCTTTGATTGCATGAGTTTAATTTTGTAAACCAATAATGGACTCTCTTACCTGCCAATTGGTCTCATGGGACTTATCACAGAATCTTTCTTGGTCACAGTTATCATGGCCAGGTACTTGGCACCACTTTATAGAGGGATGATGTTAAGTAGGCCGTCTGTCAGAAAGATTTGCCGTTAGAGCTGTCATCAGATTTGGCTGCCTTATATTGATGGAATAAGGCTTGTAAAGATGATGATGACGGTAGTAGGTAGGTAGGTAGTTGCATGACATGTAGAAAAGATGGAAATGCCTTTTTTTTTTAGAAGGTGACAAAAGTCACAATTCCATAGAAATATATGAAAGAGGTACAGGAAAGCCCAGGAGGGCACACCCTTGGATAGGACAGTCCCCCATCCAAGTCCCAAAGGTTTAAAAGATTCTAGCAAAAGCTGTTTTATCAAGAAGATAAAACAGGATTACAAAGAAGATGAATTAAGAGATCAACTGCCTCCACAGTCTGATTTTGTCAGAAATAACAGAGCTGCCATCATTCAGAATACCAGCTGCACGTCCCCACTCTTCCACCCATCTGAATGTCTTCTTCAAGAGTTCATTCGCACTGCTGAATTGGTCACTAAATTTCCTTCTATTTCTTTCACACCATATAGTCCACAACATGGCCGGGCAAAAAAGAAACCATACATGTGTGAGATCCTTTGACGGAGAGACAGCGGTCCACCATTTCAGCAGATTCAACACAGAAATGTGCTCCACCCAACCAATTCCAAGTATCCTGCACATACTCTTCCATTGGATGGAAATAATGCCACATTTGCAGAATAAATGGAGTTGGTCTTCCTCAAAGTGTGCACAGAACATACATAAGGAGCTCCCGGGAAGTTTAAGTCTTTTCGCCCTCATTCCCGTAAGACTTCTATTCCAGGCAATCTTCCATAGAAACACCCTTATTTTATTAGGAAGGTGGTTAGACCAAATTAGATCCTTCCACCAAACCCTAGTACCACCATCATTCAATAGCTGAACCAAGGATTTAACCGAAAAGAGCCCATTATTAGTCCATCTCCAAACTCTCTTGTCTTGCACCTCACTGCAGATCCTAACACCATTGATTAAGTTAAACAAGGCTATCAGTTCCTCTGTTTCCACATCAGTAGGGTTTCTTCTAAGCATAAGGATAACCTGGCCTGTGCTGCTATGAGACAGAACCTCTTCAACCGAAGCATCCTTGTTCTGGGCAATGCTGAAAAGATGGAAATGCCTTTGTGTGATTGCATCAATTTTCTGAGATCTTGTTCTATTTGGCTCATGGGTATGTTAGCAAAATCAGAACCATTCATACATGATTTCATATATTATCATCTTACTGTAAAGCATGATGCGGTTGGATAAGAATTTGATAGGCGGAAATTCAAAGATAGGCATCTAGCCCTTCAGGGAAGAAAGTTTTCTATTATATCTTCTAGAGACCTAGTGGTTTCTTTCCAAATTCTCTAGCAATTATTCTCAGTGCCATCTTTATTATTGGCATAAAACCCTGCAACCCAGCCTGAGCATCTATTATCTTGCTGCCTACCATACCACTTGTATGGGTTCCATATCTGCTTGGATCCTAAAATACATAGTATTTCTTGTGTTTGCTGCTATGAACTGTGGTGCCATAGTATTAACCATACGCAGTAGTGACATGTCAAACTTACTTGAGTTGGCTGAGAATGCTCATAATTATAAACACAAATTTTGAGTGAAAACTTTACAATTAAGTATGGATCTTATACCACCCATCCATGTGGTTTTAAATTCTGGCCAAGGAAACCTTGGATAGGTTGGGAACTCCTGTTAGTCATTTGGAGGACGGTTAGCAAGCATGACTTCCTATGTTTATCTTTTCAAGAAGAGACATGGCAGAATGTGCAACCGTAGTACTCAGTAAACTTACCTCCTTATCTAGAAAAAAACTAGATTAGCCATTGGTTGAAGAACTTTGCATTTGCCAAGACTGATCCTAGTCCTTCTTTTGGTTCTTTTTGATAATGCTGAATTGTCCTCATTCATTCATGAGGAAGCTGGGTCCTTTAGATGGTGAAACTTCATGGGTACGCTGTGTGCAGTGTCTTTGCCTGCTGACCACATTATTTCCAGTCTGGAGGTTAATGCCTCGGAAAAATTATGTTTCTAGACTGGGGACCAATACCTCAGAAATATTGTGGAGTTGGTTCAGATTCTCACATGTTTTCTGAAGCTGGGAACTTTCTCAGTTATTTTTCCCTGTTTGAGGATGGGGTGGGATTGTGCAACCAAGTGGTTTTGGAAGAACAGATCCATGAGATGCAATCCGGAACACCTCTAGCTTATCAGCTCTATTAAACTGTCAGGTCACGGCTAGTCCTAATTACCAGAAGAGAATAACTTGCATTATCCCCCCCAAAAAAGGGCTCATATGACATGCAATTCCACACAAAGGCCTTGGTCATGTGCATGGTGAGCCTAAGCCAAACTGCTGATCTGTGCACTTGTCCTTTTGATGGCTCGGTAAACTCTAGCTTTTGGGCCCTAATTAACTTATTCTCCTCCCTGCTCGGCCTTCAATACTCAGATTTTTTGCAAATATCCTCGTTAGGAGTTGATTTGTGGAATTGTTGGTGTTATTTTTGTATTATTTTAATAACGTCAAATTGAAAGTGTCAAAAAGTACTCCTGTGATAACCTCTGTTCAATATGTGGTGAATATTACTTCTTCAACTGTTAAACTTAACATTTGGATGAAAGTACCCCTACGAAAAGGAGTCTTTTGCGGATATTTAAGATTGTTTTAATTCCAGTTGAAAGTTAGCCAGGGTTAGGTAAGATATTTTAACAGAATGCTAATGGGCAGGGATGGTATGGGCATTTTTATAAATATTGCAATTCATTAAGGTTATTAAAGATATTATGAAAATATATTCAACACCTTTTCCCACATAAGGTTGTCTTGTCTCTTACGCTTTCCATACCCTCCTCGTAGATGAACTATCAATGCACATTATTTTCCGCTGGGTCTGATAAACTGGACTTTCTCAAACTTCTCTTTAGGTGGCTTTTCCAAAGGGCTTCACTATTAAAATCATATTCTGTAGTTTCCTAACCTCTAATGCACTGTCAAAATGCTATAGTACCATCTGCATACTATAGACTGGGCTTGGCTCCCTCATTTGCAATTCACCCTTCCAAGGCAGTTCTGCATCCATAACTTTCACATCCTTCAAATTCAATTTCTCTGCCACGGAATTGGGGTGAAAAGTCTTTCTTGTCTCACCCTATTTCTAAATTCCACCTACTTTTTGACAAAGCATTGCGGAACAGATTTAGCTTTAGAAAGGAAATTCTTAGCAAGAAGAGTATATTGTCCTGCACTGCAGCACCCAGGGTCCACAGTGTGCCATTTTATTTTATTTATTTATTTGCTGATTTTTTTTTAAAAAATGGAACTTCTGATAAAAAGTCGGACAGTACAACTAGGAAGCTTGGGTTTGGTCACAAGTTGGCTGTATTTTTTTAAAAAAACTTATGGTATGTACCTCGATTTGCGTGCAAAGGAAAAAGTTTTATTTTCCCAAAAAAAACAGCTGGCTCGAGGCCGACCCGAACTTCACAGCTGTATCGTCCGATTTTTTATCAGACGTTCCCAAAAAAAAAAAAAATCCGATAAAGAAAAAAAATAAACAACTTGACAATTAACATGTCCACGAGAACATTCCCATTTCCAAAATCTAGATCCACGTTCAATTTCGAAAACATGATTATGAATCAAGAAAACCATTAAGAATAGCCTCATGTAGAGTTGCAGGAACTAGTGTTTTCCATGGACCGGTCATATTCAGGCTTGACAAAACCTTATTGATCTACTTTAAATGAACAAATCAAACCAGAAAAAAAAATTTAGACTCAAGCAATTAAATAAAAGACATGTACCTTTTGACTCATTTAATAATGCAGAAAAGCTTATAAATATTAAATGAATTATATTATGTGAGCTGGAACAGGACCCATCTTGCTCTCTTGCATAAATAGCTTTGGGTAGAATACAGTTTAAGTCAATAATATGTAAATGAAATTTAAATAGAGCAAATCTTTGCTCACTTCACTTCGTTTGCACCCCCAACCTGAAACTTTTCTCAAGCCGGTAAAAATAAAATGCTCCTTGGTTGTCTTTTAATAGGAATGAAAAGAGAACGTGTTATCCATTGTATATATAAAATTTAGCACTTACGCATACATACTCTAGAATTAAATGTTATATCTAGAACCACCAGATTACATACCCTTAAAATTGGAATGGGATCCTTTGTAGACCGATTTCTTCACTATTATCTACACCATCTCTTTAATTGGTCCATCTCAGCAACCTCTTTCAAGGAGGAAATGTCACTCCCATCTCCTTGTCAAGTCGCCACCCTTCCCGTCCCACACACCATGGTTATGCGACAGATTCTTGAAATCCGAAAATAAGTGTAGGTAGAAAAGATAAAGGTAAAAATAACAATCTAAAATTAGCGATAGTACATGATTTAATAATTTGATTTTTTTATTTTTAACCCCCATAAACTTTTAATATTACAAATAAGGTCTCCTAATCCAATTATTTGTAAATAATCCCCACAAGCAACTCCTTACAAATAAACCTTTTTTAGGGGCTCATTCGTAAAACTCTCATAAGTTTAATTAAAGATCCATTGAAGAGAGCGGTACGTGACTCCTCAAATCAATTGGATCAGTCCTTCCACATTATTAAAGTAGAGAAAACTTTCCAAATGAAAATTTCACCAAGCATACCTTAGATTTAATATCAAGAGTAGAGTAATACTTGCTACACTACTGTCGATGTAAATGGGGCACGGTGGATTAAACCCCCAAATATCCTTTCGCCACCTAGTGAACCCACATTAGAATTGTCCCCTATTAAATACGTCCTGAGGTCATCCTCAAATCAGCACACATGGGAGGACTTAGATTCAAAAAAGATAAAAAAATTTGCATGTCAAACTATTTTTTAAGAGCAAAGCATGCTCACACTTAGGGCTGTCAATCGGTTGGGTCTGGGTCCGATCTCAGTAAAATCAAAAGTGGATTTGATAAATTATTACCCGAATCAGACCCGAACCGTTTCGTACTGGTTCTCTTAAGGTCCGTACCCAACTTGGAAGTCATATTTCTGGTTTGGTTCTGTGTACCAGATAGCAGACCCAATGTAATAATGACCATTTTTGACGCCGCATATGGTGAGGGTGGTGGTGATACCTGCAATGTCTACAACGGCAAAAGGTTTTCCTGACAGTGGCGATACATGATGGAGAATAGGAATGGAGGGCAGAGGAGGGTGAGAAGGGGAGCTTGTGAAGTGGAATATTACCATTTTTATGATTTATCTGGAGACATATAGCAAACACAGAGGAAAGCACAAGCAACAAAAGCTGGTTTGCAATGTTTGCTGTCGCCTGTCGGTACTCCCCCAACAGCCATGGATGAGTGCAGAAGATGGTAAGATTTCAAAAGCAAGGCAACTTTATTTACTGGTGTAGACATCAAAATCACGAAGGAGAGTCTGGGCAAACATGTGGTGTCAATCAAGCATAGGGAGACGACACCAAAGGGAGAGCAACCAATATTTTCCTGATCCATTTCTCTTTTAGGCATAACGTCGAACACTTGATCCTCCTATAGACGAACCTCTGATCTGGGCATAGCACCGGGGATGGGCATCACCAAATTTCCCCTCTACAGATGGCAGCACCGGAAGCTTTAAGAGATCCTCATCGGCAACAACACTTGTGGCTATACCAAGAATTTTCATTGGTCACAAGATCAAGAAGGTGACGCTTAACATCTCTATGACGACCTCGTTAGCTTCAGCAGATGGTGCATCTCGGGTGCTGCATCGAGCTGGAGCACCCCCTCATGGCATATGTGTGTGTGTGTGTGTGAGAGAGAGAGAGAGGGGGGGGGGGGGGAAGGAAAGGGTGGGAAGAAGCCGGCTGAGAGCCTGCGAGCCTGCGTGTGCATGTGCGTGGGGAATGGGGAGGAGAGGGTGCCCGTGTTTCTGACCTTTTTACCATTTTATCGGGTCTCACCTAATACCCGTCACTGGAACCGAACCAGGCCCATGATTCCTCTAAGACTTACGAGGCGGAACTAGGCCCGTACCACCAAATGACAATCGGTACAACATCTTATCATACCCACTTTTTATATGCCGGTCTGGGTCGGGTCTTGGTTAACCGGTTTTGACTTACAGCCCTACTCACACTCTTCAAAGCATGATGCTCTTCATGTTCCAGAGAACCATGCTCTTGAGAGCGTGAAAATGATCTCAAGATCAAATAGTGATGGACTTTTTTAAAAAAAATCTGACTATTTATGTATGTATGTGCACTGATCTACGGACGACATCGATACATATTTAATGGAAAAGACAGCCTCCATGTGAGCTCTTTAAGTGCCAATACATTGAGAGGCTCAATCCACCTCACCTTATTTGTTCCAACAACAGTGCGACAAACATTACTCTTATATCAAAAGGCAACAACCTAGACGAACACTTGTAACTCCAAAAATCCTCACGGGCCAAAAATGCGTTAGAACCATTCCTACATCTTGCTTAACAAAGTTGCTTCGTAAAATTGTACTCAACTAGCAACTCAACCAAAAATGAGAATGGAGCGGAAACGAAGCATGCTAAAAACCTAAAAATGATGACAACGGCAGCAAAGATAGCCCTTTACGGACCAATGTTCACCGGAAGCGTGTCGGAGAAACATCAAGAATAGCTCTAGGAATTTCCTGAGAAATTCAAGAAAACCAACACAGACGATTGAGGGAAAAAGAGACGGGTAGCCGCCACCAACGATCAACTCCTGAATAAGAGTACCAGCATCAAAGTGCAGTTAACCCATGGCTTTCATTGATCAGTAATCAGCATGGATGTGCTAAAGGGCAGTGCCATTTTCACTGAACATAGAACATAAGGAGCTCGCATGTCCTACCTTCACAAAGCCTACTTGTATAATGATAATACAGTACTTCCCATAACATCGATCATATTCATTCGCCTCCTTGCAACCCCCACTTCCGCCTGAATTCCATCAAAACAATCCCCATTCATTTTAAAATAGTCCCGAGGAAGATACTGCCATTTGCCCAACGCAAAATCTCTTAAAGTTTGTTCAATAAGACATGGGTGCTACAAAGTTTGGAACCTCCGATAGTATCAAAATGGGTTCCTCCTCTCATCCTGAAGCCTCAAGAGCTTGCACCCAACTCAATGTTACCAGGAACATGCCCACCATGAGTTGCCCCCCCGGCATGATTGTACATTGCTGAAGCACCACTTCTGCCACCCCTCCCCCTAGGGTTGTAGTAATTCCTCGGATAATATCCGGGGTCATAATACTGGCTTCTACCATTCTGGTAGCCACCCCCACCTCGGCCACCACGACTGCCACGACCATTTCCATAACCCCTTCGCCCACCGCCGCCACCTCCTCGGCCACTTCCTCTCTGACTCTGGTATGACCTCCGAGGTACATACTGTTGTTCCACCAATTCAGCGTCTTTCTGGCACTGCTCATCCTCTAGTGGTCTATGCTGCTCATGTTGAACCACATTAGCGTCCCCACTATCCAAGACATCAGATTCATCCTACATTACAAGCCAAATTTCTCGTCAGTTTAAAGAGCAAAGCAGAAGCAATCTGCGTATCAAGAAAGCAAAGATATATAGGAAAATAGAATTAAGTACCACCTTTGAACCATTATTGACTGTATTATATTGATCAAATTCAGAATCTTTCACCTCATAACTCTCCGAATTGTCTTCCTGCAAAAAGGACATGACAAAATGACTCAAGAAAAAAATATTCAATCACAAAAGGGACATCATATAAGAGAACATTACGAATGGATGGGAAAAGAAATCTTAAAATCACTATCCAACAAAATATAAGAAGAATGGAAAATGTTGTCATCAAAAGTTAGATTGAACTACAAAAAAAAGTAAATCAGAATATTCTATATTCTGGTATGTGTTAATATCACAACAAAAAGCTATTCAAGAAAGACATTAGATAATACTTTCTTTAAAGTGCCTGCAATGTTCAAACCTGAAGCTCATTTTTTTTTAAGCACACACTAACAACAAAAAGGAGGAACCACATTACGGTGGAAAGTTTGCATACACTAGTCTTAGCAACATGACTTGCATTTCGGCTATACCACAAACTTAGGGAGCAAAACACATTCACATGACATCTAAAAGGACCTCTGATGGAGATGATTAGTGCTATCCACCTGCTTTTTTTTCCCCCTTTTAAAGAACATATGGCTTCATTGGCTTCCACTGCCAATTTTATAAAAATAAAGAGGCAATAACTTGTACTATCATCCTGCTACCTTTTTATCTATAAACGACATCCTTGAAATGCCCAAGGTCCAATTACCTGCACCCCTCTGCCAACTGCCCACTCAATCACAATAGCCAGCTGGATATTATGGGCTTATTTAGGTGAATTCTGGCATAAGCCTCATATGCATGATCTAGAATTGGCTAGATCAAATAAATGACTCCAAGATTTGCCAATGCCAGCTGAGATGCCTGGCATCAACCCTCTACAAGGTAGTGCAAAGTACCTGGTCAAGATAACACTGACAACAGAGGGTTATCTAGAAACTTGCTCCCTATAAAGGTCTATTCCTGTGTCATCAATTTCAAACAAACACAATGTACACATAATCAGCGAATTTATGGAAGCACTCAAATCATCTAATGAACAAGTCGCAGCAGCTTTTATGAAAATGTGTTCCAGTACTAAATAACTCACCGAGGAGCACAGTCACAGGCTGATCATTCCAATGCCAAATTTAATCCAGGCTTGACAACCTCAGCAGAAACTCAGTTGCAAGGAGGTGGGCCAAAGAAAATCTACTAGTCCATAACAAAGGTGGTCCATTTCTTTTCTTTTTTACCACTTGTGTAAAAAATTGTATGGTAACAATGCCTCAGATAGAAACCAAGGAATCATCGTCAATGTCAAATGTGTACAGATGAATAACCACTGGTTGTAGTGGTGTAGGAACATAAGAAGTCCATAATTTTCTTCACAGGAAACATGGATTGAACCACCAATCCTATGGAAGCATACATAGAGATGGCAAAATCGTAGAGAGAGGAAACTCTCCACATCCCAAATGCCAGTCCCAGACTAAATCTCATAAAGGAAAATGAAAAGGACAGAGGGTGGCCGCTTACAAAACATTCAAACTATCTGCCAATTCTCAGCATCAACTCAGAAATCAAAGCTAAGAAAGGATAAATCCTTCGGAAGCATATATCAAATTCAAAGCTACTCCATTAAAGAAGTCCATAATGTGGACCAATCAACATGAGTGAGTAGCTTGTAAATTGTGTCTTGTGCAATTTCTGCTTACATATAAACAGGTTCTCCATCATATACAATTCTCTTCTTGAAGTCTTCAATGAACAATTGCCATTGCAGTAATGCATTTGCATGTTTTCCCTTATTGCATGGCAGAATGTGCAGATGAGCCCTAGCGCTAAGTGTCATTTTCCTTGTTGGAATTAAGCCCAGAATACCACCCAACCAGTCAATTTTTAACTGACCAACGTGTCCTTTTAAAAGCCAAACAAAATACTTTAACCTTCTCTAGTTGGAAGCATTTATAAGATGAGTAAGCACAATATTGTCAAAAAAATGTAACTACACCCAATCTATAAAATCACCAGAGCCAGATGAGTAGCTCGGAACCAGATTTCTCCTATGCCAAAAATGGCAGCGGCTCAACGGAAGCCATCTTTCACCCCCTACTCTCTCTCTCTCTATCCATATATATATATATATATATATATATATACATATACCAATCTCACCTTTTTTTTCTTCTAGGAATCACTCACATTACTCCCTCCCTGCATCTCTCTCTCAACTTTGCTTTAAGGAAGCGAGCACTGACTAAGGGACATCAGGTTACAGTGGGGACATAAAATATTGAAAAGCAAGAAGGCTATATACTAAACTGCATTCTAGGTAAAGGAGCAATAAGATTCATACCATATCACCCTAATTTAGAAACAGAAACCAAAGACATTAGGCCTAACACCAAAAGCGCCTGTACACTACCCCCAAAACCATAAAAGACTGCAAAATAACTATACAAATCCAAGATCAATTCTAAAGGATGGAACTAAACTCACATATGTCAGAAACAAACTGCCAGCAGCAAAAACCTATTTTGTGTCTTTAGTTCATCCAGGTTCTTGAGATTCAGCCCATGCATAGGATGACCAAGAGCTCCATATTACTGCAGATCTCGGCATTCATCACTGTCAAAATGTTCAAGTATGTAGGAACTTCTGTTCTAGGGATAAACCCCCATTGTTTTCATCATTCTGTCAAGTGTGACAGATGTCCTAGGCCAGATGTTCCTAATCCCAGTGGTTGAGATTATCCCTTTAAAAATATCTTGGGCTTTAGGGCAATCAACTGCAAGTGATGCCTATTTCTCCTGGGGAGGTTGCAAGGTGGAAATTCTTATTCATAATGTTAACCTTTTAGGTTACCTTTTCTTTAGTTTGTTCGGCTGGCGAAACTTTAAAGGTAAGTGGACATAAAATATTTCATGAAAAAGGCTCATTTTCCATTCCATTGCCAAAGTGGCTCGTCCATATGAATGCCAGTTAGCTTCACCTGGTTTAGCATGGATATGAACAGCTCAAAGCTACTCCTTCCTCCTATGTCAAACTTTTACTGAAAATGGGACTCAAATCAGTTGCATGTTGTTTTCAACCATATAGTCCAGCACCCCACATACCACCTTGGGGGGGGGGGGGGGGGGGGGTTGTGTGTTTTCAACAAGACCTCAATCCTCAGCCTCGAGCTCCATTCCAAATCCTTACTCTTACCATCCCACACCATGACCTTGAAATGGGCTGTCACCCTAGTATTCACTCTCCATATGGGTTAGATACTATGCTTTAAACCACATTTGGGAACCAGACCAGAGAAGGCGCTTGAAGTGGGTTGGAATCAAATGATGCTTTGGGCGGCTTCAACAAGGCCTCCATCCTCAGCCTCAAGTGCCATTCCAAAACCTCATACCGTTCCCTTACCATGCCACACCATGACCTTTGAAATTGGCTGCCAGCCTAGGAATCACTCTCCATATGGGTTAGATACTATACTTTAAACCACATTGGGAACCAGACCAGACAAGGCTGACTCCAGTTCTGATCCCAGTTCCAAATTGTAAACTTCCAGTTCCAGAAAGCATCGGTTGATTCCAACCCACTCAACTTATAGTGAGCAGAGAATAAAAGAAAGGGAGTAGGGAACTGACAGCAGGAGCAGCGATGGCCCAAGAAGAGGAGGAGAACATGATGATGGTGAACATGAATGGGGGCACAACATCACCTGGGTCAAAGGCACCAGTAGGCAGTGGGGTTACCAGCAGTAGCCGGAGTGACATCCATAGCAGGCAGCCGTGATGACTGGCATGACAATAGCAGGGGTAGGGTAGCGGCTGACAGACCTCAACCATCTCTGCTTTAGTATGCAGATTCTCTGGAATGTTTCTTGGATTAGCAACCTCAACCAGAACTTTCACACCTCTCAGATCCTCCTCCAAGGTTCCACAGTCCACATTTTAAAGCCAAAGCAGTTTATGATCTCTTTCAAAAAGGTTGAGGAATTCCGGTAGTGGAGAGGGATACATCTCAAGGAACAGATATGAACGCCCTGAATCATATGCTCTTCGGCATTGTGGCAGTCAATGGAGACCATTCACGAATCAAATGAACCCCTGAAAACCAACGGGAGACTTAGCTAAGCACCTATCTTCCATTCTGGTTTCTGAAAGTGAACGATGAAGGTTTTATCTTCTAAGCTCTAAATCCATCTAAAGTTGTTCTCTGACCGTCTCTTCAACATTTTTTTTAGAGTATCCCCCTCACCTTTTGAGCAGACAGCTACTAAGCACTCCTGAAGCCTCGTCTACTCTACAAGCACACTGACCCAGTGACCGCTACGGGTATCAATAACTTGCAGCAGATCAGATTGCTCGATTCCCTCTTAAACAATCTGTAACGGCCCAGTTTTTATAGATCTCCGGTAGGAGCACAAGAGCAAAAGCAAAATAATAAAGAACATAAATGTAAGGGAACAACAAGCAGATCATATCCATCATAGAACAAAAATACAGAAGAAATAAACAACATATCCCAAATAGTTACATAAATTGGCCATACCTAATAATTTTCTCTCTCTGAATTGGATCTATCTTTTCTTTTTCTATCTTCCGTGGCGAATCTCTGAAAAATAGGTTAAAATAACTTTTATGAGAACCCGTAATTTGAGTTCTCAATAGGGATCATTTACATCCCTATTGATATCCTACACATACGCACACACACACCCCAACCCATTTACTCTTTTATTACTTATGCACAATGCGCAATTCTTCTTATGAGCATTTACAAGTATTAGTTACAAAAATGAGCAGTCGATGTAATAAGATTTCAAGGCTTAACTTTAAAATTTAATCTAACCCAAAATTACAAAATTCATTCTTCTATTGTTAATCGTTTGGACTACCGAACAATATGTTTACAGATGCATGAGATATTTATGAAATATCACATTGAACTTAATATGAAATGCATGTATCATAAAAACAACGTGAACCCGAAGCAAAAACATTTAACAGGATATTAACAGTCTCACATTTTCATATATTCATTCCTACATTCTTTCCTTTAAGTGGTATTTTATACTAGCATAGAAAATATACATATACTTACTGTCAATCATTATCATAAGGTATCTCGTTCATTCGTTAGTCTTTCACATAATCGGTCATATTTCTCATAGTCATAACCCGATTAGTCGTAAAGTTCGTTAATCATTCATAAGTCATAAGTTCATAAGACGACCCATCATTTCGACCAGAAGTGACAGGAACAACCATGAACTACAGTCGTAACGCTGAGTAGGTCGTTCTTCCGACGCACCTACCAACCTACAGCCTACTCAACCCAGTAAGTCTCTGGAAACATACTGAGGAGGCTGGAAAGAGCTAAAGTCGGATCTATAGTGTACCCACTCTCCCTCACTACAGCGTCCATACCCCAGCTTATGAGTACACTCAAGTAGGAATCTCGTCCACTGCCTAATCGAATTCCCAAACCTGGACTCTATAATCGTCACCAAAGAAGGGATGCTCGTGCCTCAACACACATCAATTGCAGATCTTTCCGTACGTCTCCTTATCCCCGAGAGACGTGTCGTCGTCCTGCTAATCACGATGTCACTTTTTTTCTTTATAGAAAGACAATCATCGTAGAAAACATCGGTCACACTTTTAATAAGAATTCATTTCCATTATAAAAGGCTTTCATGCCTCAATTTCACATTGATCATCATAATCGTGTTTCATTTTTATTATCATAGAGGCTTCCATGCTTCATTTCATTTTTTCATCTTTATTCCCCTCAATATCATTGCCATGAGATTGTTCTATAAGTCTTTATGTTCTATAATATATATAATACACATGTCTCCATGGTACAATATAGCTTAAAACAAATGGTAAGTCTTTTCTTCATGAACAAATGAGTCATTATAAAAATTATCATGAAACCATGATTTAATATTATTATAAAAGTTTATCATCATGAAAAGCTTCCTTGCCTTTATCTAATTTTCTTTCTATTATTTTCTAAGTTTCTTAATCTTTCTTCCCCTTCCTGGGGTCATCATAGCCATGAAGGCTCCTTTATTCTTTATATTAAAAATACATAATACAAGTGAAACTTTAAATATCTTTTGCAGTTTCAAGCTCCAAATATTCCTTTCTTTCGTAACTCATCTAAATTTGGAAGGACTCAGGCCATCATTTCTTTTTCATAATGGAGAATTTCCATTAAGATCTCATAATTAATGTCATTGTGTCTTGGGAGAACTTTGGATTACCTCCTACTAGGCTCTTATGGTTTAATCATACAAGCATGGTTCTAATATTCAGTCAAATCATAACATCTTTTGATAATAAAATATCATTTAACAGAATTAAGATAGAATCAAATCAGAACCAAAAATCATGCTAGAAACATGTCTCCATTTATGACTTAACATGCTTAAACATGTAACTTCCTTAATTCATAAAGTGATCCTCACATCAATAATTAACCTAGCATGAACCCTTCTTATAATCATAATTTTTATTACATTTTATAATCTCAAAACCCAAAAATAAAAGGATTACTAAAGGGAGTATCACCCTACTTTTTACCAAGAAGGCCGCTGCCAACGATCCGTCGGACCGTTGCCACTGGCCACCGCTGGCTGCTCCCCCATCCTCCTCTCTCTCTCTCTCTCTCTCTCTCGGGCCTGCCACAGGCCCATAACCAGGGCCCATAGGGCCTGGTTAGGCAGGCCCATTAGGGCCTATTAACCTGGCCCATTTAGGCCTGCAACTATTGTCCATTTAAGCCCAATAAATGGGGTCCATTAACAGCCCAATAAGCCCCTAGGTTTAGGCCCAATAACAGTCCATTAAGTTGAGTAGAGAATGTTTAAGTTTAACCCCCTTACCCACTTTTTTACTAAGTAATCGATAGTGGTCCTTTTTCAGCTTTCTAAGGGTACATGTTGAACCTCAAATAATTTCATTTACAACCCTATAAAGATTATCTATGACATTATAAACCCTAAATTTTTATTAATTGTGTTTATACTTTTTAGGAATTTACAGATACGCTCTTTTTTTTTTGTGGGCTCTTACACAATCCCCTTCTCTGCTGAACCAATGCTCTCCTAGACCATCTGAAAACAAGCACCCATTATGGCATCAATCCCTCCACATCTCAGGCACTTGATATCATTCTGACGCAAGACAAGGACTACATTATTTATTATAGAGACACTTATTACATTAGCAATTTAGCACAAACATTTTGAATAATTTTTAAATTTTACAGAGATGCATTTTTGTAAAAAAATTTATTACTTTTTTAACTGTGTAAGGCTAGTTCAATTCGATTAGCAATCAGGGGGGAATCAGGCATATGGCCAAAATTCCTTAGCATAGAGCCGTGTGGCCCAATAGTCATCCTCTTTAGGGTTTCTGTGGTCTGCCATCATGCAAAGAGCTTCTCAAAGGCATGATGATGACCAAATTTACATGGTGGTTTTTGCACGTGTTGCTGATCTGAAATGAGAGAGGATGAGAATAACGAGACCAATCAAAGAGCAACTTCAACAGAGAATGAGACGGCAGAAAGGGGATATTGGGGATAACTGACAACCTTTTTCAAACCTTTAATTGGAAGCCTGATGCTTTTGTTGCTCAGAAGAGGCATGTCGTGGTGACTTGCAGGAATGCTGCGTTGATGACACTGCAGGGGAATATGTCACAGGAGCTTCACCTTCTCAACAAGGAGCACCTATTCTTGTAGAGGAGATCAACAAGTGGTAGTTGCAGAGCCTCCGTCGGATGACAAGAGGAAGGAGCCTGTTGTTGAAGTTCCACGGTTCCCAAACCTAGGTAATAACTTGAAATGTTTAGAAAGTTGTACGGTCAGATCCGTGACTGATGCTATGATCAATATGACTGAATTGCGGATCGAGCTGCAAGAGGGCGGGTAGAATCCATAGACTGGAAGATGATCAGATAGATGAGCGGAGCAACTTGATATCATGTCCATCCATAAATATCCAACCAAGTTTATTGAAGAACAAACAAACAGACAACTGCATGGACTGGTCACCGTGGAAGCACTGTAACTAATGGTGCAGCCATGGGTAAGATGGTTTGGTGCAGGGTAGCGTATCATACCCGTCATGGGATGTCAAGACTTTCTGAGCATTGCAGCTTCCTTCAGGGTGTTGAAGGAGGTTGACAGAGATAAGATGATGTGGAGTAACATGAAATATGCAAGCCTTTTAGTCGAACTTGAAGGGGATTCTCTAATCCCAAAGCTTGTGCAACTTATATGAGGCCAACATAAAGTGATCATGGAACCATCTCCTTCACCTTCTCCCAAACCACAAGAATAGGCATACAAGGATGTGGTCTGAGCTTACAAGTGGTACAGGACCGGTCAAGCAGAACAGGGCACCAGCCGAAGGTTGAGGATGAAGATGATGGGTGAACATGGGCTGAGCAAGTCAAAGAGCAATTGGCTGATTCAGGAACTAGTGCGCCAATGGTGCATGATGATGTTCAGCTTCAGAGAGGCACATACGAAAAACGAGGGCAACCTAGCGGGCGAAGGCAGGAATTTAGCATGTGTCACAGAAAATGAAACTAATAACCTCAAAAAGGTGTCTGAGCTGACTTTTACCACACCGGGTCATAACAAGGGTACATATGTCAAAATCGGTGATGGGATTTGAGAAGATCTCATTAGCATGCTTGTGTCCAAAATCCTGCAAGGTATTTGAAACAAATTACAAGAGGGCAGGAGAAATGCATCCCTATTTGTGTATATCACTGTCGAAAAAGGGCATGTAGCAGACTCAAGGTGATGCCTCTGCCAGCCTGTTTGAGGGATCTAGCTACAGCAGTGGTTACAGCGAGGAATAGGGAAGAAAAGAAAGATGATGACGTCAACTGATCAAGCCTCCAAAAACCTGCTTTCTGGATATCTTGCGGGAGATTTGGGAAGGCATGCAGAGATGTCCTCATGAGAATCCACCGCTGTTCTTTTTCTCTCCAGGGGTCTGGTGGGATTATAAATGATGAGAATGATAGTAGGAATCATAGCCCAGACATCCCTGTCATGATGAAAAAGATGACATCTTTCATATCCAATTGAATTAGTGAGGAATTCACTGAGAAAGCAGCCATCCTGCGAGTGCAAATTGAAAATAAGGTCGGCCAGTTTTGCAAACTCATGTACACACAAGCATTCAAAAAAAATCAAAGGGGGTCAGGGCACTGCAAAACCTTCTGAGGGATGCTAAGTTGATCAAAGGAGGCCGAGGTACTAGAAAGCAGAGGGAAACCAATGAGGAATAATCATGTGCTATGGTATAAAGTTGTGTGTTGGAGGGTGCTGAGGAGTTTCTTTTCTCTGTTTTGTTTGTTTCATTGAGCCTCACTTTGTTTGCAGAATAAGTTATTACGTGGGGCCCACTGACGGAATGGCGTATACCAGAATAAGAGATGTTTCGGTTTGATAGTTTTGTGGGGCCCGCTAATGGAATAAGAAGAATAAGTAATTCTTGGGTCTAGGGTGGGATGGCTTATTCTCCTTATTCTCCGAATACGCTATTCTGCACCGGTATAAGCCATTCTGCTTGTCAAAGCAAAATTAAGCTTATTCTCCCCTTATTCTCCCTTATTCTTCTCCTATTCTCCAATCAAAGTGGCCCTGAGGGGTTAAGTTAGAGCGAGAGCAAAGTGTTTGTATAGTTATTTTAGTGGGTCATTGAGTTGGTTGCGGAAGAGGTGTACTACTTTAGTTTATTTCTTAATAAAATTGGTGGCACAATCCACACTTCTGGAAAAAAAAAAAAAGTGCCCATATGGCACAAATCTTGGATTTGAATGATAATCTGACCAACTCACTCTTTTTTTGAGTCACAAAAAGGGGAATGAACAATATGCCCCATTCGACCCATGTAAAATATGGTGCAGTGTCTGCAACATGTTCAACTTCCCTTCATCTGTTACACATCAGCCCTGCGGGAAGGTCATTCTCCACCAATGGTGCAACGTGTTTGGCCTCTCTCTCTCTCTCTCTCTCTCTCTCTCTATATATATATATATATATATATATATATATATATCATGTGGTGCTCCCTATTCCTCCCTCAATTCGGCCATCACAACCTTAAACAAGAATCCTCCATAGACAACGTTAAGTGCCACCAGAAATATCCAAGGTCCACCATCGATTCAATGCCACCCTCTCCCTCATGAGTGGTCTTGTTCATGTTCTCTTAACCACATGATTGGGCCAGCAACCCCGTGGCAAACATGTCTACTCAATTCTCAAGAATAATGCTTCTTGCAATAGCAAATCTGCAATTAAGATTAATAAGGTAACTATACGGAGAATATGCAAAATCAAGAAGGATCACCCATCGATACTCGCATGACCTTTGTACCCTTAATTTAGATCCAGCCACTGCAACAACTATATCCATACATATTATAGCAAGCCTCGAGATCATGTGACAATCTGACATCTATCTCCCAAAGATTACAACAAAAACCTGCCAAGAGTGTAATCCTGAAATCGGAAGCCTACGTTCCAGAAAGGGTGTCTGGGTGGTGAATTTTATTTGTGTGAGAGTGAGGTAAAGGGCTGTAGCCTTTTGTATAGGAGACTGCAAATTCTTCCCTTTTTGGTTTGCTGAGTGGAGTGACTTTTGGGGTTTTGGTAAGTTGTCCTTCACGATACTTGTATATCCCCTTCTTTTGTTTATTAATATATTTGTCGTACCATCCATTTTCAAAAAAAAATCCTGAAATAGGAAGAAACGACCTAGGCATAGTTCTTTTAGGATCCCAACTCTGGCTACTTAAGTGGCCAAGATAATTTTAAAAGAAAATGAGTGGTCTTAAAAAATATACAATAAGATCTAAATATCAAGAAACAATAGTGGCAGTGGACAGTTGAATAGCTGCTCTGGAGAGAGAGAAAGAGAGAGAGAGAATGGGGGAGGGAGAAGAGGTGCGATGGTGCGCGGTGACAGGCGGGAGGGGCTTCGCGGCAACTCACCTGGTGGAGATGCCGCTCTGTTCGCAGCAGTAGCGCGTCTGCATCGCCGATCTGGCACCCTCCATCAAGGTCGACCCTCGCAAGGAAGAGAAGAGTGGGGCCATCCTAGGCACAGCCCTCCACTCTGGCCGGGCTCTCTACATTCCTGCTGATCTCCGCAACAAAGCCCAGGTCCTCCAAGCATTTCAAGGGGCAGAAGTTGTTTTCCATATGGCTGCGCCTGATTCGTCCATCAACAACTACCAACTCTATTATTCGGTCAATGTGGAAGGAACTAAGAATGCCATCGATGCATGCGTTGAATGCAAGGTTAAGAGGCTTATATACACCAGCTTTCTTAGCATTGTCTTTGATGGTATTCATGGATTCCACAACATCAATGAGTCAACACCATATCCTGCAAGGTTTAATGATTCCTTCTCCGAGATTAAAGCAGAAGGGGAGAAGTTAGTTAGCAAATGGACGAGATGGAATTTTGACTTACTGCATACGCCCTAGCAGTATTTTGGCCCCGGTGACAAGCTGTTGGTGCCATCACTTGTTTCAGCTGCGAGGGCTGGAAAGTCCAAGGCAGGAGGCTCTGCGGAGAATAATGGCTCTGGGTGAGTCTGCCAGCCATAGGAGGGGAATGGAAGGAGGTTAGGAGGAGAAGGAGAGGGGTTTCCAAGGTGGGGGAGAAGCTTCGGTCATCCTCTCTTCAGGTAGATAAGGATATTTGTATGAGATGCTTACAGAAGGGGCATTGGGCGAAGCTCTGCAGAGAAGCTGTCAGGTGCTTTATCTGCAAGGGCGTTGGTCTTTAACTGTAATCGGAATCGGAATTGGATTTCACAGGAAGGAAAGAAGGGGGCTTCCGGTTACCCTGTTTCCTTGGGTGTTCCTCTTCAGGGAGTTGTCGGCATTCCCTGGTCACCAGCTATCAAGGAGACCTGCAGTTCTCTCCGTAGTAGTCTGGTGATGACTGTCCTAGAAGGTAGGAAGGGAGGCGAGGAGGAAGTAGTTTATCTCAGGCAGAAACTCCACAACTTACTGCAAGATGAATGGAAAGGAGGTCATTCTGGGAAGCTTATATAGATTCGAGAAAATTCCTTTCTGGTTACCTCTTCCTTGAAAGGTTGGGGAAAGGCGGGCCTCTCCCGGTAGGTTATCTCCGAAAGGGACTTTAAGGTGAGCTTTTCTCCATGGGAGGTTGATTATGCAACTACTCCCGTTGTTGATGGTTTGAGGCGTTGGTGTCTGCTGAAAGGATTGCCGCTTCATGTCTGGAACATAGACACATTCCAAAATATTGTGGAGAAGTTTGGTTGTCGCAGAAGGGTGGATGCTAGGACTTTTGGGATGGATATGCTATTGTATGCTGGAGTTTTAGTAGAAATGGACAATCTAGATTGTATCCCTAGCAAGGTCAAAGTTAGGATTGGAGGGCGCTGTTTTTGGGTTTCTATCTCGGTGGAAGAGGCTTCATCTTCTTCATTGCCATCAATTGTTGATGCTTGGTCCCACCAGTCAACACCTGGTGATCACTCAGATGAGGTGGACTGGACATGGGCTGATATCGCAGCGGCTTACAGATCAGTTTGTGAAGCTAAGAAGCAGAATTTGGAGGAAGGGAAGAAGAAGACTGTTATGATTCGTAAAACAGGAGAACCGGAAGCTACACAAGGTGCAACTCAGGAAGCAACAGGGAAGATTGGGTCATATCCGATTCAAACTCAGCTTCATAAGGAGGCTCCGAGTCAGGTGAAGAAGCCGAATCGTCTTCATTCAGCTGGCAGACAGGTTGATAGCAATCATCCGCCATTGGGAACAAGTGAAACTCTTTCAGCTGATTTGGTGGGTTTCCCAGAAACAGTTGAGTGGAATAAAGGAGATGCTGCGGTGCTCAAGGCAGAGGTAGTGGGGTGGGCTTCCGAAGCATACCAGCTAGTGGAGAAAGTTAAAAGACTTTCATTGGAAGACACGGCCGGGTATTCAGACCAGTCAGTCATTCAGGTGTGGATGATGAACAGAACGGGCTTCAGAGCATCAGGAACCGGGTATTAGTCAAAGGCCCATAACGGGTAAGTTATTTGGGTCCAGGAATCCGGCAGGCCAGAGAGGTGGCAGACACGATAGGTGTTTCCTTTGAAGGCATAGAAAATGATATCTAGGCGGTGCTTCACCGAATTCAAAACCAGTGGCAGCTGGAGGGTTGCAAGGTGCCAAGGGAGGTAAGTCGGTGAGGAGGGAAGGTAAGGGAGAGGGAGCAAAGGGTAAGAGAGAAGAGGAAGGGATGCTTGAAGTGGTTCCTTCATAAAGATTGTCTCATGGAATCAAGGATGGCAGTCCCGGTACCGGTATCGGTGGGTACCAGTACCTACCGGTACGTACCGGTCCGGTACCGGCCGGTACCGGTACATACCGGTGTCGGCCGGTACTGCCAACCGGTATCGGCCGGTACTGCCAACCATGCATGGAATATTAGGGGGTTAGGGGGCAGGGAGAAGAAGGTGGTGTTGAGGAGTTGGTTAGGAGATGCAAAATTGATTCACTATGCATCCAAGAATTTCAATTAGAGGAGGAAGGTGAAGAGGTTCAGAGATATATAGAAGGGATGAGGCTGGCTGGAGGGGTGGTATCACCGGCTGAGGGCAGAGCTGGCCATATCTTGCTGATGTGGAATGTGTTTGTGGCTGAGGAGGTGGCCAGGCAAGTGGGGAGGTACGTTATGTATGTAATACTTAAGTGTATAGAGGATGGTTTTAAGTAGGACTTCACTGGTGTACATGGACCTCATAAGAGGGAGGATAAGAAGGCTTTATGGGAAGACCTTCCGATTTGGCATAGTCAATCTAGGAGGCTGTGGTGTCTCTTATCAGGGATCTATGGAAGATCTCCAGGACTTTGTTCACTAGACTGCTCTGGTTGATGTTCACACATGTAATGATTTCTTCACTTGGTCCAACTTCAGGGTGCAGCCAGTCTGGTCTAGGCTGGACAGATTTCTTGTCTCTGCAGACTGGGAGAAGCACTTTCCTAAAATGCAGGCGTCCTGTCCACATAGGACAGTGTCCGATCACAAGCCCATTTTGCCTAGTTCTAACTTCAAGTTCTAGATGAAGCCTATATTCAGATTGAAGATTTTGGCTACAGGAAGAGGTTGGACCTCATGCTCTTGGAGGGGGTCAGCAATTGCTACTATGGTTTGCAGTCTCAGTTGTGTGGCTAGTGTGCTAGTAGAGAGGGGTGCGGCAAAGCATCTTCCAAGGAAACAAGAAAAGGATGGCATTCTATCTTAGCTTCAAGGTCTCGATGCGCTAGAGCAGGCAGGGCTTCTGGATGAGGAGGATAGAGAGGTTTGAGAAAGGCTAGGAGCTCGCTCCTAGGACATCTTGCTTAAGGAGCAGACTTCTTGGAGACAAACAATGTTTGTCTATAAGCATTAATAGTGTTTGTCTATAAGCATTAATAGTGTGGAGATTCCGGAAGGGTCATTAAGAAACAAAAAATGTTTGTCTATAAGCGTTAATAGTGTTTGTGGAAATATACTTACATATATGAAGTAAATAATGATGCCTTATCATGTGGAGTTCCGCTTCCATTTTTTACACACTTTGATCACAACACTTAGAGGGGGAGATGAAGGGGCCTCAACGTGATACTACTAAACATTGCCCACTAGGGCATGATGATAAGCCTCTCTCCCACACCTACATACACAAATAAGACCAACCTTAGAAGCCCGGACTGGAATAGAAATATAGAATTGGTAATGGAAACAAGATGGGGGGGAAGTTACAATGCAGTTCTTTCTTTGGAAGTAAGGGTGGCAATGAACTAAGTCAAGCCGAGCTTTGACAAGCTCAAGTTCAGCCCCACCCCCCCACCCCCACCCCCAAAAAAAAGAGCTTAAGCAGAGCCTAAGCCTCAATTCAAGCTCAAAACAAGGCTGGAGCTTAGCTTGAGTAGAAAAAACTCAAACCTTGAGTCCAGCCTGAGCCTGCACCTTGCCAAGTTCAATTTTCAGGCAAACCAAGCCAATCCAGACTGCGGAGAGAAGTGAACTTTTAATGCAGTCCGGGTGGAATTTTTTCCCCCCCCTTCTGATGTAGGACTACAAGATCCCATCCCATGCAGGATGTCCCATTTGCAAGGGGCACATGCGCTACATGTGTGAACTGGGCTGGGATCTTTTAGTCCCACACCAAGAGATCAAAAAAGAGTAGAATGACTTATAATCGAATGGCTACATTTAAAAACATCATAGTTAACCAATCTAATATTTAAACAAGATTAAACATCAAATATAATTAATATTTTAATCTGAATTGGCTCGTGAGCCAACCAGCCCGAGCTTCACCAAACTCGGGGCTCTTTTAATCAAGCAAGCTCTACCTGAAGCTCGGGCTCAGCTTGTTTCTTTAAATAAGTCGAGTGAAGTGGAGCTAAACTCAAGCCGAGCTCGAATGGTTCACAAGTGGTTCAACCTATTGTCAGCCCTATTTGGAAGCAGATGCAAGAAGAGGTAATAGAGCAATTTTATGAGTGGAGATGGTGGCAAAATGGGTGAATCATACTTCCGAGAGACCAACTACTGAAAAAGGTCTGCCACTTGAGGGGAATCTCGGCATCTAAGTGCTTTAGTCATTCCCTATGGCCCTTACGACAATATCCCTCCCCCCATCTATTCTTCTTCCTTTTTCCCTCTTCTTTTGCTCTTTTTTCTGTCTTTTCTCTATTATCAACAGTAAGGTTGCTCTCTTATGCTTGAAGGTCACAAGTTCAGAATTAGAAACAGCCTCTTTGGAAAAGACAGGGTGAGGTTGTCTGGAAACAGCCTCTTTGGAAAAGACGGGGTGAGGTTGTCCACAATTGATCCTCTCTAGACCCATAGTAGCAAAAGGCTCGTGTTACCAGGCTGCCCTTTTCTTCTTTTCTCTCTTCTCCAGTGATAGATCTGCTGCTCATCAATGTTGGAAAATATAAACAACTAAATGGGATCCTCTCTCTCTCTCTCTCTCTCTCTCTCTCTCTCTCTCTCTATATATATATATATATATATATATATATATATATATATATATATATATATATATATATATATATATATATATATACCATTATTCAGCTGCATTCTTGATATTAGGGCCCAATATTCAGAATGAAGACCTCAATGATGAGTTAAATAAGAAATTCTGCATTAGATCGTCAACTTGGCCCTAATCCTCTCTCATTTTCAAAGTTTAAAAAGTCTTGAGGCAGTCATAAGGCGCTTTGCAAAAGTCTAACAAGGAGTAAGCCTTGAGGCACAATGACGTGTAAGCCTCACTATGTTAGGGAAAGTATGTTAAAACTATCAAAGAAAATCAAATAATACTAATTTGTCATCTGTTAATGCTATGTCGGAGGGCCTGTACAAATGAATTATGGGGCGGAAGACATGGACTACTAGTTGGCATTGTAGCATGAATTGTCATAGTTACAACCCTCCCTCTTGGTATTGGATGTAGAAGAGTTGGGTTTAATCAAATCTTTTATTTTGTTTGTCTAATAGAATTGTCATCACTAAATCATATTTTAAGGGCAAAAAAGGAGACAAAAGTCTTAGGTCCATCTTAAAACATCCCATCGTCTCATATCCTCAAGGCATAAGCCTCGAGTAAATGGTCTGAGGTGCATGCTTTAGTTAACAAAAGGCATAAGCCTCAGGTAAACAGCTTGAGGTGCATGCCTCAAGGC
Source organism: Zantedeschia hybrid cultivar (assembly GCA_030544215.1). Taxonomy (NCBI): domain Eukaryota; kingdom Viridiplantae; phylum Streptophyta; class Magnoliopsida; order Alismatales; family Araceae; genus Zantedeschia; species Zantedeschia hybrid cultivar. Next base: position 18,999,476 of record JARZZO010000006.1, read on the forward strand.
ATTTTCTAGTGCCATTGCCTTGAGGCGTATGCCTTAGTGCCTTAAGGTGCTGCCTTCTTAAACAATGCTCCTTTTTTTGTCACTTAAGATATGGGGAAATGATCCTGGGTGCCTAACAAGTTGGAGGGAAAAAGAAATATGAAGACAAGGTTAGAGTGGCAACAACAACACAAGCATGAAGGATTTTGGATAAACATAGAAGATTGATATAGGTTCAAAAAAACATGAAAACTTGATAGAAGTAAAACACAAATCCCCTTGTGTATGCAGAACCAGAATGCATGTAGAACCGATTTATGGACCTCTGAGTCTAGCGATATGTACACTAGTGTCGTCAAGGGATTGTGGACTTTGGCCAGTGAGAAAGCACACTCATGAGCTAAGCCAAAATGACCCACCCATGAGAGAAACACTCGGACTTCCAATGCCGAAATTTTATGCATTCAGACGGTTCTGAATCAAGTGTCCGACTATCTAGGGGGCTAATGATCATGAAAAGGATAAAAGAACTCACATAGATGAGCAAAACCCTATGACAGACAACTGTAGTTTTTTAAAAAAAATTGAGGATGACTCATAATTGACAAAAAACTAACTTCTCAATTGATTAAAAAAATTTAAAAAAAAAACAAAAGGAACAAGGAACTTCACCTTGCCCTCGTAATGAGCTGGGGACTCATCATCTTGCGAAGATAGTGGCTGTGGCGCAGAATCGGGAACCTGGACCTGGTAAGCAGCATACTTCCCCACTGCCGCAACCACGTCAACAGGAGCTTTAAGTTCTGGCGTTGTGGTGAAGTAGTCAGATGCCAAGATCCTGTTCAGGCGCTCCCTCAACCCCGCATCTTGGGACAAATTAAGGAAAAAAATTCCAAAGCTCTACCAAAAAACAGCATTTTTTTCCCAAAAACAGTTCAAAAAAAAAGCCCTTTTAACAATATTAGGATACAGGTGACGGCGGAACCGGGTTGGATGGGTAGGTCGGCATTGCGCAGCCAGAGCTTAGCATGCTGGACGCATCCGAGCAGCGCCTTCTTGTGGGAAACCTCCGAGTGCGCGGGCCTGGAGATGATAAGGCCCCCGAGCGCGGAGATGAGGTCGAGGTCCCCCTCCTGGAGGAACCCCATGGAATCGTCAGTGACGTAGTCGTAGGTGAGGCAGCTCTCCCGCTCGTGCGTGCGCGTGAACATCATGGACGCGAACTCGGTCTGCGGCCTCACGTCGAAGAGGCACCCGAAGTAGAGCAGGTTGAGCAGGTCCTCCACGGCGGCCGCGGGGTCCCGCTGGGGCTCCGCCTCGTCGCCCGGCGCCGGCTTCGCCTCCGCTGGGGGAGGGGAGGCGAGTGAGGAGGAGGGGGGAGGGGAGGGGCGGGCGAGGGAAAGCTCCTCCTGGAGGGCGACAGAGAGGGGAAGGCGGAGCTTCTCGTACTCGTCGATGAGGGCGGCGATGGCGGGCTTGGAGCGGAGGACCTCCTCCTGCTCTTTGTTGAGGGATCGACCCTGTGCGAGGCGCTCCTCCATCTGCAGGATGCGGTTGTACTTCTTGCGCAGCGCGCGCAGGCGCTTGCTCATCATGCTTAGCACGGGGCCCTCCGCGGCCTCCGACGGCATCGCTGCTGGAGCGGACAAGCCCGAGGTAGTCTCCTGCACTGCTGCTGCCATCTCACGCCGGCTCCAATCGCTCGCGCCGCTGCCGCCGCCGAGGCTGCCGTGGCGGAACTACTCGCGTGTGCGCGCAATGGTTCTTCCGGGTGCGCTCCGATGGGCTTTTCTTTCCCCCTCCCTACTTCGCTTCGAGCTGTTGGGCCTTTGTGTGGGTCGCCCGCTCAGTTGGATCGGTAACGGACGGATGTGATGCAAATAAAGATCGCGTAAATATTATAAGGGATATAAATTTACGGAATTTCATATTAACGATTATTATATGCTAACTTTCACAAATGCCTACATATTATCCTGCATAACATACGTTAGAATATGTGAAAATTGCCATTTTAATGGCATATTGGATATAATAAAATTCTTCATATGTGAAACTAAAATAGCATATGATAGATATATTATTTTACAAAAGTATATAAGAGAGTATGCAAATAAATATGATATTCTTTTAACTTAGCATACAATAGTGGTCAATACAATTATAAACAGGTCAACATTGGACGGATCAATCCAAACTCGAGCAGGTTAATCCATCGGCGATACAACTTGGATTGGGGTGGGCTAAAATTTAGAGGGTGTTCAATTTAACCTTAGGTACCATTTGGTAACAATTATGAGAAATATGGATTATGAAAATCGCATAATCTCTGTCTTATTAAAAATGTACATATTTTAGTTATAAAAATCTCATAATCATATTTAAGTAATTAGACATATATAGATTATAGTTGTTCTAAATATATCTACTATATTACTTTTGCTTTTGTTGATAAATAAGAAGTAAGAATACTTACTGTTATTTTTTTTCATTTTCTCTATGAAATCCGTGTAAAGAGTCATTTGGGAAGTTGGATGGAAAAAGGAACTTTTGTGATGTGGGGATTTTTGGATCAACGGGTCCCACGTGAACAATTAGAATCACCAAAAGGTTTTCCCAAGTTCCATTTTGTTAGCTGTTTTTATTCTTCTTTTCTTTCTTTTTTTGTATTTATCTCTTTCTACTGTGTGGAGGGAGATTTTATATTGTTTTTAGTGAAAAATACATCAAAGGCACTTGCCTATATCCCTCTCCCTTTGTCCCCTTCTTTGTTTCCCTCTTATAATTGAAAGTCACTTTTAATCTTCATTTTCAAATAAAATCTTAGATTTTTTTAAACTTTTTAGATATTTTTGAGCTTGTGCCTTTCTCTCACCTCCCCTCCAAAATCTCTCCTTCATGCAAGTCAATCAATAACCTATATATAGAAATGAATTTTTCAGTCCTTCATCCTCCAAGTTTATAACACCGCCCCTGATCTAAATATCCAGTTCAATTTTAAACCATGGACACCTCATATTTACTCCACCACCTGACCTCTCCCATCCCAGCACATGTTATTCCGTCACTGGACGCATATGAGAAAAGAAAGGATTTTTTTATAATAATCCTTATAAATATAGTGAATTTGAAATAAATTCTAATATCTTATATATTGGTATTAGTGTTTATATATTAAAAATTAAAATTTTTAAACATTATCATTAGCTTTCATCAATTATTTTAACTCTATTACAAACACGAGTTCAAGTTAAAGTCATTATGTACTCTATTTGAATTTTAAATTGTACTTGTTGTACCAATAGTCGGTATTGCACCAGTTGTCAATGCAGTCAAAGTAAAAGAAAGAGAGTTTTAGGTCGCGTCATGTATGCACGTATAACAAGCTATGACCAGATGATCCAGAAAATCTAAAAAGCCAACAAATTAATATTAGGCTCAACCAATTGAACTCATTTTTTGCTATTCATTGGGACTCTTTTTCTTTTTAGTCATTTCAAGTATTCTTGTCTATTTTAACATTGGTTTGAAGAATATTTCATAAGTATTTACTTCATTTAAATGAATCTTAACTATAAAGGTTTATTACTAAATTATATTAAATTGATAAGAAAATAATACAAAAATCTGCAACATATATATATTTCGAATATACTATATTTGTAGGAAACTAGAAAAAGTCATAAAGAAAATATTATACCTTATGCCATGAGCAATACCCATGGGTTAGGTCCTTTTTCATTGCCACTACTCGCTAAAAAAAACTTTGATCTTCATTCTGTACATGGTAAGTAATCACCCTAAAAAATTAGGTTCCAAAGGTAGCATCCTTTGTCGACATTTTTCGGCAAAAAAAAGTGTTGATCTTTGTGCTAAGACCATGAGCAATCGCCCTCTTTTAGGCCATAAAAAACTAATTAGAGATCTGTTCAAGAAAAGGTAAGAACCAGGTTCTAATATAACATCCTTCTTCGTCGATCCTCTTCTAAAAAAAAGATCTTTGCTTTGACCATGAGCAGTCACCTTTTATTATGCCATGGAAAATCCTATTATCTGCTTTGAAAAAGATGGGAGATCGAGTGTGGGGTAAAATTTTCATTTATTTCTATTAAAGCCCTCGGTGATAATCTTTTCCTTTTTTTATTTGCAGTAACAAGTAGGAACTCCTCTACATATTCCAAAATAGTACCCCTCGTTTTCTTCTTTGTCATACATACCTGCTAACTTCTTTAGAATTTTGCTAATTACTTGTGCATTCTATTTATTATTTTTGTTTATTTTGCAAAACCTGTAAATGGAGTAAATATGGATTAAGTGTGTACATATTTATATTTATATTCATGTTTTATTTGCAAATATGAATCAAGTGTATACATATTATATGTTCCTTATATTAATCTTCATATTATAGATGTAATTTGGTTATAGTAGAAAGTTCTTACGTAGAAGATCAATTTTTCATGAATAAAAGACATATTAAACATATGATTTTTAATATTATGTATGAACTACATAAATACAAATAATTTATATTTGAATATGGAACTCTTATAGTTATAGACATTTTAAAATAACTATATTTATAATCACATTTAAATAGACATAAGATATATATCCATCTTTGGTAAAATCAAATATGGATATGAATGCAAAAGATATATATTTGTATTTCTTTGCATCCCTAAAGCTAGGAAGTACATGTGGGATTATTTCATGGAATGCTAACTGAAAATGGTTGCACGAAAAATTATGAACAATGCAAAAGAAAAGGGAAGACAACACGATCAAAATTAGAAGAATAAAACATGATTTTGGATTACTAATCAAAATTTCTTGAAGTGGTTTCAATAAATTTCCTAAACCTAATATTCATTCACGTCACTTTAAATCTATCAACGACAAGGATGCTATTTCGATAAAATTGCTTGATTTAAGGATAAATATATAATTTTGATAAAATTGCCTGATTTGAAGATGATGAAAAATGAGCATCTTGGTATCTAGCCATTCTTTTTTATTGAAATATACTATTTGCATTTTAGAAGAAATTGACAAAATATATTTTTAGTTATTCAAGGTCAAATAGTTTCTTGTAGTAAAAATTGATGAAAGAACATTTAGTTATTTCAATAGATAAAAAATATTTATATTAAGGAAGATATTTTAAAAAGATGCTCCCGGGAGGCACGTTTTATTAACTATTACCTCTTGGTTCATTTTATTAGGATTATATAGATCGTTGGAAAGCCCATAATCCATAAACCATCTCACTTTCAAACGATGCCTTAGATTTATTAGGGTGGTTTTGATGGCTAACTAATAAAAACTTGACATTAATATGTAAAAATGATAACATAGATCACTATGTATATGGACAATAATTGAAATTACAACATAAATACAAAAATATTTTCAATAGTAGTCATGTATTTACGCACAAATCTTCTTTTTTAGTTGTTTTGTTGCAAGCAAGACAAAGATAAATCGTTAATTTCTTTATAACAGGAAGTAAAGAATACATGTCACTACAATTTTAATTTTAACCGGTGTAACACCTGTCATCTTAGCAAACCCATCAAAGATCCATTAATACCTTAATAGGCCTATTAGTGGAGTTGGTATCCATATTTATTGAATATTGTGTGATATTTCTGAAAATTTCCTAAATTCGTTGAAACGCGTCACCCATGGTCAGTTGAATCGCGTCAGGTCGAGCTGACGCGATTCACTCGTTTTTTAATCCGACCCATGGCTGGTGTTTCCTTCTCTGTGCACAATTTTAGTCTGCCCGAGCCTCATGTGTGAGATTTGTTTAAGTTATTGAGTGCGTCTTTAGTCCCTCTATTTGTCTCTGAGCCATCCGAAACCCTAAAGAGAGAGGGCGTGGCCCGTTCTTTGCAGGCGAGTAGCGTGCAGTGCGTCGTCAGCATGACCTTAGTATGTTGCTACATGGAGGAGAGTCTCGCCTTGTTGGAGGCGATTTTCTTCGCATGGTTGAACTGCGTGTAAGAGGCAAGTGAAAACGAATCATGAAGAACGTAATATTATTATGTAGAAAAATCATATTATCAAATTACTTTACTATCTATTAAGTAGTATATGATACATAGATGTTTACTTGATGTTCTAAAACGAAGTATGAACAGCATGGATCTCTTATTTCCTCTTCTTTTCTTTTCTTTTTCATATTCTTCTTGTTTCTGCAATTTTGTGACAAGTTGAAACACATCACTGTACGCTGACAAGATTTTGAATCACGTCAGTTATGCATGATACGATTCAGGCTACTACAAACTAAAACATGTTATATTCCATATTTAATTCACATTAAATCCATGCTAAACCTGATGCTATGTCTATGTTATGAAATAACATGCATGCATATGAGAATATTTTATGCTTCCATGTCATACAATGATAATAACATCTCCCTTATAAATAGTATGTTTTATGTGTTATTATTTAGAGAAATATCTATGCATTCATGTCATATAAATCTTAGTTACTTTTTTAAACAATTCATGAACATGCTGTAATCATATTATATATGTAACAATACGTTTTTATCCATGATAGTTCATGTATATGTATAATTTTTTGAAAACAGTCATGTTTTACAAAAAATCTTGAAAGTTGTCTTGCCCCACTGAAACGTGTCGGGGATAGTTGATAAGTACACATTTTTAGATAAATAATAGATGAATTTTACACACTATATTGTCACTTTTATGTACAAAATCACATTAAATAATAGATAAATCGATTATGATTTTAAAATATTAAATTTGCAAAATTCAAACGTCAAATATCATCATTTTATGAATTAAGTAAGTGTGATAATTTCATTTACAATAAGATCTTATCGGCGATTATTTAATATACATTTAAATAAATTATTGATTGTCGCATGAACTTAATTATTATTTTATGTAGATATAAGACATGAGCAATTAGATGGCATAATGGTTAGACCACCTAACTTCAGTGATTTGACTAGGGTTCAAATCCTAGAAGAAATAAGATTTTATTTTTTTGTATTTTCGTTTCAAATGAGACCCATATGCCAACTAGGAGAGAGAGATGAGGGAATTCTGAAATTCAAAGATCATTATATCTAATTCAAAATATCATTTATTATTTTTAAAAAATATCTCCCAATCAAGGAGGAGCTTAATGCAAATAATTTAATATTCTTTTATTATATTTTTGAAATTCAAATCTCCCCTCCTTTTATAAAACCAAGGAAGGAGGTCATGGAGGGGAATTCCAACATTTTTCGGAAATTCGAATTTTCTTGAAGTTCTCAACCGAGCTCTCTCTCTCCCATTTTCTCTCTTCTCCATTTTTCTGTTAAGTTTTCTCTCCCTCTCTCTATATTTTTAAAAAGGATTTTCCTGTTTCTCTCTCCCTTTCCTAGCACCCTCTCTCTCTTCCCGCAGGGCCTCTCTCTCTCTCTTGGCATCTCTGTCTCTGCCCTTGCAAGCGTCAATGCCGGCCGCTGGGCTTGTGCCTGCCACGCGGCAGCACTGGGCATTTCGTCGCCCCGCTCCATCGTCGACCGTGCAGGGTCTTCCCGCCCCAATTGCAAGCGCCTGGGCCCGCCGCTGCCACGCGCTCGTCTCCCTCGTCGCTTGTGCCACTCGAGCGGGAGAAGCTCGCCCCAGCGCGTGGCACGCGTCCCCTAGCCGCCATCGGCCTCGCCTACCCGCATGTCCGTACACGGCTCAACGCACCCCTGCGGCTCATGCTGCACTGTTTGGGCGCACAACGCCCCCTGGTCTAATCACTCCACCGCAGTAGTTCATAGCGCCAGCCGCCTCGGCGCGCTGCACCGCTCAAGCCAGGGCCTCCACTGTGGCATCCTTGTTATTCATGTTTTAATTAGTGTATTTTAGTTGTTAAGCAATTAATTAGTATTTCTGTTATTAAAAATGTTAGAACCATTATAATTCGTTGTATTTCAGTGATGGTAGCCATGTTATTTTCTTTTATCAATATGGATAATTCTAATTGTTATTTCTAGACTTATAATTAACTAGTTAGCTTATTATTTTGTTAATTTCTTCAATAGTATTTTAGTAATGTTTCCTTAATAAAAAATAGGTGTCTTAGATGTGTAATTAATTCATAGCATTAATCTAATCACCTTTTATAGATTTGCGTCTTAAAGTCACACTTGTCAACAATTTTTGCAAAGAAAATCCAAGACTTTCGAAGTTAATAATTCTATTTCTCCGTGGATCGACCTAGTCTCAACCAAGTACTACGTTGTTATTTTTATTGAGATTAAGAATTTAATATTGGTGGGTTTGTGCTTTTAACGACGGCATTTAAATAAACATCAATGGTCAACGTGATTTAAATCACGTTAACTGTCCATGACGCGATTGAAGAAGTTATTAGTTAGGTTATTTTCTTATTAATTTCATGATTAAGTGCATGCTATTAGTTTATGTTATGCATTAAAGCACGTTTTGTTTTACACAATTTTGTTCATGTATGCATATGTTAATTTTAGATGTTAAAATGTTAAGTGGATATATTAAGTTGATGATGCAAGTCTTAAGTGCCACGTGGACCGAAGTACTATGTTATGGGAGACATCTCATCATTATCTCGTGACCAAAGTGTCAAGAGGTGGAAGTCATCTCTTGATTCTATGGGAGCCATCTTTAGATTCTCTCGTTTCCTTCATTAATAAGTAAGGAGATTATGAATGATACCCGAAGCAGCATGTTAAATGTTGGAAGTATGTTACATGTTATTCCGGTGGGATCTCATAATCTTTATCGACTGTGCAACCGAAGATCTAGTGGGTTTGACATAATCACTAAGCAAATAATAAGAAGTTAGCTGATGTCATTGTGTGGTTGTTTGTCCTACGTTAAATTAAAAGACATAATATGTGCGATCATATATAAAGTTCAATGGTTATAGATGATGTTAATGTATAATATCATATCATAATATATGTTCGAAATTAATGTTTATGATAAAGCATAAGATGTTTATAGTAATGATAGAACTATACTAGTTAGCTTGCATTTCTTAATTCCACGATGATCCACGATGAAAGAGATGTTGGGTCGTTGATGTCCGTATACAGTCTATGATCATATTTCATGCAACTAGTAATATTTAATTTGTACATTTTGTCCATGTTATCATGACAAGTGTATTAGGATGAAGCTTTGGAATTTTATGTTAGAATTAATATTCATATTTAGATAAGATGTATATAAATTTATTTTATGTATATTTTATGAAAATCTATAGATTAATAGTCAGCTCTTGCCAAGAATAATAATAATAATTAGTCGTATATTATCAGAATATATTTTTGCCAGCAGATGCAGAAATGAGCGTGTCAACTTATGCATCTATTTACTTATTGAAAAGTTCGAGTTTTAAATTATTTTGGAATCGGAAGTTTTTTTTTTCTTTTTTTAATGTTTCCACATTCACTTATGAAACATAAAAACTAAATCGAAAAATGAAAAGCCAGTGCACCACTTGCGGTCCTAATCCTCGTCAGGAGTGTGAATTAGGCTGGATGTACCGGGATCCAGCTGGACCATTTCATAATATTACAGATATGAATCTGCTCATATACCTGATCGATGACTTTTGGATGCTCTTTGATAACCATATTTTAACGTGTGAGCCTCTGTCAGACGTCCAAATATCGACATCTGACAGGATGCAAACTAACCAAGTTTTACGTTCCAAATATCGGACGTCCAATCTCATTAATTTTAATATAGTCCGAGTTCAAGTTTTTTATTAATTTTAATTGAGTTTGAGTCAATTTTTTTATGACGATTTTTCAAATTAAATTCGTTTAAATAGTAAACAAATTTGAATAACTCGTGAACCTAATAAATCTATGATAGATTTAGTCAATTTTTTTAAAGATAAAATTTATAAACTCAAGCAAAATGACCGTGAGTATCAAGTTGTTTGCATCCTTAATTATTTAATAAAAATTTCCATAAGACATTATATACCATATTAAGTAAGTTCGTTCATGAATAAAATAATTAAACAAATACTTAAGAGAGATAACAAAGACTTAAATGAGTCTATAATGAGTAATGAAACAAGTATTAAAACGAGTTTTTAATGACTACTCAAATAAGCTTGTTCACTGACACTGGCTGGTCGTGGGTCAATTGGTACCAACGGAAAGAGTTTTAGGAGAATGCCCAAGTTAAGTATGAGTTAGGACATTACTTTTCATTTGATTGAACTGAGTCATACTACTGTAGAGAGATTTTTTTTAAAAAAAAAAATACAGAGAGACTTCAAAAATTACTTGTTCAGAAACATAATCGAGCCAAAAGCAGCCCTAAGTCATCTGATAACCCTAGCCAACCACAATGCCCCTACGATTTCCCCAAATCACCTCGGAATCCCAATCGCGCAGTGCAAACCCATCCGCCGCCTCCCCGTTGCCTCAGCATCCCGGAGCGACCACGGCTGCGCCCGTCGCCTCAAGCAAGCGTTGCCACCTGCCGCCGCCGCTCTGTACACTGCCGCCGCCGCCAGCCCTGTTACGTAACCTCATTTCGTTCCTAACCATTTAATCTGCTGGGTGGGTCGGATACCCGACATTCGGATGCTGATAACGAGCACGGTAGCTCCGCAACCCCGTATTCGACCCGTTTGCACCGCCCCGGCGCGCCCGCTGAGCCACCCTTTAACAGTTAAACCCCTCTTTCTTCGAAAGCCCTAGAAGTCCTACTCTCACCGGGCGACCCTCGTGGCCGAGGCAAAGCAACTGAAGCCCGCTGCCGGACTCCTGGTGAGGAGGGCATGGGGAAGAGGAAGAAGATGGAAGGGGATAGCGCCCCCAAGGGAAGCGGGGGAGGCGACGGGGAGCACTCCCCTTCGACCGTGTTCGTCAGCAACTTGCCCTACTCGTTCCAGTCCTCACAAGTACAAATTCACCTGATAATTCTCTCTTCCTTTACCGATTTCAACGTATTTTTTTTGATTTGCATCTGGTGATTGTTTTGTTTTCTTATCTTTCCCCTCGTGTTTGCAGCTGGAAGAGGTCTTCAGCGAGGTGGGTCCGGTTAGGCGCTGCTTCCTGGTCGTGCAAAAGGGTAGGCGATGTGCAAGCCACGCAAAATCTTCTCGCTTTTGTTCTGATTGATTTCAAGTTGTCTTGATTTGATGCTTTTGGTAGTTAAGGTCTATTGATTTTTGCCTGAAAATTAAGGCTGCCAATTGTACAAGGTGGTTTGTGTTATGGGTGGGTGGTGTGAGCACTCAGAGGGAGTATCTCAACTCTCAACCAGCTAGAGTTGCTAGTGATTTTAGTCGCACATTAGATTCTACAAAGAGTTGGACCGGCTTATAAGCAAAAAGACCTCCTACCTCAGTGCCTAGATTTTGGGGTAAGGCAAAAGGTCCATAACAATGGTGTTTGAGCCCAAGCTTTGTTGGTCCAATGTGTCATATCAATACAGGCGTAACTTCAATCGACACCTAGCCGACAAGGACGTCAGCCTTGTAAAGGGAGAGGTATTGTTATGGGTGGGTGGTGTGAGCACCCAAATGGAGTGTGAGTCTCTCAACTAGCTAGAGTTGCTAGTGACTTTTGTCGCACATTGGATTCTACAAAGAGTTGTACCGGCTTATAAGAAAAAAAGACCTCCTACCTCAATGCCTATGTTTTGGGTAAGGCAAAAGGTTCATAACAATTGTCTTCACATGCTGCTGTCTTTAATTCCTGTTGTTTCAGCTAGAGGCCTTGTTTTTGTTCTGGAAGCAATAGTGGAATTAGTTTGTGTTTGACGTAGCTTCCGTTTGGAAAAAGTTTTGGGCTTTTATAGGTTTCGGCCTGGTTCTTTTGAGGTTGAGGATATCTGGTTTTGGAAGCCATTTAGGCGGTCTTTTAGTTATTTTTGGGTTCCTTTCTTTTCTCACATTTGGGTTCCTAAGTCTCCCCTGAAGGTTAAGGTCTTGGTTTGGAGGATCACTATTGGTAGGCTTCCTACTACATATAGGTTATCTCATTTTGGGTGTACATGCCCTCCACCTGCTGCTTATGTGGAGAGGAATATGAGAGTCTTGACCACTTGTCTGTGGACTGTACTTTTGCAAGAGATGTGTGGCTGGGACTATTTGAAAAGGTTCATAGGACTAAGTCTTTGGAGCCAAATATGGTGGCTTTTATTCTGCGTTGGTCTACCCCCTTGGCTCTCAAAGGAGACTGCATTATGTGGTGGCTGATTCTCCATGCCGCACTTTGGGCCATTTGGGTGGAACGCAACAAGAGAATCTTCAAGAGGTAGTTTCTTTTGTGTGTAATAGGGTAAGGGAGTGGATGGGGATTTGGTGTAAAGATTTTATTCATGATTCCTCCTTTTTTGTTATTTTGGAGGATACACTGTGAGTCACCATCTTGGTGCATTGTAGTGAGTTTTTGTCAATTTTTTGTACACTTTTTCGCTTTTAATACAATTTAGTGGTATCATCCACTTTAGAGAGAGAGAGAGAGATTCTTCGAAGATGAATGTGTAATGAGGATGGTCTCTTTATGTTAAACCTTTCTATGCATTTTTCTTGTTCATTTAGATATCAAGTGTAATGTGTGGTCTGTGTTTTATGTATTATTTTCTACTTCAGTTACTGTTGTCTGCATTATCTTATAATCCTTAGGTTAGAACCTTTTAGTTTGAAGATTGGATGCCTCTCAGTTTGAACTGGTTTTTGTTAGTAGTAGCCGTGTGTGTTTAATTCTTTCAGTATATTTGGAGATCTTTCTGTAGTTTTTTCTCTTAGCTTCTTCACAGCTCTTCACGTTTCCTTCTTTATCTTGTTTCATAAACTCGTTCCTTTTAGTGCTACTTTACCTGCAGGCTTTACTAATTTGGAAAGATGGCTATACATAATTCTTGTTAAAAGTTTTTTTATTCACCTTTTTCTATGTTTTTGTCTAACAGGATCAAGCCTTCATCGTGGTTTTGGCTTTGTGCAGTTGTAAGTTCTGATGGCAGCTCGTTTTTAGTATCTAATTTAGAATTATGATGTTGTATAAAACATTGTCTATCTTAGCCAATTTTGAGCAATGGTTTGCACATCCAAAAAATGTAATAGTTGTGGCTATCCCCATTTTTTTCCCTTTTCCTCTAAAACAAAAGAAGGGTGAAATGTCCAGCTAAATGCCATTATTGAGGTAGCAAGGTTGAGTTTCTTGTGGCCTTATCCTACATTTTGTCCTTTTTAACATAGTAAGCACTTAGAAAAGTCCAATTGCAGTTATGGATTCAGAGAATTTTTTTTTGAAGGTGGATAGTACCACAACTTTATAAAAGGAAAAGGGGGTTACAAGAGTATGTAAGCAAGAGAAAAGAGGGCACTGAAACTGATACCCCAAAAGGAACCACTCCCCAAGAGGATACATACAGAAAAGGAAGTCCCCATATACAGCCAGGAAGAAAATCCCAAAAGATAACCACCCATATAGAAGAGACCCTTGCAAAAAAAAAACAAAAGAGGGCTGAGGAGGCTGAAGAGATGAAAGGAGAGGGGAGGTGAGCCACCTAAGTCAGCTGTCCACTCCTTTACATGATCTTTTTTGGAAGGTGGCATAGCCATGATTAATTAAATAGTAAAAGGAGAATACATGAAAGAGGCTACGAAGTGGGTAGCCAATTGAGATACAAACAAGACAAGAACCCAAAAAAATCCCAGGTACATAAACTCTCCAGAGAGAGCATTAAAGGTGAAAACCTTCCCATTTGTGCAGGGAATCTAGAATAGGAGAGTGGAGCTCCGGATCTTGAAAACAACAAATTCTCCAGTTATTCACCAAATGAATAGAGTGATTGGTGATGTTGAATGGAATGGTTAAGTTTTGCCTGAAGCATCTGGCATTGCATTCTTTCCAAATAGCCCAAAGAACTGCCCCCAAGAGCATTGACCAGATGTCCCTACCGGCGGTGCCACTGTGTAAGCCATTCCATAACGAAATCAAGTCACCAGCAGAGTGAGGTGGACTCCAATTTAATCCTAGACAGGCGAAGATGGTTTTCCAGACAGTATTGATAATACCACAATGTAGAAATAGGTGCTCCGAAGTCTCCATAAGATTGCCACAAAAAGACAGGAAGCCTTGATAGATGGTTTAAATTTCCTCACGCAATCAAGAGTAGATAATCTAGCTGGGATGAATTTCTACATGAAGAATCTTATCTTTGTTGGCCAAATTTTCCTCCAAATAAGCTTGTCCCAAGTAACTTTAAGGCCTCCATAAAGAGGTGGATTTGACAGTAAAACATCCTTTCGGTTCCCAAGCCCATGCCCTTGAATCCTCCACCTGTGACAGGTGAACTGAATGGAGGAGGTTGCAAAGGTCTAGATATTCGGAGAATTCATCTTCATTGAAATTCCTTTTAAAGCGAAGCTCCCATCCAAGATTTCCAGATTGCCGAGCAATATCGAAGACTGATGCATGTTTATCAGTGGATAGGGAAAATATTCTTGGAAGAGAACAGCAAGGGGAGTGTTGAGTATCCAAATGCCAGTTGAAAAATTGAAATGTTTCCCATTCCCAATAGTTGTGGAAGTGCCCGCTTTAACAATGCCTTGACACTGAAAATAGCTTTCCAAATGGAGGAGATGCCATGCCTTCTTGAAGGAGAAAGGTTCCAATGTGAGGAGTGTCTAAAATACTTAGTTCTGACAATGGATATCCAGAGTTCATTGGAATCAGAGCCGAGGGTCCATAACCATTTAGTAAGAAGAGCAGAATTCATAACTGAGATAGGCAGAAGACCGTCCCCTCCTCCACTAAATGAGCGACAAACCCTTCTCCAAGGAATTAGGTTGTAAATTCTGTTAGAGGAAATGGTATCTTTCCAAAAAAAGGTACGTCTAACAGCTTCAATTTTCTTCACAATAGAAGTGGGCATCTTGAAGATAGATAGCTAATAAACAGTCAAAGAAGAAAAGTCAGATTTGGAAAGAATCAGCCTGCCTCCGTTGGAGAGGAGTTTAGATCTCCAACCAGCTAATTTGTTGTCAAATTTTTTGACCACTACACTCCGATCTGAAAATTTAAGAGACTTATCTGAAAGCGGTAAACCCACCTTGGTAGTAGGCTTGAAGGCAAACTACTTGAAGAGTCAGCTCATTGGTATTGATTTGAGGTATTAATTTGAGTAGCGGGGAGATTTTCAGAGCCTCTTTGATTTTGGGATGTCCTATAGGGGATTTCCTAATAACCTACCTTGGGATGCCTTTGACCCTTGGGTTACGAGGATGCAGTGACTGGAACTTGATTGTATGCAAATTTGAGAAGAGGTTTGCTGGGTGGAAAGGGAGACTCCTTTCCTATGAACGCAGACTAACCCTTGTGGTCTGGTTCTCGATTGTCTCTCCATTTACTTCCTTAACATTTTTAGGTTCCCTACAAGCATTATCAATAAACTGAATTCCATTCAGACTAGATTCTTTTGGCATGGTAGTGGAGATCTGAAGAAAGGTGGCTACCACGTCAGCCGGGAAAGGATATGTAGGAGTAAGGTGAATGGAGATTTGGGGCTACAAAACATTTCCTCTGTCAACCTGGCCCTCCTCTCTAAGAGGCTTTGGAATTTGGTCACCTCTGACTCTAGTCTGTGGTGGGAGATCGTCAAGCAAGACTACTATGGTAGGGCTAGAGTGTGGGATGTAGTCCCCTATACTACCTATAATGTCTCCTCCCTGTGGAGTCGTCTACTCGGTTGATCTCTTCATTACTGGCTCTCAGATTAGAGTGGGGGACGGTTATTCAACTCTTTTTTGGTTTGATGTTTGGTGCTCTCGTTAACCCTTAAGGTGCTTGTTCCCGAGCCTTTTTGATATCTTCAGTGATCCTCACACCTTGGTCTGCTAGTATGTTGATGCAGACTCATCTTATGTGGTTCGGAGTCCTGTTTTCGGACGGAATATGTCTGATGAGGTGAGTGACCTAGTGCAGTTGTTAGATTTGCTAGAATCTTTCCATTTGACCGGAAAGCTAAGGATCGATGGAGGTGGAGATGGGACTATAAGGAGGTCTTTTCAGTCAAATCAGCATACTCTCTGATGGCCGATGGGGGTTTTAGATTTCCCTTCTTCTCTGCTGTTTTGGAAGACTAAGAGCCCATCAAAGGTACAAGTCCTCTTGTGGAGGGCATCCATTGACAGGCTCCCTACATGTGATAGATTGGTTCGTTTTATGCTGGGCCTACATAACCAGTGCAGCCTATGTGGAGTAGATGAAGAGACAAGGGCTCATATGTTTCGTGACTGTTCATTCTCTTCCAAAGTTTGGGATCGGCTGAGTCAAAGTCTACATTGCTCTCTTCCAGATGGAGAGTCTTTGGAACAACTTTTAGGTGATTGGAAAAGATCATGGTCCGTTAAAGGTGATCGGCTTTTGTGGTGGTTCATCCTTCACGCAATCATTTTGGGCACTTTGGTCGGAAAGCAATGATAGAGTGTTTAGGAGGGGACCCACTCTTCTGATTATGTTTTCTCTTTTATTTGCCGCGATGTAAAGGAATAGGCGATGATATTTTGTAAAGTGGACCATACAAACTCCACTCTTTTCTGTCTTTTGGATGAGAGTTGAGATCTGCACTTGCTTGGTGCTTTTTTTTTGCAGATTCTGTTGTTCTCTCCCACCTTGTGTACATGATCTCTTTCTTTTATAACACATGTGGTACTAACCACTTTCAAAAAATTTTAAAAAAAACAATAGACCCCAAGAAATCCCAATAAAACCATCAGCCACAATATGGAAAGTAATGGCCATGGCAATCCCGTCCACTCTTCTGTTAGACGCCACATCCTGCAAGAGAAACCCATTTCAAAGAAATATGATCCCCCTAGATGCCCCATCATTTGATGATTCTACCCCCTTATTCAATCTGTTACCTCCTACCTTCCTTATGAGCTCATCTATTTGAGGGCCACACTTAGTTTCCTGCAACCGCAACATATCTACATCACACCTCCTGATCACTTCCCTCACCACCCTCCTTTTGGCACTCCCCATTAACCCTCTAATATTCCATGTCACAATCCTCATGACAGAGTTAAGAAGGCTATTTGCAGCTTCTTCCTCTCCCTACCTCATCCTTCATTCGCCATCTTCCACATCCTTCCTCTTGTTTCCCATACTCTTTCCTTTGAAGGCTGACTTCCCCTCCTTCATGCTTCTAGCTATCCTAAGACTCTAGTTTCTTTTATAAGTGGGAAAAAGTTCATCGAAATCTGTTTCTAAACCACCAGCAAAGGAGACCTCTACGTTTTGAGCAAGTTCCGTCATTTGTTGTTCAAACATTTTTTTAGTTTTCTCAATGATCTCCTTCCCTAGCTTATCATTATTAGACATAATTGGTGAGAAAGCTTCGCTTGGCAAAGACTCCACCTGGTTAGGTTCTAAGGGGGTAGGGATCACATATGGTCCCTCCTCCTTCGTCTGAGGGTGCGGGGAGTTGAAAGAGCATTCATGTGAAGTCATTATACTCTCTTTACTAGGGCAGGGTAAACACGGGAGTAGAGGAGCTAGAGGAGAATCTTGGACCCTATCAAGCTGAGCTAGGGAGGTGGAAGGAGGCTTCACCTACTCCAGGCAGCCATTCTCCATGGGATGTAGCAGTAGCTGAGCAGGAAGGCAGTCCCTGACAGCATTGCAATTCTCCGCAGAAGGGGCAGCACAGGCAAGACAACAGGGAGCCTGTTGGGAGCCATGGGATCCCTAAGATGTTTCATTGAAGGAGGGAAGGAACAATAGGAAATCGTCTTCCAGAAGAAAGAATCGGGTGGGGAGAGAGCACTATTCAGACCTTGAGGATCTGGAAGAGTTGAGACATCTTTCCCTGTCGGGTAAGTCACGACTATTGCGGCATCATGATTGTCATCGGGTCTCCTACCCGCTCGGGCTGAAAGAGGCCAGTCTGAGCTGACTGCAACTTGAGCCGGCTGTCCAATGGGGGGATGGAGCTCGGGGCAATGGGTTAAAATTTTGAGCTGAAAAGGTGCGCTTGCCCATGCACGTGAAGGTTATGTGTGAGCTAGTCATCCCCAACCTTCAGCCTTGATCCCCCTTGCGCCTGAAACTCTAGCTTGGGCTCACTGCCATCTTCCTCACAACTGAACATGATGCCTTTGATGATAAAGAGCTCCCCTTCCACATAAGTCTTTTGCACTTGAGGGACTTTGGAGGGACCGTTAACCATGGCTGACAACAACAAGGCCAGTGCCCCATCTTCTTTGGCAAGCCACTGTTCCACACAGGTGAGTGTGGCAAACTTCTCTGTGAGTGCCACAACTAATGGCCGGTCGTGCAGTAAGATAGGAACTCCTCTGAGGTGTAACCTCACCGGAAGGACCCTAGGCATCAAGAAGGTGGTTGGGACTTCCACCTAGTCAGCCATAGCAAGACGTCTGGAGAGGCCAAGACCACTGCTATCACTAGTGCCTTATCCTCCTCTTAATCAATACTGACAGACAAGTCTTCTGAGAGACCTAGTGAGTCGAGCAAGAAGCCGTCATCTGCTCTTTAGCCGCCAGGAGTTGGAGAAGCTGCGTTGTCCCCCTGGAGCCATTAAGCACTGTCTCCTTCACAAATCTCTTCAACTAGCATCCATGACCTAAAAGCAAGGTCGAGAAGGGAATGGTTACCTTCGTTGAGCCCTTGCTGGGGAGCCTTTTGGAAGGAGGTGGGACTACAACACCCCCCCCCCCCCCCCCCCTAAAAAAAAAAAGAAAAGAAAAAAGCGCACACACACAACAACAAGAAGCAGAAGAAGACTAGCAAGCTTAGAGACGAAGGTAAGAAGAAGAAGACTAGAAGAGCTTGGGGAGACGAAGGTATGTTGGCAGAGTCCCCGACCATGCCCTGTTTGCACTGGAAACCAAGGGTACAGTCCGACTCGGTGCGTATCAGTGGATCGGGTCGGCCCATATACGAGTCGTCCGGATCCGGTACGATACGGCAAACTATGAACGTAAATAAATTGCAGGATCATGGATAAGTAAACTTGTCAAACTAGAGGAAGACATTCCGGACCAGAGACACTTTTTTCTGAATTCGTGTGTTTATGGGTAATTTGATTTTAGCTAGGGTTATTTGCTTCAAGGTTTGCAGAACAGGAACCAATTCTAGTGCCGGTCGGGGCCAGTTCTGGTTCAAACCAGGATTGAACTGGGTGAACTGTCCATCCTGGTTCACCCCAGTTCCCCTTTTCTAGAAAGAAAACTAAGAGTTGGCCTCTTCCGACTTCAAAACCGGCATCAAGGACTGCTGGTTCTGCAAGTACTGTTTTGCTTTCTTGCTTTGCTCAGTCCAGTTGACTCTATTTTATCCCTCAGCTCACTGGGATCAAAGGCTCTTGACTTTTCTAGTTCTAATTCTCATGTTTTGACCATGATTCATGTTTCCTAGAACTTCACATTTCATCGCCTTGCCTTGGATGTTTTCTTGCTTTCCTCCAGCTACCATTACTTCTTCATGGTGATTCTTATCTAGGAGGGGCGTATGCAGGGGGGGCATTGCCTCAAACTCATAGGTGCTTGCGTAGACATTTGAGGAGGCAAGCCCTTGGTCACATCGTTCGCCTCTCACCTTTAATTATATAGAGTGCAACAATTTGAACCATCCCAAAAACCCAAATAAACAAGAAAGACTAAGAGAATCCTGATAAATAAAGAAAGGGGCATACATCGACATTAGAAAATGACAAAACACGCTAATATTATCATTATAATAAAATAAATAGACTGTCAGTAAATCTGGCATGATCTCTATATCTGCATTCATTTAATGGCTGTAACACAAGCATCACGACCTTCACGCTTACGCTCTGTGTATAGAACTCCTGCTCCTGCATCATAAGTTCTGCATCTTTAGATATTAATTCTTCATAAAGTGCCCTTAATCAGATATATTGGATATGTTGAGCTTTATTTTTTAAAGTTTAATTGCATATCAATAATTCTCTGTTATTGTTTGTAAAGGTATACTGATAGATTTCAAGAGTGACAGTATGTGGTTGCAGACAAAGTGAATTGATCTTTTGGTCTGCTTACCATGATTTTTTTAAGGGGTTGATTGTTAATTTTTTGATATAATTATGTTTTAACTTTTAACCCTTGAAAATATATTGTATTTACCAAAAAAAGCCTCTCTAATCCAACTATTTATTTATAAGCCCTCACAATTCCCACCCCCCTTGAATCGGTGCAAGGCCCCAGTATGTTACAAAGAAGCCCCTGAGAGTGTTACAAAAAAAGCCCCTCAAAGGGGCTTTTTCATGAGAAAGTTGAGATTGTGGGGGCTTGATTGTAGCTAGTCGGATTAGGAGGAGTTGTTGTAATATCAAGAGTTTCAGAGGGTTGAAGATAAAAAAGCCCTAGTTTTTTTTTTTGAAAGTAGATAGTACCACAACTGTATTAAGAGTAAAAAAAGAAAACAAAAGGTTACAAGACCCCAAATACAAAAAAAAACACCAAGCTGGTGTGCCCACCACTCAACCCCTAGCAAAACAAAAAGGGTAGAGTGCATTGGGTTTTAGCTATCAAAGTTCATTGGGTTCAGAGAAATGAGATTATGTCTCTTTTGGCTACTTGGGATGATTTTAAGTTCTTAACCACTGTTTTAAAAAGCGGCCACCTAGATGATTAGGCAGTCTGCCTAAGCGCCTCGGATGGATTGGCTGCCTTGAAGGTTTCCGCCTCAGACTTTTATTGACAGTTTTGTCTCATTGCTTCCCCCTCCCCCCTTATGTAAGTAAGTGATGCGTATTTAAATGCCGTCGTTAAAACACAAATAACATCAACCTTAATGTCCGAATCTCAATTAAAGATAACAATGTAGTGCATGGTTGAGACTGGGTCGATCCACGGAGAAATAGAAATCTAATTTTGAAAACCTTGGATTTTTGAATGAAATTGGATTTTCAATTTGATGTTCTAGTTAAAAACTTCTATTTTAAACAGAACTAACTACAGAATTTAACATGCTTCTAATTAGCACCTAGAATCTATCACCAAAATTTAGTTAACTAATTTTTAAGATTGAGTAAAGCAAATAAATTCAACAAGATAATACTAATCTAAGAACATAGTGAAGATGACAACTTTGGAAAAGCAAATAACACAATCACTATCATTGCAATAAGAAAATTTACAATGTTCCAAGAAAATATCAAAAATGCTAACTAATTTCTCAAAAAACTAAAACAAACTTAATTTAGAAGCAATAACAGGGGCTATGTGAGCCTTCTGTGGATGCGTTGGCACTGTGGACCGACGCGGGGGTTCGTGGCAACAGATGGGAGCAGTGGTGCGTTGGACCGAGGTAGTTGAGGACGGCTCGGGTGCGGCAGGCGAGGCGGGTGCTGCAGGCGAGGCGGGCGCTGCAGGCGAGGCAGTGGCGCGGCAGACGAGGCGGCGGCAGGCGAGGCGGCTAGGTGCGGATGACGCGTGGCGGCGGCTGAGCGGGAGCTTCCGCTCCTGTGCGCACGGGCGACGAGGCGCGGCGGCGCGAAGCTGCTGGCGCTGCCGCGTGGCGGAGCGTGGCGGCGCGTACTGCAACGCGCGGCACAGGCGACGATGCCGAGCGGGGCGAACCCGCTTCTGCTGACGCGTGGCGGTGGCTGACGCTGGTGCTGCCGCGTGTGCAGCGGTTGGCGTTGGCGGGCCCGGGCGCTGCTGTGTGTGGCTGAGAGAGAGAAAAAGACACAGGGAGAAAGGAGAGAGATTGACAGAGAAAGGAGGGAGAGAGAGTAAACGGACATAGATGCAGAGGGAGAGACAGCGAGAGAAGAGAGGAAGAGAGGGAGAAAACGGACAGAGAAAGAGATGGAAAAGGGAGAGAGAGAACAGTGGGAGTGAAGAGAGAAAAACGAGAGATCAGTGGGAGAGAGAGAGGTAAAAATTTCTGAAAAATTCCGGTCTCCTTCACCTTGACCTCCTCCCTTAGTTTTATAGAAAAGAGGGGGGGTTTTGAATTTCAAAAAAGAGATTTAAAAAATCTTTTCATTAAGTCCCCTTTGATTAGGGGATCCTCATTAAAAACATTAATTGGTGATTTGAATTTCGAATTTTTAGATGGATCCTCCTTTCTTCGAATTTCAGAATTCCCTCCTCCTTTCTCTCTTAGTTGGCATGTGGGCCCCAGTTGAAGCTAAAATACGAAAATAAAATGTTGCTTTTGCCAGGATTCGAACCCTGGTTGCTTCCTTGAAGTTCGGGTGGTCCAACCACTATGCCATCTGCTTGTTCATGTCCTGTTTCACATAAAATAACAGTTAAGTTCTCATAGCTATAAATCATTCAACTGCGCATTAAATAATTGCTGAGAAAATGGAATTGCTACCCTTATTCCATCCATGGAGTGATGAAATTTTAAAATTCAGATTCTGAATGCGCAAATGGTTTATCTTATCATTCCATGTGGTTTTGTCCGTTAAATTGATAGCAAATTATGTAAATTTGATCTGTTATTTATGTAAAATCGTGGACTTATCAGTAAGTAATTATCTAAATGTCCTTGATAATACATTACATAGCATGTGATAAATTTCATAGCAGGCCTTTGTTCAGATTTGAAAAACACTGGTCGAAGGAAGAATGCTTTTTGGAGATTG
Organism: Zantedeschia hybrid cultivar; assembly: GCA_030544215.1. NCBI lineage: Eukaryota > Viridiplantae > Streptophyta > Magnoliopsida > Alismatales > Araceae > Zantedeschia > Zantedeschia hybrid cultivar. The sequence goes on from JARZZO010000006.1 coordinate 19,022,089, forward strand.
CGATGCAGGAATGGAGATTGCCCTCAGGAAACAGCTCGACTATGGCAACACTTTTTGGTAATCTTAAGGCAGTGGCTATAGCACTCTCTTCATAGGGAGTGAGGAACAAGGCTATAGCAGAAGCTGAGAAGAAGAGCATCTTGGAGCAGCTCCATGTCATTGATGCCCTGGAGGAGGCTGGTCTTATTGATGGAGAGGATTGGGTAAGGAGGGATCATCTTAATAAGTAGTTTTAGGAGATCTTGGCCAAAGAGGAGATGTATTGGAAGCAAAGATCCAGAGAGATGGGTTAGGGAGGGAGATAACAACACAACTTTCTTCCACAGAGTAGCTTCAGGAAGGAGGAAGAACTTCATTTTTGCTTTCAGATCGGGCGACCAGGTTTTCAAGGGCAGAGAAGAGCTTCTTTTGCATGTCTAGTCTTTTTACTCGTAGTTGTTTAAGAAGACCAGCCTAGGCCTTCTGTCTATGGGGATATGGCTGCTATCTCAATTGAAGAGAGGGAGGACATCTCTAGTCTCTTGTTTGATGAGAGCTAAAGGAAGCAATTTTTTCCCTTGCAAGTGATAAAGTTCTAGGGCTGGATGGGTTTCCTTTGATGTTCTTTCAGCACTGTTGGGAGATTATCCATGCTGTGTTGTTTCAGGTAGTCTGGGAATTCCAGGAAGGAAAGACTCATTTGAGGGGGATTAATAAGACTTCCATTGTGCTTATTCCTAAGAAGGTGGGAGCAGATGCATTATCAAACTACAAACCCATTAGCCTTCTAAATGGGGTGTACAAAATCATCTCCAAAATGTTGACTCGAAGGCTGGAGAAGGTGATCAATAGACTGATTAATGTCAATAAGAGTGCTTTCATCAGGGGAAGACGCATTCATGAAGGCTTTTTGGTTGTTCAAGAATGTCTACACTCTGTGAAGGCTTACAGACGAAGCTATATTGTTCTGAAGCTTGATTTCGAGAAAGCCTATAATAGGTGGAGCTGTCTTTTTGGTGTTCTTTCTAAGATGGGTTTTGGCTGGATTTCTTGGGTAAGAGCTTGTGGATTAGAGCAAAAACAGCAGGCTTGGTCACAGGCTTTCAAGTTGGTAACAACCATGGAGTGATCTCTCACCTGCAGTATGCCGATGATATCATCATGTTTTGTGCTGGAGGCAAAGAACAAATATACATTATAAGGTTGATCCTTGAGCTCTTGGAGGAAGTTACTGGCCTCAGAGTGAACTTCCAAAAGAGTGTTGTGTTTGGTATTAATGTGTCTGATGAGTATATGAGCAATGGGGCTACTATTCTTGGATGTCAGAAGGGAGTCTTCCCTATGGCTTATTTGGGGTTGCTACTGTCACTGTTTCAGCTGAGATGCCAAGATTGGAACCCTGTTATTCATAAATTTAAGTCCAAGTTGGCTGTGTGGAAGGGTCGACTTTTATCCTATGGTGGTAGACTGAATCTTTGCCAGTTGTACTTGATAGTCTGCCGATCTATTACTTATCTATCTTCAGAATTACGAAGTCAGTGGCCAGGAGATTGGAGGGTATTCGTAGCAGATTCTTTTGGGAAGGTGACTTGGAGACCTCTAAAAAAGGATTACATGATATTTGCTGGGGTAGAGTTTGCAAGAGCAAGCAGTCAGGAGGGCTGGAACATTAGTGACTTTAACCTGGCTCTTTTACCTAAATGGCTTTGGAAGCTTGGTAGTGGTCAGTCAGGATTGTGGCTTGATGTTGCTAAAGATAAGTATTATCATAGAAGCAGGATCTAGCAATTCCAAGTGCAAACAGATTATAGTGTCTCCCATGTGTGGAAGGGCATCCTCGAGGCGGTAGACCTGGTGGCGACGGTTACCCATATTTCCTTAGGTGATGGTAGGAATGGACATGACCGGTCTCTTTTTCACAGACTTTCCCTAGATTATTCGCTATTATGGTTGATCCTAGGGATTTGGTGGAGCAGTTGGTGGATAGAGATGCCAATAAGGAGGTTTGGAGTCCAATCTTAGGAAGAAACTTCAGAGAAGAAGAGGCAGTGGAGGCCACTGCCCTTATGGACATCCTGGAAGGCTTTAGGCTGGATCCCTCAATACTAGATGCCTTACAACGGTCCTGGAATGCTCAGGGTGTCTTCTAGGTTAAATCCGCTTATGGTATTATAGCGGATGGAGATCTTCGGTTTCCTTTTGCTTACCATGTTTGGGCTCCAAAATCTCCTTTGAAGGTTAAAATCTTGATTTGGAGGATTGCTAATGGAAAGTTGTCGACGGCTGATAGACTCATTCGCTTTGGTTGTGATGTCTCACCCACTTGTAACCTTTGTGGAAGGGAGGAAGAAGATATAGATCATCTATTTACAGCTTGCTCCTACTCGACTGAGAATTCAATATTTCAGAGATTGCAGATAATGAAGGATCATGAGATCTCTGTGGTTGACCTGATCAAGTGCTGGCCATCCGCTTTTCCTTGTAAAGGAGACATGTTGCTATGGTGGCTAGGCTTACATGCTACTCTGTGGGCAATAGAAAGAAATAGAAGGATCTTCAAGAGGGAGGCTACCACTTAGAGGAGAGTTTTGTCTTTTGGTTTTTGTAGAGTGAGAGAGTCGATGACAGTTTTTTGTAAAGACTATACTGTCAATTCCTCCCTTTTTGTTCTTTTAGAGAAGCATTGAACAGTCAACTTCTTGGTGCTTGTGGAGTATGATGGAAAGCTCCTCATTTTGTACACTTGTTATTTTTGCATCTTTATAATATACAGTGGTACCATCCACTTATAAAAAAAAAGAAACATTGCATAGCATGTGTTACATTTATAGATGTTGGATATGACTATAAAACTTATAATAACAACTTTAAGATCTTTCTATAGATGTGAAACTTGCTTCATTGTTTGATGTTTATTCATGGTTAGACTTGTGATTAGAGGAGGCTACATTACATCAATAAATAGGGAAAGCATCAAATTGAATGGTATCCTCATCCCTTTTCTAACATTGTATAAACATGTCGGACTCTTCACTAATTTTCCAAATATCAATTATTGAGATACAACAATATTTGCTAATAGCCTCATATCTCAACAAACATGATTCTTGATGTTCATCTTTAGTTATGCATTATCTTATATCTCTTATTTGTTTGAAAAGTGAAAATAGGTCATAATCTAGCTTTATGATTAATGTACGGAAAAAATCCCCAAACGTAATGGTGCATAATATTGTGTAAAATGTTAAAAACTAACAAAATAACCACCCCATGAGTGAGGTGCCTGCCTCACCAACTAGGCAGTCCGCCTAGGCAGCAGGTGGTTCCACTGCCTCGGCCCGCTTCGGCATTTTTAGAACATTGATCTTAACCCTTGTAAACAAGAGTTAGTTCTCTGGGGTGCCATCCTTCCAGCTATGTTATGGGCAGTTTGGAAGGAAAACAATTATAGAATATTCAGAAATGAGTTCAGAGAGATTTCAGGGATCAATCTCCCTCCTTGATGAATGGCATTTCCGAAGGGCTGGGAGCAACATTTCTGGTTCTTTCCTTCTAGACAAGCTCTCATCTTGTAATTAGGAGGGGTATTTCTCTTGTGAGCCTTTGTGGCTTTGGGTGCTCTCTACCATCTTGGTAGAGATGGTTGTTTTTTCCATTTTCTTTCTTTCTGTTGTACCCTATTTCATGGTTTTGAATGAGATGTGGTCTTTTGACCACCTTCCAAAAACAGAAAGCGGAGAGGGCACAATAGACGTTTACAAATAGCGGGAGCCCATTCCCTAACTGGCTAACTCTATCACAAATGAAACAGCCTACTCTTTCAGGAGCTAATGCCTCCTTCCTGAAGAGCCTCCTATTCCCCTCACCCCAAATGGCCCAAACCATGGCATGCAGCACCAGCCACTAAATGTGCCGCTCCTCCCTTGGAAGACAGTGCTCCCTCCAAAAGGAAAATAGGCTAGAATTAGACTCCCATTGAGTATGCATGACGTGAACATTCTTATAGTTGCCTTTTCATAGCTAAATGTGCATTTCTTTCGCACACATTTTGTTTTTCATATAAAATGAAAATGAATGAAGAATATTTGTGAAAAGATGATGCTCTGTTTCTGTAACAAAAGTTACCATAGGTAGCTCATTTTCATTTATTTGTGTAACCCCATAAAATATTGCATTTTGTACTGGATTGCTTTGTTTTTATATCACAATTGCTGATTTTCATCTATTTCAGTGCTTCTATGGAGGATGCTGATCGCGCAATTCAACTAAAAAATGTTTTGGTTATAGGTGGTAGAAGAATCAGAGTAAAGCATGCAATGCGTCGTCTTCCTTTGGAGCATCGTCGATCAAAGGCAAACAATGGTTACTCTTCCCCTACCCAGCTTATATTTGCTGTTTGAAATTCTCAGGTTATCTTGTTAGCTTAGTAATACCTTATGTTTTTTGGTAATGCAGCACATGTTGAAGATACTAAGCATGACGTTGATCATTCAACCCTTGTTAAATCTGAGGAGCCACCACAAAATAAAGAGCCAGGTTGTAATAAAAATGTCTGACTTTTTACTTGTAGGTTCTGTCTTCTTGGGTACTTTGGAGATATTTTCTTTCCTTTCCTTTATTTAGTAATTTGTACGTGATGACTTTCAGAAACTTTTAGTGATTCTAAGAGAACCAGGAGGAAGATGGTACTTAGTAGCTGTGAGGAAGATAAACTAACTGGCTCTGAAAAGCAGAGGTATGTTGTTTGATTTTTTTCCAACTCAGAGTTTCTATTTTTGGGAGCACTTTATGGTGTGTTTTGTCAGCATACATAAATTAGCTCTCTCCACTGAAAATACACAGAAGGGTAACCAAAAGGTTATATACATGTAAAATGTGCAGTCGCATTTATACCTGAGTAAAGAGATGAAGCCTGCCTATCTCATTACCTTCCGGAGCTCCATCTTCCTGAAAATGGAAGAACTTCTCGCACCCAATTCCTCTGCTTATGCATTACTCATCACTGATTCTTATCAGCCTGGTCTATCCATGGATATCCTTCAGAAAGCTCTGGATCCTATACTCAGGTGGTGGATCTTTCTGGGGTACACTGCTCTTATCACACCTGCACATTCTTTCTTTTATTTGATGAATGTGTGGTATTATCCACAACAAAAAAGAAAGAAAAAGAAAAAGAAAGAAACTATATGTGATCTCAATTGCTAATTTCTGCTGGCATCTCAGCAACTACCAACAGCTCCTTCAGATATTTTCATGGGATCCCATCTTGGCATGCATCTCCAATAAAGATTCTGGTGCCATAGGGTGCAGGAGTTGTTTCATTTTTACACGGTTCCGCCTCCCAGCTATACAATGAGCAGTGAAGAGATAGGTGCTATGTGATGCTGGCTAATCTATCGCTTTTGGTTAGCTTCACCACCCTCGACATAAGAAATTTGACCTTCGACTTCATTACTGTCGTCTGACTCATACACACTGCCTGATTAAACGGGCATCACACTAAATGACAGCAAGTTATTTGACTTTAGTAGCGGTGACAGTTCCCATAATGTGCAATCTTCTGTCCAGCAACACCTGCCTGAATGATAGTCCATTGTCTTGATCCTCCAGTATACTCAATGTGACCACTCATTCCTCCTCAATAGGAGTCTAGTCTATGTAGATCGCAGTTCGTAGATCATGTAGTTGAATGGGCTCATGGAAAGTCCTTAGAATGCTCATCTGTACAAAATCGTGTCCCTTTACCACTCCCGATTGCCATTGTTTCGCGGACAACATCAATAGCCTTCACATTTTCTTCCCAGACCTGAGAGAGTTGGATAAGATGGACTGAAAAATTATCATAAATCAACCTAGTCTTTATTTTTACTTGATCACGGCATGCACACCTGCCGTTCTCCTTGCCATGTTTTTTATGACAACTTGTATAAGTGGGCCAAATTCAGGCCATGCATGTACTAGTACCATTACTCTCCATTCTTTTTCCTTCACAGCAATCCCAATCTGACTAGATGTCCCTCTTTTACTTTTCCTGATTGTATCGATACTGTCCTACTATAGAAAGCATCTAACTTATGATTCTTCGTTGTCTTGGACAAATGGAACAATGATAAGGAATATGTTGGTATATAGCAATTGTTTCCTTATACAGTTATCAATTCCTATATTTGATAATGTTATTAGATAATGGAAGCCTAATGCATGTGATTGTAATGTACCTACACCCAAGGACCCGTAATTCATCATAGTTCTACGAAAAAATAACCTTCCGTCTTGTTGAGTCTTCGTCCTATACCAGCACTTTTAGCGCGCCAGTTCCCTGTGTTGGTCCGTTGAAACAAGGATAATGTCTCCCTCGCAAGTGTTACGACGTAGATAAACCCTGCAAATAAACCCTGCAACAATCTTAATGGCATTATAGGCCTGTGCTAGAGGTGAGAAGCTGCTCATTACCTTGGAGGACTGCCTCAAAGCTGCATAAAGGGCTGTCCTCGTTAAAATTATATTTTTTCTGGGTCACATTTGGTTCTGTTTTCTTTCCTGTATTCCAGTTATGGCACATTTATGCACTGGGGCTCTATGGAGGATAACAAGGGAACATCAACGAAGGGTCTTGGGAGATCAAGATACTAAAATTTTCCTCGAGATGGGATGGACTACCTATCCTTTTTATCCAACTGGAGCAATGAGAAACTTATTGAGAAAGCCGCTATCCTTAGGATTCAAAGGCAGGACAGTTCTGCAAATTGACGAAGGGTATCTCAAAAGGGACTTGTAACCAGTATAAGAGATCAAAGGGAGTAGAAAGCTATGTTATCTACTGAAAGATGCAACCCCAAGCGGGAGACCATGTTGCATGGTAAACCCCCCCAACCCCCCCCCCCCCCCCCCCCCCCAAAAAAAAAAAAAAAAAGAAGAAAAAGAAGAAGAAGAAGGAAACCAGTAAGAAATACTGGTGCTGCCTTTTATAAGGAGCTGTGCGATGATGTCATGGGTGTCCAGAGTTTATTTGTTCAGTGTCATTTAGTTAGACGTGGTATGCTTTATATTTGGGGTTCTTATTCAGAGGGATGTCGTCATTTGTGTGAGAGTCGTCTGTTTGGTTTCTCCTTCCAGTGGTTAGTTATGTTTGGTGAGGAAGTTGAACTTTTTCTCTTCCTACTAGATTGTACTACCTCTGTTTATTCTATAAAATTGGTGGTGCAATCCACAAACTACTTTTGAAAAAATTGCACATTTATGCTCAGAAAAATAAATGAATAATCAGTTCAAGTAAGATGAACAATTTTTATGGCATTTTCAATTCTAGTCTGACAAGTTGTGGACTTAAAAACTAGTTGGATCAAGTAAGATGAACAATGTTTATAGCATTTTCAGTTCTAGTCTGACTAGTTGTGGACTTAAAAACTAGTCGGACACTTTTCCTGATAGTTATGGCAGCCTGTTCGATAAACCATTGTTCCAAATAGTGATAATCAAGCCGATCTATCCCATCCAAGTCCTAATGCAACATGCCAAGACTCTCTCTGTCTTCATTACACAATATGTGATGTCTAGCTGCCTTCCATCATAGACATTCACTTGAATGGGGAACTCCAAAGTTAGGGCAATTGTCCACACTGCCAAGGTCATAATTAGACACTTTTCTTTGTCTCTGCTAAGTATGGGCTAATTCAAGATGTCCATTTGGAAGGAGTTAGAAACTTAGAAGTATTACATGTCAACTCATATGCTTTTGGTAATATCTGTTTAGATGGGGACGCAGACTCTGCCTTTATTCACACTGGTGGATGAGTTAAATGAGAGGTTTTTAATCAATAATTGGGCTGGCATTGGACACACATCAGATGGTGATTTCCTTTAAGGGATTTGTAGCTTGAATGATCTCTGAGATCTGCAATCATCTTTTTGTCCTGTCGGTTTCACAAATTGACTCAAAATATCTTAGTTTTGACTTACCATGAAGGATGTCAGGGAAAAGTTATCAAGTCTTTGTTAACCATCCTGGAAACCTGAAAAATCTATATTGCTCATTTTTATTTGAATTTGAGGCACTTAAATTTAGTGCTTCCCTGGTCAATGTAGCTACTCCAAATCTTGTTGTTTTGCTCTCAATTGACCTTTCTGATGAGTCAAATGTTTCTTTTCTTTGGAAGAACCAAGTATAGTTGCTGCAATGCCTTCTCACTGAGTTCCTTTGCCTGTTTTAATTTTTTGAAGGGTTGCTAGGACAGTTATATTTGGTGGCCTTCTCAATTCTGATATGGCAGACGAAGTGCTCCATCGTGCTAGAGAAATCGACTCCGTAAGATTAGTGCAATATCCACTTGCAAAGGAAGATCTTGAACTTCATGGTTTGTGGTTCCTTCTAGTCTAACATTTTAATGTTGTCTTTTCGACTCTCTTAAATTCTTTTTTATCTTGATTATTTCTTTCTTTATCTAGTTGGATGGTCGCCGTTTTAAGTAATCTGATTATAATATGCATCTTTACTTTCAGGCGTTTTGACCATTATATCCAACTTTTGTATATATGCTGTATCCTATTTACTCTTGTGCAAGACCTTTGGAATTTCTAGAATGATTTTATGATTATTATTATGGATTCTATTTTGGTTTAAAATTATTCTTGGAATATACTAGCTATTGTGCACAGGCTATTATGGCTGCATCCTACTTACTAATGTACGAGGAGTTTACATTTTGTAGAACTGCCTTGTAGGTGTTTTATGGCCTCCTATTGGACAATCACGATAGGGGGGAGGGCCTAGGATTGCTGTATGAGAGGTTAGATCTTTTGCACGAGGGGAGTGAGAAAGAGAAGGGGGCACAGTGCATCTGGAGATTCAGTGTTAAAGAGTTATTAATGATCCGCCAATTGACCCATTAGAATTCAGATAGTTGCTTCACTGTGGGTTTTTTTTTTTTTTGCTTTCTGAGAAGTGGTTGGTACCACAAAGTAAATAAAAAAGGGAGAAGATTACAAAGGGATAATGTGGTCCATAACTGTAGTTTTGTGGGTTGTTCAGCGGATCTGAACTTATCTGGCAAGTCCCACTCTTGATTTGGAAAGAGTAAGGTAGAACCAGGTTGGACCTTTTTTTTTGTTTTAGGCTTTTAGCATATTACATCAATTCAATCAATGAAGTAGGGATGTACAGCTATGGTTTTGTTTCTTTTACATGGAGGAATTAATGCCATTAAGATATTTGATCTTGTGAGCATCATTACACACGTATATCATATATGAAAGGAATTCAAAACTAAATCAGGAGTTAAATTTGGTGCTGCCAGTTCTGATTCTGATCCAGATTTGATTTGGGCTAAATCAGCCTGAATCAGCCTATTGAGGGGTGGAAGCTTCGTGTGAATTGAAAAAAACAGTTGCTTGCTTGTGTGCTGCATCTGCTTGCTTGTGACAGAGGAAAGCATTTTGATGACTAGCACAATGTTGTGTGATGCTTTCCTATGGTCTCTTGTGTCACAACAAAGTCATCAGAGTGCTTCCTTTGGCTGGATCACAGTGGAGACCATGCATACAAATGCACACACGGATACATACATACACAGTGCACACGTGCACGTAAAAGCTTGCCTTGGAGAGATTTTTGAAGTTTTTAAGCCTGTGATAGAAGAATAAGTTAAATAGGTTAGAAAGCACTATTGGTGCCTTAGGAAGGCCAGGGAGAGGGTATATATGAAGCCTCCAAAACAGCAAGCAACGGCTACATGGAGCCTTCAACAGATAGTGAAACTAGTCATTGGATTCTGCAGGCAGATTCTATCTAAGGGTTGGGGAAAGGGTGAGCCATGATCAGATCGGCCCACTGAAATGGACATGGGTTGGCTGATGATAGATGATCCATTCTGAGTTTTGAAACCTTGGGCCAGGAGTCTATGGCAAATTATCTTTCTCCAGGGAATTGGTTTGCTGGACAGCCAATTTCTGCAGCTTCTAGGTCTAGAGATTTAGCTGCTTCACAAATTGCAACAGCTTCCAGAGAGTCAGATTTGGAGAGGAGATGACAAATACAGGGAGGTGCTTGATGGCGTGAAGAGAAGGACTAGAAGGTGTGGGAGCTTTGGAGAGCCTCTGGTGACTAAGAAAGGACGCTGTCTCAGTTTGGCAGTTCCAGAGCAGTTCCTGTTAGCACTGGTAGAGGCTGATGAGGGTGACGGTGGTGATTCTGATGTCTGTGGTGAGCAGGAATGGAGGAAGGAAGACTTGTTGTTGGTCTGCCTAGAACCTTAGATGCCTCTCCAGGTGGATCAGTATCTTCGTGATAAGGATTTTGATACGTCAGGTGTCCCTCTTGGCGGAGCCAATGTTGTGAGCTTGTTCTCTAACAAGGAGCGCTGATAACTCTGGGAGCTACCTTTCGCAAACCGCTGAGGAAGTCAGAGGCAACAATCACAGTGCGAGGTGCACAGTGGTGGTTCCTTATATTGAAAATCCTGAAACTTTGGTGATGGTCCCTCCGGAGTCTTTGGACAGCTGGAGAGAGAAAATATCCAGTTTGGAAGACAGATTGGAGTATCTTTTCAAGGTAGGGAAGTAACACCTAGTTAGAAGTTTTATTAAAAAGTGAGAAGAGGGGAAGTGTTACAAAATTCTTTGAAGAAGAAAAGCAAGGGAGGTGGTATCAAGATAGGCAAGAGGGAACTGAGCTACATCAAAGACAACGGAGTATTGGACTGTTTCAGAGAGAAGAATGAGGGGACTAACATGTTACATAAATGAAGATTTTTGCGTGGAACATTAGAGGCTTGAATGGGGATTTCAAAAGAGGGCTGTGAGAGATTTGTTATCTCTTTAAAGGCAGACTGTGTGTCTCCAAGAAACTAAAATGAGTAGTGTGGATAGCAGTTTCATTAGGGGGCTAGGTGGCTCCTTTTTGTCTGGATGGACATTTTTACCGGCTGTTGGCAACAGTGGGGGGCAGATCATGTTGTGGAATGGGAACAATTTCAGGGGGAATGCATGTGATGTGGGTAATTTCAGTATATCGGTCAGATTTTCAACAAATTCCTCTTCTAATCAGTGGGTAATTACATCATTATATGGACCTCACAGCCAGCAGATGAGAGAGTTTCTTGCAAGAACTTTATGGTCTTTACAACAATTTTCAGGAGGGGTGGTGTGTCCTTGGTGACTTCAATTGTGTCAGGTATCCATGGGAAAAGTCAGGAGTTCATAGCTGGAACAAGGAGATGGAATGGTTTGGGGAGTGGATAAGGGAATGTGGTTTGGTGGATTTGGAAATCCCGAAAAGGAGATACATCTGGTCTAACCTTCAGCAGAATAGTGTCCAATCAAGAATTTTGTCAGGTATCCATGGGGTGGTGTGTCCTTGGTGACTTCAATTGTGTCAGGTATTCATGGGAAAGGTCAGGAGTTCATAGCTGGAACAAGGAGATGGAATGCTTTGGGGAGTGGACAAGGGAATGTGGTTTGGTGGATTTGGAATCCTGAATAGGAGATACATCTGGTCCAACCTTCAGCAGAATAGTGTCCAATCAAGAATTGATAGAGTGCTAGTTTCTAATGAGTGGTTGAGATTATTTCCTTTATCTCAATTAAAGGGACTGAACAGAGCAGTGTCTGATCATATTCCCATTTGATTGAACGAGAGGGGATGGCAGGCATCAAAGATTATTCAGGTATGAGCTGACGTGGCTTGCTCATGAGGACTTCAAAGAGTTGGTCATCAAATGGTGGAATGAGATCCGATCAGCTGAATTTGCATGTTAAACTTTTGCTAATAAACTTAAAGGGCTAAGAAGTAGAATTAAGCAGTGGAGTACTCAAAGGTTTGGTGAGGCAGCTAAGATTAGACAGAAACTTTTGCACAACATTGATGAGTTAGCAAACAAGGCAGATCAATGTAGTTTGTTAGAGGATGAGTTGTCTCAGCTGAAGGATCACAAAAAGGAATACAATGAATGGTTACATAGAGAAGAAATAAAGCGGAAACAAAGGGTGAAGGAGCATTGGTTGAGAGAAGGGATAAGAATACAAGATTCTTCCATGCAGTCGTAGGTGTTAGAAGAAAATTTTTAATGATTTTCTTGAAAGTGGATAGTACCAAAAATGCATTAAATAAAACGAGAGATACAATAGAGTGGGGATGTATAAGTATCACCCACCAACCAAGCAAAACAAAAGAGCACACCAAGACAGTGTAGCCCGACCTTAGCACTCATCCCTCAATAATACAAAAGAGCAGTGCTAACAATGGATTCTTTACAAAGAACTGTCATCCATTCCTTAATTCTTTGACAAATGAACCGCCCAACTTGCTCCAGGATGAGTGCCTCCTTCTTGAATATTCTCCGGTTCCGTTCACCCTAGATGGCCCAAATAGTAGCATGGAGGATCATCCACCAAATCTGTCTATCTTCAGTCTTGGAGGATCATCCACCAAATCTGTCTATCTTCAGTCTTGGGGGAAAGCTTACGATGGTGCAATGTTAGCTTGTTGAACAACTACTGCCATAACTCAACAGCAAACCTGCAGTCAGTGAAAAGATGCTCCACACACTCATGCACATACCCACACAACGGGCAAGTAGGTGAGGTACCATTAATGTATTGTGACAACCTTTGTCTTGTAGGCAACCTACCATGACCAACCCGCCACAAGAGGACCTTGACCTTCAATGGAGATTTGGTCTTCCAAATCAGCTATGCCAGGGAGAACTTGAGACCACTATCTACGATCATCTGGTAGGTAGATTTCACTGAGAACATACCACTAGATTCCCATCTCCACGCCCACCGGTCAGGGGAGGATGGATATAGTGAAACATCCTGAAGAAGAACAACAATTGATTTAACTCCACAATCTCATCATCCTTGAGCTGTCTTTTGAAAGTAGGCTGCCAAACACCAGCATCCTGCTGTCTATCATAAACACTGGCAACAACTGCATTAGGCTGGGCAGTAATGAGGAACAACTTTGGGAATACCGACTTCAATGGGTTCCCTGACACCAGCCATCTAGCAAGAACAAGCACTTACACCCATCCCTAAGGACAATCTGGGCTCCCACCTTCAGAACATCATAACTAAGGAGAATACCTCTCCACACATGAGAGACCAAGTACTTAGCAAGCAACCGTAAATCCCATCGTCTCTCCCTAGAGTAATATTTATGGTTGATAATATTATGGCAAAGTCCTTCATTAGACGTACCAAATCTCCACAGCCATTTGGTGGGTAAAGCATAATTAAATTCAGCAAGGCTTTTGATATTTTCACCCCCAACCTCCTTAGCTTGCAGACTCTACCTCAACAAAGATAATGCCCCCCCAATTCCTTCTTCCGCTCTTCACAACCCTTCCGAGAGAAACGTCTTCTGATGGTATCAAGCTTATGAAGAACTCTCTTTGATACTCTGAAAATAGACAAAAAGTAGGTAGGCAGGCTATTTGGGACAGAGTTGCACAAGACCAGCCTACCACCATATGATAACATGCGACTCTTCCAACTAGCAAGCCTCCCCTCAAACTTGTGGATCACCTTATGCCAATCCTTGCCCCTCAGGGGCCCCGCTGCTAGAGGCAAACCTAAATATGTGATTGGGAACTCCCCAAGCTGACATCCCATAATGAGAGCTACTCTGCAAAGTCTATAGGCTTCCATATGAATTCCAATAAGCTTACTTTTATGAAAATTGGAAGAGTATGATATTATCTGCATACTGAAGGTGGGTAACCTGACCTCTACCACTATAGAAGTAAGCGGTAGGGTCCCCATTCACTAAAACTGCAAACCTAGCCAAGGAGATACATGCCTTAATCTAGCTCACCCATCTACCCCCAAATCCCATCTTCTGCAACACCTGGAGCAGGCAAGTCCAGTAAATTTTATCATATGCTTTCTCAAAATCCGATTTTAGAACACGCCCTTTCCTCTTATAGACAAGGATGACAATACCAGTATCGGTACCAGTATCTAAGGGTATCGATGTCGATACGTACTGATATCGGTATCGGTCGTATCGGCTAGTACCGGCCGGTATTTGGTCCATCTTGGCCCAGACCGGGCTAGTATCGGCCAATACAGTTCCATTAGAATGGTCTCGGTACCCACCGATACCGGTACGTATTGGTATCGGCCAATACTGCCAACCATGCTTTTGGAGCTTCATAGAATGGATGCATTCAAGTGCCACAATAAAATTTTCCTGGATTTGCCTCCCACTGATGAAAGCTCCTTGATTGTCACTAACATCTTTGGCCACCATTCTTTCCAGCCTGACAACAAGCATCTTTGTGATAATCTTGTAGATCCCATTAAGCAAACTAATGGGTCTAAAGTCAGAGAGACATTCAACCCCCTCCTGCTTAGGAATAAGCACAAGGAAAGTCTTGTTAATACCCTCCAAGTGGGCCTTCCCTTCCTAAAATTCCAACACCGCCTTCCATAGGAGAGCTTTCACAATCTCCCAACAATGTTGGTGAAATAGCATAGGAAAGCCATCATGGCCCAGGGCCTTGTCACTAGCAAAGGAGAAGACATCACTCCTAAGTTCCTCCTTCAGCGATGGATGGACTCTAGCTATCTTCTTTAGAAAGAAGCCTAGAGTAGAACACCTGAGCATGCCTCCTAATATCCTGAGGCTCGGAAATAAGAGCATCCCCTTCCTTCAAGCATCTGATCATATTAACCCTCCATTTAGCTGAAGCAATTTTTTAGAAATAAGAAGTGTTGTTGTCGCCTTCCTTGATCCATCTCTCCCTTGACCTCTGTTTCCAATAATTCTCTTCCTTGAGAAGAATGCCCTTATAATCTGCCTTCAACTTAGCTCTTCTCATACTGTCATCTGGGTCCAGAAGCCTTGCCTCCTCCAAGGAATCCAGTGCATGGAGCTGAGTAAGGATACTATTCTTCGCCACCTTGCCAAGGAGGGACTTACTAGCACCCCAGTTAGCCAAGGAAGCAGCTAGAGATCTCAGCTTATGGACTAGATGAGACATTGTCGAGCAAGTTTGTGGTCCTGCGTTCCACACCTTCCTAACAATATCCATAAAGCCTTCCTCCTCCAACCAGAACTTTTCAAACCTGAAGACTCCTACCTTTTTGATTTCTGTAGCTAGTGTTGAGTAGAATATATTTATGATTTGACACTACCCTTGAAAGACAAATAGTCTGCACATGAGGATAATGATCCTCTCAATCCATAGACACAAGGAACCTGTTGAGTCTGGCACACGAAGGTGACTCTCTGAAATTGGCCCATGTAAAAGCAACATTCGGAGTGAGGACATCAATAAGAGCGGCTTCCACAATGAAATCTTTGAAGTCCTGGGTAACTCCCCTAGGAGGAAGAGTCTCCAGTTCTCCCAGACTGTCAAGCTACAACATTAAAATCATCCATGACACACCACAAGTTACCAGACGTATGCTGCCAAGAGATCAAGTCCTCCCACAACCTCTGTTTATCCCCCCTATTCTGGAGCCCATACACACCGCTTGAAGTCCCACATGAGGCCATCCGGCAAGCGCCTGAAAGTGAGGCAAACCACAGCTCTGCCAATATCCCTTCCCCCTGCAACTTCCTCAAGCACAAAAGGACTCCATAGTACCAAGATCCCACTAGAATTCCCCATAGCTGGTGAACATACTCCCTTCGTTAGTCTTCGTCC
This sequence comes from Zantedeschia hybrid cultivar, assembly GCA_030544215.1. Taxonomy (NCBI): domain Eukaryota; kingdom Viridiplantae; phylum Streptophyta; class Magnoliopsida; order Alismatales; family Araceae; genus Zantedeschia; species Zantedeschia hybrid cultivar. The sequence goes on from JARZZO010000006.1 coordinate 19,037,718, forward strand.
CCCAATCTCCTTCATGAGAGGCTCACCATCACTCTTACATTTAGTTTCCTAGATGTATAGAACATCCACCCTTCACCTAAAAATGAACTCCCTTACAGCAGCCCTCTTCTCTCCCCTGCCCAACTATCTATTATTTCACGAGACTATCTTCATTGAGGAACAAGTAAGCCCTCCCTCACCTCCTCCTCCACTCCTACTACTGACGTTTTACCATCCCTTCTAAACCTCTTGCCTCCCTCTTTTCCTGCCTTTCTCCCTCTAGCATCCAAAGCAATTCCTAATTGCCGCCTATTGAGAATTTTATGGAACACCTCTCTAATATCCTTCTCAACTCCATCAAAACAAACTCTTTATCTTTTCAGCCACTTCTTGACCCTGTCCCTCGGCAATCCTTTCCACCCTGGAGTGGAACTCCTTCACCTCCTCCCTGCTCCACTCCTCCTCCCCCCTGCTTCTGGATATCAGCTCCATGGTCTACCTCCACACTTCCACCGTTGCCTCCTACAGTGCCCTAGCCCTGCACCATCTGAGAGTCTACCATAAGAGTTTCGGGGACAAACTCTCTAGCAGACATTCCTGTAGGTCTCCGGAACCACCCAGGCCCTGCCGGATGTCACAAGGGTTTAGTTGAGCCTCTGGTCCTTCTAAGATGTCCACTCTCCCACTGTCAGAGTCAACAACTGCCATCTCCACCCTCTGCCTCATCGAATGAGGCCCCAAGATGTCATTCAAAACAGCTTCCGGCAGGGACGATTCTGGATCTCTGCCCTGGACACCCAGACTACTTACAAATCCCCAATCCGCTACTGGAGGTTTTCCAGGCAGATCTGAAGCCGGAGGAGGGGCTAACAAGCTTTGGGGCATACGCCAGGTCAGAGAAGGTCCAAGGCCGGGAGGTTCCAGCTTCTCAGAAACAGCCAGCGTGCCGTAAGTAGGGCCCTGCTCAGATATCGAGCGAAGACGATGCTGGTCGGGTCGAAATGAGGGACCTAGATGAAGTGACACGTCGGGTAAGTTCCGGGTCGGGTTCGAGATCTGGGTAAAGTGTTCGCCTCAGCCGGTTCTGGGACAGCAGACCCGCCCGATTCAGCGGTAGACAGATTGGGTTACGTGGTCCTCTGGGCGGGCCATTTGAAATTCAAATGGGCCGACCTGCTGCTGCCACGACCCCCCACTGCTGATCATGGATGGCAGTACCGGCCGATACCGGCCGGTACGTACCGGTATAGGCCGGCACCGGTACCGGCCGGTACCGGACTGGTTTTGGGCCGGTACCGGGCCGATACCGGCCGGTACCGGACCGGTACGTACTGGTACTGGTACCCACCGATACCGGTACCGGTACCGGTACTGCCATCCTTGCTGCTGATTCATATCGTTTTCCTCCTCGAGGCCGTCCCGAAATCCTAACCCTCCCGCACCCTGCAGCAGCAGTGCCATTTCGAGAACCTACACAGACGCTGGGAAAACTCTCCCCTCAAAAGGGATGAGGAAGCAGTCGGGGATGTCGTCCTTGCTACAGACCGGCATTGTGCCATCCACCTGTAGGACCTCACCTTTGAGGAAGATGATCAAGCATCCTGCCTCCCAGATGCCTACAGCTCAAAGCGAAGGTCAATGTTGCCACAGATAATAATCGGAACTCCCCTCAACCGAACCTTCACCCTAGTGGCCTTGGGGTCAGGATACGTGCCAAGGCCAAAATCCCACTGGAGGATTTGAAGTATGCAGCCTCTCTAGCCACCATCTCGGAGGGTGCCACTCCCGGAAGGCAACTCCCCAGGTCCAGCACCTCCCACTCTGTGGCTCTGCCGGATCTACCCCTCCTTACAGCAGCAAGGTCTTGACTTGAGGAATGGAAGGCTGTCCGATCACCACACGATGAAAGTCGGGTCTGGTGGTGTTACCGTGACAAACTTCGGCTCCTTCCTGTGCTCCCCTCTGTTCTTCTTCTCCCCTGCGACAACCTCTGCAAATGGCCTAAACCCTCTTCCGCAAAATCTACGAATGTGACTGCTTCCGCCACACAGAGTGAGCACCTCACTGGAGAAAGACAATCTCTGGTGAAGTGGCCTTGACAGAGGCAGCAAAAGCAGGTCACTCCCTGATGGGAAAGGCTTCTGGACGAGCCCCGATAGCCATGCCGCTCGCCGTTGCTGAGGGACACTCTGTTCTCCCCAGAGGCAACATGAGGCGGCATCTCTCTCACAACAAGACCACTAGTGTGTTATATACTTAATGCTCAAATCTACATGACCATCATACCTGCTCTATTCTTCCAAGTGCAGGGCAGAAGATCTTTAATGATTGAACATGTTAAAGTGGGAAATAGGCTTGTTGATGATAAGGAGGAGGTGAAGGAAGAGTTTATTTCCTTCTACAAGAATTTATTTGCTGAAGAGGTTGGCTGGAGGCCACATGTTATGGAAGGGCTGCTCCCCAAAATCAACAATGATCAAGCTGATTGGCTTTGTTCACAGTTTTCAGAAAAAGAAGTCAAAGAAGCAGTTTTTGCCATGAATGCCAACAAATCTCCAGGCCCTGATGGATTTTCCTAGGCTTCTATCAATTTTTTGGAAGACTATAAATCAAGATCTCATGGATGTTATTACAGAATTTCAGAACAGACCTCAATGCATTAAGGGCTTTAACTCCACTAATTTTGTCTTGATTCCAAAGAAAGAGGGAGCTGAAGCAGTGTCCGAGTATAGGCCTATAAGCTTATTAAATGGATGCTACAAAATTAACAAAGTTGTTGGCAAACAGGCTGAAGAAAGTTTTGAATTCTGTTGTTAGTCCGAACCAGTCAGCCTTTAAAGAAGGGAGTTGCATCTTGGATAATTTCTTAGCTGCATATGAAGCTATCCATAACCAGAAGGTCTGCAACAGAGGAGGCGTTGCCTTCAAATTGGTCTTTGAAAAAGCATACGACAGAGTGAGCTGGAATTGCATTGCTAATACCCTTGCTAGTATGGGATTCAAGCAAAAGTGGACTGATTGGGTGATGAGTTGCATATCAGCCCCACAGTTTTCTATATTGTTCAATGAGGAACCTTGTGGGTATTTTAGTAGTACTAAGAGGTTTGAGATAAGGTGATCCAATTTCTCCACTTTTATTCTTGTTAGTGGGGCAGATACTGAGTTCACTGTGGGATAGAGCAGTGGATCTTAAGCTGGTAGATGGCTTCATGGTTGGTAGGGATGGCCTGCAGCTGTCGTATCTTCAATTTGCTGACCATACCCTTCTCTTCAGGTAATGTACTCATGCTTGGAAATGTAATGAGACTCCTTACCCTTACTGAAGCCATTACTTTGATAAATCATCAGTGGTGGGCATCAATATGGAGCAGGAGAGGGTGAAGGAGAAAGCTGAAATCATGAAATGTAAAATGGTAGAATTTCTTATAAAATATCTAGGTTTACCACTTACTAGTCGTACGTACATAGTCAGAGATTGGGATGATGTTATTAAGAAGTTTGAGCAAAAGTTAGAAGGACGGAAAGCAAACATTTTATCAGCTGGCGGCATGGAAGGCAGTACCGGTACCGGTACCGGTACCGGTGCCGGCCGGTACTGGTACGTACCGGTACCGGTACCGGTACCGGCCGGTACGACCGGTACGGGCTTAAAAGGGCCCAAAAAATCAGAAAAAAAAGAAAAAAATTCAGAAAAATTCAGAAAAATTCAGAAAAAATGTAAACAATTAATTAGCTATGTGTTGGGTGTGATAAAAATGGGTTAAGACAAAGAAGTACACATAACACATACAAAATGACAATTTTAATAGAGATTAAACATGAAAAATATTATGTTAATGTACTAAATATTTACAACAATGCAAAATATGAACGAAATCAAACGATCCTTACCTATGAAAAACATAAGTGAGTCCCTTACTATGGATAATAACCCGTAGATCCTTCTGATTCATCATCTGGTTGCTGTTGCTGGTATCCATAATAAGGTTGCATATGTTCCCTATATTCACCATAACTAAACAATGATGCAGCCAAGTCGTGCATCCCTCTTTGAATCCCTCTTGGAGTATATGGTTGTTGACTTGATGAAATGCCAGAATCATGGTGCAAAGAAGTAGCATGAGGATAAGAAGAAGACCCTGACCCATAACTGCTACTGGGTGGAATCGGTGGATGGAATTGAAAGCCTTCATACTCTACTTGATCTCCCCAGCTATACATGCCTGCTTCTTGTTGGCCACCTCCGTAACCTGACTGCTGTCCATGCTGGCTTTGTGAATCATAATCTCCTTGACTTTCATGTTGTCCTCTTCCTGTGTCAACATGTAAGGAGAAAGAAGGTGCATACACTCCGCCCCCGGTAGTAGCACCTGCAGCTGCACCAGCATCATCACTAGGAGACTCTGTCCCATCATCATCGTCATCTTGATCATAATCAACAATTAACTTTCTTTTAACAGTACTTGATTTTTTCTTTTGTGATGCCTGTTTTTGCTGGCTTTCTTTTTTTTCTAGATCCTTTTGCAAGTTCAATCGATTCAATACTCATTTTCCTCGTGGTGTATGCCTCACATAAATTTGCTTCAGCTCATCAATGGCAGGATCGTCTCTGGCAGCCAGATTAGTCCTCTCCAATGTAGATGTACTCCTTTTCAAGAATGATGGTGGCCCAACCATTCTAGGAGTGACTGGCCTACTATCTGATTCTGAGTGTCTAGCAGGCTCAAGCTCAGTATCAGGTGCAAATAAAGGCACATGCTCAGTCTGACTCTGATACTCATATGAAGGAGGAGGTGAATTTTCTTTTTGCCTTTTCGAGCTTCTTAATTCTGGATCTCTAGCAACAGCTCCATCTAGTATGCCTTCTGCCCATTCTGTATCATCATGATCAAAAACTGGCTCATCGACAGTTGCTCGTGTCTCAACCCAAGTCTGCAAGGGATTATCATCATCAAATAACTCTTCCACATCAATTTGGCCAACCACATCTTCTGCGTGCCCTGCAGCTCGTTTCTCCCTCAATTGTTGTCTCAACCGGATGTTTTTGATCCTCAATCTCATATTGTAATGGCAGTACACCAATTTGTCCAATCGTTCAGCCTTTAACCGGTTACGAATTTTTGAGTGTATAAGGCTGAACGTGCTCCAGTTTCTTTCACATTGGCTTGCCGATGTCGTCTGACTTAAAACCCTCACTGCAACGGAAGCCAATGGATTATAGCACCTATCTCTGTTGTACACCATTATCCACCACTCAGCTGTGCCATCATTAAAAGAAACCAAAAAAAAAATTAATCAATGTATGTTCTCGTTTCTTATGCACATTTGACAACAATGCAATGACTAAGTATACCTGGGCTCACTTTCTCTACAGCAATTTGCACAGAGTCTTCATTATATGTCTCCAGCCTTAGCCTATAAGCCTCCATCTACAAAGATGGAATTAACAATTAATAGAATTCATAGGCTCTTCAAATTACAAGTAATTGGATAAATCTTAAAGTCAGATCTTCACTAAGTATACCTGTCTCTCTGCCTCAATCCTATCTTCTATTGTCCTCGAAAAACGTGCAATCACATTTAATGTGCCTTGAATCACCTCTCCATCAATATGCACTTGACGACTGTACATTACTCGAGGATTTAAATAATAACCTGCATTTAGGTGAAAAATTACTAATGTCAATTTAATAAATAATCTCCCATGTAATAGTATAAGACTTCACTTACCAGCTGCATGCAAGTCGTGGTGTAATGTGCTTTCCCATCTGATATCAATAAGGTCCCACCACTTCATATAAGTGTTGGGAAATGCGTTCTTGATGTGGACCTTAGCAATGTCAATTGCCTCGTACAAATATCCCATGTAATTCTTATCATCCCCATCCACCAATTTTAACACCTGTACGAGAGGTTCCACCAACTTTAGATAAGTCTCCATATTACTCCAAAATTTTTTATTCTCTATGATTTTTCTCACTTCCAAATGTTCAGATTTAGATTCATTGGAAGTGGTCCGCATATACTCCAAGAACTCCTTATTAAACATAAAACCCCTGATCTCATTCTTGAATTTGTGCAAAGATTCTAAAGAAATAAAATTAGATGCAAATCGTGTAGGCCCTGCACGGATGAGATCTCGACCTCCAGATGCTTTTTCTCTGAACATATTCAAGATCCTGGGATGACCATAAATAAATTGGGTAATTCTTTGGGCTCTCTTTACAGTCTTGCTGATAGTTGGATCCTTACCAATGTCTTCAAGCATCAAGTCCAGACTATGCGCTGCACATGGGACCTAATAAAGGTGTTTGCGCTTGTCCATTAACTTCTTCCCTGCAGCTTTATAACTTGGTTCATTATCGGTGACCACCTGGACAACATTTTCCTCTCCAATTTCCTGCACCATCTGATCCATCAAACCAAATAAATATTTTGCATTCTTTGAATAGTTTGATGCATCAACAGATTTCATAAAAACTGTCCCTTCTGTGCAATAAACAAGAAAATTAATCATGGACTTCTTCGTGGTACCAGTCCAGCCATCGCACATAATTGTGCATCCTCTCTCCTTCCATACTATCTTAAAACTTTCAACCCACTGTTGAAGTTCCTCGTATTCTCCATCAAGCCCCCGTCCATATATGTCTCGACGTGTGGGGGCTTTGAACCCACGACTATGATCTGCTATCGCATCAATCATAGGCTGAAAATAAGGAGACTGAGCAGCATGTGAGGGAACACCTGCATGCAAAAACCATTTGCATATGCTTTTAAAAGTATGTCCTGCCGCTTCAGCTGACTTTTTTACTCCTCTCATTGCTTGCTTGATTTTTGGCTGAGTAGAAGTCTGTCTTCTAAAAAGATAACTGTCCATAGGACCCACTTGGCCTGTAGGTTGACTTGTGCCTCTTATTGATGGTCCATCACCTCTCCTTCGGGCTTCATCTTCTTGTTGATGCCACAAACTCTCTCTTCTAGCTGCAGCCATGTCAGGATCATCATCATCATCATCATCACTAGAATCTACATTTTGTTCAGCCCTTTCCCTCTCACGTATAGAAATGCCACTGGCCGCAGTATACATCCCTTTGCCTTTTGTATTATGTCTACCTGAAATTTCGCCTTGGAGTTCAACCTCATCTTCCTTCTTTTGTTCTTTTTGTGCTTTTCGGCCACGCAACAATTCACGCATCTCGTTGGCAACTTGTCGGGGACAGACAGTACACCTTGTCACCTGTCCTGTCTTCCCTGCTAAATGTTCTTTCCCTCGGGTGATTCCACCACCCATCTCTTTGCCACAATATTTGCATTTCACTCTCCTCTTTGCAGTATTAATTAAGGTGATATGGGCCCACCTTGGGTCTTGCTCTTGCTGTTCAGCCATGTTCCTACAACACATAAAAAAAAAATAGAAACAAATATAAGAACATTTGGCATTATGCTCGTAGTTTAAAACATGTAAAATTGGATGTTAATTAGACTCCAATTGATGTTTAATTTAACAATTAGACAAAAGCCCCAATTTTTAACCGCTAATTAGGGTCAAAATTGGGGATTTCTCCTAATTAACCGTCGATCAACGTAATTAACAGCACACTCCTACTTTAAAACATGTCATGAAGCTTAATTAGACTCCAATTGATGTTTAATTTAAGTAATTAGACAAAAGTCCCAATTTTTAACCGCTAATTAGAGCCAAAATTGGGGATTTCCCCTAATTAACCGTCGATCAACGTAATTAACAGCACACTCCTAGTTTAAAACATGTCATGAAGCTTAATTAGACTCCAATTGATGTTTAATTTAAGTAATTAGACAAAAGCCCCAATTTTTAACCGCTAATTAGGGCCAAAATTAGGGATTTTCCCTAATTAACCGTCGATCAACGTAATTAACAGCACACTCCTAGTTTAAAACATGTCATGAAGCTTAATTAGGCTCTAATTGATGTTTAATTTAAGTAATTAGACAAAAGCCCCAATTTTTAACCGCTAATTAGGGCCAAAATTGGGGATTTCCCCTAATTAACCGTCGATCAACGTAATTAACAGCACACTCCTAGTTTAAAACATGTCTTGAAGCTTAATTAGGCTCCAATTGATGTTTAATTTAAGTAATTAGACAAAAGCCCCAATTTTTAACCGCTAATTAGGGCCAAAATTGGGGATTTTCCCTAATTAACCGTCGATCAACGTAATTAACAGCACACTCCTAGTTTAAAACATGTCATGAAGCTTAATTAGGCTCCAATTGATGTTTAATTTAAGTAATTTGACAAAAGCCCCAATTTTTAACCGCTAATTAGGGCCAAAATTGGGGGTTGTCTATTTTATCAAGAAAATGAACGTAAATCATCTAAGAAATATGTAACAAACTAAAAAATAATCACTACATTAAAATATAAATCATACCTTCTTTTTTCTTCCATCCAAAACAGTGAAAATGTCTCCGGAAAAGGATGAAAACGTCTCCGGCGGCGGTGGCGGGCGGCGGCGGCAGCGGCGGGTGGCGGCGGCGGTTCTTTCCCCTCCTTCTCCTCCTCCTTTCCCTCCTTCCCTTCCCCTCCCACTGCAAAAAACCCGAATCCCCTCTCACAGATCTGTTTCTGTGAGAGGGGACAGTGAGCGTACCGGCCGGTACGCCCGAAACCGGACCACATACCATCTCTCCATCTTTAGAATTCCGAGGACAGCAGAGAGAATTATTGAATCCATTAGGAGCTCTTTTTTTGGATGGGTGGGAAGAAAGACAGGAAAGGTCTACAGCTTGTGGCTTGGGACCAGGTTTGCAAAAGTAACGACCAAGGGGGAGCAAGGATGGCAGTACCGGTATCGGTATCGGTATCGGAGGGTATAGATACTAATACCGATACCAATATGTATCAGCCGTATCGGCCGGTACTGGCCAATAAAAAAAGATTCATTTTTTTCTTAACTATAAAGATTGGTATCAGTACCCCCCAGTATTGGTAACGGGCATGCCCAATACTCATATCGGCCGATACGTATCGGTATCGGCCGATACTGCCAACTATGAGGGGGAGGGGTTGGTCTTGTCAAATTACAAGTCTTCAGTCGAGCCCTTCTTGCTAAATGGCTGTTGAGATTGGGTGAGAATGAGGAAGCTACTTGGGCAAAGATCATCAGGCTGAACTACCCTAATTATATTGGAGGGAATTGTGAACCATCAAGATGCCATAACATGTCACCTGTTTGGAGGAATATAGTGAATGTGATGCACCTAATAACACCAGGGATTATGTTTTGTGTTGGGAATGGTCAGCGGATCAGATTTTGGGAGGATAGGTGGTGCTCAGACCTGCCTTTTTCTACTTTGTTCAGAAATTTGTACCAGATTGCTTTAGACAAGGGGAAGAGTATAGCTCAATTGTACTCAGGAGGTAACAGGTTGCAGTGGAATTTGAAACTCAGAAGAAATCCTACTCAAATGGAATTTGAGGAACTTCTTTCTGTGCTGAGTATCCTTCACGGGATTAAACTGAATGTAAATCAGGAGGATATAAGGAGATGGGTTTGGAACAGTTCAGGTGTCTTTTCAGTCAACTCCCTTTCCAGACTGATAGATGATGTTGGGTTGAGAGTTTGGTGGAAAGATTTTGTGTGGGCAAATATTTTTCCTAATAACATAAAGCCATTGTTGTGGAAAGTGGCAAGGGGAAGGCTCTCAACTAATAACCGAATTAAAGTCCTCTTCTATACAAAGCGCCAGCTGTGTTTTCTGTGGCATGTTTGAAGAAAACATTGACCATCTCCTGTCAATGTGGTATCATCAATGTTCTTTGAGTTCTTTATGCAGAATCACACACACGTGCAGTGGGAGGAACCACAAACTGTGCTCTCTTTATGGCTGATAAATGTCCTAATCAAGCTGAGAAAGAGACATGGTCCTTATTCTTACCAGCTATGATGTGGGCTATATGGTATGAGAGAAAGAAGAGAAGGTTCTCTGGAGAATTTAACAGCGTGTCTGATATTTGGTAATTGATTGGGCCAAAGCTGCTAATGTGCTAATTGAAGTGCAGGATAAATCCTCGTCATTTGCAAGGCTCTACAGTGGAGAAACCTGATTTTGTGATCCTTTTTCTTTTTAGGGGGGGGGGGTTTCTTTCTATGTTATCATCGTGATAATGTAGAGATTTATGTGTTATCCAGGAGAATAGTGGGTCTTTTCTCTGTGATTTGTTGTTTTCTTTGGGGACTGTTCTCCATCCCCTTTGGCTTTGACAGTGATGTATATTTATATTGATATTAATGAATTGTGACTTTGTCACCTTCCAAAAAAAAAAGACACAGGTAGGTGGATGTGAAAATCTGGGTGATTTTGTTGAAATCATTTTTTAGATGTTGCCAATCTTTGACATAGTTGCATAGCTGCCCTATGGATTCCCATTTGCACTTGAAGTTGTGCTGATCAAATTCTTTTTTTTTTTCTTTTTCTGAAAGTCGTTGGTACCACTAATTTCATTAAAGATGAAATGTAGAGATGTATGTGTAAGAAAAGAAAAGAAACAAAGAAAGAAGGAACCGCAACTCAAAAGGTCCCTCACAGGACAACCCTAATACAAGCAGGAGCGGCCCATGCCACCCAAAATACATCATTACCAAATCAAGAGAATCGTACACATGAAAAGACAAAAAGGTGCCTTCTCAAACAAAAAACAAAAGGAGGGCTACAAAGTGTCAAGGAGACCCAAAGCAGAAGACAGCATGACAGGCCTGATGTTCCAGCAGATAGCCCACTCTCTAACTGTCCAAAATGAAAGCCACAAGTTGATTTGCAGTTCGGCTTCTGCTCTCAAAGATACAAAGGTTTTGCTCACTCCAGATGGACCAAGTCATTGCATGCAGAATCATCCACCACACCTTGTTGTCCGCAACGTGCATCCAAGGTCTATGCCATTCGCAAGAAAAAGAAAAGAAGAAGAAGAAAAACACAAACACTGGAAACTTGAACACCCAGGCAGAGGAAATGAGAGGCCATACAGTGGCTGAAAGGAGCAGCTTAGGAGGATATGGTCCAATCATTCATCCTGAGTGGAACAAAGGAAGCACCAAGGACAAATGCTTGGAATGAAAGGAACTAAGTGGTCGCAAGTAGGGAGCCTCCCTTGCACCATCCTCCACACCAGGAATTTGAATTTGAGAGGAGTCTTGGGCTTCCAAATCAAGTGACTTAAGAGGCTCCTTAGTACCCCCACATGCAATAAATTCATAAACTGATTTGACTGAAAAGTTGCCATTACGTGCACATCTCCGTTCCAAGAAGCCGGCACCTCTGCAATAAGATTCAGGCCTTGAATCAAACTGAGGAGATTAGCTAAGTGAGTAATCTTCTTGTCCTAAAGATTCCTCCAAAAGGTAGGAGTCCACAAAGTTGAGCCGCCACTGAAGGACTTAAAAGAAGCCAAAAACCACCTGGACTTGCATGGATGGTTAAACTGAAAAGATGAAGTAAAAGATCAGCCAGGGATCTACAGTAACACCATCTGTCCACCCAAAAGCGGGTCAGCTGGCCATTACCCACCGAAATAAAACTTCCTGCCTTGAGGATGTCCATGGAAGTAAGAAAACCTTTCCACACAGAGGAAATGTGCAATTTGGAAATAGGGAGGAGATCCCACTTATGAGAGTGATTGTAATATTTTGAAGAAACAAGAATCTACCACAGCCTGGATTCTTCTGATACGAGTCTCCGCAGCGACTTAGTGAGGCCAGATTAAAGTCTCTAAGTTTCTGAAACCCAGCCCAGCTTCCTCCTTGCTTTTGCAAACCCTTCCCCAATTGAAGTCATGTCAAGACCTGACCTTTTCAACGCTAGCATGCCACAAAAATCTGCATTTGAATGGAATCCATCTTCTTGGTTTATTTGGTGGTGAAACTTGGAGATCTCCATTTATTGCAGATTGGCTTCTTTTATGCCTGAGGAAAGACGAGTCAAGTAGTCGCTTATAATCATGCATGTTATTGTGGGTGGATTGCCAAGTAGAATAGTCTTGCCAGTTAGGTGGCTGAGAAGGGTGAAAAATGATTTTGTTGGCGTGCAGACCGTATGAAGAGTTGTCCTCTAGCACTTGGGAAATGATTCACTAATTGCTCCATTGGTCTAGACAATGTAGATCAGGAAGTAGGCATGTGAGCTTGAGGGGAGGGAGGTTTCACTTACCAGTAGGTAACTAACACAAGGATAAGTGAAAAAGGTTGAGCTGTTGGAGTGGGGACTCTATGAAGAGTTGTGCTTTTGCTCTTGGCAAGTGAGCAGTTGATTTCTCCACTGGAGACCAGGAGATAGGGATGTGGGATTGAGGTAGGGGGTTCATGCTCTGGATAATTGGATTTTTACTTACCAATGGTTTGGAAAACTTTGCTCGAGTCATTTTTTTGACCCTTGAAACAGCCAAATCTAAAGTTATTTCAGAAATAGCACTTTGAGGATTTTCTGTACCCAGAAACTAGTCTAAAATTATAATGTCCTGAACTTATTTGTCCAAGCTATGGGTTGACACTGGCCTTCACCATAATGTTATAAGATAATCGGACAAAGTGCTTCATGGTGTGGTAACGACAGAAGTATCAACAGCATGGAACATTCAGTCATTTAAGGCTTTGACTCAATGCTTTGATGACAAGACATTTTAAAGTGATATGTTAATAGCATAATTAGAGCAAAGTAACACTTTATTCAAGAAATTTATGTGCATCTATAGAAACCTCATGGAGCACCTTCTAAGAGCATACTTTCACTAGGACAAATATTTTCATAATTACAGGGGTACCTTGTAAATGTAAGAGGTTCATGGAGACCTGAGGAAGAGTTTGGGGAGCTTGATGTTTTCTGCTCTAAAAACGAATTACCATGGCCATGCACACGACTGTTCATTTGTTTTGTTTTTAAATCGTCCTGCTAAGAGTCAATGAACTTTAGTTTACAATAGTTATTTTCTTTCGGTGGATGGGGGTGTTGGATAATAGCGTAGTTTAAGACTTCAGATCTATCCTTCAACCATGTTGAACATGATTTGCAAGACTTATGTATGAGATCGGAATGTGTTACTCTCTCAGTTTCACTTTGAAAGTAACGTCGAAGCTGCTAAACTATTGGAATCCTTTTTTGCTCTTTTTGGAGGAAAAAGGTGGGATTGCAAGCCTTTAGTGCCTTTCGGTGAAACTCATGCACTATGAGTTTCTTTTAAATTCACAGTTCTTGTGAGCCTGTCCATCTAATACAGATCTTCTAATATATACCTTTTCAATTGATTTATTCTTTTCAATTTACATAGGTATCCCCAGGTCGTCAAGGGCACAACCTTATCTCCCTCGAGTGCTCTTTTGAAAATGACCTCTTCTATTTATGTTTAGTATTTTTGGTCCATAGTAACCTTGAACAATTCAACAATGTTAAGCTTTGACATCCAAAAATTCTCTTGAAATGGCCTCCTCCTGTAAGCTACTCTAATCTTACTTGGAGAGACATTCTTATCCAGTAGTTAATTCATCAAGAATGGAATTGCAAATTGGTAGATGGTTGTCAATGTTGTATTCTTTGACTGTTTGGGACCCAGTTGGCTGACCTTTCGGTTATGAATTTATGCCAGTTCACAGTTCAAAGCACTGTTGCCTTATGGTCCTAGACATCTTCCCTTGTTGCGTATCAAATAACAAGTATTTGGCATTGTTGCAGGCCTAGCCCGAGATGGATGCAAAATGGATGCTTCAGCTGTACTTTTTACAAGTGTGAAATCAGCACGGACTGCTGTTCTCACATTACACCAACAAAAGATAAGCGGAAGACGCATTTGGGCTCGGCAGTTGGGTGGCGAGGTATATATTTATTTGAGACTTTCTACTGTTGTGTTGTGACTGGTATCTTGTCAACCTATCAATTTCTTGTCAACTGATGTTGTAAAATTGTTGTGTATTAAATTGTTTTGCTTTGTTTATGAATGTAATCTTTTTGCAACTTTTAGAAGTTTGAGTGTGGTGGCTATGAAAGATTTGTTTTTTTCCCCAAGCAGCTTGTAGTTTTCTTGTAGTTTTTGAAGACATTGTACTTTTCTTGCAATTTTTGAACTTTGAAGTCACTTTCTTTCTGGTCTAAGCTGTAGTTTTGTGTATTTGACCAGTCGACCAATTGATTAAAGCCATATCTTCTTAGAGAAGGGTGATAGATGAGTTGTTTTTTCTGCCGCACTTTTTCCACGCTACACTACCTTGAGAACTGCTCTAACATTTGGAGTTACTCGCCTAAAACTGGGGACTCAAAATGGGTTATCAGTCGGGTTGATAAAAAATACCTTATAGAGTAAGCAGGAGCATAGTTTGAAAGGGCTCGAGGCGGTTGTGAGGCACTTCTCAAAAGCCTTACAAGGCATAAGCCTCGAGGCGCAATGAGGCGTGTGCCTCACTATGTTAGGGAGCAAGGAGGCATAAGCCTCGTTATGTTAAGGGTATTATGTTAAAACCATTAAAAAAAATTAAATAATGCCGATTTGCTATTCATAATACTATCTCAACTTAATGATAGGGCCCATACAAATGAACTATGGGGTGAAAGCCATGGACTACTAGTTGGAATTGAAGCATGAAGTACCACAGTTACTGCCCTCTCTTTTGGTGTTGGAAGTAGAAGAGTCAGGCTTAGTTCAAATCCTTTTTATTTTGTTGACTAATAATTGTCATTATTCAATCACATTTTACGGAAAATAAAGATGACGTAAGCTTTAGGTCTAACCTTAAAGCATCTCATACCATAAATGGCATGAGGTGCATGCCCCAGTTAACAAAAGGCGTATGCTGGTAATTTCTGTTTTGAGCTCATTATCAGTGATGAAATGAAAAGTAGCTTCTGTTACTACTTCCAGTTGGCTCTTGCTGCAACATAGGCTTCATTGTCTTCTTTCCTTAATAAGCAGCCTGAGGCATATGCCTCAGTGCCCCGAGTCCAATGCAAATGCTGGTAATTTCTGTTTTGAGCTCATTATCAGTGATGAAATGAAAAGTAGCTTCTGTTACTACTTCCAGTTGGCTCTTGCTGCAACATAGGCTTCATTGTCTTCTTTCCTTAATAAGTCTTCCCCTTATTCCTTAAAGTCCTTATTGGTATATCTATTGTTTAAGTTTTCTTTTGATTAGGATGATGTTGGATGATCCTTTAATTGGTACCATATTTAGTTTTTCCTTTCATACATAACGTATATGACTGCATCTTTTTACTGTGGAATATTCAATATGCTGAAACTTCAATCATAACTTATTGCTTCTTGAGAAACACTATAGGGCTTGCCATTTGTCGAACTTCGATGACTCTCCATTGGGTACAATAATGCAGTCTTGCTTTTAACATAAAAGTTAATGGAAAAATAATTAAATAGTGTTAGAAGTTGAAAACAATGCATGCTGGACATGTTACATATTTTAACAGGTAAAAGAGTTCTATAGCAACCCTAAAGGAGGTTCACGTTAGAGTCAACTCAACTTAACTCGACTAAGCCTTAATCCCAAATTAATTGGGGTTGGCTATATAGATTCTCTGTCTCCACTCTAAACAATTTAGGGCTACCTCTTCTGTAAGGTTTAAAGCTTCCAAATCATATTGTACCGCTCTCTTCCAAGTTAATCTAGATCTACCCTTTCCTCTCGTCTCTTTCTCATTTTAATATGCTCCACTTTTCTAACCGGAGCATCCCTAGGTCTATGCCTAACATGCCCAAACCATCTCAATCTTAATTCTCTTAATTTGTCTTCAATTGATACCACTCCCACCTTTTCTGTAATATATTCATTACGAATTTTATGCAGCCTAGTATGCCTGCACATCTATCTTCACATTCTCATTTCGGCAATCCTCATTTTAGAGACATGTTGCCCCGTTATCGCCTAACACTCGCTACCATGCAACATTGCAGATTTTATCGCCGTACGGTAGAATTTTCTTTCTAATTTTGTTGGGATCTTGCGGTCACACAAAACTCCCGTAGCAAGTCTTCACTTCTCTTATCTTGCTTTAATTCTATGGCTAACATCCTCCTCTTACCGTCTATCTTCTTGGAGGATCGAACCAAGATATTTGAAATGGGTGCTATGGGGTATTGCCATTCTATCTAAGTTAACTCCCTCTTTTTCGTCCCTCCGACCTTCACTAAACTTACAATGCATATATTCTGTCTTAGTTCTATTTAATCTGAAACTCTTAGACTCTAAGGTGTTCCTCCAAAGTTCTAGTTTTCTATTAACTCCCTCTTGCGTCTCATATATTGACACAATATCATCTGCAAGCATCATATATCACGGAATGTCCTCTTGTATATCTTTTGTTAAATCATCTGTAATATGCAAAAAGATAAGGGCTTATAGCTGATCCTTGATGCAATCCAACTGAAATAGGAAAATCTCTTGTTTCCCCTCCATCTGTGTGGACACTAGTAGTTGCTTTTTCATACATATCTTTTAATACTTATATATATCTAATAGATATCTTCTTGCGCCTCAACACCCACCACAAGACATCTCTTGGAATTCTATCCACAAGACATCTCTTGGAATTCTATCATAAGACTCTTCAAATCGATGAACACCATATGTATATCTTTCTTTATATCTCTATATTTCTCCATCAAACTCCTAATGAAGAAGATGGTTTTCATAGTTGATCGACTCGACATAAAGTTAAATTAGTTGGCTGAGATAGTTGTGTCATAACGTAAACAATGTTCCAGAACTTTCTCTTACAACTTCATAATATGACTCATGAACTTAATTCCTCTATAGTTTGAGCAACTATGGATGCCTCATTTGTTTTTAAAAATAGGTACAAGAGTACTCTTCCTTCATTCATCTGGCATTTTCTTACAGATTAGAATTTAAACGGTCGGGTTAACCATTCTACTCTTACATCTTTCAAATATTTTCACACTTCAATAGGAATTCTATCAGGGCCACAAGTTTTACCTACTTTCATCCTCTTTAATGCTTCCTTGATTTTTAAAAATCTAATCCTCCTAGTATAATTTACATTATGCTATGTTGTACATTCTATGTCAATTATGTTTTCACTATAACTATCATTAAAAAGATTGTCAAAGTAGCTTTTCTACCTTTCTCTGATGTCCTCATCTTTCACCAAAACTTTTTGTTCCCTATCCTTGATGCACTTATCTTGGTTAAGATCTCGACATCTTCTCTCTCTCTTTCATCCTTGCCAATCTATAAATATCTTTTTTTTCCTTCTTTGGTTTCAAGTTTCTCATACATCTTTTCAAAGGTTTGAGCTCTTGCTTGACTAATGTTTTTTTTTGTTTCCTTTTTTGTGATCTTGTATTGTTCATAAGTCTTATTATTTTTGCACTTTGGCAATCTTTTATACCATTCTCTTTTATTCTTCAGTCTTCACTGCCTTTTGCACCTCTTCATTCCACCACCACCTCTCCTTTGCAGGTGGGTCATGTCCTTTAGACTCATCAAGCACTTTTTCAGCTACTTCTTTAATATTTGATGCCATATCTATCCACATAGTATTGGCCTCTATATTTAACTTCCAATCTCTTATCTTGAAAAGTTCATTCTTAAACATCATTTGCTTTACTCCTTTTAATTCCCACCACTTAGTTCTGACTGCAGTCTTCCTTCTAAACATACTTGACCACCTCTTGATCTTAATATCTAAGACCATTAGCCTATGTTGACTTGTTGAGGCTCATCGGGGATAACTTTACAATCCTTGCATAGAGCATGATTTATCTTCCTTGTGAGAAGGAAGTCAATTTGACTTCTATTTTGCCTATTTATACAAGTTACTAAATGCGATTCTCTTTTTATGAAATTGGTATTGGTCGTAGGCCATAGCAAAATCGAAGATGTTTTTCCCCTACGCATTTTTGGTCCCAAAGCCAAAACCTCCATGAATCTTCTCCGCTTCTCGTAATCCTGACGTTCACTTCTTACATGTCCATTGAGATCCCCACCAATAAAGATATTCTCTTCATTTCGTATGTTCTGCATAAGGTCATCTATATCCTCCCAAAATCTCCGTTTACTCTCGGTATCTAATCTAACTTGTGGAGCATAGGCACTAACCACATTAATTGCATTAGGATAATCCTATCTCCTACTCTCCTTACCGCTACCACTACATCCTTCAAAGTCTTATCAATAATAATATATATCTCATTCTTATTTCTCTCATTTCTCGTATACCACAATTTGTAGCCTGTATCTCTCACTAACTTACTTTTCTCTCCTACCCAATTAGTGTCTTGAATGCAAATAATATTGACTTTTCTTCTCTTCATGGTGTCAATAAGTTTCATCAACTTTCATCTCATGTAAGAGACCCTATATTCCAAATACCTACTCTAATCCTCCTCTCAACCTGCTCTTTCTTAGAATTCTTTCTGTAGTAACGTCTATTATTCACTAAGCTTGTCCTATGTCCTATTCTCTGTTCTGTTCTATAGACTAGCTTCTTTATCCACACCTGTCCATGATGTGGGAATCTTTGCTCATTTAACACCACATCTGGACGCCAACGTGGCGCGTCACTTGTGGAGAATGCCCTCCACTCTTGCTTATTTCTCACTACACCCTGGCTCCGGTGCAGCGGGTCGTAAGTAGAGGAGGCTCCAATGTTAATTTTAATAGAATCCATATCATGAGATATGACAAGGTTTTTACGCTGGCTGTCACCTACCACAACCCTCCTCCTTTATGCGGGCTTGGGATCGGCTAAGCAGGATAGGCTCATACTTAGGCTTTTCCCACCAAAGCCCTGACATATATGGTTACATTAGAGGCACCCCTGGCTCCAACAAAGAACATATGTATAGCTCGTCATGATCTTCGCAGGTCTTGTATCATCAATCTAGTGTCATGTAAATCAAATGAAGGATTGAACAAAGATTTCTGATCAGCTACTGGTCAAATGACAACTCTTGACAAGATTATGCCTGATATGCGGCCTAGTACTTGCATTTGCCTTGTATCATTTTGTTCATTCTAAGTTGGATATATTGTTTTACTTGTTTTAAACTCTTTTCTGACAATGTGCAATCAGCTATATGTAGTGTTATTTTTCCTATTAGTTATATGTAGTGTTATTTTTCTCACCTTATTCCATGCTCCATTATGATCTTGCTTCTTTTTGTCCTAGGGCTCAAAGGCACGGAAATGGAGACTTATCGTGAGAAATTTGCCTTTCAAGGTTTGTTTCCATGGGGAAGGGTGCCACATCATTTTACCTGTTCATTGAATTAAACATGGAACGTTTAACTTGTTACTGAGTTTATCTTATATATACTATGAGAACATAGGGGACGGTAGCCTGCCATTTCTGCTGCTCATTGAATTAAGCACAGAACTTTAGATTTATTAATGAAGTTTACGTTTGTTTGTATACTATGAAAACATAATACAGGTAACAGTTGATGAGATCAAGAGTATTTTTTCACCAACAGGTTTTGTGTGGGATGTATACATTCCTCATGGGCTGGAGGAAGGGTATGAGCCTTTTCCCCATATTTTCATAGTCCTTTCAACATTCCATATTATGAAATGTCATGATAATGTGTAAACCTTTTTCAGTTCTTCTAAAGGTTTCGCCTTTGTCTCCTTCACATGCAAACTTGATGCTGAAAAGGTACACCTTGCTGCAGTTCAATTTAGCTATACATGCATCTCTGTATTTTGTTAGTGTGAAGTGACCTTCACAGAACCATTTTTAGGCTATTGAAAATGCCAATGGACAAACTATTCGGAAGAGAACTATTGCTGTTGATTGGGCTGTTCCAAAGAAGATATATGTTGCTTCATCTACTTCATTGTCTTCAAAACATGGTAATTTGTGGAATCTTTTAAGTATATTCGTTACTACAGGTTTCAAGTTCTTTGTTATCCGATTTTCAATTTGAGCCTCTCTCAGTTTAGACACCGACGAGGGACAGGAGCAATTGTTGTGGAAAGTGAAGGGAAATAAAATAGTAGGATGCATTGCCCCCCTTTTTTCATCATTCCTGTTCCCAAAAGCACTCCTGCTCCTAATACCCGTTCCTAGTGCCAAGAAAATTTGACTGGTAGACTAAAAGGTCCCCCACTCCCATCTTGTTCCTATCACTGTCCCATTGTCCATTTTGTATTTCTCAGGATTGTCGAATACAAGTATACTGATGCCTGAAAATCAGCATCTAAGGTTTTTGCTGATTTCATACTGTGTAATATTTAACACTGCTTGCAAATTTTCTGATGCAAAAAAGAAAAATCAATTCTAGTTACTCTTTTGTCCATCTTTCTTTCTGTTTTGAGTGGGAAGTTGTGGAAATGTTTTTGTGGAGACATTTTTTTCCATAGTTCATTCATTATAAAGTGGTTTCACCTTTGATCATCTGTTTTGAGATGTGCTTACAACGGCGGTGAAACAGGTTGGGTTACAATGCTCAGTAGTCAGTATTAAGACCTTTTGTCCATACCCTGTAGATGGAAATTGTGGAGAGGATCTTTGAGTAGTGGTCCATGTAGCCTGCCTAATTGATCCAGAGATGATTTTCATTAAGACATCTACTATGGGGAATTTAGGGCGAAAGTCAATGTTCTGGACTGTAACATGTGATTTAGTAAAGAAAATCCATATTGAAGTCTATTCTCTTCTTATATATAAATGTATTTATGCAAAGAAATGTGACGAGATATAGTGAACTAGATTGCAAATGGGATTTCAAAGAAAACTATGAATGAATATTTCATTTTATTGTTAAGAACTTGCTTCACCAATGTTGAGAGTAGGACGGAGAGAGAGCGGAAGCTAACCGAGTCCCCTTGGGCATCGACCCTTGCTCTTTCCATGCTTCTGTTTTTGGTTGTCCATCGCTGCTCTCGAGGAGAAGATGCTTTCCATGTCTCAACATTGGGCACCTTCATGGAGCTTGCGGGATCCAGTTTGTTGTCTGAGGTGTTGAGGGGAAGGGCACGTCTGTTGGCTATGCCCAAGGAGTTGGAAGGGAAAGCTCTGGTCTTCGGTTATAGGACCTTTGCAGAAGTGGTTACTGGGCCCTGAGCTCAGTTCAGATCCTTCCAGTCCAGCCCTGACGGGGTGGGCTCCTCTCTTGTCTCTGATGCTGTTGAACTCTCTACTGAAGCTCTAGCTGTCAGGCTTCAGTGGCTTCGGAGATGTTTGCAGATCACTTTGCTTGTTGGATCTCCTGATTCGGCCCGGGTTAAACAACTTTTGGATAAAGGGGGAAGAGCTCAAAGGTGGGTGGCCCCATGGGAGTTCTGGCAACTCAAGCTGGAAGCCTTTTTATTAGTGGCGCCGGCTGTGAGATGGTGGAAGAGCTTGTAGCAGTAGGGTGGATTTTGAGAGAGGGAAATGTTCTGCAGGTCTTGCTCTGGAGTATCGCACAGGGCACTTACCCTGACCCTTGACTATATAGGATGCGCATCCGGCTGGTGGGGGTCCCACTGCCTCTGTGATCGGGGGGCGTCCAGCTCATGATGGGGCGGTTTGAAAATAGATGGGAGGTGGACTTTCGACTGTCGGGCTTCGGCATGTTGACTGCCATGGACTGCGTGTTGTGGGCCTGCAACTGGGAGTCCGTCCCAGAGGTGGTGGAAGTCTGGCTATTCCCAGTGAGAGTTTTCGTCTGATCAGAGGAGGGGCAGTTGTCACAGGAAAAAGGGATCGCATGCGGTGTTGGGAGGTTGAAGATGACCCGGTGAGAGAGGCACGTGGCAGCAACTTAGTAGCTGGTTCAAATTTTGAACCCACCAATTCAAATTTTGAACCTCCCTTATAGTCTCTAGGCCAATCGGGCATAGCGGGTCAGCAACGGGTACCTGTGACTTACCGGTTTAGTTTGGGGGTCATAGGTCCCATAGAGGACCCGTTCCTGTTTGTCTTCTTTGCCTGTCTTCTTCGGTGACAGACCCAGGTGAACCAGGGTCCAAGGGGATTGCTCTGGCACCATCCAAGCTTTGTCTCTGGGAGTTAGCATCGGCGGCAGAGAAGTGGTCCTACACCGACAATCGATCAATTGAGCAATGCCCTAGTCGAGTAGGTGGTCTGCTTCCTGCTCTGGCTCCCACCGATTCCTCTCCAAATGAGCCTTTATGGGGGTCTCAACCTATAGGAGCTTGTGCTCACCCATGCTTTGCCTTTATGCCTGCTGACCCCTCCCACCGTAGGGTTCTCCTTATTGTCTCGGAGATGGTTGCGGAGGCGTCGGCTCCTGTCATCATGGATCGAGGGGCTCTTTTGTCTGTCAACCAGTCTAGGCTTGCTGATCCCTCCAGCCTTGTAGGTGCTATAGAGATGGATAGGTCCCAGCACAGATTATTGAGCCCTGTAGGGGGCATCAACTGAGCTGCCTTCAGAGGAGCTTGGAGAGATGGGTGAACATTATCCTCTATGCTTCCTTTGTTCCTGAATCTCCTCTTGAGAGGAACAAGGAAGAGGGTGAGGAAGGGACCTGTGTGTCGTTGTAGCTAAGTTTGGGGAGTTAAATAAAGAGGAGTGAAGAAGCTCTGTCCAATGATGGAGGGAGTTACCGAGGAACATGTCAAGCAGCTTGCTAAGAAGCTGGGAGTCTCATATGACGGTTTGGAGAAAGAAGTTGAAGAGGAGTCTTTAAGATTAAGAAGAGGCAGCTAGCTAGGTTGGCTAGGTGGTCTAAGGAAGAAAAAATTGATGAGGGGAGATAATAAAGGGAAGGGGCTTCTAGGCTTGACAGTTTTGAGGGGGAAGAGTGGAGTGACATGGGGGAGGGGGTAAACTTATGTTCTTAATGAGGCTCATTACCTTGAATGTAAGGGGTGTCATGGAGAGAGAGAAGTGGAATGTGGTGAAGGATCTTGTCAAAAGAACGAAGGTGGACATTCTCTTTCTTCAAGAAACTAAATGTGAAGCCGATGGGGAGGGCACTATGTGAGAGTTTTTTTTTTTTTTTTCTTTGGGGGGGGGGGGACCTTCGCCAAGGGGTTGCCTCGTTTGACATTTGGGTGCATAATGATTTTGTGGAACAAGCAGGTGGTCGAGGAGAAAATAGAGCATTGGGAAGTTGGGAGAAACTCCCTCACCCTTATGTTTTGTCACTTGGAGGATGGTTTCTTGTGGGATTTCTCTGGGGTGTTTGGTCCGAACTGAATGAGAAGAAGAAGGAGCTTTGGGAGGAGCTCCTGAAAGTGAGCAAGAGGCCAAGGAGGCCATGGCGTTTGGGGGGAGGGATTTTAATGCAACCATTTCACATGAATAGAAGACCGGTGATCAGGCACAACCAGCAGTAATGGATGATTTTCAGGATTTTATTCATGGGGTGGCTCTCATTGATATCTAGAACCCTAATACTTTCTTCACATGGTCTAACTTTAGGAATCTTCTTCCCTCTCTTGTCTGGATATATTTTTTGTATCCATTAAGTGGGAGGATCACTTCCCTTCCCTAGACGCTCTCTGTCTCTCTAGGCTGGTGTTGGATCATAGGCCGATTCTTCTCACTACCCGCAGCAGACAGTGTATCAAGCCCAGTCTGGCTAGAGGGGGATTATGATTGAGAGAAGAAAACTTCATTTAGGTGGTGACCAAGGTGTAGCACTTCCTTATTATTATTATTTTTTTGGGCGCGGGGGGAGGGGGGGCCCTTAAGCTGAAGCTTTTGGCTAAGGAACTCTCAAGTGGGGGGGCTACTAAGTCTCTACCTAGTAAGGTGGGAGAACATCCTTCGTCAGATTGAGGGGTTGGATTCTGGAAGAGGCTGGTCTACTTGATGCATACAACGAAGGATCAGATGTAGGCTCTTTATGGGGAAATTCTACTCAAAGAGGAGATTTATTGGCAATAAAGGTTGAGGGAAGATGGATAAATGAAGGGGATAGAAACACGACGTATTTCTAGAGGGTGGCCTCAGGTAAGAGAAGAATGAATTCTCTTTGATGTCTTGGGGATGGGGATAGAATCCTGGCTGTGGATCTGGACATTAAGCAGCGTGCCAAGACCTTTTTTGCTATACTCTTCTTGAAGGAGGACATTCAAAGACTGGTAGTCATGGAGGGACTTCTTCCCTAACTCTCTCCTGAGGAGCAGAGAGACATGTCTGAACCCTTCTCAGAAGATGAAGTTTGAGGGGCGGTGTTTTCCCTTGCAGCTATAAGGTTCCGGTCTCCGATGGTATTCCCATGTTCTTCTACCAGCATTGTTGGGAGATTGTTAAGTCATATATCCTACTTGCCATCAGGGAGTTCCAAGAGGGGAGCGTCATCTTGGGGGTATTAACAAGACTCTTGTTGTCCTTATTCCTAAGGAGGGTGTAGACAGACTTCAGGAATCAAGACTATATACCCATTAACCTTCTCAATGGGATATATAAGATCATCACCAAGATGCTTCTGTCTGAAAGCCATATATAATATGATATCATACCATACCTTGTCACCAGTTCTTGCTATCATATCTTTCATTTCAAATTGATCAAATGTTCTTTTGCTACAGGGAAATTGAACGATGAATCTGAGACCGGCAGAGACATCCAGAGTCAATTAGATGAAGCAAGCGTTGGGTCTAGAGATTCAGAAGATGAAAATACTGAAGCAGCCTTTGATGATGTAGAGAGTGATGATCAACGGTCAACAGTTGACCTGGCAATGGAGGCAGATATTACACATAGGGTGCTTAACAAGCTGATCAACACATCTGCCCAAGGTTCATCTCCTAACGACATTTTGGAGCCGTCTGAGAATACTGATGAGATGCAAAGTTCAAGGAGCAAGGAGGATGTGCCCTCTGTTGGTTCTATGGATCAGTGTAAAGATGCTAACAGAAGAAAACAAATGTCTAATAAGTCACAAATGATAGACAATGATTTGGATAAAACATTGTTCATAAGCAATCTTCCATTTGACATTGAACCAGAAGATGTGAAACAGAGGTTCTCGGTGTTTGGTGGGGTGCAGTCCTTTGTACCAGTTCTTCATAAAGTCACAAAGTATGTTATGATTTACATGTTTTTCTGCAGTTTTAGATGTTTATGTTTCTTCATTTTCTTAGGATTCATGTCCGTGAATGGCAAATTGCATCATAAATGTATTGCTTTCAAGTGTGCATTTCTGTTTTAATTGTACAGGAGGCCTAGAGGAACTGGTTTTCTCAAATTTCAAACGACAGATGCAGCAAATGCAGCAGTTTCAGCGGCAAATGCTGTGGCACCTTTGGGCATTACAATAAAAGGGAGACGTCTTACAGTCATGAAGGCCTTGGATAAGGAATCAGCTCACAAAAAGGAATTGAAGAAAAAGTCTGAGATTCATGACCATCGTAACCTGTATCTTGCAAAGGTCGGTTTTTCTTTTTGTTCTTGGTTATGTATTGAGTTAGATACAAAATGTGATTTGATGACCTTAGGTATTCATTCCTGAATAGGAAGGTGAGATTCTTGCTGGGATGCCAGCTGCTGAAGGTGTATCAATGTTGGACATGAATAAGCGTTCAAGGTGGGATTATAAACTAAGCCTTACATTCCACTCTTAATTCAGTACACTGACATAGTGAACAATAGCTAGCTCACTAGTTCCGGGTGTAGGTTTGAATAGTATCAACTATCAACCTGTGGCTTCTTTTAACATCTCTTGTCTGCTGCATGCAAAGCTGACATATGTAACTGCCCTGTTCCTGAATAGAACAGGGTACTTTTGCAGTATGAGTTGGAAAAAAACTGCATTTTAGGGTATAAATTTGATTTTACCTCATCATATGCTGATGGGCAGTATCGGCTGATGGAGAATTGGTATTTTGGCCAGTACCAGGCCAAAATGGGCCGATAGCGGGGCAAAACACCCAATACCATCTCCTAATTGTTCTTTCTATACTTGTACCTAGCATATTCTGTGCATGGACCAAAATTTCACGTCGAAGCTTGTCTTCTTCATTAACATTCTATTCTGCCACAGTTAGGATGGTAGAATCAACCATCATATGTGCTCCTGACAATGTACTCGCCTGAGCATAGAAGCATAGACAAGAGCTACTTCTTATGTCATATTTTGTTCATTAGTCACTCAGGTTCTTTCATCCCCATATAAATATTGTTTCTTTTTGAAGGTGACAAAGTCACAATTCATTGAAATAAAAGGAGAATTACAGAAAGATAGGAATACTGAGGTAACCCTTCACAAGAACACTGAGGTATACCCCAAAGCAACAAAGACCACACTAAAAAAGGCAGAGGAAAAGAGACCTCAACAATGAAGGCAGTTCTACTGAGAATGTAGAACTAAGCAAAAGAAAACAACACTAAACAGTGAATCTCCTCCAAGTGGAGGCTATACTAAAAATAAATGACTCCTCCGATGTGTCTAAGCCAGCAGTCTTGCACCAGATTCCAAACCATTGGATGGCCCTTCTGAGGATATCAAAGGACCAGTTGAAATCTTGTCTAAATCTCTTCTGATTTCTGTGGTACCAAATAAATCACAACATAGCTGGAAGAAGGATTGTCCATTCAACTTTCTTCATCTGCCTAGAATAGGAACGTTTCCACCAATTCAAGATGTCCTGTCCATTTTCACAGCCCTCCCAAGGAATACCTATTGTTCTAAACAAAAATTTCCATTAACCTCAATGATCCCACATTGTCAAAACTAGTGATCCATATTTTCCTGCTGTAATCCACAGAACACACGTTTTATGTAAATGGTACTAAAAAATCCATTTATCCATCTGTTTTCGAAGCTTAAAGGTCATAAAAAGGATATGGATTAAAGGATAAGGATATTGTCCGTATTCGAATGATTTAGGATGAGGATAAGGATACACCTTTTTTGGTTTCCTCCCAGTCTCGGAGGGGTTCTATGACTTCCAACTTCCATGCAGCCCGATGACTTCAGGGAACACTTTTAATGGCCCCCACGGATCGGCTAGTGCACCCAAGATGCACTGACACAAGCGAAATAGGCTCAACTGTAGCTGAAGTCCGAGCCCGTTTCATCCCCCCTTCTCATAAGTCTCGTTTCTTGCGAGGTCCGCAAGACCGACAATCTCACGAGATGGCATTCCACAACCGTTGGGCTCCAACAGCTAGCTAGCCGTTGGAGACAAACTCTAACATATGGTAGAGAGCCTCCAATGGCTGGTTAGAGGTTGAGGTTGGCTTGGGGGTCATAAATAGCCTCCATATGGCCATTCCCACCACCATTTCAACCCATTCTCATTCCTCTCTCTCTCTCTCTTTGTCACACGCATACACATATGCATCATTCTGTAGTCCTTGGGAGGGTCCTACCATTGCCTTAAGATTCCAGTCTAGACACTGGTTATGATCATCCACACAACACGAATGAGCATAATTAGTATCTTTCGGACTATGAACACATGTATGCGACGTACATGTCCTGGTCAGATTATGTACAATATCTATATAACACATACTATTGTTTGCCGTATCATACCGGATTGTGCTGACTTGTACGAGTCGACTCATATTTGGACGAGTTTGATACATTGGGATGCGTGGACTTGTCATATGCATCCGACTCGAGCCGACTCGGTACGACTTGGACCGATTTGCGCTGACTCGATGCGACTCGGACCGACTTGCTTGGCTTGTATGTGACTCGTGCCAACTCGTGTGATATGTTGCAATCCGACATGTGTCACTTTGATCCAGCTCGAGCCTACTTGATGTGACTTGCACCTTATTAAGTAGACTTTTTCCTAATGTGATGAGTAATTGGACTTTTTTTACTCCAATTGATAATTAATTGGACTTTTTCTCCAATTTAATCGGTAATTTATACTTTTATATTGACTAATATGGTATATTTCTCTTAAATTTGGCTTAAAGTCATTATCATCAATAAACCATTAGAGTTAAAAGTTTATTTGTGTTATAATTGTAACAAAAAAATAATTAACATGAAATAAAACCGGAAATAGGCCTGAATCAGCCTGACTTGTTTGACTTATGGGAGTGAGATTGAGTTGGCCCAAGTCGGATCGGTAAGATATCATATCTGGGAAGATACGATCCAATATGGATCAATGATACAGCGACCTTGGCACATACAATGTAAGCTTACTATGACATGTAAATCCACAAGTCTTTTAACATAAGTATCCCTTTTTTTTGGGGGGGGGGGTTCAATTGTCTTTATATATTGAAACACCCATTTTTATATTTTCTGAAAATTTCCATAGTTTTTTTTTTGAATTTTTATGTGCCGTGTGAACATGGAGGAGGGTTTGGGCCAGATCAGCTCCAGATTGGTCTGGTCTGACTATATTCAAAGCAATTTGAACATACTGCAATTACAAGGCTTCTTTCTACAAAGAACATGTGAGTCACCAATGGGAAGAATCAAACGAACAGTGAAGAAAGCAGCAGCAGTATTGATCTGTAATCCTCAGCATGCTTCTTCCATTTTATGGGGATTTTGATATCTTATATGTGGCGAGGGGATGTGTCCATGGGGGATGAGATCTTTCGTCTTGCTGTTTATTGACTTTGATGGATCCCAATAAGTTTCTATACATGGAAAGTTAATGAATTATGGCGCAACTTTATGAATGAAACTTGTTTTATAAATTATCTAGCAATCTGCTTGTCTTTCTTTGGTGGGTCAAATGTAATTGTTCTTGTTTTTTTAATGTAATTTATTACCTAAGATTCTTTGAGGGGAGCTTTGGTGCAACGCTAAGGTTATTCCAGTATGACCTAGAGGTTATGAGTTCAAAATTGGAAACAACCTCTTTGCAAAAAAGCAAGGTAAGGCGCCATACAATTGACCCGCTATGGCAGGAGCCTTGTGGCACTGTGTTGCCTTTTCATATTGATATGTTTTATTTTGCCATTTTATTAGTTATTAAGCCTGATTTCTGGGCATCATTTGGACATCTTTGGCCTTTGACTTACTACTTGCGCCTTTTTTCTTCTAATCCTTGCCAAATGGGTGGCCATCGGAGTTGAAAATGCTTTCATCTAGTATGATATCCATAGTTCTCAAGGCGATAAGGTGACCCAAGGGCTACTTGGGATCCCTGAACACCTAAGCGCTTAGGCGCCCGCCTAGGTGTCGCCTAGGTGCCTAGTTGATAATAATGTGTTTAATATTACAGTGATACGAAATTAATGTAATATGAATTTTTTTTGGATTGAAGTATCAAAATGAAATATGTGACTGAAAAATAATTATAAAAAATGATACTTCATAATTAATGTCGCATACTAACCCAGATGTTTTTTCAGCTTATTCTTCCAAAATCTGAGACATAATGCTTACAACAACAATATATATGATGCGATAATGTAAAACACAATAAAAAAAAATTATACCAACAGAAAATGAAGTTTCATAATAAAACAATTCTAATTGAATGAAATACAATGAGAGAGTGAGAGCCTCAAAACGGGTCAGCAGGTCTGATACAACTGCCTTGGGTGCCTTGGTGGGCACCTTGGGCGCCTTGGTGGGCACCTTGGGCGCCTTGGTGGGCACCTTGGGCGCCTTTTGGGCCCGTGGATAGGCGGCACAGCGCCTAGCAGATGGAATTCCGCCTTGGCGCTGAGGCATCCTCCTTGACAACAGTGATGATATCTAATCACATGTGACATGATATTCTAACATTTTATTTTGTATTCAGCAGCCTGAATATAACTGGTTGTTGTGTTCCTATTATACAACTATTAAGGAGCTAAACACTGTCAGTCTTTAAGTTGGAGAACCCAGTGTAAGCTGTTAGTCTTATAGAGATTGTTCTTGTCTTGCCTGTGCAAATGTTCTAATAATATAGCTTGAGTCACAATTGTCAGCTGTGATGTGCTTATGAACTTCAGTAGTGTGACTTGTCCAACAATTCATGTGAGATTGCATGCTTATTAGCCTTACTAGTGCAGAGCTCATATTGACTCATTAAACTCTTTTTAACCAGGTCAACTTGCTGTCTTGTGCAACTCATGATAGATTCCAATTTTTCTACTTTTCCAAGTTGAAACACAGTGCCAAGTTCAGAGGCACTTCTTAAATTAGCTTCCCTTTTATGGAATCTGATGTTAGTTATGCAGGAAGATGTGGAAATAACTCTCATGTATCAAAATCACATATATTCTTTTTCTAATGTTCTTCAGCATATACTGCATTTTTAAGAACAAGAACTATATGCTGAGCTGCTTCTCCAGGTTGGCAGCAAAAAAGACGATGATGCTTCAGTCTACCAACTTTCATGTTTCAAAGACCAGACTTATCATCTATAATCTTCCGAAGACGATGACAGAAAATGAGGTTAAGGTGCTTTGTAGGGATGCTGTTCTCTCTCGAGCTTCGAAGCAAAATCCTGTGATTCAGCAGGTTTGATATGCAGAATTTGTTGGAAGAAAGCTTCCTAAGCTTTTTCCTTTTACTCTACTCATAGTCGGTTATTCATTTGTCTACATATATTCAGGTAAAGTTGTTGAAAGATGTGAAGAAAGGAAAGGATACTGCGAAAAATCATCCTCGTGGAGTAGCTTTTGTTGAATTCAAGGAACATGAACATGCGCTTGTGGCTTTAAGAGTTCTTAATAATAATCCTGGTAATATGGGCACAACCCCACACCCTTATGCATATATGTACTCTCTTTGATCCAACATGCTTAGACTACTCCTAGTAATTTGAGCCTGTCACTTTTGCTATTTGATTGTGTGCTAAGTGAGTTACTTGTTACTGACGCGTAGATAACAAACCATGTTTTCAGGTGAATTTATTGGAATTTAAGGTTGATTTAGGATATATATATATAATACTATTCCGGCACTTAGAATCTGTTTAATTTAAAGGTGAACTGTACTGTGCAAATTCCCACTATAATTTTTAGGTAAATGATTACCTGCAGCCGAAAAACTTCTATATGAGTGATCCGGGCTTTTAAATTACTTTTTGTCAATGATTATACATAACATAAAGAAAATGCTTACAGGTGATGCACATTCTTCGATTACTTTCTTTCATGTAATGCATGTTATGTTGAAATTTTAGATTTTATCATGATGTGTATCTTTTCTTTTGGCGTACCTATACTTGAATGTATTTGACATTATTTTTGAGATCAGTTGGAACTTTTTTTGTGGGTTTTCAATTGTGCCAGTGGTGTATTTCTTCATTCATTTCCACCTTATGTCTTTTTATTTTTCTGCATATTCTGTCTCAGTTTTGCATTGAACTTGAATGTATATCCATTTATTGGAAGAAAGATTTCTGTATTCCTTTAATGTGACCAACCCTTCATAATGTAGCCTTCTAAATCTAACACATAGATAAAGCTTGTTCAGTGATAAAAATACGGTGTTTCTGATATGCCTAAAAGATATCTAGGATATTACTGAGTATGGAAGGCCAAATCAATGTCTCCCCTAAGTATTCATCATGTGATAAGGAGATGTATGGGCAAGCCACAGACTTTGACAAGTCCAGCCCTTGCTGGCCAGTTACCAAGTGAAAAGGGTAGATGATGATCCCCACACAGCTTGAGTTTTGGCATAGTAGTTGCCTGTCCTTGGAACTTGTACAGGTTGCGGGTTAGATACCACAGCGAGTGTTGCTGGCAGGGAGATTGTTGGTTGGCTTAGAGGTCCAAGTCAGCATTTGTCCCAAGTATCAGTGGCGTGGAGGCCTGTGGTCCAGGTCATGCAGCTGACAAGCCCAACCTGTAGCAGCTAGTGGCTGAGGGAAAAGGACAGATGTTGATTCCTACACAACTCAAGTTTTCTATGGTGGTAGCTTGATCCAAGAAACATGTTGAACCCAATGTTGATTTTGATGATAAAAAAATGTTATAGTTTGTTAGGTAACCTGTGTCAAATTGCACTAGCTAGGGGTCAGCTATAAAGTGCATGTAGGATGAACAAGCACAAGAACAACTCGGATTTTGATGATAAAAGATGTTATAGTTTGTTAAGGAACCTGTGTCAATTGCACTAGTTAAGGGTCGGCCATAAGTGCATGTAGAATGAACAAGCACTAGAACAGCTCGCTTATCCAAGGTTCTGAGGCAGTATTGTGGAGCAAAACGTAAGGTGAGCCATTCTATCAAAGATAAGAGAGAATGAGACAAAAGATGGCCAAGTATCAAGTGCTGTCGACTACCACCATGCTTATGCTTGCAAGCCACTGACTTGATCTAATCCAATTGTACTTAAGATAGAACCAAAGGACAACCCACTCTGTCATTGGGCTTATGATGAAGAGCGTTCATAAAGAAAATGGATGATAAGTCACTTGTGGTGGTCACCTATTGACCTTAGAAGTCAAGTCCATTGAATGCAGTCGATGAAGTCTGCTTAAGACAGTCGATGATTGGATATATAATGAAGGCCATGGGTGATAAGCACTTGAGAATGGATGATCCCTCGACGCTGTGTTCTTAAAGTAGTGGATGACCACTCAAATGCGACCTAACTTTAGCATGTTACTGTCTCAATTGATGGCCACTCGTCAAAGCAGGGTTCTATTCTGAGTAATGGACAATCACCAGTGGGCCTAATACTCAATAATGCAATGGACAATCACTTTATGACTGAGTGGATGCACACTACATAATGCAGCGGATGGTTATATAGATGGATAGATAGATTGATACTTGCGTAATGGACTATCATGAGTGGACCAAATACTCAATGTAATGGACAATCACTCTATGACTGAGTGGATACACACTACATAATGCAGCGGATGGATGGATAGATAGATAGGTAGATATCCTACAAGCCTACCACTGCAACTGCTAGTGCTTTGAGCTCTCGTTCCTTCTCTGTTTTTTTCTTCTTCCTTTATTCACATTGCTTTTGTTTCTGTGAAAGAACTAAGCTAACGCTTGCATGTATTCTCTTGCACAAGAGTTTATCATTTTTCATCTTCTTGGTTTGACGAGTCAGTCACTGAATCAATTAATTGTTGGTGAAAGAACTAACACTTGCACATATTCTCTTGCACGAGAGTATCATTTTTCATTGTCTTTGTTTGGCGAGTCAAGTCACTGAATCAACCAGTTGTTGGTGAGCTGGTCACGATATCAAAAAAAAAGGCAGCTCAGTGCCACAAGGCTCCTGCCACTGTGGCATTTGGGGAGAATCAATCCTCCACAGCCTTGCCCTTACTTTTGAGAAGGCTGTTTGCATTTGAACTTGTGACCTCCAGGCTATAACATTATCATTGCACCAATGCTCCCCCTCAACTGGTAACGGTTTGTTTGCTGACATCAGATCAACATGGATTGATGAGCTGGCACTGGATCAACCGCTTGTACTTGATTCGTTTCAAGTAGGGAATTCCCACTAGCAAGTGGGAGGTGGATGTAGGCTTGAGGTTCAGCCCAAACACTATAAAAGTTTGTCTGCCTTGATCATTTATGTGATTACTCCATCCCTCCTGTTTATATTTTATTTTACCAGTCAACACATTTTTTAGTTAACACCCTACTCATCCCCCTCTAGGGCATGCCACGCCAAAGAAAGACTATTGGTTTCTTGAACATAGTACACCAATTTAGCTTGTCTTTAGGGAAAGCAGTATATATGTCATGTCCAGAAAGGACTAGGATAGGGACATTGCCTGTTATCTCCATGAAAGGTACAAATGGAGTGAAGTCATATGATCCCTCTGTTTCCCATGGCATTAACGAAGCTAAACAAATGATACAGAGGGTGAGCTAGGAGAGTTCATGCCTCAATGGATGTGGATACATTTAGAACATACAAATGAGGCAAACAACATTTTTAGAGTTCACTGTCATCTACTTATTCCTGCCTGTGTTTATGTAAAATAATGCTGAAATAAATGCTGCAATTTTCTAATTTGTATGCTTGCATTATATTTTTTTCATGTTCTCCATGTGTACCTGCCTTAAGCGTGATCATTTAAGGGACTATTGCTGAATGCTGTTCAGTCCACTGGATCAAGATGGAGAGCCCAAAGCTTCTGGAGGTTGTATATTTAGTAGTCAAAATGATGTAAAATATTTGAGACGTTATTTGCACATACATGTGTACCTGGAAATTTCTACTTTTTTATATATTGACTGTCGAGCAACTTGATGTCTAAATTCGAAGGACATACTTCCTTTCAAATTATTTTCTTATAGGTGCAAGAATGCCGTTTGTTGATATGACTAGATTACCACAGTTCCTAGATGTTACCTTGAATAATTTTTCTCACTTTTGTTGTTTTTCTTCACATTTAAAGGTTGTGATGTTTTCTGTACTCTACTGCCTTATTGTTTGCAGATACTTTTGGTCCTGAGCATCGCCCAATTGTTGAATTTGCACTGGAAGATGTTCGCAAATTGAGGTTAAGGAAAGCTAGGTTAGATATGCAAAAGGAGAAACATGTCACTTCCAAAGGTGGCTTGATGGATCTGCAACAAGATTCTGCCTCTCACTTAGTCAATGCTGATCCCAACAGAAAGGATAAAAAGAGATACAAAGAGGCTAGTTGTCACCAAAGGTACAATAAATCATCCAAGGCATCTGAGGCTGGTAAAAGAAATGGACTTGAGACACCTGTTGAGGCAGACTATGGCTTTATGAATAGTGGAAATGACGAGCAGAATGAATACCCTGCCAGAGGCAAAAGGACCAAGTTCACTATGAAAAGGAAGAGTGCAGAGTTTGTTTTGGAGCCGAATAACAAGGCAGGCTCAGATAATAAGCAAAAACGAGAGGTGCAGAAGAGGAAAAAGGTCAAAGATGAAAAACAAATCTTGTCATGTTTGTATTCCCAGCCATGTATTTCACTGAAATTTTAAAAATCTTAATAGCTGTCATTCTTGCTTTTCATGCAGAAAGACAAGCGTGATGGAACTGATGATCCCAGTGTCAGCAAGGAAGTGTCATCAGTCTGTGACAAGAGGAAGTTGCAAGATGTCATTCCACCGCAAGAACGAGATACCAAAATACTGAAGAAAAAGACAAAGTTAAGTGGGGAAAAAGTGGTTGATAAACTTGATACTTTGATTGAGCAGTATCGTGCCAAGTTCTCACGGCATAACTCTAAGAATACTGAAGATTCAGCTGTGCGCAATTCTGGAGGACTCAAAAGGTGGTTTGAGTTATAGACACATTTACAGTCGAGGTGAAAAGAGAAAACCATTCCAGGTTAAAACAGCTCTTTCTTATTCCCTTTCATATCTTGACAAAAGCAGCAGTTTCTTCCTTTCTTTTTCTGTTGGAAACCAATTTGTTGACAAACATAATGAATTACACATGATGGCAGATTTGATTTGAAGCACTCTACTCGAAGCTACTTCTGTTGGTACTCTTCGCACACAGGAAAATTCAACGAGGAACCCACTGCCACGAACAAGAAGGACTGTTTCTGTAAGATGAGACATGAGACAAAGTGCAAAAGTCGTAATGGGGCTGGTACCGGATGTCCCTTCATAGCTTGACATGGTTCTCATCCTTGGTCTTGTTTCTCCATGGATGATCCCGAGGGAATTAGCTTTTGCTCAACCTTATTTCTTCTTTATTCTCACGGTTTCCTTGACAGTAGGTTAAAAACAGCAAGCCCATATCATCCTTTTATGCGGGTCATTCAATTAGCAGTGTTCTACATCGGATCCAATGCATACGAGGAGATGATGAGGAATTTATGGTTGATGTTTCCACCTAATTTATTTTACATTTTGAAAACTAGTCTATGCAATTTTCTCACTATGTTCTTGAAGAAACTGCAGAAGCAGAGGTTTGGTGTATTGTAACGTTCATATTCTTTCTTATATTCAACCTCTGCGGTGCATCCTACTCTGCAGGATGTTTTAACTTATGACACTCCTCCTCGTGCTTCTCAATAGCTGCCTAGAAACCAATTTTACGGCCTTCACGATCTTACTCACTGCTCTCACCTCAAAGCAAACGGGATCGACAAGGTAAGAGCACAGTCAACTGTAGGCAGGAGGGGGAAAGGATACTGGGAACATCAGAAGTTGTTGGAGATTGGCTGCATTTGTCATTAGAAATGCTTGCAGAGACTTGGTCCAGTTATTTTGATTGGTCTTATTGTTCATGTTTCTCGGAAGGTGTAATTAAACTATGTTTCTTTTCCATAAATAGCAGTTTCTTTTTGACATTTCACAATCATAAAGAGTGCTTACGCCCTTGTGAAGCATCCGGAAGACCTCTGGTCTGGTCCTGTCAATTTGATAAGTAGTAGAAGAAGAAACATCTAATGCTGATCCGTTTCTTTTGCCCTCGAAATATTTGTATGCAGATGTATCGATATTTGTATGACCTTTTCTTTATCTCAGCGGCTCTATTTTGGGAACTCCTGTGATACCATGGAGTGAAATGAGTCATGATTAATAATATTTTTCAGATATAAAGTTGCTTGCACGATTTCAGCACTTCCAGGCATATGGAACATCAGTGAGAACCAAATCCCTCGGCAGTCGGCACATGAAATCCTATGTGACGATCGCATAACAAAACTGCAGCAAATTTTTACGTATAAATTTATAGAAATTTACATGTTACCAAATCAAATTAAGAACGCAATATTTTCTTTTTAGCATATTAGGTTCTCAATTTTCAATTTCAAGATCTGTAAAAGAATTCAAGTACACTGTTGAAATGCCCACAAAGTCGCCAATTCTTATAACAATGGACATGCATTATCCATTAGAGTCATTCTTAATAAGACTAGCTATCATATGCAGAAGAATCTTGTATAAAAAAAGATTACAATTAGGATATCACAATTAATCAAATGTTAAGTAGGTCTTAGAGTCACGGCCAGAAATATTATATTATGCCCCTTGTGATTAAACAAAATCTAAGTAAATGAGCAACCGGGATTAGAGTCTTCGTTCCATTAAGCCAGAATACTCTCACAACTCTAATAAAGGAGTCAACGTACATAATACTCTCACAACTCTAACAAAGGAGTTAACATACGTAACTAGAGCATATATCGAATGATCTAGTATCATATATTATATTTTAATGCGTAAGTTTCGTGAGATTACAAAGCAGAGGTCAAATTATAATAAATATGCATGGATACAAAGGGCTGGAATGAAGAGAAATAAACACCAGAGTACCTAACAATAATGGGAAGGTTTAGCACTATGCAACTTGAAGAATTAAGCTACACTCTGCCACAACTCTAGGATTTTCACTCATGGCACTCAATCTAGAAAGTGTACTCATTTGATACAGATGTTGTTACTGAGATCAGATAATAAAATCCATTAAAATGATATTATGATTATAAAAATATTTTTAGATTTCTCATTTTTTTAGAACTTATTGCAACTTAAATGAAATTTGAAGGCAGTTTTGCATGTAGAGTGATAACTTAAGAAATCGATGAATTGTGCATAATCAAAAGCTGGTCGTGGTGACAAATTCTAAAATCATATCTTATAATGTTTCATCAAAAAATAAAATAATATTGAGTATATTGTAGAGTATAATCATCATAATTATTTTTGAAGGTGGGTAACATATTCCGATCCATGTTAAGTTAATCTAAAGCTTTAGATTAAACTTAAAATTTTAGCCTTTAAAATTGTAACCTTATTTTGACAACTTTAAAAGTTAATGTAGCATGATATGATTTCGGAATATAGTATATATAATTATTTAAAGTCAGAATATAGTATATATAATTATTTAAAGGAATAATTATATATACAATCCTATTAAAATTAAATTATAAGTTTGCCCATCTTATTTTCATGCTATTATAAGTAATCTCATTGTGTTGCAACACTTGCGAAAATGCCCCTGCCATTGCCACCCATTAGCATTTTGTTAAATATCTCTTATTTAATCCTAGTTAGCCTTTAAGCAAAGTTTAATATTTAAAAATATCCTTATTTTTTTTCAACTCTCTTTCTCTCTCTTTCCATCTATCTCTTTAACTCTCTCTTTCTCTCTGTTTGGTATAATGTGCTAATCAAAAATATCTTTAACGGTCGAAAATGGAATCTGTAATGAAAGCTAATAATAAGAGCATTTTTTGCAAGTATTGCTATGCAGTGAGATTATTTATAATTACATGAAAATAAGATGAATAATTTTTTAAACATGTTTATATATATGTAAGGGATTTGTGTATATATACCTTTGAAACATTATATTACGTCTATATCCCCAACTCCCACATATTGTCATCAATATCCTTGAAATCTCAGAATTGTTGCAGTTATATCCCTCCATCAAAACGCTATGAAATTGGACCTAAATTTTTTGCATATATATTCCTAAATTTACTAATATTTTACATATATATATATATATATATATATATATATATATATCATAAATTCAGTAAAATTTTGCATATGTACTCTTGATGTTATCAAGATTTACGGAATCTTTTTGGCATGTTCAGTTAGAGTTTATGTTATTTTGATGGAGAGACATAACTACAACATTTTTGAGATTTTAAGGATATTGGTGACAACATGTGAGAGTTTGGGTCATAGACGTAAATAAAATATTTTTCAGGGGTATATGTGCAAAAAACCCCTATATGTAATTATCCTTTATTTAGACTTTAGAAATATATGCATCATGAGCAGTGGTGTTTATTGGCCTGGCTTTGCCCAAGCCCAAGCCCGTGCTAAGCACTTTCTCAAGCATCCTAGACCCAAAACTCACATTATAGTTTGGTTTGAAAAGCGTGGCCACCTTGGTTGGGGGCAAGGTAGGGGAGAGAGATGGCTTGTGATCTTGCTAATGTCAATTTTGCTCTCACTGTCTAAGAGCTCCTCATGTCATTCTTTGAAGCAGTCCTCATGTCATTCTTCGAAATCTTCCTCATGCCTAAGGTCTCCTTCCCTTGCACTTGCACCAACCAAGAGCAAGAAGAAACAAGGAGTAACAAGAGAATATAAGAGAGAGCAAGGAGGAAAAGAGAGGGTTACCATGTTCAAACAATCTTGACCTCAACCTCCAGGGGTGTTTATATAGCTGTTAGAGATCCTTCGAATGCTTTAGTATGAGTTGGGAGTTCTGCTTCATACATTGTAATGAGAACTCACGTAATTTGCTAAAGCCTTAGAATACGAACTTGGGTGGGAATGGCACTTGTGTAATTCTTTCAAAAGTCAATTTAAATTCTTTTACAAATTCAACCATCCAAATGTCGAAATTAGCAACACTGATAAATATGAGAGTTGAAACTAACCCAAGTCCTTGCTAATGGTTTAAGCTTTACCTCATTTGGGTAAATCTTACAAAGGTTATGCCCTCTCCAAGTAGATTACTGTCCAAAAATCTATTCCAATGGGACTTTCTTTTGATCAGGCCAACCCATTCAACTCCTAATGAGTTTGTTCGAAATTCAAAAATGCCAAATATTGCACACGAAAGTATCCCACATAAGAGAGGAGGAAAAGAGGTGAAAACGGTGGTGTCACACTGAGTGAGAGAGAGAGAGAGAGAGAGAGAGAGAGAGAGAGAGAAAGAAGCAACGGGTAAAAGAAGAACTATAGTACTGTATCAGACGAATGAGATTGGTTTTGCTGTTGGATAGATAGAGAATCTTGGGAATATGGCATCATTTTAAAGTTATATAGTAATATACAAATTAACATTATTTTTCATAATACAATATATATATAAGAAGGTACTATCCAAATGATGAAGCCGCCACAATATTGTTTGGTCATGCACGTTTCTCATCGCTGGAGTTCAAGGGACGTACATACCCGACTAAAATTTTCCTCACTATTAAGCATGGTAAGATAGTTTTATATAGATTGAGGGATGAAATATATATTCGTTCAAATGCTTAATATCTTCACTACTTAATATTTTAAGATTTTAAATTAGATGATCTATTAATAATTTTAACATGATATTAAAATTCACAATTAATTTAAGACAATTTACCTCCCATATTAATTTGTGGTCGCCCGTAAATATGTGACTGCGAATAAGTTGTCTTGTATTGGAAGAGGTGTCTAGATATTTCTATTCCATGTCTTAGAATGTTTATTTTAACAATTAAGCCAATAAGCTTAATATATAAAACGGTACTGTCGACTCTAATCTTGCACTTGGTGCTCCACACATGAGCAAATTTGACCAGCTGCCCGCAGTCAGAGAAGAACAAAAAGCCCTATGGTTGACCTTGACATTTCAACCTCCAATTCAAAGTTCAGACAGGCCGGCCATGCATGTACGGGTGTGATGTGCCTATAAATATGTACGTGATTGGCATCTCCCTTCTTCATAGGATACCCACCATCTTTGGAGAATAATTAGGAGCAACATGGCAGGAGCAAGGTTGCACTCTTCGTGGTGGCCGCCCTCCTCTTCTCTTTGATCATCTTCTCCCCGGCAGCTCCGGCCGAAGCAGCTCGCCCGGTGCAACGACATTGGTTTTTGTTAGAATAGTCCTGTATTGGAAAAAGAACAAAATCAAAAAAGTGTTTAATAGATGGTGCCTACTCTACTCATTGTCTTAAGATTTTGAGTTGGATGGCCCAATAATTTCAACATAGTATCAGAGCAGGGTCTGACCCAACTTTATTGAAGTTTATCTTCTAATTTGCGCCACCTCCATGTTAGAATAGTCTTATATTGAAAAAAAGACAAAATCAAAAAAATGTTTAATAGATGGTGCCTAAAAGTTTTCTTGCCCTCAAATTAACATTTCCTTTTTCTTTCCAAGTGATTCAGTAGTTCGATAAGAGCAGAGATCAAATCCAACAATACTTAGAGGAAACGAGTGTGGTTCCTCTAAACGAGATGCATATCGCACTGAATGTTGCTCTTGCTCTCAAAAGTATGATTAACAATATCGGCCAATACGTATCGATATTACACTTATTAACGGTTAACCATCTCAAGACCTTTTTCATTCATTTGCACATGATTAACCTAGTAGATGTCAGGATAAACCATGCATTTTATATACTCTAAACTCATCATTCTCTTACGTTGTCTTGTTTTTACTAACGACGAATTTATCTCTGAATCGCCTACATAGATGCCCCCTTTGGGAGTGCGATAGCCTAACATTATATAACCTTCTTTGAATCCTTGCAGATTTGACGCAGTTCTGCCCGGATTGTCTTTGTTGCTCCACGGAACTTGTGCACGGCTGCTGCCCCTGCTGCAGGGGTGCAACTTGGAGTTCGAAGCCCTAGTCATGTCATGGAGTGTAAGAATCGTAAATGAATAATTAAGAACATTAATAAAGGAGAAGAAAACGCATCATCATCTCCGTTGTGGGATTTGTTATGCTTGCTTTGGAAGAATAGTCATGTACCTTCTGTAATTCTCTCTAAATACACTTATGAGATTAATGCATATATCATGTGAGAAAGGACCAAAGTCCGAAGCCTTGATGTTCTTTATGACTTGATTAATATTTTTGTCCGAAAATCTCAAATTAAGTTCTCTCAAAAGGCATTTCATGTGGGAAAAAATTGGGTCCGTGGTGCAGTGACAGGGTACTTATAGTACGTCCCAAGTGAGAGAGGATCGAATCATCCTAAAGTCTTATTTTTAAGAAAATTTTTGTATATAATACAATTATTCTATTTAATTAGACGATTATTCTGAATCCCACAATTGAAACAAAAAAACCTTACGGCCCATGCTGCAAGCACCGAATGGGGGTATAAGACTTGTGTCCTCCCCTAATGGAGAGGCCAGTGGCTATCCAACCTATAAGCCGGTGGTGTTGTTCTTACGAGTACTAGGCTCTATTGGGCCATGCAACACGACCCACGTGGCCTGCACTATCTCCTTCACTGTCATCCGATCTTAGTGACCGATCCTAGTGATTGGATGTGCATTTTCATGTTTTTTATTTTTTTTATTTAATTTTTTTATTTTTTTGAGATGTCCAATAAAAATTCAAAGGTAAAAGGTTTTTTTATTGCACGAAATGAGGTGAGTATCAAAGGTATTTTTTCAAAAAAATATACATACGGATCAGGCCGACCCAAACTTTCTGAATATATCTTCAGATTTTTTATTGGACGTCCTAAAGAAAGTTAAATAATAAAATAAAAGATAACTAGACGACGTTGAGAGAGGCCGTACAGGCCAGGTGGCCGGCATGACCCCCCTCAGCGCAGCAAGCATTACTCTTAAAAATAATGGGATAGAAACCCAAAGATTTGCAAACGAAAACTGTGTCCAACAAAGGCTAAGATATTATATGACATATGTTGACATGTAACTTTGCCAAAAAAATGAAAAGAAAAGGATTGTAGCTAATACGAGAACCGCCTGTGGTTTGCTTGGAGACTTATATAAATTTCCCAAATACGTCTTGCACAACTTGGAGACCGATTTGATATCAATATCAATAAGAAACTAAAACCCGTTGGAAGAAGTATAAGAAAGTTTCTAACATGATTTATGGACCTGCGAGGAACGACATGAAGGAAAGTTTGTATAGGAAAAAAAAAAAGGCACGACTTCAAATGCTATACGTTATACGTTCTTAAGGTTGATCCTGTTGGGTAATAAAGCGACTTAAGAACAGGTTATGGGTAATGGCGATTAGGAATATGGTAAGCTTTTCTTTTTTCTTTTTTCGTTGATACGGTGGTTCAATTAGTCGGCTATATATAAACGTATGTACAGGAAACCGGAGTACATTTTTGGATAAATCTAATAATTCTTCTAGAGAGAGAGAGAGAGAGAGAGAGATATGTATATATATTCATACTAGTTGGCATTAAGGGGTTTGAAGATTTTAGGGGTGCTAGTGCTACTGTTAGGGCAGTTCCCTTAAAGGTAGAAACATAATAAACTCTTTGAAGGATATACATGTATTTATTCCTCAATTTTATCTAAACACGGTATACTCTAGTAGCAACTGTGTGAGATCATTATAAATATTCATACTAGTTAGCATCAACTGAAGTTGGATAAGGGGAAAGGGGGTTTGAAGATTTTAGGGGTGTTACTTCTAGCGCAGTTCCCTTAAAGGTATAAACATAAAAAATTCTTTGAAAGGTTTGACGGATATACACATATTTTTTACTAAATTTTATTTAAACACTTCATAGTCTAGCAGCTTCTATGATGATTTTGATAACCTCAGATCTATTTAAGAGCATGCACAAAAGGAAAATGGCCAGTTTTAATAAAAGTATAAACAAGATAGTAGGGGCAATTTTAAAAGGCTCACTTGTATCATTCGATCTATGATCAGGGAATTAAAAAAAAATTAAAACAGATGGTACGGATAATTCTTTTAAGATTGTCTCCTCTTCCTTGAGTTTAAAAAAAAAAAAAAATATTACTTATTAATGCAGTCGTCCTCAAAGCTGATTAGATGGCTGAACCTATTACTCATTGTTAAAAGGAGTCAATTTCCGATGTACATATATATGTACATATCCCATAAGACAACTTTCAAGGGAATAAATTTAAATTCTCCATTTTCTCGTGTTGATTGAAGACGTAAATATGTTGAGCAATGTTAACATGTCTATCCTTCTACTATTCGATTTGTCATGCTTTTTCATCTTTGAAAATGTCAAATTTGAGAGTGTGTTTGGTAAAATTTGTTTCGTGAACAGAAGAAATGATTATAATGGATTGTTAGCAACTTAAAATTATTGAATAATAAAAATACCTCAGTATTTTTTTTTTAAATTTTTACATTTATATTATGATTATCTTTTTTCATAATACGATTAAAAGTTGTTTGTTTGGATATAAAACAACAGAACATAAAAAAATATTTTATTTTATAATAATTTTAAATGTTTGCTTCAATGTAAAGTAATATAAAATTAAAATGGTGTTAGGCCTCCGTCTGCTCACCTGGAGGCTTGGTCCCTTATTTTAGTTTCCAAAAAAAGAGCTCCCGTAAATCAAAACGATTGAATTTGTGCAGTCCTTTTTGTTCTGTCCTGTGTTTAAACTTAATCTCATGAGTAAAATAATAGTAGAAAAGGAATAATTTCATACTAAGTACTTTTACATGCGAAATTCAAAAAAATGCCACACTTATTTATATATTATTTTACATATTTTATAAAAATATGTATACTTATCAAGTATATCATTTCAGTGATATACTCGCCAACGTGCACACAAGTATTATGTGTTTAAAATTTTATATACAAAAAGTGTTTAATACAAAACTATCCCCAAAAGGGACCGCATGGTAAATTCGTAACATCGCTCGACAAGAAAGTGGAGAGGCCTCCTCCCCTTCCTACTCCTTCCCGCAGCGAGCGACCTGCTGCTTCCACCCACCGTCACCGACACAACACCCTCCACCGTTCCCCCTCCGCCCGCTCCGATCCCGCCACGGCCGCCGGCGAGGCCAACCCAACGCTCTCCACCCCTCCTTTACCCGCCGGCTCTTGCCATCGCCGGACCCCCACTGCAGCGCCATCTCCCTCAGATCGAAGGGTCAGGACGCAGCGGCGCGCGGCGCCCCATGAAGGGCGCCGGCCTGGCGCACCTGCGCGCGGCCGGCATGGAGCGTAAGTGGATCCTCCCCCTCGCCGCCGGTTCCGTCGTCTCCCTCTTCCTTCTCTTCTTCTCCACCCTCTCCGCCTCTACCTACTCCTCCCCATTCCCCTCCTTCCTCCCTTTCTCCTTCCTCCTCCCCTCCTCGCTTGTTTCCTCTCCCCACCCTGTCTTCGTCGAGGCCAAGCTTGCCCCCGTCGCCGCGGCCGCGACGCCCTCCCCGGCGCCCCCGCGCCTCGCTTACCTCATCTCCGGCTCCGTCGGCGATGGCGAGATGCTGAAGCGCGCCCTCCAGGCGCTCTACCACCCCCACAACCGCTACATCGTTCACCTCGACCTGGAGGCCCCCCCGCGGGAGCGCCTGGACCTCGGCGACTACGTCGCGCGGCACCCGGTCTTCACTGCCGTCGGGAACGTGCGGGTGATCACCCGCGCCAACTTGATTACCTACCGGGGGCCGACCATGGTGGCCAACACCCTCCACGCCGCTGCCGTGCTGCTCCGGGAGGGCGGCGACTGGGACTGGTTCATCAACCTCAGCGCCTCTGACTACCCCCTCGTC
This sequence comes from Zantedeschia hybrid cultivar, assembly GCA_030544215.1. Taxonomy (NCBI): domain Eukaryota; kingdom Viridiplantae; phylum Streptophyta; class Magnoliopsida; order Alismatales; family Araceae; genus Zantedeschia; species Zantedeschia hybrid cultivar. The sequence continues at coordinate 19,082,678 of JARZZO010000006.1, forward strand.
ACCCAAGACGGTGCTCCCGATCGGCCTTTGTTTCTGTTTCGTATCTGCGGCATCTGTTTGTGATGTTGTGTTTCTTATGGTAGTTTTGGATTTGCTTACAGATCTGCTTCACACGCTGTCCTATCTTCCAAGGAATCTCAATTTTATGGACCACACCAGCAACATTGGATGGAAGGAGTATGATATAGGATTCTCCTCTTTTGTGTGTCTTTGTCTGTGTTAGTTTTTGGTTTTGGGAATTTGATTTTGTTACGCTGTTAGATTTCAGAGGGCGAAGCCCATCATCATCGATCCGGGGCTCTACTTGACGAAGAAAGAGGATGTCTTCTGGATAACGCAGAGGAGGAGCGTCCCTACCGCCTTCAAGCTCTTTACAGGTGAGAGAGTTAATCTCATTTCATTGGTCTTATGTGAAATGCTTTGTTCTCCTTTCCCAGATCTTGATTGGCAATGCGTATTTTTGGCTGATCTGCTTACCTTTCGTGGGACACCTGCTGCTATTGGTTATGAATGTATTTGTGCAAGTATGTATAATCAAATCTAATGGAGTATTCTTGGAGAATTTGAGACCCGGGCAGAAGTTATTAGCTGAACCGAATGAAAGTTTCTTCTGGTCAGAAAGTGGAACCATTGGATTGTACTAAAAGTTCTCTCATAGATTGTCGCTGAGAATTTAATCTCCACGGATGGCATGTGTTCTAGGGTTGTATCATGGTGCTGCGCTTGGAGCATCATGTTGATTATGGATAAGCTTGGGAATTTATCCAAATGCAGGTTTTGTCCCATTGAACAAGCCGGTAGACTCCTTTTTCTTATATGAGTGACTGTGAATACCCATTTTTATTGTCTCATCATAACAAAGGTTCTAGCTTTCTACTTGTTTGGAGTAGATGTTCCAAAGCCGCTTGGAGGAAAAAAAAATGATGCTTTTTTTCACTATGTTCTAAAGAACTGGTGCAAGCACCTGATCCAACCACTAAACTCAGGTAACTTGGAAACCCATTGTTTGGTGCCATCCACTTCGGGGGAAAAAGAAGAAGGAAACTTGTACACCCATTGATCTTGTATGGATTGGCTGAGTTTTCAATTGCATTTTGAGTTTTAAAAGGCTGTTTATTGACTGTAGTCACTCTTACTCTTTTGTAACTGGGAAAAGGAAAATATTCCTTGTTGGACATGGATTCTTGATTCCTTAGCATTCTTCTTTCTCCCTATTAGAATGGAATTTTGTGGTAAAGTGCATAGTGCTACAATTAAATGAGCTAAAGCTGTGAACAAATGTGACTACATTTGAAACATTCTAGCCTAAGAGGGAGCTCAACAAAGTACAATTTAACCACCCCCGATAGCATGTATACAATTTGCTGAAGTTTGAGGTCCTAAGATAAGCAGAACTAATCTTCTAAAAAGAAAAGGCAGAACTAGTTAGTCACCCTCATTCATATTGACTCTATGATTCTTCAATATCAATCATCACATTTAGATCTGTTACTGTGTATTTGACTCTTATTGTACATGGATAAATTTGTCTAGTCTACTCAGTATATACGCTTTTCTGATTCTGAGTCCAAATATGAAATATCTAAATCTAAGAAAAGAGGTGAGAAGGTTTGGATGAATACTGGAATATTCACCTGTTAGAGAACACAACAGATGTGGATTGGAGATATAATAAAAGGAAAATGATGGTGATCTATGGATGGTGTGGGGGTGATTAGGGAGAATGGATGTTTGCTTTAAATAGATGGGAAATAAAATTAGAAGACCCTGTTTGAGAAGTGAAAGATGAAGAATAAAGAATTGGAAAATTTGTCTTTATTTTATGCCTAATCATCTTTGTTAGGTTGGCATCTATTTTCCCAACATTTGAACATTTTGTGTGTTTTATGTTTTTAACTTTTCTTTTTATATTATAAGTGAAAGTGTCTGTAAAAATTATTATATTCTTCATTGAAGATCGAACTTGTTGAAACTTGTTGTTTGAATTGCAGTCTAAGTCCAATTAGAGCTTAAATATGTCTTTAAGCACCTTTAAATCATTCAGATTCGAGAGCGATGTGGAGAGCTATTGGTGAAAAATCTTTGGGAATGTTGGATGTTACATGTTATCCCTTTTAATATAACGACACAACTGCTCAATACTATAATATATTGCCAACATAAGCTAATGTTTAATGGCCTTGTATTAACGGTTACAATCACTACTTGTCTGAATGGAATATGTCGTTAATTTCCTTAGGCTAATGGAAGTTAGAATCTGAAAGGTGAACAACTTATTTTGGAAATGATGAAGAGATATAGGTGGAAAAGACACCACTGTTGGATGAAATTATGTGGAAAGAATCCACTACCCAGGAAACTCATTGTTTGTGAAATTTTTAGAGACTAGTACCTGAAGTATTTATTTTCCTGTTAGAGATATTTGGAACTGAATTGGCATCATATCAGCTTCATGCCCTCTGGGCAGAGGAGAAGAGGGTGGCTAGCGAGGGGTTGAAAGGGGAGAGAAGAAGACAGTGAGAGAATCAAAGAGGATGGAGGGCGATAAGATAGATTTTGAGAGCTCACTGTCATATGATTATATGGTATGAATTTGTAGATGGCTGACAGATTTATTCAGCAGTAAGAGACTAAGAGGGCTGAAATATTTATTTAGATCTTTTGATTGTAAGGGAAAAATAAACTTATGGCCGGTAATGTTAAGGTGTCAGTGACAGTACTGGGGAACTGTGGATCTTGCTTATGGAAGGCAGACTGGTCTCAGTTTAACAATCATATGGTATGATCATATACTAGAGTTTGTAAAGTGTGAAAATTGTTGAAGACTGCTCTTATGTTGAACATATCAGATGGATTTTCACTTGAAAGTTGTTTTCCATATGTTGCAGAGACAAGTCAATAATGTATTTTTTTGGAAGGTGGAGAGAAGTCAATAATGTTGGTAGTACACTGATAGAGAGTCTGGGGAAAATTAATCAGCAATGTCATACGGAGAAGTAGATCCTTTGATGTGTGGTTGGGTTCAAGTGAAGTTGCTATTTTGTCTTTCAATTTTCTTAGAGTGGTAGTACTTTTACTTAATTTTATTTATGCAAGTTTGAAGTGTAGTTTTCTCTATATGTTTGAAATAAAATTGGTGGTGCAATCCACAAGTTTTTCGTAAAATTTGGGGATGGTTCCTTTCCTGAGGTTCTGCATCATAGAAACTGGGAGGATTAAACTCCAGTCTTCATTTGGTAAGGGAATTGCCCTTCTATAAAGCAGTATACTCTTCTTGCCGTATCTCTGTCCTCTCATCATTTAGGATTGACAAAGAGATGTGAGGCAGGAGGATTTCCATTCAATATTGATTTCTAAGCTATAGGAGTTGGGGTAGGGAATTAGACATGAATGCATGATGTTTATTGGGAAAGGATATGCAAAAATATCAATAATGGAGGATGGAAAAACTGAAAAAATTATCAGAGTGGATATAGAGCCTGGGTGAACAGCCATGGGGTGACTTGTTGCCAAATTTCTGAAAAATCATGTGTGATCATCGGACATAGTTTGTATACAAACCTATTCAGAGTCTACCAAGTTTTTGGGATAGTGTATTACTTCTGTGGCAGGGATTTGTCACTAAAATCTGACAAGCATGTCATGTGGGTGATACTGCATTCTTCTCTATAGATGATAGGGCAGTGGAACAATGTGTTCTCAGTTCATCAGTCAATAGGCTCCTGAAGCTCAATAGAGCTGCCTGGTCTGACCTGCTTTGTGTGGGCTTGGGTATAGAAGTAAGCCCACTTCCTAACCGGGCTGCGATTTTAGGCCCTTGGTTAACAGGCTGGACTTTGAAAAGCTTGAGCCCAAGTTTGTAAGCCTGCTAAACCCAGCAAAATTTCTATTTATAAAAAAATATATCTATTCCTGCGAAGTATAGTTATACACTCCTATGACTGTTATTACGTCTACAACCCTACAAACCTCAAACACAACATCCATCATTATCTGTTCATCCCCATCCTCTCTCCCCTACAATCCTTAGTTGACTCCTCCCCTCACAGCCCTGCCTTCGTCCCTGACATTTCTTCAAATGCAACACCATCATCTGGTCAGCCCCATCCTCATCCCTCTTCTGAACTCCCTAATTGATTCATCCTCCTCCCCTCACCACCCTGTCTGCCTCCCTGGCCTTTCCTCCATCCTTCTTCCTCCCTTTGCATGGCCCTCCTCATCCTCAACACCTGTTGCCTGGAGGTGACCAATGCCGAGGGACCAGGCTGCAACAGCCACACAGCAGTACCAATCCCAGTCACTGCTGACAACGAGAGGGATGCCTGAGGTGCTGATCTGCTCGTGGAGTCTTATGATGAATCAGTCTGTTCATTCAATAGTCCTATGAAAATTTTATATGATGAATCAGTCTGTTCATTCAATAGTCCTATGAAAATTTTATATGATGAATCAGTCTGTTCATTCAATAGTCCTATGAAAATTTTATCTTCCCTGCAACAGCTATGGGTGCCCTTAATCTTATTCACGTGCTTTTGATTTTATTGGTTCAACAGGATCCTTTCTATGATCATGTTGCGCCTTCTATGATCTGATCTTTTCACTGTTCTGGGCTTTCTTCCAACAGGTTGGGCCAATCAGAATTTAAATGTGCCCACTGATGGGCCACACGAGCTGGGTTCGAGCTCGGGTTTTTTCATTTGAGCCCAAGCTCGAGCTTCGGCCTGGGCTTGACCTAAAGCTTGGGCTCGGCTCAGGCTCTTTTTTTTTTTTTTGCTGAGCCAAGCTCAAGCTATAGGTGAAGCTCGGCTTGGCTCATTGCCACCCCTACACAAGGGTGTAGGGAAATGGGCTTGGGGGAGGCCTTGGGCTGAGCTTTTTTTTTTTAATTGGACTCGGTCTTTATTGAGGCCAGGTTTGAGCATGGGGAGTATACGAGTATACTCCACCACCCCAACACCCCCCCCCCCCAATCCAACAAAAAAAAAAAGGAAAAAGAAAAAAAAAAGAAAAAGAAAAAAAGGCATGCATACCCAGCCACTTAATCGATAAGGTGTTTTTCTTTTTTTCTTTTTTTTTCTTTTTTTTTTTTTTTTTTTTTTTGGGGGGGGGGGGGGGGGGGGTGAGGTGCAGGATGCAAGGAGGATTTGCTTTTCTCTTTCTGGTCCGCATGCTATGCTCCTCTTGTTGACGTTTTTTTTTTCCTAAAATAAAATTTTCCGCACCCACGATTAGGGCATACCACACACATTTGACATTGTTTACTGTTAGTCTTCCAAGGAAAAATTCATGTCTTATTTTTGTCGTAAGTTTCAAACATGTCTGATGTAATTTAGCAGTTTTTGGAATTATTTCTATTGATGTTTACCATTTTCTGATTGCAAGAATTTTTGACGATAAGCTGATCTTGTTTTTCACCAAATTATTGTAACAGTAAAATGGTAGCTTGCATGAAAAATAATATCCCAAGTCAATGGATCTTATCCACCTGCTATTGTCTTGTATGGCGCAGATATTCTGATTACTTTGCTGTTCCTCTGGATTATTTCACATGGTCTTGCTATGTACCATTTGAGTCTCCTATCACCATGGGTTCTAACATGGAATATAGCGTGTCACGTCTTGTTTGCATAAACCAACATCCTTGGTCCAGAGGTTTCCCATTTGGCAGGCTATTTTTTATTGAGTTTCTGAACATATCAGCATGGTTGTTATAAAATAGTGTATCATCTTTTTTGCCATGTATTTCTTTAGCACTATTTCTAACTCATCTTAAGCGTATTTTTCTGGTGTATGTCTTCCCTATTTCAAGTTATTTTGTTTCCTTTTGAAATAAAAGGCTTAGTATGCATTGGCCCTTCAAGCAAACTTAGGTGATGAAAGCTGATCACCATTTTAAATCATTTCTTTCTACGGGGAGAGCATTGGATGCTAATGTTACGCCTAAAATCTGCCAGAAAACCAGTCTACCAGTTTAAATGTGCTCCAAAGAAGACAAGTTTTGAAACAAATAGTGGTACTATCATTTTCCATGTACTCATTCGTCCTGTATTCTCAGTAATCTAATATATGCCCCTTCTCCATATTTGGCTTCTGCTTTTTCTTTACTTTCTTCTCCCTCTTACCGCAAAAAGTTATGCTGAAAATAGGGCATTTGTCTCTTTGCTTCAGGGATGGATCCCCTGTTATATGCCGTGTACCATCTATACAGTAACATCCTCTCTCTTGAAAGGGAAAAGAGAGAAAAGGATGCTCTTGAAAGTTACAATCATTTTATTTCTCAGTGTTCAGCTCAGCCATCTTTCTCAGCTTGTTATAATTTCTGCTCACTGCAAATGCTGTTGCGTGACTATATCCAATCTGTGTCAGGTTCTGCATGGATGGCACTTTCTCGGCCTTTCGTGGACTACTGCATCTGGGGATGGGACAATCTTCCTCGAACTGTCCTTATGTACTATGCAAACTTCATCTCGTCTCCAGAAGGCTACTTCCACACAGTTGTCTGCAATGCTCAGGAGTTCCGTAATACCACTGTAAACCATGACCTCCATTTCATATCATGGGACAACCCTCCCAAGCAGCACCCTCACTACCTCACCATTAGCGACATGTCGAGGATGATCGACAGCAATGCTCCATTTGCGAGGAAGTTCCACGGAGATGATCCTGTGCTTGATAAGATAGATGCTGAGCTCCTCTTCCGTGGGCCTGGTATGCTCGTGCCTGGTGGGTGGTGCACTGGGCCAAAGGATAATGGGACCGATCCTTGCCTAGTTGTGGGTAACACGACAGTTTTGAGACCGGGACCTGGTGCGGCTAGGCTAGAGCGCCTTTTTGTCTCTCTCTTATCAGAGGAAAATTTTCGTCCCAGACAGTGTAAGTAGGCTACTTGGCAGATGCCTTCCCCTAGAAGTATTGCCCATGGGAAATGAGCAGCGAGACAGCATACGGCTATGTGCTCACCTGGCACTTTCTTGTCCAAGCCAGCTGACCCACATCTAACTTCACGGTGATTTAGAAGTTGGTGGGAGAAAGCTTTGCTGATTAGATCTTTGCTGGCTGTAACAAGATAAGTTAAATGGAAGCTGTATTGTCTCACTGGCTTGCCTCTGGATAATTCAAGTACAACTTCTTAGTGAGACCACACTGCATCGTCATTGTATGGACCACTTAACAACGTTTATAATATATTTGAGAAAATTTCATGGGGCCTTTGCTTAAGATACTCGTGTGTAATGTATGAGATTTTGAAAGTGGGGCTTAAAATCCATTGTATGGACCACTTAAGGGTTGTTCGTTTTAACGTAAAATAACATAATTTGAAACAATTATTTTATTTTATAGTATTTTCAGTTATTTAGAATGATTTAAAATAATATTATGCCTGGATCTTGTCTGTCTATTTGACAGTCCAATTCTCTTGTTTTGATTTACACTAAAGGTCTATTGTAAACTAAAACAAAAAGATTGAAGCCATCTTTCTTATTTTATTTCACAAACAACTAAATAAACATTTCTTGATTTTAAAATAAGAAAATCTCACTTGTTTTAAAATCAGTGACTTTGAAACCGATGATTTACAAAGTTTTACACAAACAAACAACCCCTTAATGTGATACTATCCTAGCACACTACTTGAAGTATACACTAAAAGATCATATGACATAAACATATTGAGTGGAGAGAATATTATTATTTTAAATATATTTTATTTTACTTTTTTTAATGTGACGTTATTCTGACACGTCTCCTCTAAATATGGACGAACTTAAATTTTATCACGTGCAGAATAACAAACATAGATTGTTTCGTGCAGAGCTTTGATACCATCATTTTAACTTATTGAGTCATCCAACTCAAAGCTTTAACTATTGGGTGGAGATGACACTTTCATTTGAACCATATTTTATTTTATCTTTATTTTTAACGTGAGCCGATTCTAATAAAGGCTGCTGAGAAAAGTTTCTAAAACTATAAATTCTGCGGAAGAGAGAGAATTCAGCCATTTTCATAAGTGGACAAAGATTCTTCCTTTTGGTTATATGCATGTATGTGTCACTGTCATAAACTTAATTATGTGTTTTCCATTATATATATATATATATATATATATATATATATATATATATATATATATATATATATATATATATATATATATGTATATATATATATGTATATATATATATATATGTATATATACATATGTATATATACATATATATGTATATATACATATGTATATATACATATATATGTATATATACATATGTATATATATATATATATATGTATATATATATATATAATTCTAACCTGAATAAATGCTACTAGTGAAGATGAGCGGTTGGACACTATATTCCTCGGGTATCTTTTATCACATCGACAATTATGGTCGATTCACCCAGTAATCCAATTTTTGGTAGTAACTATATGGTACTAAAAGGGAATAATATAAATGAGAAAGGCAGAAAAAATAATAACAAAGAGAAGTTATTTCTTAAAATTCCACAAACAATAAGCAAAAAATAAGATTTTCATTATAATGTCTATTTATTATGTAAGCTTACCACAATTAATTTGTAATACCATTATAAATGTACTTCCATCGAAGGTCACTAACTCCTATAAAGACTGGAAGATCTGGTTCTGATTCGAATCTTAAATGAGAAATAACACTCCCGTGCGCAGTACCATAGGATCGGCAGATACGACGGAATATACTTAACAGCACTTCTCGTATTGTTTTGCGTGTAATTTTGCCACTCAGTTGTCTTGGTTGGATGTGAAGCACACTGAATCCTATAAAGAAGGAAACCTAGGATTTTTCTTTAGGCATATCATCATATATAATAATAATAAATTATAAAAAATAAAAAAATTTATTTTGTAGTGCACAATATGCATACAAATAAAACTATTCATTATCAATTTTATAGTGAATTTTATTTCATATAAGGGACATTGTGTAATATCAATTTTACACTTTTTTTTTTTACATTTTCTTCTTATATATGGTCACCTGATTATCAAACTCATTTTTAATGTTATTTTATTATGAAACTTAAGATTCATGATTTCATCCGCATGGAAGTTCGAACCTTCCTATATTCTTCAACGTTTGACTAACTTGATATTTTATCATCTTAATGTGTTTGGAATAAATATTTTATTTTTTAATTATATAAATGTAATCATGAAATAAAGATGGTGTACCACATTACACAACAAGATCATAGTCGCAAAATCTAAATCAAAGAAACACCTTAACACAAATTCAAATCTTCAAAACAACAATGTGAATTCTTTTATAAACGATGCAAAATTAAGACATCTTCGTAATTTTTTAATGAATAAAAAAGAGAAAATGAATGAAGAGAGAGAGAGAGAGAGTAAACATTGAGAAAGTGTAGAGAAGATAAAAGAGTTTAGAGAGAGAGAGAGAATAAGATGTGTAAGAGTAACTAAAGTGTATATGTACATGTATATAGACAAATGCTAGTATACGGCTTGGGCGGTAAAATCTAACCGTACCTATCATCCCTCCATTTGATTGAGATCCAACGCTCAAAAAATAAAATAAAAATTAAAGAAGCTCCATCCGATGTGGAACAATTCCATGGTGGGTTGGAAGAATGTGAAGGGGTTCATTAAACTATAAAATCCGATGTTTCAGCTGTATTATAGAACTATATATATAATATGAGAGAGAGAGAGAAATATGGAGGAACAAAAATAGGTAGTAGGGTTCATTAAAATAGTTAATTGGAGAGAGAGAGAGGTTACATGTAGAGGAGGAAGTTACTTTGTCACAATAAATTTGTCCCCAATTTAAGGGGGCCCAAATCACTTAAAATTTAACTAGAAAAGAAGAGTCATTTAGATGACAAAGCGCTTCCATAATTTTCCGGGGTGTACAGCATGGCTGGCTGCCATTTGATCGGTATGGCGGTATGGTACAAATGAGTCGAGTCAAATAAATTTACTCTATTTAAGTATTAATTTTAATTGAGTTTGAGTTAGAGTCAAATATTTATGATAGTTGTTCAAGTTTGACTCTTTTAAATTTTAAACAAGTTCAAATCGAATACCTAAGTAGCTTGCGGAGCTCAATAAACAATTTAAATAGCTCCGAGTTTGACTCTTTCGATTCTTTTAGATGTAACTGTAAATGTATAAAGTTAGACTAAACCGGGTGGATATAAAGTTGTTTGTATCCCTAATTATTTGATAGAAAACTCTACAATATATTAAATATTTTATTAATTAAATTTATTTATGAATAGAATAATAAAATGCGTACTTAAATAGATCTTAAGAGTACATAAGTCGACTCTTAGCAAATGTTAAAATAAGCTCTTATCGAGTTCGTAAATGAGCTCGTTCAGCATCAGAATCAAACTGAATTCGTTTGTGTTCAAGTTTGACTTATTTAACGAATCAAGTTCAAATATTTTGTATGAAATTGTTTATTTAGTTTAATAAATGAGCCGATCGAGTTGAACTCTTATCAAGTAGTTTTATGAGTTGTTCATGGGATGTATTGGTTCGTTTGCAGTCCTATTAATTGGTAGATTGGATGGACATAACATACTTATCAATTCTTATAATGTTTAACACGTAATCGTTTGCAGTCCTATTGATTGGACGTTGCTCCTATAAAAGAATCAAGGTTTGCTTTTCTGACTCTAATCTTAAAATAAGAAACACTTGCTGCCATATTTCTTCGACGGCACACAACGGTCATTCAATCGGTGGTCGTAATATACTGGGACAGTTGGCTAAGCATTTTTAATCTTAAATGTCAAACAAAACACTCTCATTTTAAGAAAAAGAACGTCTCCGTCTTTTTATTCTACAAAACATGGAGTAGGGATATATATATATATATATATACCTTTAAGTTAACGGCTAGCTAAAATGTGTTTGAATAAAAATTATGTGACACTGCAGTTATAACTCGTTAGACAACTATTATATCTTGTTTTTTTTTAAAAAAAAAATCCATTAAGGTCATCAATTCATTCAAAACACAAAACGTACAAGAGGAGTAGTACAACAAAACACAGAGTGAGGTGTGCACGCCACCAGAAACGTAACCTTGGCAGCTGGAGACACATGTCGACATGGGGCATGCAGATGAAGCTTGCTTGATCGAGCACCTCCAGATGGAACGAAAACCTTGAAGATAAATCTTCTCGAAGCTAGGGCACATCAGACGAAACTCGGAGAGCCCAAAGCCAGTGGCGGATCCTATATGACCTAGTCCAACACTCTACTAAGTCAACTTATGACTTAAGATCCGAATAATCTTACTGGACAAAATTTCTACATCCGCCACTGACCAAAGCACCTAACACTGAGGCAGGCAAAAGGCGAACAAAACATAATAGTAAAACACAGAAACTACAAATTTAGATATAAATCTACAGTCGAGAGAAAATCCAAGAGCACCAAGGAGGATCCCAACAAAATAAAAAATGTCTACTGTAATCGTCCTATTTAGATCCGATCAAACGGTTGCTCTGTCATACGTTACGATCCACGTTAAATTGCAATGCATGAGATTGCAACAAATATTACTCTACGTTCAATAACTGAACTTGGCCAGAGAAGGAAGGAATTTTTTCAGAAAAATCTCTCAGATTGAAGAAGGTTCCGTATAAAGGATTTTTCTTAGAAGGACCTCTTCTGTTAGTATCGATCAACGCCCGTTCCCGTGTGTATCGAGAGGATCCGATTTCATTACAGGAAAAGCCCTTCTCTACAACGTGCATATTTACTAGTTTGGACCGCGGACCAATGATATTTTCCGTTTTCCCCACAATTATTTTTAGGAAGGAAGGGGAAGTCTCGCACATGGCACAAAAGGACAAGATTTTCAATGGCCAGCGCATAACTTATCAGTAGTTAATTGCTACCTAACCGAGTTAGTTATCTTTTAGATTTAAATCATTTAGTCTTATCTTTTTTATACGTTTATAGTCTCACCTTATTTTACTTTTATCTATACTGTGGTAAATCTTTTTAGAAGAATGACATTTTTCACTTTGTTGTTTTTTTTTTTTTTTTACGGCGAGAGTAAATGATTGTAAGACTTGAACTCACCGTGATCTCGAACTCATTGAGTCACTCTTATTTTTTTATTATTTATACATTCCAAACTAATGAAATATAATAAAACATGTAACTTGATGTTAAGCAGTCTTATTAAGCCGGTGTTGGAAAGCACAACATCTTGGGAAGGCCTCTAAAAGAGCTTCTATAAATTCTACCGAAGGAAGAAGATGGCGGGGACGTGGGGGAACAGGGAGCTGCCATTTTGGTGAGGGTGGCAACTTGAAAATTTCTGAAAATTTTTCTTCTTTGTTTAGTTGGGGGGGGGGGGGGGGGGGAGGCAAGGCTCCTACTTCCTCCTGCTTGCCCTCTTAACTCCACCATTGTTCTTAAGAGTGTGTGTGCCAACATTATCGTCCTTTGATTCCAAAATATTTATAACTCCTCGACTAATGGTTATGACACTTTCTCCTTCTCATCCACCTATTTAGGTTTTATGATAATTCAGTTTTTTTGGATTTTATAAGAATTTGATGAGTTTCTTTTTTAACATCTGAGGGCAATAAATGTTAGTAAACTCACCCTAATAAATAACACATGCAGAGTGATTTTATTCACTTTTTAACGTATTATCTTAATATACTATTTATATCGTATTCGTCACTATTATTTGAATGTTTCAAGACCATTATAAGATGAGTCTAGATCCTAGTACATATTGCAAAAACAGGAGGGAGAATTTTTCAAAAACACTCCTCCTTGAGAATAGAAAAAACTGTCAATTTTCTTTATACTGACTGATTTCAATCTAACCTTACACTTAAGAGCAATAAGATGGAACCCACACAAACAAATACACATGGTTAACGAATAAAAGTGGGGACAAGTGGGAGCATGTTTCGGACTAATCAAAGAAACCCAAAGATCAAATTTTTCGAGAACATTTACAAGCATGGTCAAAGTAATAGAAATAGGACACATTAGACTGCGGACCAATAACTCATCCCGGTCTACCATGTTCTTGTTATCATCAGAAAGAAGGAAAGTCCTGAACGCGATGAGGAAAGTCCTGCACGTGAAACAAAACAACAATTGTTTCCTCTGACAAAGCTGGCAGTCCTAAAATATGACCAGTCAAAGAACTATAGCCAGTTGCCACGTATCCGCGTTGTGAAAAATAAAATGCAGTATCCGTTAACGTTGAGAAAGTGGTATTACGATCTTAATCCGCCTCTATCAGTTGTTCTCCTCGGCCGCCGCCTTCTCTCCCTTGTGCGCCGCCGCCTCTGGTGACTCGTCTCCCTTCTGCGTTGCCGCCTCCCCTTCCTTGGCGGCAGCCTTCTCTGCCTTGTGCGCCGCCGCCGCCTCTGCCTTGGCCTTGGCCTCGTGCAGCGCCGTGACCAATCCGTCCAGGCAGGCGTCGACCTCCTCGTCCCCGCCGTACCTGGTCCTCGGTATCAGCAGCTCCGCCACGTCCGCCGGGGTGATGTCGGTCTCCTCCATGAGCCGCTGGATGGCGTCGAACCTTGGGTGGGTCTGGATGCCGAGGTAGTTCCCGGCCAGCACTTTGAAGGCCTCGAACCTGAGGTAGGAGAGCTCGACGTGCTTGTCCATGCGCCCCCGCCGGATGAGCGCCGGGTCGAGCTTCTCCACATGGTTGGTGGTGAACACTATGAGGCGCTCCCCCCCGCACGCCGACCACAGCCCGTCTATGAAGTTGAGCAGCCCCGAGAGGGTGACCTTGCTATCCTCCCTGTCGCCCCTGCCCGTGGCGGCCGCCTCCGCCTTCTTCTTCTCATCCTCCTCGCTACTGCCGGGCTTCTCCCCTTCCTGCTTCCGGCTGCCCGTCAGGTCGAGGGAGCAGTCGATGTCCTCGATGACGATGATGGACTTGCTGGTGGTTTCGATCAGCAGCCGGCGCAGCGAAGAGTTGTCCTTCACGGCCGTCAGCTCCAGGTCGTAGACGTCGTACTCGAGGAAGTTGGCCATGGCGGCCACCATGGTGGACTTGCCGGTGCCGGGAGGGCCGTAGAGCAAGTACCCGCGCTTCCAGGGCTTGCCAATTCGGGTGTAGTAGTCCTTGCTCTCCCGGAAGGTGATGAGGTCTTGGATGATGTCGCGCTTCCGCTCGGGGTCCATGGCAAGGGTGTCGAAAGTGGCGGGGTGCTCGAAGGGGACGTGGCTCCACAGGTGCCGCCGGAACTCGGCGTCGCGGTTGGGGCTGTTGGTGTAGAGCTTGCGCTGCCGGCGCCGCGCGGTGGCGTCCCGGCCCTTCTCCATGACGTATGGGAGGTACCCCTCGCTGGCTAGCTTGCGGTGCCGGCGGTGGAAGGTGAGCCGGTAGGAGCGCTTCTCCTCCGGCGCCGGGTAGAAGGAGAAGCGCGGGGTAGGGGTGGAGGCCGTCCTGCACTCCCACCAGAAGGTGGTGCCCTCGAAGGCGTCCGTCACCTCCTCGTGCTCGTCCATGCTGAGCACGAGCTTGGTACTCTCCTTGCCCATCTCGGCGCGGAGGCGCCGCGCGCCCCCGCCGCAGGTGGCGCCCAGGTAGGACTCGATGGCGGCGTAGGCCTCGCTGCGCTGGAGGCGCTCGCCGACGTACTCGGGGAAGGAGATCTGGACGTAGGGGGAGAAGTAGCCGGTCAGCTTGGACGCCCACCGGCCCAGGTAGCGGTCGATGAGCTGCTGGGGGAAGTACTGCCGCACGGCCATCCACACAAACATGATGCTGGCGATGGTCGAGCCTAGGCTGCCAATCCCCCATCTTTCGTCCGCCACCGCCATCTTCAGCTACCTGGAGCACTCCCCCCACCAGTTGGTCACCTCTCCGCTTCTCTTCCTGCGTGCCCCGCCACCCGCCTGCCCTGTTTCCGGCGTGCTGCTGCTGCTGCCGCCGACAGGGTGGGCAGAGACTAAATAACCGACGGTCCCCCAGGGCTATCCCTGCGTGTCGAATGCCTCACCGCGTTAGAGTCAACGTCCCCGCCGGGGGGGCGGGGGTTCGCAGATTCCAGGAGGCTGGGGTCTTGCGATAGGCAGCTTCCGGGAGGGAGGGTGGGTGGGGTTGGGGGGTGGAGGAGCCGCACTTGGTGTTTTCAGTAAGAATTTGGAGGAAACTCCAGCATTAACTAGTAAGAAAACGTCATGTGTAAAGTTGATTTGCCGTTAGAGACGCATCTCATCCACACAGGACTCCGTGTCCACACCTAAACTCATACACGCCCGTGGAAACGCACGCGTACGAGGCATGTTGTCACCGGCTATGTGACAGGAGCCGGAACATGAAAGATATATCACTGTCCTTTGAGTAAATTGCTATTTTTGATGATTAGATTATTGTTAGATTTATTTTTTATAATATTATTTGAATAATTTTAGAGTGATGCATCATAAATTAATTATTATATCTCAGGTTGACTTATTTAATACTCTTTTTAGCTAGTATTAAAATTGGTGACTTGGGAAACAGAGGTTTTATTTTTTTTCGATTTTAAAATTAATATATTATGATATTGTACGTCAAAGAACGACCACTCCTTAGATGAATCCTACTAATTAGTAAGTTTTACTTAAAATATTTACTTAAAATCAAGCCATACGGTATTGTATATCTTATTCATTTAGGTAAGTCATGAGTTTTAGGTCTTGTAAATTATATTTTGCACTCCTATACACGATAGTGTGATTGGCGTAATTTTTCTTCTCGATTATGAGCTTGACCTGAAATAGTTGCCCAATGAGGCAAACAAGCACATTGAACGCAAAACAGTTTTAAGGTATGAAAAAGATTTCAATGAATAATATTTTTCAGACTTGAATTATCATCTCTGTCACACGGAATAATGTAAATACTTACACTCTGGGGCACATTTTCGCACATGACACATGTTAACAGGATAGCCATTTTCGCACATGACACATTTTTTATTTTAAAATATTTTTAGGTCATCTTGTTTGAAGCCGAACTTCTTTTTTTTTCCAATTCTTGCCGCATCCTGAAGATCAGAAATACATGAAGATGATCCTTTTTTATTTTTTTAGTTAAATTTTTTGCCGCACTGCCATGCGTACAGGAAGTGCCTCCATCTATCTCATCTGACGAAACACTGTTGTATTTTTTCTAGTTCCTGCACATGGAAAGTGACGTGGAGTTTTCCAACAGAAAAAAAAAAAAAAAAAAAAAAAAAAAAAAAAAAAAAAGGAAAGAAAGGGACATAGTGACCCCATCCGCTTCTCTGACGGTGACAGGCTCCATCTCAACGGCCGGACTGCTTCCGAGCTCCGACGTCAAACGGTAGAATAAACAAGTAGAAAGTGCACGACGGCCTTCTTACCCCGTTTCGTTTCTGGTCGTCTTAAAAGTTATGACGGACAAGTAGGTGGCCGGCTGTTGGCCACGCGGACGGCGCGGATACTCGCAATGCACAACTACAAAGTGGACAAGACAAAACGGGCATTTGCTTTCTTTTTTGGCAGCCGGATGCTTTTCCTATGGAACGAGATCGTCCGCCCGGATGGCCTCTTGCGCCCTTAGACACCAAGTGAAAAGGTTATTATATTTTTTAGATGACGTGGCAGAGTAATTACACCCCTCTTCCTGCGTCTAGAGGTGTTAGAAGGTTCAGCTGATCCGGTTCACATGATTCAATTTCTTTTCCTATAGCCTCAATTTGTTTTTGCAGAATAGATTATTCGGAATTACTTATCTGAATAGCGTATATTAGAATAAGGGATGCTTAACTTTGATAGTTCTGTGAGACCCACTGACAGAATAAGAAAGGATAACCAATTATTGGGTCTAGGGTCGAATTGTTTATTCTCCTTATTTTTCGAATAGGTTATTTTGCACCGGTATAAGCTATTCCACTTGTCAAAACTAAATTAAGTTTATTCTCTCCTTATTCTCCCTTATTCTTCTCATATTCTCCAATCAAAAT
Source organism: Zantedeschia hybrid cultivar (assembly GCA_030544215.1). Lineage (NCBI taxonomy): Eukaryota > Viridiplantae > Streptophyta > Magnoliopsida > Alismatales > Araceae > Zantedeschia > Zantedeschia hybrid cultivar. The sequence goes on from JARZZO010000006.1 coordinate 19,099,666, forward strand.
GGTGCTATTAGTTTAACTTGATCTGGAGGGACAGCTGGTTCACCACTTTCCTCTCAAATGGAAAATCGCAGGTTTGACCTCGTTGGAGCTTAAAAATTCTCCAGTCATGCAGCCTAAATAGTGATGTTGAAATCTTTATCTTATGGTCTGTGAGATTACTTTTCCGAAAAATCAGGCGGACCTAGCACGCTCGCCTAATTAGGAGAAATTCTCAACCGACGCGAAATTATCTCCAACTCTGGAGGGCATCTCGAGTCCGTTCCCTGGTCGCTTGTAAATATCTGTACATACCTAGCCACTGTGCTACTGAACAAAAATAAACTTGATCCGGAGAAACATTTGGGATTTTTAAAAGGATATAATTAAAAATAAGTCTCTCAAAGAATAAGTACTTACAAATAGGTTTTTAGAACTTAAATATTTATAAATAAGTTCTCACAATCTTTCCGTAAATTGATACAAGACTCTTAAGTGTAACAAAAAAACATATGAGAGTGGCACCAAAAAAGTGCTCAAAAGAGTTTTTTTGTAATAGATTATAGGGACTTATTTGTAAATAGTGAGATTAGGAGGAATTACTTATAATATTGAAAATTTTGGATGGTTAATAAATGAAAAGTAAAAAAAATAAAAAATAATTATGTTTTAATCTTTAAAATATAATATATTTACAATTTTTTTTAATTGAACTATTTATTTATAAGTTCTGACAGTCTCCCTGAGTTGATGGAAGGCCTAAAATGTTACAAAAAAATCCCTTCGAGTGTTACAAAAAAAATCTCTTAAAAGAATTTTTTATAAAAGAATTGAGATCAATCAGACTAGGAAGAATTATTTATAATATCAAAAATTTAAGAGGCTTGAAACATGGAACCATGTTAGTTTTGTATCAGTTGTTAATCATTATGTTTTCTTTCAAAAACGTAACACCCTTAGGTTTTAGAGAGAGGCTCTTTATGTGAGAAAGAACCAAATCATACATAGCTACTTCTGTTTTGGTCCAAGTGAAAGCGAGATTATAGTAAGTTTTTATTGAATGTAGAGGTTAGATAAGTTTTTTAAAAAAATAAGCAGATTAGGAGGATTAAAATTAAAAAATGTTTTTATCATTCAGAAGTTGTTTTTCATCTTAATCTCCAGGAAGTAAGAGAGCAAAAACATAGTAAATCGTTCTTCTATAAGCTTCTCATATAATTAAAAAAAAGGATCACATATATACTATTATTTTTCTTTGTTTTTCATGCCCTTATAAAATTTTATATTTTATAATTTTTTTTTACTTTTAGTCCTTACAATCTTTCAATATTATGTACTAGTTCCTACAATTTTCATATTTATTTTTGACCCCATATAGAATCTTTGAACTCTCCTTAAAAAACGCCTTCATTTAACAACGCTTAAGAAAGAATGTTCACATAGTATTCCTGCTACGTAGCATCTTTCTATTGGAATATACTAGGAATACTTTGCGATTGATATTTATAGCACTTCTTTTGATGATTGTTAATCGGAGGGGTTCAAAGATTTTTGGGTATTAGAATAAACATAAAAATACATAGACCAATAGGGCTGTCAATGGGTCGGGCCGGCCCATGGGTTCTCGGGCTGGGCGGACATTGGGCTGCAGTTTGGGCCGCAAACATCAGCCCCCGGGCCAAAGTTGGGCCGCGCTTGGAGAGCCCGCGGGCTTTTAACACAACCTAGAAGTGTACGTCGTCATCACCTCGACTCGAGGGGACCATGGCAATGCCTCCCTGCAGCATGCAGAATGCAACTACCTACAACTGGAGGCGAAAACGTTTACACGCAGCTGCTACTCACAGTAGTTGATGGCAATGGTCCGGCCGCTGATGTCGGGCATCTGCCTCACATGGTGAAACCACATGCTTGGCCTGCGAGTGACACCAATACCGTTCAGAGGCGAAAACACAAACACATGGAGACCGTGTCAGCGGAGGACAGGAAATGTACATAGCTACTCACAGGTAGAGGATTTCGCCAGCTCTGACGGTGCACTGGTACGGCTGCGGCCCCCGGAAGTACAGCGGGAACCGCTCCCTCGCCCGCAAAGCCTCCTGCCGCTACTCGGGTACGGGTCGACGCTGCACCAGGGGACCTCTCTTCTCGGCTCCTCCACCTCCAGCCTCAGCCCCTGCAATCCCCCACCGTCGCTGATCTCCAGTGACGCAGGCATCGTGTGCCGGATGCAGATGTTGTTTGCAGCAGGTCACTGCAGCTTCCCCAATCTCCACCGAACCCTGCCCAACCACATCGACAGGGAGATAGTATGAGGCGGCAATCACTTGGGGTACTTGACGGCCAGATGATGAAGCCCATCTTGTCACCGCCGTCGTCATCCCTACTGAGGGGCCAAGCTCTTCGGGTCGACATAGCGGACGGAGGAAGCATCGATCTCCCCCTCCTCCTCCTCCTTCAGCCCTCTGCCTCATCCTCCTCTGTCTCCTCTAGTCGCACCACAGAGTGGACGGAAGCATCCCGATCTCCGGCCGAAGGAAGGCACTTGCACGATTTTCCCAAGTTGCAGCAGCTGGTGGTGGGGGGCGGTGCAGGGTGGGCAGTGGGTAGGGTTTCATTAGTTTGGTGAAGGAGATAGGAGCAGTGGGCTGAGTCGGGCCCCGAGGGCCTTTGAAGGGGTAGATGGGTCGGGCCAAGGTTGGGCCTAAACAGCAAATGAAGGGGCCGGGCTGGGATAGTAAAGAATTCTATTTTGTCAATTTTTTTGACAAGTTAATGTTTCCTCAATTTAACAATATTTGGACTAGAGTATATAAACGAAGCAACTTTGCTAACACTATAAAGAATTCTATAGTATACGGTAAAATGTAAAAGATTTGGAAAGCACTAAAGGTAATTATTCCAAATTTTTAACGGGTGATAAGTGGGTGATATCATTGCAGAGATGGAAGCATCTTGTCCGGGGACGGCATATAATTCTTTGTCCGACCACATTCTTTTTAAGATGATGGTGTGATCATGTACTATATTGGACCTTACCATTACATAGGCGTAATTGCAATGGCATTATAATAAAATAAAAGCGGGGAAAAATTCAGTGCCTTTTTTATCTGCACTGGTCATTATTATTATTATTATTATTATTATTATTTGAGATGGGATTAATCGGCCTTTTTCTTTGTACCTATGTTGACTCCTTCAATTTTTGCCACAGGGGATTTGGTGGCATTATCAGCAAGTAGCTGGTCTTCAATTATAGTTATCGTTATAATAATCAATTACATATTTTTTTATAATTAATAACTTATTGTTACATTTAACCTAATCAATATCTTGTTATGTAATTGATAAATTGTTCTATAATTGTTAAATTAATTGATTATAGTTATTTCTACAGTGACTTAATTGATATATATTTTGTAATTCATATGTTGTGTTTTAATTAATAATTTATTACTACAATAATCGATTATAATTTTAATTAATATTTATCGTTACAGTAACCTAATTAGTCGATCGACAAATCGAGGCCAATCCTACCACGGATCTATAGGCCTTGCCAATACGTCAGGTGCAAATGCCTGAGGCGAGTTGAACCTATTGCCTCCCCATTTGGTGAAGAACCAGTTGAGCTAGGTCCAATTAGTAATGATATCACATACAATAGTACTCCAAACATAATTTTTAAATATCAAGTTGATTAATCTTTTGATATAATTTATTAATCGTACAAATTGTAAAAAAATAAATAAAATATATTGAAGATCGTCTAAAATAATTATCAAATGATGATACGGTTATTTAGCTCAAAACTAAAATATGAGATTCACATCTTAAACTTGAGAAGGGATAACACAAGTTTTGATTACTGAATGAACTCGACTATTTGGAAATGGCAAAGATGACCTCTTGAGAGGATGACATATTTATTCTTTTATCTTTTTTGTTTGATAACATATGTTCATTGTTTCATAGTTTTATATATAATGAATCAAAATAAAATTTTAAAAATTTGAACATAAATATGTATGTATAATAAAATATAATATATAATAAAATATAAGTATTTTATATTAAATAAGTATTTTTTATAATCATTATAATATAAAACATAAAAATAATAAGACAGACAAAAGGTCGGATGTACCGTTCTTGCATTGTGCATGGGTCTTTACTCGTGCAAGACTAAGTTGTATACCATACAATCAATTATGTACGTGGTTTATTCACTGTGCTTGAGATTTATATGGTTTTATCTTTCGTTTGATATAATTTATAAATATATTAATATTCTATTTTAATTAAATTTGTTTTACTTAATATGAGTGTGATATTTTATATACTTAAATTAAATTTATAAATCATTTTTATTTCAAGTTTGAAAATAAAATATGTTATAAAGTAAATATCTTATTTAATATTTGTTAAATAATGTAAGAACATGCAATATTAATTGTATTACTTTAATTTTAAATATTTAATACATAAAATATTTTGATGAGGCAGGCGTGGACTGATGGGGTAAATTGTTTAAGCAATTAATGTGGAAAGTGATGGGGGCATGAGGAGGGGTGAGGCGAATAAGAGAACGTGGATTTAGGAGTTAGGAGTCTTCTAATTAAGAGGCATGGTTTGGACAGTTTCCAAATTTTAAGTGCTCAACTTTTATCACACGCACTTAATAAGGTGATGTCTGACCACTTAATATGTAAGACCTCAATTAAGAGTTACCAGACCGGGTTATCAGCTAGAACGGATACTTAATTCTCGCAACCAGACAAGTTACCCCTCGTAAATAAAAAATGTTTACATATAAATATATTAAATCTGCACTGAAACCCTAATAAGGGCATATGAATACAAACGTTTTCCTAAGGTGGAAGAAAACGAAACAAATTGCAAAGAAGTAACTGCTCGAAGGAAGTGGTTCCTCTTTGCTCGTGGCGCCGGCTGCTAGCATTCCCCGCCCGCCGGAGCACGGCGCTTCTCCTCCTATACTCCCACAATGGGCTCCGGCGTCCTGCTCCATTGCAACGCCCTCCTCTCGCTCTCCTTGCTGCTGCTGTCGGGGTCGACGTCGCCTCGTCCCTCTCATTGCACCATGGACGTTGAACAGTGGCGCGGCGAGCAGCGCAAGGAGTACGTGTCCCCTTCCACTCTGATCGTTCGCATCCAAGCCTCAGCAAGTTCCCCGCATATCGTGCTCTCCATATTTGCATGTTCTGCAAATTTGATCTTGGCTGCTTTGGTGTCTGCTTCGTGGTATGTTGTTGTATATATCCATGCAGGGGCAGCGGCGGGATTGACCCCAGCAGGGTTACCCAGCTGTCATGGCGTCCCAGGTACATGCATCATTCTCCCTTCCCCCGCTTATGCTGTTGCTAGCTCTTCAAGTGCGGCTGATCCAGAATGCATGATGCGTGGTTAATCTTTCTGGTCTTGATTGGTTTTTCTCTGATCACCGGCTTCTCTATAGGATTTTCTTGTACGAGGACTTCCTCTCTCATGCAGAATGCGACCATCTTATCAACTTGGTGAGCGTTTATTTGTCTGTTTCTTTGTTTTTTTTTTTTTTTTTTTTTGAGAGAGAGAGAGAGAGACTCTCTCGTTCCCTAAACTGTCGTCTTAGTTCTCTCTCTCTTCTATTTTGCTTTAGAAATCTCACATTGGAAAGGAATGGTGGTGATGAAGAATGATATGGTTTGTGGAGTAGGCAAAGGACAAGCTGGAGAAGTCGATGGTGGCCGACATTGAGTCGGGGAAGGGCGTCTTGAGTCATGAGAGGACCAGCTCCGGCATGTTCCTCCAGGAAAACCAGGTTAATTGGGTGAAAACGTTCCCCCACTCTGTTTCCTCCAGTTCAATTCTCACTCCCAATAGCATTATATAGCCTCACTTCTAATTCAGGCTTCTTAATGTTTCACGCAATTTTGTGGCATTTTAGATAAAATTAATGGGTTTGTTATATATTCTTTGGGCCTCTTAAAATTGGATTTTGATCATCTTGTTTAATTAATTCTCTAGCGAGAACAATCGTCTGTTTCGATATGAGTTCAGAAGATAACATACATTTTTTTTTTTTGCACCTCCCAAGGATGATACTGTGACAAGGATTGAAAGGAGAATTGCTTCCTGGACATTCCTTCCAGAAGGTAGTTTCCTATAATCCTTTGGGCATACTTTTAGCTGATGTTGTATAATTAGACTCTTTGATGACACTAGCTTGATCATATTTTCATGTCAGAAAATGGTGAAGCCATTCAGATACTTCGCTATGAACACGGTCAACAGTACAAGGTGCACAACGATTTTTTCCTTGACAAGGCCAGCCTGGAATTTGGTGGGCATCGAGTTGCAACTGTGCTTATGTACCTGTCAAATGTCCAGAAAGGAGGGGAAACTGTCTTCCCTCGTGCTGAGGTGGAGTCTTCATGTGAAATATTAACTTACGGTCTATTTGTTTTTATGTAAAATAAGCCACGTGAAAAGTTTTTCTTGAAAAATATATCACACTCACTTATTTGGTAATTGGTAGAACTCTAGTCAATAAAAAATTTGATTCGTTGACTTTTTTTCTTCTCGATTTAATTTGACATCCATGGGATAAAATCAAATATTTGTTTTTTGTTTTCAAAGGAGTTGAAAATGTTTTCACAAGTATCAAATAGTGAATTTCATTTTCATTTTTCTTGTAATTATGTTTCCACAGAAAATCTTTTCCATTCCAATAAATTTTACGAAGCCAAACAGACCCTTAACTGTTTACCCCAATTTAGAGGTCAACATTTTCTGTGGGACCTTAATCAAACTTCTGTTGATATGATGGCAGTATATTGCAGGGAAAGTATTCTCAATATAAGGATGACACTTGGTCTGAATGTTCAAGAATGGGATTTGCAGGTATTTAGAGCTCTAATGCTTTAACTTTTAAATGCTGAAATCTGGTGGCTTGACTGTTTTGAAAAAGTAGCTGTTTTGAGAACCGGGATTGTCTATTATCATGAAAAATATCTGGATGCCAACTAAAATGTCCTTGAATGTGCAAGAGTGGGACATCCAGGTTTTTAGGGATCTAATGATTTAAAATCATGAATTCTGAATATCTGATGTTGATTATTGAAACAGGTAGCTGTATTGAGAAGTAGAACCTATATTTATCTATTATTTTGGAACCATATCTGAATGCTAAAAATGTGTCTAAAAGTATTCAAGTTTGCATTTTTTTGCAAGCATATCAGTGTAGTAGATCAAGGTACAAATTTGTCACAGCAATCCACCGTTATTGCCTCTTTCTTCTGTGCGCATCTAACACTCAAAATTGCTGTCAGGTGTCCATTCGAACATATACCTGGAACCTCCATTTGATATGAAAAACCATTGTTTAACAAAGATAACCCCATTTTGGCCCCTCCCAAAAAGAAAAATTACTGCATTCTCTTTCTTTAGATGTGAAGGGAGAAGAATCTTTTTTTCTCTTTTGATTTTAACTAGGGGTGTCAATTTGGCGGGCCAGCCCATGGCCAAGCCCATATTAAATAAAATTAGGCTAGACCAAGTTATATAAATTGAGTTGAGCTAAATTTGGGTTGACATTAATTAAATATGGGATGGATTAGGTTGAAAACGAGATGGCCCAATTTAATTTATTGATTTTTACAATAATTCATACAAAAAACGAAATGTTTCTAACAAATCATTTATAAACAGGGTCAAAACAACTCAACAATTGAATTTGGACTAAATCTGAGTTAAACTTGAGGTGAATTTAGGCTGGACTATTTTGAATTTAGGTTAGACTCAAAGTATCACATAAGCCAGCCCAGCCCGCTCAATTTACATCCCTAGTTTTAACGTTTGGCTAAGGGCCAGCCAAAGGTGCATTTGACTCTATGTACAATGTATCTGAATAGATAAAGGTTTTCTAAAGAAATAAATTTAGAATAAAAATAAAAATAACATTTCTCATATTGTACTTCTGATAATATATATTTTCAGCTGCCAAAGAAAAAGGACATTAGAAAAATAGCGAATCAGCAAATTAAATTTTTTTGTTGACTAGAATTTTCGAGATTGTCAAACAAATCGTTGTGCTACACTTTTTAGAAAAACTCTTTCATGAAGCCTGTTATATATATATGAAACTACATGGGCCCAAGGTGCTGTTGAATTAACGTAACAGAGGAGATTGCACTTGCTGCTTTGCAAGATATTGTCATCAACAAAGGTAGCAAAAGCACTCGTGCAATATCAAATAAGTAATTTAATATGTACCCTTATAGTATATTTTACAAGAATAAGTTTAGTCTATGGAAAGCTCATTGTCATACCATTTTCATGGCAGATAAATTTTTATGAAAGTGCTTAAAAATTATAGCGAAATTAGTATTTGATGAACTGGGCTAATGGTCGGGTTGTGGTCGAGCGGAAGTTTTCATAACCCTAGTGGATAACGTGGGTGTCCCTTGATGGGACGCGTGGACTGGTTTCCCCACCTGTTTGTTGAACATGGGCATGTATTGATTCTTTTATATAAACTCCCCAGCACGGGGAAGGATGTGGGAGTTAGTGATGGATCCACCATTCATTCGGCGGGGTCTTGAGATCTTACTAAATTTTGGCAAATTCATTAGCCCAATTTAAAGGTTCGGAATCTTATTGATTTAACTTAAGACCTCACTGATCTAACTCAAGATTCCACTGACCCAACCATTTTTATGACTTAATATCTAGGTGATCTTACTGGACAAAATTTTTGCGTCCATCATTAGACGTGAGAGCGAAACATTACTGATTGACGTGAGGAAAAGCCTTCCTGTCCAGAACTTCTGAACACAATGACTTGCACTGTAATGATTGAAGGAGAACCTTACCAAGTTTGATTCTAATTCTGCTATTTATGCTCCTGTTGGCAGTGAAACCAAGGAAAGGTGATGCTGTACTCTTCTTCAACCTTCATCCCAATGCAACACCAGATACATACAGCTTACACGGAAGCTGCCCCGTCATAGAGGGCGAGAAATGGTCAGCAACAAAGTGGATCCATGTGCGTCCCTTTGTAGAACCAGAGGAAGACAAGTCAGTGGAGATGGGTGGATGATGAGGTCCACTGTCCGTGATAGAGTACTGCTACTTACAGGAGCATGCACGTCGAAAGAGCTCACTGTACATGGTGGGTTCCCAAGATTCACTTGAACACTGCGGAAAGTTATTTGCTTTTAATATTATAATAGGTTTTATCATGAGAATTATGCGATTTGGATCTTGGGAGTTTGCCTTTATTTGTTCAATCTATTTTTGAATATTAGTGTTGACTGTGTAATTAGATTCTTGATTTCACGTGATAGTAATAATTATTAGTTTATTTGCTTTTAGATTAACTTAATATTCATCTGCACGTCATGATGAGTTTTATCCCATATATTTCATCTCTTTGTTTGACACGAGCCGGATTATATTAGACCAGAATGGGGACATGGCAGCTTCGGCCAAACGCATTAGTGTGTAGCTCATCTAGGAATAAATGTTCATAACTTTTAGTTCTTCATGAAATTAAAGACCAATCTTGAAGAACCCCCTCCAATATGGGTGGGTTGGGACTTCGACGATCTGGGTAATGGCCATATAATAATTTGGGCTAAGCCCAATTTAAAAAGACATAGTCCAAATCATGCATTACATAAAATATGCGCCAAATTGGACTCACCCAAGTTTAGGCCAACTGAGCCCAAGTTTGCTAACCCGAATTCAGTCCAAGACATTTTCGATCATTTGCGGCAGTCTAAGTTGGATTGAGATCAGCTGGACCCATTGCATGGACCCTTTCCAAGATCCTAAAATTCCATTGAAGAAAAAATGATATTTATTAATAAATCTGCTTCTATTAATGAGTAGTTTTTTCCCCTCCAATGAGATTTTAGGGTCTTGGGAAGGGTCCATGAAATGGATCCAAGTGATCTGAATCCGTCTAAGTTGATGCAACTAAGCTCAGGTTAGGTTGGGGCCGTTGGGCCATGGGCTCCCCTGCCAGGTCTTACGACTCTTACCTATAGGTAGAGGTACGCTCTTCTTCACAGTGCACCAAACGCGTGGACGTTAAATAATTATTAGGGTTTTTTGTAAATAAAACCTAAGATTCCATATAAGCTCCTTATGATACATATTTTTGTATAACTGTCTAAAAGTTTTATATTTGCAATGAGGGCTATTAAACGTCAGTTAAAATATAAATACCTTTCCAACAGCACGTTGTCTTTTATCTCGGAACATCTCTAAACATATGGATGTGATAATAATCATAATTATTTGGCTAAGTTACTTCATGAGGGGTATTGTTGATATTTTATCATATTTAGGTGTTTAGTTTTTTTTTTTTTTTTTTTTTTTTTTTTTTACTATAGAGGATAGTGTGTTGTTCAAAAAGTGTTTATATTTTCATTGAGGTAATTATATGTATTTTTATTTAATACTCTTCACTAATAATAGAATATTCTACACATGGTAATAGTATTACAACTCAAGTGAAATTGAAAATGAGCACGTCAATTAAATTCGTACAATATAGGAGGTTATCTGCAAAAATGAAATCTTATAGGGCTTATTTGCTAAAACTCTTTAAGTTAAGAGGGTTATAGACAAATACGAATCGTACAAGAGATTATCAACAACTATGAAATTATTTAGGAAGTTATTTACAAAAAGGCCTAGTTAATTAAACTACTCATCACTTGCAACCAATGTCAAAAAAAAAATCTCAACTCGACAAAAAAAATCTAAAAACTTTGTAAAAAAGTTGAAAAATATACATTAACTTTAATATATAAAATATACTTTTAAATATAATATAAAAATTTATGAATATCTAATATCAAAATGAGCTAGTTACACTTTGAAAGGTTTATTTTTTAAAAAAATACATGAAGTCATGATTAAATCGCTACTTTTTAAATTTATGAAGATTTTAAAGGTTCTTTCAATAACTCTATATTTACTCTTGAAGAATACATTAAGATAAAAAAGCGTGATTAAATCACGATTTGTTTAAAAGATTATAAATTTATGTTACACTACTGGGAACTGTAAAAGTTCTGATTACATCGAAGATTCAAAGATAAGGTGATGAGAGGAAAAAACTACAACTAAAGGGAAAATTGCCCCACGAGAAAAACTGTGACCATCAGAGCCATACTGACAGTTAGCTTCTCGCTCAGATTCACCATCTTCATCAATTGAGATATACTTTTAAAATTCTTTTTTTAGGTTGGACCCATCATTTTTGACATTTTCATACAACCAAATTCCTGACCGGATGACCAAAAAATATAAAAAACAAAAAATCAAGTCCTCTTTTATTAGACTCGACTTATTGAGAATATTTTTTTACTATTCACTGGGTCCTTTTTATTTTTTTAATTTTTTTTGATCATCCAATTAAAGATCAGATTGTTGTTGAACATAAAAGGCTCGACTTAAAAAATTCAAGGAAATATTTTTTTATTTTTGGGGGGCTGACTCGGTAGTATTACTCAAACATTCATAGTGAGGATGTGATCTGGCGGGCCAGCCCTTGGCCCAACCTGAACTAGTCCAAGTTACATCAACTTGGGCTGGTTCAAATTATCACACATTTCTCTTATTTAAAATGGGCAGGCCGATTTTGGGCTGATAAAAGTCATGGACTGAATGTGAGTTGGCCGCCCAAGTTAGCCCGTATTTGGTCCGTTGAATGAATTCTACAGTTAACGTGAAAGCACGCATCTACCGGGTTTCAACATGGAACATCATACGTGGCCCAACCTCATCTTGCCCATATTTACATCAACTTGGGTTGGCTCAAACTCTAGAGTAATGCATGCTGCAATGGGAGGAATTGCACCAAGTTATTTTTTTTAGTTCGGACCGACATATCCTACTTGTCCGTACAGTCAAACTCGTCAGCATCCCTAATTCACAGGTTCGAACAGTTCCATAAACGTCTTGCAATTTAATTCAACAAGCCTCCAGAATGCTGAAGGCAAGAGCTGGCAATTAGCAATAAAACCCATGAAGATTTCAAGTTCCTGACCCAATACAGTTAACATGACAGTGCCCGTTCAGAGGCTTAGGGAACTTTAGACCTGGTCTTGGGTCTCCCCGCATTCAAAGAGAGAATAACAAAAAGAAAATGAGAACAAGGAAGAAGCGAAAGAGATGAAGACAAAAGTGGGAAATGAAAGGAAAAGTGCCGACCTCGCTAGCTAATGCAGTTTTTGCTTTGCTTTGAATGGCTTCTTTCCTGGTCCTTTTTCTTTTATTTTTACTTTGCATGGCGTTCTGTGAAATATTCTATATATGCTGATCTACGAGACCCTATAGAGAGTCTATCCTAATGCAGTTTCTGGAGATTTGAATACACCAAAGACCAGATTTTGTGCACTTACTGTCACAGGCACACACACACACACACACAGGGTTCTTTAGTGGGTGCGTTCACTTTGGCCAACAACTAAAGAAGCACGAAAGCATATAAAGATGACCTGATGATGGAAGCGATAGCCTCATGCATTTGCAACAATATATGGATATCATTAGATATTGCATGCATGATAAAGAAAAGAGCAGAATGTTACTAGAACAATTCTAGGATTCTGTTCCACTAATCTACTTTTCCTTTTATAATCTCTGCTAGTTTGCTCGTTACATGCAAAAGCTTTCCCCCTCCACCTCTTCCCTCTCATATCAAAATTAAAAGACATACCAACTCACCGAAAAGCGCCAGCTTCTCCCCTGCTCAGGATCCCTCGAGGCCTAGATATCATGTGGAAAGAAGAAGCTTGACCAAGAACACCTACTAAAGCGAATCACTTTGGCAAAGCAGGAATTTCTTGATAGGTGTCTCATTCCAACGGGGAACATATAGAAGATGACCCACCTCCCTACCAGGCAAACACTCAGCACCGATCAGCACCACCATCATGAGCCGCCCCCGCCACGGAGGGCTGCATGCCCTCCTCCGCACGCACAGAGCTATGCTCTGCCGGGAGGCCGCACAGACTTCCCTTCTCTCCTGTGTGGAAACAACATAGCATCCATCAGGCAGGGTGCAACATCAATGCCACGGTTGAAGAAGAATTAGCAGCTGCTACAAGGCAAGCAATCTATGTATCTACTTCAGGTAAAACTTTGTGTAGTTTGGAGAGAGGAACTTGCAAATTACAATTCTGGGGTCGGTGGGTCTTATAATATTGCTGATTGTCTCCATAATTAAGGTGACGTCTCTCTATTTCCCCCTTGTTTGTAACATGGACTAAAATTTTGGAGCATGTTGTTCTTTCTTGCAGTAGGAATAAGCCTCAAAGAAACTTAATTGGAAGACGTTGATAGGACAAATATGCCAAAGGATGTGTGGGTGTGATAAATAAAGTGAGGACAACATCTTTTCCTTTTTCTTTCCTGTATTTTGTTTTGGGGTGGGCAAAAGCAAAGCTGGAACTGAAGCTTATGACAAAGCTGGGAACCTGATGAGAGGTATTCAAATTTATTTCCATGCCAGCTAGCATTGTGACCCTCTTTTAGCTTGTAGTTTCATTTTATCTTCTCTTTCTTGCTCCTTTTTGGAAAACACAAAAGATAAGGTGAATTGGTGAGGTTCCTTTAATTCTCATTCTTCTTTAGTTTAAAGTACATGACATGAGATGGAGCAGGTGACTTTGTCACTCTCAGCGGGTTCCCCATAGCATGACATGCATGAAAGAAACATGAAACTAATTATAATCAATACCTCAACCAAAAAGAATTAAAGAAAAGGGCTGCTAGATTTTATTAAGGACAATTCGAATGTGGTCATATGGATGTAATTTTCTGCGGCATCTGAGGTCTCATTGATTAGGTTATCAAGGCAGTGGAGGCATTGGGACAATGTCGAGGAATTAAGAAGAGAAACATGGATATGTGCACAGTTAAAAAGACTAGATGCTGTGTTTCTTTTGATGTACATGTACACGTTGTAGTAGTTACTCCTTGGCAAGTGTGTGTGTGTGTGAGAGAGAGAGAGAGAGGGGGGTGGATTTTGAGCAGTTGATTCAATTAACATGGAGAAAAATGAGAAGGAAAGTACGTATATTGGAATCTGAACGGTGGGTACCTGTTGTGAATCGGATCAGACCCATTGGGAACTCTTCTCTTGCTCACATACACGAGGCCTATCTTGAGGCGAGCAATGGCTCTCCCCCTTCCTCCGAACTCCAAGGGCTGGAAATCCTCCACCGCAGTCGCAGTCACAAAGATGGCCTCACTGTTCTCTAATAACGCCGCCACCAGAAGCCCGACGGACAACAAGAGCACCACGCTTCCCAGCAGCGCCCGCAGGCGCCTGCGACGGCTGCTCATGTCTTCTTCTTCCTTCGCCTCCCCTCCTCCACCTGATATGGGCTGTGACTGTTAGAGAGAGAGAGAGAGAGAGAGAGACTGTATGTGTGCTTTGGGTGAAGGTGTTGTCTCCCTTCCCATGGCGCCCCACTCTCTTTTTGTTTATATAGGTTTGAGGGAAGGGGTTGTGCGCTTTTCTTGGAGGCCGTTGCAGCTGGGAAGGAGAGAACAAAGGCAAAGCCCAAAGCGCGCAACAGGACGTGGGGTCTGATCACGGCTGGGGACGTGAATTTTCATGCACATGAACATGGTATGTACCAGTGGGACTTCGCCGTCTCCGGTCCACAGTATCTTGTGTTGTGTTGCCTAGGAAGTGGGCCTTAGTTACTCGGATTTTTAGGGTTTCTTATCTACAGGCTTACTAAATATTTTTGGAGAAGAGATAACAGTACTGAGAGGAAGTGGGCCTTAGTTACTCGGATTCAGATATTTGTCAACTTTTGAGATCATGTGAGGACTTTTTTGCAATGTTTAACTTTCCTCTCCTAAATCAAAGGGATGGTTCATGTCCATAGGAGGATAGAGGTTTGAAATGATATTTGCCTGGAGGTGGCTATGTAATAGTCCCCTTCATTCGTCTTCGCATAAATACAGTATCTATTTAGTAGGATTTCAAATAGATCTACTCAAAGTGAAAAAAGTCTCTGACTATAAAATTTGACTTCACCGTGAGATATAGTTTACTAAATCATTCATCATATATTGCTTTAAATACAGGATCTATCTAGTAGTGTTCCACATGGATTTTGGAGCAATACTTGTCGCACTGTCCTGCACAGTCCGATCTTTTGGATCGTACGACGCTCAACAACTCTTTTTCTTTTCTTTTTTTAATTTTTTTATCAAAGTTTTTAAATTTTTTTGGAACGTCTAATCAAAAACCCGATGGCACGTCCAAAAAGCTCGGGACGGCCCCAAGCTGATTGTTTTCTTTTTTTTGAAAAAAAAAAAAATTTCCCTTGCACGTAATTTGAAGTGTATATCAAAAGTTTTCTTTTTTGAAAAACAAATATACAGTCGGCTCAGGGCCAATCCTAGCTTTCCAAATGTATCGTCAGATTTTACCGGACATTTCATAAAAATTTAAAAAAATCGATAAGAAAATTAAAAAAGAAGAAAAGCTACTGCACCCGATCTGATCCTTTCGGATCGGATGACGCTGCGAGTGTGCGTGTGATTAATGGTATGACATTGGGTAAAAGAGTGCGGCACATCCCAACGAGGAAAAAAGTGTGGTTCCTTGCAAAAGACTTACAAAAAGAACTAAGTCTAATATGTAGGCGATGATGAACGGTCTAATTGATGTAAATTGGCAAAGAGTAATGTTTGCTGCAATGTCTCATTCCAGTTAGGGGGCATTGCAATGGGTAAATAGGAAAAAAAATGATTTTTTTTAGGTTGGATCCGACATGCCCTATCCATCCGTAAGTGCAATGTCCGATCGGATAATCTAGAAAAGATCTGAAAAATCAAAAATAGAACCTAAAAAAGACCTTAACGGGTCAACCAATAACGATTTTTTATTCTTTAGATTTTTTTAATCGTCGAATCGAGTATTACATTGTACAACCTAAAAAAATTCAAAAAAAATATTGCTTATCCACTGCAATGCTTCCATTGTAGTTAAAGAGGGGCATTGCAGCGAGTATTATTCATTGGCAAAATCCTAGTGAGCAATGCTTGTTTCAATGGGGGCATTGCACTGCTGCAATGCCGCTTAGCGGCCATCCATTCAGCTTTGATCAAACGTTTTTAAAGAATAAACAATAGACAGTTCTTTTTGTCTAATTCTTTATTTTTTAAAACTTTTGAGTCCGTCTGATCAAAGATCAGATAATACGAATGGCTCCCTTAAGATTATCCCTCCCTCCTAAGTTTTTTAAAAAGTGAAAAAAATAACATTTGTTATTATACTAGTAGCACTGCAATGTCCTTATTGCAGCAAGTATTTCTCAACATTGGCAAGGGCATATGTGGACGCTAAACTGGCTTTGTCCTACTCGCACATGGTGTAGTACTAGGTAAAACTAGACCCTAAACAAAGAGTAATATTTGTTGTAATGACCCCTTAGTGTTGCACCGAGGGTTAGTGTAGTGAGGTAAAAAAAAAAAAATGAATTTTTTTTGTCATCCTCGAGGTTCCCTACACATATGCACATGTTGATCTCCAATTAGATGACCCAAAAAACTTTAAAAAATCAAAAATTAGGCTCAAATGAACAATAAAAAATATCTTTAATGAGCCAAGCCCAATAAAAGTTTTTAATTTTTCATATTTTTTGATCTTCCAATCGGAGATTGGCCTGTACGGATGTGTAAGGCACTCGGGGCTGACCTAAAAAATAAAAAAATGGAAACAGCAAGTGTTACTCTTAAAAATGAAGACATCTAGACATACAGCAAACCCAATAAAATTATTGGGTAAATAGATAAGTGGGGCTTGGTTCTCCTTCTGGTTTGTTAAACGATGAATCTTGAGTGGGCCTGGAGAATTCCTTTTATCATTTGACAAATGGTCTTGATTTTACGCTCGGAATGTGTAGAAATCTCAGTGTTTTCACGTAACGCAAAGCAAATAGATCTCTTAATGGATACACATGTATATCAAAAGAGTAATACTTGTTACAATACTTGTATTGCGGTAAATTAAGTCATTTGTAATGCACGAAATCATTGGTCAGCACAGGTATCTGCACATGTATTGGACAGCCTTTCCACAGGTGGGCTTCACAATTATTTAATGCACATGACAAATATTATTTGTCATATCGATGAAAATTTTATCATGTTTGAAAAATATCTGTTACTACAAAAAATTTATATGCATATGTATAAGAATAATAAATATTTTTTAGACATAACAAATAAGTTGTGGATGTAACAAATGCTAGTTGTCATATGTATAAATATACGCCTAAAAATATGTATACATATGTATAACGATGACAAATATTTTTTAAGCATGACAAATATTATTTATCATGTCCACAAAATATTTATCATGCCTATATATATTTCTCACGCCCAAAAGTTTGTATGCACATTAAATACTTGTGACGTTCACCTATGAAAAGCTGAGTAGTCCATTTGCTGCTGACTATGTGGATCAATTGTTCTAGATCTGTCTTGGCAGCCTACTCTAGTCTACTCCATCCAACTCATATTCAACCTATTTCGCACATAACCAATATAAAATGTCAACAATTGTTTCGAAAGGAAAATAAATTCATTGTACTCCTTGCAAGCCCTTCCTCTAATATGAAACAAGATCCTCTTTGCCCTATTAATTGTACCTTAATACGTCCCCATTCGCATGGATCATGTGAGTGGGGGCACTACCAGAGTGCAGGATCTCATCTCTCCTAGTATAGCAGAGGCCACACGGCCACTAGATACTATATCATGATGATTAGGGTTGTAACTTGGGTAGGTCACCTTGAATCAGGCAGATCAACTCGATGGTGGGTAAGGTTGAACCAATCAAGTTAGGGTTGGATTGGATTAGGATTAAAAAAAATTTCAATTTGACTTTGGATGGACTGTGTTGGGTCAAGGGTTTGACGATTCTATCGTATCCGAATCTATCTATATAAATGATAACTTAAATCATTAGAATATATTTCACATAAATTATATCTTTGAGTAAGAATTTAGATAAAACATGAACAAATAATCTCAAGTAATAGCCATCTAGTTGCTTGTACTTTCTTTTTACAATTACTTTGTTCAGGTAGATATACAAATTCATTCATCTCTTTGTACATTAATATTAGTAGTAAAAAATAAACATTAAAAACACGACTAATAAAAATACAAATCGACTCAATCCAACCCAACCTAATGAAGGTTGAGTTACATTGATTTGATTGGGTTGGGACATTATTGGATAGATTGGATTAGAGTTGAGGAGGATGGGTTGAATTTTAGGTTGGCTGGGATTAAGGTTGTCAGGGTCTTTAACATGGGTTCAATTAAGGACGATCACAACTCAACCTAACTTGATCTGAGTTGCAATCCTACTAACGATCAAAACACCAAAAGGAGTGAGACTATGTGGGGGAAGCTTTTATGTTTGGGGGAATGGCGGATAGGGAATGAATCGTGTCTTATGATGCTGCTAGTGCCTCACTTGACGAACAAGAAGAGGAAGTTATACGAAAGTTCAAAAGCATGACGGCTAAAGAGGGAAACAACAGAATCTCCATCCTGGGAATTGCTGAAACAGAGCGCCATGATAAGTGGAAACACGCAGTCATAGTTCGAGTCCACATTAATGTGATTGTTCGTCCAGCGGGGCTGAAGGAATGGGTACAGAAGCATTGGAATCCAAGTGGTAATTGGCAAATGCTAGACTATCCGGATAACAAATTTATTGTTAGATTTTCGGAAGGCTCCGATGCAGACAAGGTATGCCATCGCTCCCCATGGTTCTGTAATAACGATATGGTTTTAGTCCAAATGAGTAACGGGTGTTTCTCCATCTCAATATGTCTTGGATACTGGTATCCTATGGATACGTATCTTTGATTTACCTGAAAACTTACTCACCCTCCAATCAATCATGTTACTGGCCAGTCAGATTGAAGAACCTCACAGGCCCATTGCAGAAAATTTGAGAACCTGGAGCTCCTATGCTAGACTCAGAGTCACCCTGAATGTCCACAATCCCCTACAGAAATTTGTAACCGCCAGCTTCATGATGGAGGTATGAGGAACTTCCCAGTCACGTATGAGAGAATTTCCAAATTCTGTGCTTACTGTGGGAGGCTTGGCCATGAGGTAGAAGCATGTGTGTGGTTAGAAAAAGTCAAGAGGGAAATCAAAGAATCCTATTCCCCACAACTCAAGAGAAAGATGGAGGGTGCTATTAGCTTCCAGTTTGGCAATGAGCTCAAAGTCTCAAGCAGGTTCCTGCCATCCGAAGAAGTCCAAGGCTTGGTTCAAGCTACTGGAAATGCTTGCCCCATCACCAGAACAGATTGAAGGCTCGTCGCCGGCAAAACAATCCCTCCTCACTGCTGCTCTTTTCAACCTCTCAGTTAAAGTCAATAACCAAAAGTCATACAACAGTGAATCCAGAGATCATGGTGAGCCTACAGAAGAGTACACCGCCTATCTCATTCTCCCACCCACCACCAAAATATCCAAGACCTCTGCCAGTACCAGCCGTTAAACCATGAACCAAATCTTTTGCCTATCCCTGTGGTAGAATGCTGGCCTACTCTGGTAGTCCCATCCGAACCTCCTCTCCTACCACTCCCTTTTCCTGGTGACTCGTCCAATCCCCTACAACCCAACAACCTCTTTCCAGTCCACATCCACCAATACCCACCATCACAATCACCTCACCCCTCTACCCGACTCTGGCTTCAAAATCCCACCCCTTCCCTAAAGAGAAAACTCACTTGGACTCATGAAGACCAGCCTAAAAAATCAAAATTGGAAAACCAACCTATTCCTGCCACAAACCCAACTCCCCAATCCCCCTCTCCCAAACCCCCTCTCAACCCCTACAAAACCAGAATCAGAACCAAACACCTGTACACCTCTAAGAAAACCTCACCCCTCTCCCCTCCAACCGAGGTTCTAACACACTTGAATCTCAGCTGACAAAGGTCTCAGCAGTGAACCAAAAATCCTTGCCACGGGAACAATGAAGACCTTGGCTTGGAACTGTCGTGAACTAGGCGGGTCCAAGAGAGCTTCCTTCCTTACTCAGCTCACCGCTCCCTCAATC
Source organism: Zantedeschia hybrid cultivar (assembly GCA_030544215.1). NCBI lineage: Eukaryota > Viridiplantae > Streptophyta > Magnoliopsida > Alismatales > Araceae > Zantedeschia > Zantedeschia hybrid cultivar. The sequence goes on from JARZZO010000006.1 coordinate 19,119,782, forward strand.
AAGATATCACCTTTTTTTCTGAAACAAAATGCTCCAACAACACCATCCTCCAGTTCCTAGACAGTAGAAACATTACCAAGCATCACCTTGGTTGAGGCTAAGGGCGGCCTATTGCTATGGCGGAAGGGAGGCATCCACCTAAACATTCTCCAGTCGGATACTAATTGGATTATTGGCCATGTTGACCCTCTTAATGTTGAGCACAGCTGGTACATAATATGTGTCTATGTTCCTCCGTCTGTTAAAGACAAGAAAGATTTTTGGGTCTTACTCAGCCATCAGCTTACAATTATTGATGGGCCTATACTTCTCTTGGAAATCTTAACTCCATTATCTCTCAGGCCGATAAACAAGGTGGCACCCCAATCAGATCATGGCAGACCAGACAACTCTAAAATTTATGCAACATAATGCCTTGATGGACTTGGGTTTCCAAGGCCCCCTTTATACCTGGACCAACAACAGAACTGCAAAATTCCATATTCGTGAAAGATTGGATAGAGCCTTGGCCAATGTCAAGTGGTCATTAAGATTTCCTAGTGCATCAATGCATCATCTCCCCAAATATTGTAGGAACCACTGTCCTATCTATATAAACCCTTGCGGCCTCAAACACAAAGCCCCACTTTGTTTGTAGAATAAGTTATTACGTGGGGCCCACTGACGGAATGGCGTATACTAGAATAAGGGATGTTTCGGTTTGATAGTTTTGTAAGGCCCGCTAATAGAATAAGAAGAATAAGTAATTATTGGGTCTAGGGTGGGATGACTTATTCTCCTTTTCTTCTGCACTGATATAAGCCATTCCGCTTGTCAAAGCAAAATTAAGCTTATTCTCCCCTTATTCGCCCTTATTCTTCTCCTATTCTCCAATCAAAGTGACGCTTACAACTACTTTCAAGTTTGAGGCAATGTGGTCAAGACACCTCTTATGCAATGATATGATCCAACAGATTTGGACAGCTCAGCCTAAGCTTAACGAAAACTATACGCATAAAGTGCTTAACTTGGGACAGGCAACACTAGATGGTGGAAAAAGAATTTTCAGGATCCTAATGATAGTATGAAGTTGATTGTTAATCAAATTGTTGAATTATCCAAGCAAGACATATTCGAAGCCACCCTCCAAAAGGAAAAAGAGCTCTATCAGGAATATGAGGAGAAGATAGCCCAAATTGAAACCCTTTGGAAGCAGTGCTCCAAAGCTCACTGTTATAGAGACGGGGATAGAAGCACAAAATTCTTCTATTTGTAGGCCCAGGTGAGGAGAATAACTAATTGCATCTCATAGATCCAAAAATTGGATGGACATTGGATCAGAGATTTAGATACCATCAAACAACATTTCATCATGTTCTTCACCAACCTACTTCAATCCATAAATCCAACCATAATCCCTGACAATTTCCAACTTAATAATCCCCCCATCACCACCCTTGAATCCCAACATATCATTCCTCCACCCTCAATGCATGAGATCAAAGATGCATTGTTCAGCATGGCGCCTCTCAAAGCTCCCGGTCCGGATGGGCTACCCCCGCTATACTTCCACAAATATTAGGATATCCTTCAAGATCAAGTCTTCAATCTGATTCAGCAGGCCTTTACCACAGGACATCTCTTCATAGGTATGAGCCACACCCATGTCACATTAGTTCCTAAAGTATCTCCAGCCAGCTGCCCCTCGGAATTCACGCCTATAAGCTTGTGTAACACCCTTTATAAGGTGGTCACCACAATTCTAGCTAGCCGAGTGAGACCTTATCTTCACAAACTTATTTCTGTCAACTAAGGTGCTTTTGTTCCAAACAGAAATATTTCTCATTGTATAATCATCTTGAAAGAATTGATTCACTCTCTTAATCTTAAGATAGGAAAATCTGGGGTCTTTGCTATGAAATGAGGTATCTCCAAGGTTATGACAAGCTAAAATGGACACTTATTTATAGCATGCTGTCAAGTCATAGCTTCAGTAGTGATGTCTTAAAGCTTATCATGGATTGCATCTCTATGGCTACTTTCTCCATCAATATCAATGGAGAGCCAGTTGGACACATTTAATCTCACAGAGGACTGTGCCAAGATTGCCCGTTATCCCCTTATATCTTCATCCTATGTGCCGAGGCTCTATCAACCTTTATTTAAAAGAAGCAGTGGAAAGGTCATATCAAAGGTTTTAAGATCAATGCTCAAGCCCAAGTTATCTCACACCTCATATATGTGGATAATTTGTTCATCTTTAGAAGAGTCAATGCAACTGAATTGATTGAATACATGAGTTGCCTTTATCTCTATGCTACATGGTCGGATCAAGAAATCAGTCTAAAGAAGTCAAAGATCATCTTCAGCCTCAGCACCCCAACGTCTGTTCAGCAACAATGACTTCAAATCAGTGGGCTTCCATTGCTGAAAAAGGACTTTATATTTTGGGGTGCTCATTTGGTCAGAAAGAGCAAAAATAAAGCAATATAAGTTTCTTAGAAGAGAGATTGCTTCAAAGGCTCAAGAAATGGAAGGCTAAATATTCTAACTAAAGCAGGCAGAACAGTGCCCATAAAGTCTACTCTCAGTGCCATCCCTAGCCATATTATGTCTACCGCATTACTACCTAAAGGAACTTTACACAATCTCAACCGCATTCAAAGAAATTTCTGGTGGAGTGTAAAAGACAAAAAGAAAATCTCATTTATCAGTTGGGACAAGATCAAACAGCAAAAGCAAGCTGGAGGACTAGGAATTCGAGATTTACGCACCTATGACAGGGTAGCTGTTATGAAGTTAGTGTGGAGCTTTCTTCATGATTTTTAGGGTTTATGGGCTAATCTTCTTAGAGACAAATATTTGGGATCCTCATCTTATTGGGAGGTCAATCCTCAAGGTAAAATGTCATCCATTTGGAGAGGCATGATTAGTGTTCGGAAGGATTTAGCTAACAGGTGCTGTTGGTCTATCAATTCGGGCTTTAACATCAATATTTGGGGAGACAAATGGATACTAAACAGACTCAAGCCTCCTAAATAACATCCTTCCTTCGAAGGCTCCCCTCCTCAAAAAGTCTCTAAACTCATATCTGGTAACAGTTGGAATAAGGACCTCATTGAAGTCCTATTTGATGATAATTCCAAAAAGGATATTCTGAGCATCCACCTGACTAATAATTCGCAGGATCCTATGGACAAGCTTATTTGGCCATTGACCAGTGATGGTTGTTTCAATATTGAATCTGCCTACAGATCTCTCTATGAAGCCCAATTCCCCTCATCATCATCATCTGATAACTCTGAGTAGAAAATGATCTGGAGGTCAAGCTCACAACCATCATACCCCCAAAAGTTATCATGTTCATTTGGAGATGCCTCAATTAGGCCTTGCCCACCAATGAGATGTGCAGTTCACGTATAGATCAGACCTGAAAGGCAAATCTCTCCAAGACAGATTAATAGAATGGAACTTACCCCTACAGGATTCAGGAAATTTCAAAATGATAACTCTCAGAATCTCCATTCTCTGGCAATTATGGAAAGCCATATGTAAACGCATCTTTGAAGGCACCCACTCACATCTCCTGGACATTTTGCACAAAGCAGTTAATGACTTCAATCATTGGTTCCCAAATGATAAACAGGTTCGCACTAAATCACCATCCATTGGACCATTGAGATGGTCCCTCTTACAAACCACAAAACTCGGGTGTTGAGTTTGAAGAGTCCAAGATCATAAGCACTGGCCACAATTGAAATTAACCGATGTAAGATTATTATAGCCGCTCCAATACTCCCCTCACGGCCAAGATGGGCCATGAAAATTAGATAACAGGAGGTGGCGCAAATTGAATGATAAATTTGGAAAGATAAAGTTGGACTAGGCCCCTTCTCTAATACCATCTTACAAACCACAAAATCCAGGTGTTGAGTTTGAAGGGCCCAAGATCATAAGCACTGGCCACAACTGAAATTAACCGATGTAAGACTATTATAGCCGCTCCAACAATACCCTCCCCCTGCCAATTCTATAAAGATCAATGTGGACAGAGCTCTTAAAGAGGGTCTAACTATTGCTGGTTTTATTGTCAGGAAAGAAGATGGCACAATTGTCCCTCTCAACACCTGTTGAATTCAGTTTGTAGCTACACTTAGAGGGTCTCAATTCTTTTATTAAACAACTTTCTCTAAAAGCTAAACTGGCACCGTGCTTTGGGCGTCATCGCCTTGAGATCTTTCCTCAACGCAAAAGCGATCATTTAACTAAAGATTAAATTAACTCCACGTGGGAACTTTTTCATTTTACATTTTATCAAAATATACGAAAAGACTCAAACATGTTCCCAACATTAGAATTATATGTCTTGAAGGAAAAAATGATACCCACCTTAATTGCTTGCCAGAAAAAAAATGTTAAAAGAGTTGCACTGCGCTGAAATGAAGCCATAAAATCTAAATTTAAAACAAGTACAACTTACTGATAATTAAAGAGTTTAACTTGAGGCACTAGTGCTTTAAATATATTTTTTGAATTTTTTGTTTCAGATCCCTCACCCGACCTAGGTGACAGTACAGTTTGATCTTGGATCAGATACTCTCATTAGAGGTCAATTATTTATTTTTCACCTTTTTTGGAGTGTTGGATTCAAGATTGGATTGTAAGATCACGGAGGGCACCATGGGGCCCTCCAAAAAGAATTCAAAAAATGTATATTAAAAGCACAAGTTAAACTCATAATTAAATTATAAAATTATTGCCATAAAGAGTCTATATATTGAGTGGGTAAGGGAAAAAATGAACATCTATTGCTATCATTTTCTCTTTGAAATTGTAAATGACAAAGATTGCATCATTTTTTTCTTTTTTATTTATTGTAAATGATAAATGATAATCAGAACATCATTTAGCATATAAAACAAATTATCATCCTAACTAAGATTACCCAGTAAGTATATAGATGAGCATGTGACCGATTGGTAACATTACCACGATAGTATGTTTGAAAAAGATAATGCCGTATAGAATGCATCAAGAAGAAAACATAAGATAGAGTAAAATCTACTTAGCTCTCTATTTTGACTATGAGAAAGATGCTTTTATTGGTGTTTTTTGCATTAATACCCATAAGTGGCAGTACAAAAGACACTATAACTGGACATGCCAACTTACATTCAATGTTCGCTATAGAAGCAGAAAATGCTGACAGAAATGTTCCTCGACTCCTCCCGCCACCCTCTCTATATGCAAAGCTGTCCACTGTCCACTGTCCACAGCAAGGAAAACACAAAGTAAAAAAAACTAAGCAACGCAAAGACGAATTCTTCAATGTGTAGAACAAAGTAGGTGTTCACATAAGACAAGTTAGGATCCAACAAAGGACTAAATCAAGAGAATAAAATTGATACTGGAAAACAAAATTACTTCAATATTTATCTTTGATGAACACTGATTTTTTAGTCAACATACCTTGGAGCAGATGAGACTTTGTGGACGTGAATGTATTTCTTTTTTTGTTTTTGCCCAAAGTCGACGTGAATGTTATATTTTTAGGATGGAGTGCAGCTGATTAGAAAATTTTCTGTCTTAAAGACTGTCGAGCCCAAGGGGCCGAGCCCACACCGAACCAATTATCTTATACTTTCAAAAATAGAAGAATAATGTTTGTTGTAGTGCAGGGTCTAGAGCCGTCTGATCCTAAAGATGGGACAGTTGCAGACTTGCAGTGCTGTTTTATTTTTTTATTGTTTTGTTCATTTTTTTATTTTTTTTAAATATCTGATTAAAAATTAGACGACACAGTAAACTAGCTCAAGTCAACCCCGACCCAGTTGTACATTTTTTTTAAAATAAACTTTTTTTTGCATAGAAACCAAGGTGGATACAAAAGTTTTTTTAAAAAAAATATATAGTCAAGTCATGACCGACTAAAACTGGCTAGTTGTATTATTAGATTTTTAATCGGACGTCTTAAAAAAATAAAAAAATAAAAAAAATAAATTGCACTGCTCTCCGCTGGGCGGAGAATAGTGTGGCCATCTTATCCTTGAGATCAAACGGCTATGTGCCCTGTAGTGCAGGCCATGTGTCCTACACTGCAGGATGTTGTGCAACAAATATTACTCAAAAAAGAAATATAAAATACTACAGTACAATTTGATTAAGACTTGTTATACCACTAAATACTCTCACCTAAGATAGATGAACACTTCACTGTAGGACTGCGAATGAACCCCTAGATGAATAGCTCGTAACATTTCTCAATAATAATTTGACTCGGTTTGTTTATTGCACGAAATGAACAAATTTGACAAAAATTTAAGCTCGACTTATTAGACAAGCCAAACTTGAACATGTTAAAGCTTGAATAAACTTAGTTAATAAGATATTTAATATTCTATAAAATTTTATATCAAATAAGTAGCGATGCAAATAAATCACCATACTTTGGCATGAGTTTATAAATTTAATTTTACAAAATATGAGATTAAATATATTGTAGATTTATTGAGCTCGTGAACTACTCAAACTCGGCTAAATTTGAACAATCATAATAAATAGGGATGTCAACGGAAACTGATTATCCGATTTTTCGATCTATTACCGAAAAAAATATCCATTTTGGATAAAAAAATATCCGCCTGATAGTTATCGAAATCGGAAATGAATATTTCCGATAAGTTATCGGAATCGGAAACGGAAACACCTATTTCCGTATGTGTTTTCCGATTTCCGATTCCGGTTATTATTAAAGATTTTTAAATATAACTTTATGGATATACGGTTACACTCATTGTGTTTTAATGTTATTGATCATTATCTAATATACTAAGGCGTATTGGTTATATTTAGGTCTCATTCTATGTATTTTAAACAAATAAATCAAGAAATTAGCATTTTTAGGTAATTCCGATATCGGAATCGGAAATGGAAAATAGACTTTCTAATTTTATTGGAAACCGAAACAAAAAATGCACTTTCCGATCTTATCGGAATCAGAAACGGAAACGGATTATCGTTATCAGAATCGAAAAACAGAAATATTTGTTTTCGCATCCGTATTCTATCCGTTTACAGCCTAATAATAAATACTTGACTCATATTCGATTAAAATTAACCGAACCAAACTTGAATAAAATAAAACTGGACTCATGTGCACTCCTACTAGACTGGTGTGATGCGAAGGATAGGTTGTAGAGAGTAAAAACACTAATCCTAACTTCAAATGGAGCTTCTGTTGCTCTAATCAAACTACCAAAATGCATCTATCCACACACCACACAGTAATCATCACCAGCATTTGCTTATGATTTTTTAAACTTGCCTCTCTAAACTATCAAATCTAGAAGAAACTTCCTGTACCTTACAAAATTAGTTTTGGCTCCACTAATTAACCCCAAGTTTTATAATTTTTTAATTCTTACCATTGCTGTTTCCATCTTTCTAATGACTGCAAAGTAGAAAGACTTATTTCTAAAGATGAAAAAACCTTTTGGAGTCAACGTTAGTATACAAGATATAAAAATTAAGAATATATATATATACTCCTGTAAATTATCATATTTGTATTCATACCCCTAAGGCATACTATTATAAATACTTATTAAAATCTTCAAAAAAGTTACAGTATAATCTCTGTCAAAGTGCGTGAAATCAAACTAAAAGATTTTGTATATAAATACCAAAATTGACTAACATTTTGCATATATATTCTAAAGTAATCTGCTTCCTTCTCTCTCATTCCTACTTACCATGGGCAATTTTTTTCCTTCTCCTTGATCCCTACATCTCCCCTGTCATAACAAATGAGTCAGTAGAATCAAATGAAACACAAATAATGGGAACAATATGAAACCTTCTCTCACACACTGAGAAGGCCGCAAACGAACCAATGGGTGAGCATCTGGACACAAGGCGTGAACCAAACAGATAACAGAGATGGAAATTGGGCGAACGTGTGAGCGTGTGAACTGGACAAATGGATAGACCCAACCACCAAGAACATGCTTCTAGATATAAAAATGATTAAAGGTAAATTAATTACTAATTATGTAGCATGTGTTAATTTTTTAGACTTAAGAGCAATAACTAATAAAATTTACACAACTCAAATTATGTAGGTATATGACGACAAAATGAAAATGGGCAGCAGCTACAATTTTGGCACACACATTTCACACATCCTAGCAGCTCTTGTTGGACTAAATAATAAAGATAAAAAGGTGACAAAACATACATTCTAATTTGACATCTAATGGGCAAACTTATCTACAAATTCCGTCACATGGATATATATATATATATATATATATGGTATATATAGAGAGTTAATCTTGAAAAATCAAGATGAAGCAAGTAAACTGACAAACGACTATGACTATAAATAACTAACAATATCTCATGCATAAGATTGCTGAGATTATAAACCAGTAATGTTTGTGTAATAGGGAGAAAATGATCCTTGATAACACGCTTATGATCGAACACCTTGATATTGCAGTTGCCAAAAAAACATAAAAGTAGGTTCCCAATTGATTTTGATTGCATTAATTTGCACTTCTAGCCATAAAATATGATGTAGACTGGATCTATCACGACCGGATTCCGAGGCTGGAACCCGGAGAAATAGATCCGAAGCCGGTTCGGATCGGTGTTGCTGAGGCCCGACGGGGATCCGGAAGGCCGAGGAGGCGGAGGCGGAGACGAGGGTCCGAAGGCCGAAGGGCGCCTCGGTCGGTGCGGACTCGTCCCCGGGAAGCCGGGGCCGAGGCTCCTTCGGCGGGCGAAGGGGCGGCGCGGATGAAGCTCTTCCTGGCTATACAGCCGACAGGCGATGAAGCTGAAGCCGACGGTCCGAGGCCGGAAGGGTCTCGGACTCGGCTTGCTCTTGGATAGTGAGCCCAAGAGCCCCTTTTTGTCGGACGAAGGGACAGCGCGGGGCCGAGTCTCCCGTTGCGGGGCAGCCGTCGTACGGCGTCGAGACCAAGGAGAGGAATCCGAGGTCGGCGGCCGAGACCGACTCGGGAAGGTCGGCGATGATTCGAACCGAGCTCCTGCAGGAGGGAAAGAAGAAGAAACCGGTCAGCAGGAGTCCCGGGCTCTGGCCCTTAGGAACCCCCTCCGACGGTCAAGTTAGCTTCTGAAGATGATTCGATTCAGAAGGCAAGAAGTAGCTTTAATGCTATTTGGACCGTAGTCCTTAAGGGTCTCGGAGGCAAAGAGTTGCATACCTTTGGCAATAAATAGCGGAGTATTTATAGCGGAGGATAGAGGTTGGTTAACGGTGGTAGCCGATATAGGACTATGTTTGGGCTTACTGGTAAACCGCCATAGTGTCGGATCCGCCACTGGAGTGGGCCGGACTCGGCTATCGGGCCGAAGGGGGTTGGGCCGCTGAGGAGCCGAAGTCTGCTGGGCCATGGGCTGCCGTGCTGTTCCCGGGCCGAAGGCTGGTGGGCCGCTGACGGGCTGAAGCCTGTTGGGCTGGGAGCGACGGTGCCGCTTACTGGGCCGAGGGCTGCTGGGCCGCCGATGGGCCGGAGGCTCCCGGAGGGCCTGATACTGCTGTTGTTGGGCTGAACGGGGTTTGGGCCTGCTCTAATGGGCCGAATCGGATTCTGCCTCATCACATAGCCCCCCACTCTTGTCTTCCTCAGTTTTGAGATGGCGAGAGTATAGCCCGAAGCTGTCAAAAGAGCATCGTGACAGGTGTCTTACCCGAAGCTCTGCTCTCCTTTTTTATTGGGAAGAGGGGGCCCTCGGTCGGCCGAGGGCTATGCGGTTGCTTCGTTTCCGCTCGGAGTGGCGACGAAGCCTCGGAGCCAAGAAGGCGAAAGGGCCGAGCCCTCTGACTCGTGTCAGGTTTCATTAAATGGACGGGATGGCGCGTCGCCTCGCGAGGAAGCACGGGACACGCGTCGCGCATCCGGTCGCCCCGTCGAAAACACAAATGGATCCTGACCGATCTCTGGTCGCGGATCGCCTCAGCTCTCTGCCCGAGGCTCCACTCGGATTGCCGCCTCTTTCACCTTTAGCGCGCGGATCGGGACACGTGGCGCGTATCGGGCGGTCAGCCGAAGGGTCGGAGCGCCCTCGGCGGTCGATTGCTTCGCTGTAAGTCCCGGAGCCGGTCCGTCATCATTGCCGAAGGACGACGCACGTGGCGTGCATCTGAGAGGGGCGAGGAGACGAGCGGGACGATCTCGGCCGTTGGCTTCGGCGGGAGGCGCTCCGAGCGAGCTCTATAAATACAAGCCCTCAGCAGGGTACTGTTCTTCTTCCTGCCGCTGTGCCTACGTCTTCTCTACAACCTCCCAAGCTCTTCTTCCCTCTCCTGCGGAAAGCTAGCTTCCTGAAGGCTTCGTCCGAGCTCGCCGGCCACTGTGAGAAGGTCTCCATTCCTTGGAGCGCATCGCGGGTGGAGCTGGGAGGTTTGAGGAGCCGCACTCGGCTCAGGAGAGACCTTCTTCCCCCTTTCTGCGAGTAAGCCCCAGCTTTCCTCCTTCCCTTCGTGGCCTTATGGTCCGGGATTCTTCTAGCGAGATTACTCCTTCGGACGAGGAGTATACTCCTTCCCGCTCCCTGCGATCTCTCTTGTCGGATCCCCTCACCTCAGACTCCTCCGCCCCAGCAATGTCCGAAGAATCCGAGGTCTCCGGGACTGAGGGGTCCGAGGCTTCCGGAGCCGAGGTTTCCGGGGCCGAGACCTCCGGGGCCGAGTATGCCGAAGAGGCCCGGAGCCCAGGCCAGGCTTCTACTTCGGGACGCCGTCGTCCGGATATGGCTTCGGAAGCATCCTGCGCCCTTTCGGACGCAGAGGTTACGCGCCTGGTCTCCTACTTCCAGCTCCCTTCCTGGACGACGGTCATTCGGCCTGACTCCGCCACCCGGGCTAACACTTTCCGCCCGGGTTCCTTCTCCATTTACGTTGATAGCTTCGAGGCGGGTTTCCGTCTTCCACTCCCCACCTTCGTCATCAACCTTCTCAGTTTCTACGGGCTGGCTCCGTCTCAGCTCTTTCCCAACTCCTGGCGCACCGTATACGGTTTCTTGAGCGTTTTTGCTCAAGTGAAGATCCGCCCTTCCATCAATGTCTTCCGCTGCCTCTTCAAAATTCAGAGGCAGGGGAAGTCCGAGTGGTATTGCTTCGTCCCTCGGGTTGCGCGAAGCGTATTCTCCGGGAAGCCTTCGTCCATCCACGGCTGGAAGAGGAAGTTCGTCTTCGTCTCCCTGCCGGAGAAGGAGAAGGGTTTGTGGCCCTTCCCTACTGAATGGGCGCCGCTGGCTGCGGGCCTCTCGGATCCTCCTACCCTTACCCCGGTCCAGAGCATCCTCGTGGGTCGCATCCAGATGATGGCCCCGTATAGTGTCTGGGGGCTTCTCAGCGCGTCGGAGCGTCTGGTGACCGCCGGGGTATGGCCGGATCCGAGGTCCGATCCGGTGCGGGCCTTCCCTTATCTTCCTCCCGGGGAGACTCCGCGGGGCCGCGGAGGAAGGGCCGCCGCTCCTCTGGCCGAAGCTCTTCCGGCTGAGGATGCTGATGAAGTTTTGGCCGAGGGTAAGTCGGTTTTGAGTTTGCACTTGTTCTCTGTTTTGCTTCTGACGGGTTTTTCTTGCTTGCAGCGATGGCCAATCTAGACTCCCTCCTCGACCGGATATCCGACCGGCGCGGTCCGGGCCGAACACTGACCCCGCAGGCGGCAGGCAGGCCCGGTCGAGGCGCCGGGGCCCCGAGGACCCGAGGCGGGGTCCCAAGGACTGCGGCTTCTTCTGAGGGCCGTGCCGCTGCTGCCGCTCTCGAGAGGGAGCGAAAGTCGAAATTCGCCGCTCGAAGGGGCGGCCGAGCGTCGAAGCGCCCCCGGTCGGAAGAGGCCGTAGATGCGGAGGAGACTCCGCTGATCAGGAGGAGTGCCGAGGCCCGAAGGGCCGCGAGGCTGGCATCTCCTGAGGCGCCGAGGGGCGATTCTCCTTCGGCTGTAGCGGCCGGGGTCGGCGACGAAGGCGCCGGGTCGCAGGCTCCACGGGTGCAGCGCAAGTGGTGGCGCCCCGAACCGGGGATCTATGAGGACGAGAGTATGGAAGACTCGCAGACGTGCCTCCGTCTGCTCCGCAGTCTCACTCTCCCTTCGGCCTTTGAAGGGCTGAAGCACCATTCGGTCCTCAGCCTGGCGGCGATGAGCGCTCGGCTGTCTGTCCAGGTAATACGCTTGTAGGCGCTTCAGTCGAGCTTTCCTTCGCTTTCTCTTGATTTTCCTTTTTTCTTATCACTGTTCGCTTTCGGCTCGCAGGCTGCGGTGACAGGCAGCGTCCTGATGCACCATCAGGAGCAACTCCGGCTCCAGCTCCTGGAGGCCGAGAGAGAGTCGGATGGCTCGGGCGAGGGTACTTCGGTGGTGCCCGACATCGAGCCTCTAGTCGGGGGGCTCGTGACCTCGAGTGCCCAGGTGCGGGCGCAGCTGGCGGAGAAGACAGCTGAGGCCCGCGCTTCTGCCGAGGCCAAGGCGAAGGCCGAGGGGGAGCTCGCCGTGGCACAGTCCAAGATCCGGGCCCTCAAGGCCCAGATTCAAGAGAAGGACTCCCGGCGGGCCTCGGAGAAGCAGCGGCACGCCGAGGAGGTATCGGCGCTGAAGCGGGAGCTGGAGGAGGTAGCAGACTTGGCCGTAGCCGAATACAAGGCCGGCCCGGACTTCACTGAAGAGATCATCCAAGCTCAAGTGCTGGCTTCTTCCTCTGTCTTCGACCTTGGGTTGGCTGTCGCTCAGAGGGCCTGCCCGAGTGTCGATCTGACTGGGGTCGACCTACCGAGGGGCGCGGAAGCCAAGGAGCTCCTGTCTTGGTGGCAGGGACTTATGGCCGAGAGGGCCTTGACTCCTGCGCCAGATGATGAAGCTGCGCCCGCTGAGGGGGTCCCCGAGGAAGCTGTCCCTGAGGAGGCCGCTGATGAGGAGGTTACCGCTGAGGAGGCTGCTGCTCCTGAAGCGGTGCAGATCGTCGACTCTCCCTCTCCCTCTCCCTCTCCGGGACAAGCCGCAGCCGAGGCGGAGGAGGCCGAAGCCGAAGAATGACGTGGGGATCTTCCCCGGTTCCTGCCTCTTCTTCTGTTGTAAGCCCTCGGCTTAGGGTATGGCCGGTTTACGCTTCTTCTTCTATCGTAAACCTCCGGCCAATTATACAGCCCGCTTCTACTTCTTCTTCTGTTGTAAGCCCTCGGCCTAGGATATGGCCGGTTTTTGCTTCTTCTTCTATATAAATACAAGGAATGTGTTTGGCTTTACCTCGGTGCTTGCGTATGATCGACCGAATATAGCCCTTCAGGAGCCTGAGGTCCTATCGTCGTTCGCCATAGCTTGTAAGGCCGAGACCCGATGTAGGTTCGGACAGAATGTCGCCACAGTATTCGGCCGGGGCCTTTACTATTGTGGTCCACATGATCCCGAAGGGACATCTGGCCGCTTCTTACGTTTGTCGGATGGCCGAAGTCATTCATGCTTCCGCTTGCGCGAACCCAGATATGCCCCGCCACTTTCCGAATCGGCATACGTGGCCGGAGCCATTCCCGGTGCGGCTTATACGGACTTAGAAAGAATATCATGCCGCTCCCGATACGGTTTGCATGGCCTAAGCCACTCCCGGTACTGTTTACACGGACTTAGAAAGAATAACATGCCGCTCCCGATACGGTTTGCATGGCCGAAGCCACTCCCGGTACGGTTTACACGGACTTAGAAAGAATAACATGCCGCTCCCGATACGGTTTGCATGGCCGAAGCCACTCCCGGTACGGTTTACACGGACTTAGAGAGAATACCATGCCGCTCCCGATACGGTTTGCATGGCCGAAGCCACTCCCGGTACGGTTTACACGGACTTAGAGAGAATACCATGCCACTCCCGATACGGTTTGCATGGCCTAAGCCACTCCCGGTACGGTTTATACGGACTTAGAGAGAATACCATGCCGCTCCCGATACGGTTTGCATGGCCGAAGCCACTCCCGGTACGGTTTACACGGACTTAGAAAGAATAACATGCCGCTCCCGATACGGTTTGCATGGCCGAAGCCACTCCCGGTACGGTTTACACGGATTTAGAAAGAATAACATGCCGCTCCCGATACGGTTTGCATGGCCGAAGCCACTCCCGGTACGGTTTACACGGACTTAGAGAGAATACCATGCCGCTCCCGATACGGTTTGCATGGCCGAAGCCACTCCCGGTACGGTTTACACGGACTTAGAAAGAATATCATGCCGCTCCCGATACGGTTTGCATGGCCTAAGCCACTCCCGGTTCGGTTTACACGGACTTAGAAAGAATATCATGCCGCTCCCGATACGGTTTGCATGGCCTAAGCCACTCCCGGTACGGTTTACACGGACTTAGAAAGAATAACATGCCGCTCCCGATACGGTTTGCATGGCCGAAGCCACTCCCGGTACGGTTTACACGGACTTAGAGAGAATACCATGCCGCTCCCGATACGGTTTGCATGGCCGAAGCCACTCCCGGTACGGTTTACACGGACTTAAAGAGAATACCATGCCGCTCCCGATACGGTTTGCATGGCCGAAGCCACTCCCGGTACGGTTTACACGGACTTAGAGAGAATACCATGCCGCTCCCGATACGGTTTGCATGGCCGAAGCCACTCCCGGTACGGTTTACACGGACTTAGAGAAAATAACATGCCTCTTGACAAAAGAAGTCTTTATCCATACTCTGCGGCTGTAAGCCCGGGAAAAAGTGACTTACACATAGTAACGCCGAAGGCGCTCAACATTCCAGGTGCGAGGGAGAGGCTGGCCCGAAAGGGTCTCCAACCGATAAGCTCCACGCCTGATCACCTCCCTGACTCGATAAGGCCCCTCCCAGTTGGGGGCAAGTTTTCCTGAGGCTTCGGCTGGTTTGGAAGCATGAGCGTTCCTCAACACGAGGCTCCCTACTTCAAAGCTTCGGGGCTTTACTCGAGTGTTGTGGTACTTCGCCATGCGTTGTTGATAAGCGGCCAGCCGGACGCGAGCCCTGTCTCGGGTCTCTTCAATGAGGTCCAGGTGGTCTTTCAGTCCTTCATCGTTGGCCTTCGGATCGTAAGCAATGACCCTGGGAGAGGGAAGGCCGATCTCCACCGGAATAACGGCCTCTACGCCATAGGCCATGCGAAAGGGAGTTTCGCCGGTGGGGGTTCGGCTTGTGGTCCGATAAGCCCACAGAACACTTGGCAGCTCCTCCACCCATCGGCCCTTAGCTTCGCCGAGGCGGGTTTTTAATCCTTGTAGGAGGCTTCGGTTAACGACTTCGACTTGGCCGTTCGTTTGAGGATGCGCTACCGAAGTAAATTTGTGAAGTATGCCGAAGCTGGCGCAGTTGTTGCTGAACCGCCGGCTGTCGAACTGCTTCCCATTGTCAGAGATAATGGCCCGAGGGACGCCGAACCGGCAAATGAGGGACTTCCAAACGAAGTTCCAAGCGTTGCTGTCGGTTATTGCCGCGAGGGGTTCGGCTTCAACCCACTTAGTGAAATAATCTAGGGCCACGATGAGGAATTTTCTTTGGCCGGTGGCAACGGGAAAAGGTCCCAGGAGGTCAAGTCCCCACTGGGCGAAAGGCCAGGGGTCGGATAAGGGGGTCAGAAGGGCGCCTGCCTGGTGGATGAGGGAGCTATACCTCTGGCACTGGTCACATCGCCGGACGAGGGCTAAGGCGTCCTCTCGGAGTGATGGCCACCAGTAGCCTTGTCTTAGAAGCTTGTGAGCCAAGGCCCTTCCTCCCGCATGCGCTCCGCATACCCCTTCATGGACTTCTTTCGCTGCGTAGTCGGCTTCAGCTGGGCCGAGGCACCGCAGCAGTGGTCGGCCGAAGGATTTCTTGTACAGGGCCCCGTCCAGAAGAAGAAAGTGGGATGAGCGCTGTTGAACGCGCTTTGCCTCCTTCGGATCTGGCGGGACTTCTCCTTGGAGAAGGAAAGCGACGAGGGGGGTCATCCATGTCTTGGCCTCGGCCTCGGCCTCGGCGACTAGCATGGCCTCGGTTTCGCCGAGGCTAGGTTCGGCGAGCTCTTCGACGAGGATCATTCGGCCTCCCCCCCCGTCTTGGGTGGACGCCAGCCGGGAAAGTGCATCGGCTCGGGCATTCTCGGTTCTCGGAATCCTCACAACTTCATAAGAGTCAAATTGGGCGAGGATTTTACGAATCACCTGGAGATAAGAAGCCATCATTGCGTCCCGAGCCTCGTACTCCCCGGAGATGTGGCTGACGATTAGCTGGGAATCGCTGAAGGCCTTCAGGTTCCGGGCGCCGAGCTTCTTTGCGGCCCGGAGGCCGGAAATGAGAGCTTCATACTCGGCGGCATTGTTGGTTGCTGGGAAGGAGAAGCGCAGGACGTACTCCGTGACGACCCCTTCGGGCGATGCCAGGATCCATCCGGCGCCGCTGCCCGCGGAGCATGCGGAGCCGTCTACGAAGAGTCGCCATTCGTCGGCCGGTACGGGAGCCGAAGTAGCCTCGGCTTCGGTTGCGTTTAGCATTGGATGAGGCGCCTCGGAGGCGCCAGGGGTGAGTTCGGCGATGAAATCCGCCAATGCCTGGGCCTTTATAGCTACCCGAGGAGCGTAGGAGATATCGAACTCTCCTAGCTCGATTGCCCATTTCGCCAGCCTGCCGGACACCTCTGGCCGGGAGAGGACTTGTCTCAGGGGCTGGTCGGTGAGGACCTTCACGGAATGGGCCAGAAAATAGGGCCGGAGCCTCCTTGCGGTCGAGACAAGGGCCAGAGCTAACTTTTCTAGGGCAAGGTACCGGAGTTCTGCCCCTTGAAGGGCTCGGCTGGTATAGTAAACCGGCTTTTGTATGCCTTCTTGCTCTCGGATGAGGACGGCACTGAGAGCCGTCTCGGAGACCGCCAGGTATAAGCTCAGGGGTTCCCCGGGAACCGGCTTGGATAAGATGGGGACTTTGGCGAGGTAGGCCTTCAGCTGGTCGAAGGCTGCTTGGCACTCTTCCGTCCACTCGAAGTTGTTGGCCTTCTTCAATAGTTTGAAGAGGGGAAACAGTAGTCAGCCGCTTTCGACATGAAGCGACTGAGGGCTGCGATCTTCCCGTTTAGCTTCTGTACCTCTCGGATGTTTGCCGGGGGGCGCATCTGTATGATGGCCGAAATCTTCTCGGGGTTAGCTTCCACCCCACGGCGGGTGACCATGTAACCGAGGAACTTGCCGGAGGCTACCCCGAAGGCGCACTTGGCCGGATTCAGCTTAATCTTGTACCGCCTAAGGGCGGAGAAAGTCTCGGCTAGGTCGGCCAAATGCTCAGAAGCGATACGGCTCTTGACCAACATGTCGTCTATGTAGACCTCCATGTTTCGGCCCAGCTGTGGAGCAAACACTTTGTTGACCAGGCGCTGGTATGTGGCGCCGGCGTTCTTCAGACCGAAGGGCATTCGGGTGTAGCAGTACAGGCCCAAATCGGTTGTGAAGCTGGTTTTACTCTCGTCATCCGGATGCATCCGGATCTGGTGGTAGCCCGAATAGGCGTCGAGGAAGCTTAAGAGCTCGTGGCCGGACGTCGCATCCACCACCTGGTCTATCCGAGGCAGCGGAAAGCTGTCCATCGGACAGGCTTTGTTGAGGTTGGTGAAGTCCACGCACATACGCCATTTGCCCTCTTTCTTTGGCACCATGACCACGTTGGCGATCCATTCCGGATGATGCACCTCTCGGAGGTGTCCGGCGTCCAGCCCCTTCTGCACTTCGGCCTGGATGGCGGTTCTCCTTTCTTGATTGAAGGTGCGCCGCATCTGCTTTACCGGGGGCTGGTCGGGATCGGTATGGAGACGGTGCTCGGCTATCTCCGGGTCAACCCCGGGCATGTCCGATGGAGACCAGGCGAAGACGTCGAGATTCTCTTTCAAGAATTCGGTAAGCTTCTCCGCTTCCACCTTATCCAGGCCGGAGCCTATCATCAGGACTCGTCCCTCGCCTCCTGGAATAGGGACGGCGAGGAGTGTTTCTCCCGGAGATGCCTCGGCTGATGACTCGATCGTCAGGGTTTCGGCTGCGGCCTTCCCTTTGACCGAAATCATGTAGCACTGCCGGGCTGCTTCTTGGTTTCCTTTGGCCTCGCCGATCCCGTGGTTGGTATGAAACTTCAGCTTCTGATGGAAGGATGATGGCACGGCTCCGACCCCGCCGATGAGCCTTCGGCCGAATATGGCGTTGTAGGCTGACTCGATCTTTACAACGGCAAAGTCCGTTTCAACGGTCAATTGCCGGGGGGCGGAGCCCAAGGTCACAGGAAGCCGAACAATACCCTCTACTCGGCAGGGCGAGCCGTTAAAACCGAAGAGGGGGCCCCGATGAGGCTTCATGCTAGCCTCACTCAATCCCATCTTCTCAAAACAGTCGTAAAACAAGATGTTTAGGGCACTTCCATTATCCACAAAGATCCTATGTACATCATAGCTATTTATTACAGCGTTGACGACGAGGGCGTCATCATGAGGGACCTGAACATCAGTCAGGTCCTCGGCGCCGAAGGTGATGTCTTCCAGACGAGGCCGCTTCGGTTCGCCGTCAACCGCCGCTACGGTGCTGCGTTGCCGCGACCTTGATCCCTCCCCGGGCCCTCCGGATATCATCATGATAGACCTAGAGCTGGGTCTTTGATGAGATGATTCAACTGGGGCCGCGGTGGCTTTTGGCGGAGGAGCGGCTTCTATTGCCGGGGGTGGTTGCTGTCTGGGTGCTGCAGGGACGTCCCGGTTCTGCTGCGGCGGCTGCTCCCGCCGATATTGCGGCAATCTCCCCTCCCGGATGAGGCGGTCGATTTCTTCCCGGAGCTGCCGGCACTCGTCCGTCGTGTGGCCGATCTCTCGGTGATACTCACAGTATTTGCCGGGGTCCCTTCGGCGAGGATCGGTCTTGATGCGATCAGGCCGCCGGAGCATGCCCTTCACCTCCATGAGCATCCGGGAAGGGGGAGCAGGTAAGGGTAGGTACCGCGGCTGCGGGTCCCGTCGCCTCTCCCTGTCCCAATCCTCCCGGCGATAACGCTTCCGGGAGGGCTCTTGGTCCTCGGACCGAGGTCTGACCGCCGGGGGAGCAGGCGTCGAGGTAGTCTCGGTTGCGCCTTTACCCCTGGACAGCATCAGGGCCTCTCGGTTGATGTACTTATGGGCCCGGGCCACGAGGTCCTGAAAGGTAGGGGGATGGCGCTTCCCGATGGAGCCGAGGAGCCCCTCATCCCGGCACCCGCTGATCACGGCCGAGACCGCGATCGAGCTGTCGAGGTTTGGGATCTGGGCGGCCTCGGTCCGGAACTTGGTGAAGTACTCCTGGAGAGTTTCGGTGGGGCCTTGCCGGATGGCTAGCAAGCTGGCGGAAGTTTTGGACTGCCGGGTGGCATCATAGAACTGGTCGATGAATAACTGGCCCAACTGAACCAGGGAGTGAATGGAGTTGGGGGCCAGAGCCTCGAACCAGGTGAGGGCAATTTTTTCAAGGGTGAGGGGGAAAAGACGGCAGCGGACTGCCTCGGAGATCCCTCGGACCCGAAGATAAGTGTTAAACTTCTGGAAATGACAGACCGGATCTGTCATTCCGTCGTAGAGAGGGCCCTTCGGCAGCTTGAAGTTGGGGGGTACCTCAGTGGCCAGGAGCTTCGCCGTGAATGGGGTCTGCTCCAGAATGTTGCTGGCGAGGGGCGCCCCGTGAGGCCGAGACACCATCTGCTGCATCTCTTTGCGTATCGCCGTGAGCCGCTGGTCCAGGTCCGGGGCGGTCGAGGTGGCGACGGATTGTCCTCCGGTTCGGGCCGGACGGTATCCTGACGAAGCATAATCCTGCTCCGTCAGGCGATCGGTGCGAGGAGTTCGGACCGGTAGCGTCGGGGGCTCGCTGTGCGTCTCCGCGGCCTCGTTGAGAGGAACCGGCGCAGGCGCCGGCCGGAACCGGGCATCTTGTACTGGGCAGAGCGGGGGGAGCGGCGCCTGCGGAGGAGGCTGTCCCATCAGCCCTATGCGCTGGGCGATGGCGGATACCATCTCCTGGAGAGGCGCTAGGGACGTGACGGCAGCGGCTAGCGTCGCCACTTGCTGCTGGAGCGCCCCCACTCGGTCTTCCGAGCCGAGAGACTCCGGTATGGTTGGCAGAGGCAGGCTCGGCGGGGCAGAAGGTGCGCCTTCGGAAGGCAGCATCTGTGCCGAGGCCTCCCACGCTTCTGCTTCGCCTTGCCCGAATCGTCGGGTCACCGGTCGCTGAGACATGACTTGTTTTGTTGGTTTCCCACAAACGGCGCCATGTGATGTAGACTGGATCTATCACGACCGGATTCCGAGGCTGGAACCCGGAGAAATGGATCCGAAGCCGGTTCGGATCGGTGTTGCTGAGGCCCGACGGGGATCCGGAAGGCCGAGGAGGCAGAGGCGGAGACGAGGGTCCGAAGGCCGAAGGGCGCCTCGGTCGGTGCGGACTCGTCCCCGGGAAGCCGGGGCCGAGGCTCCTTCGGCGGGCGAAGGGGCGGCGCGGATGAAGCTCTTCCTGGCTATACAGCCGACAGGCGATGAAGCTGAAGCCGACGGTCCGAGGCCGGAAGGGTCTCGGACTCGGCTTGCTTTTGGATAGTGAGCCCAAGAGCCCCTATTTGTCGGACGAAGGGACAGCGCGGGGCCGAGTCTCCCGTTGCGGGGCAGCCGTCGTACGGCGTCAAGACCAAGGAGAGGAATCCGAGGTCGGCGGCCGAGACCGACTCGGGAAGGTCGGCGATGATTCGAACCGAGCTCCTGCAGGAGGGAAAGAAGAAGAAACCGGTCAGCAGGAGTCCCGGGCTCTGGCCCTTAGGAACCCCCTCCGACGGTCAAGTTAGCTTCTGAAGATGATTCGATTCAGAAGGCAAGAAGTAGCTTTAATGCTATTTGGACCGTAGTCCTTAAGGGTCTCGGAGGCAAAGAGTTGCATACCTTTGGCAATAAATAGCGGAGTATTTATAGCGGAGGATAGAGGTTGGTTAACGGTGGTTGCCGATATAGGACTATGTTTGGGCTTACTGGTAAACCGCCATAGTGTCGGATCCGCCACTGGAGTGGGCTGGACTCGGCTATCGGGCCGAAGGGGGTTGGGCCGCTGAGGAGCCGAAGCCTGCTGGGCCTTGGGCTGCCGTGCTGTTCCCGGGCCGAAGGCTGGTGGGCCGCTGACGGGCTGAAGTCTGTTGGGCTGGGAGCGACGGTGCCGCTTACTGGGCCGAGGGCTGCTGGGCCGCCGATGGGCCGGAGGCTCCCGGAGGGCCTGATACTGCTGCTGTTGGGCTGAACGGGGTTTGGGCCTGCTCTAATGGGCCGAATCGGATTCTGCCTCATCAAAATATATAAAGATATGATTGAGAACATACACTTTATTAAATGAAAATGTCAAAGACATAATTACGATCCAACCCAAGTAAGTATCCATTCTTTGCATGCAATAAGGCCCTTTTCGTAATCGAATAAGCCTAGACTAGGATAACTTATTTGAATTATCTGAGTTTGTTTTCTTTGGTTGTTTAGATTCGTTATGCTCAGGTGAATAATTTATTTTGAAATAAAGTAAAATAAAACAAGTCAGTTATAAATTCAAAGTGCTTATTTTATTCTCATAACTACTTATTTTTATTTCTATATATTCTCATTTTCACTTATTTTATTCTATTTTTATTCAATTTAATTTTCTTATCTAAACATAATATCAATCCATTTATTAAAGAAAAACGCATCCTTATTTCGGTGTAAGCAATCTCATGTTATGTAGGGGTGTCAACTGGTTGGGCTGGACCAGCCCAACCAAAGTCCGGCCCGGCCCGGAATTACCTTGGCCCGGCCCGAGCCTAGGCAAAGTCCGATGGGCCAGATCCTTCAAAAACCCAATCCAGTCCGTCAAGTGCTTATGAAGCCCGTGGGAACCCAGCGGGCCAACTGGCCAGGTCAACGGTGCCTATTTGACCAAAAAGGATATGTTTACAAGCATATTTGCCTCAAAACCACAGAACATTCGGCAGCAGTCGGCGATCGATCGGGGGAAGGGGCGATGGATACACGAAGAGGATTTCAGGAACCCAAAAAAAAAAAAAAAATCAATTGACATGAAAGGCATCCGAAAGAATAGCACTACCTTGTGAGTGGCCAGGACGACGGGGTGATCTCCGATGATATGGGGCAAAGGAAATGCTCTGGAATGGCATCCATGGCCGAGGCCGACGAGGCCTTCGTCGCCTGCACCAGCGGCGGCGACCCCTTCCCTTCCCGCTCCTGGCGCGAGCGAATTTGAGATCCTTCCAAGCGGACAGGACATCGCACGCCCTCTCAACCGTCTCCATCTCTGCCGCGTCACCACCATCCTCTCCATCGGCGATCGTGCCTGCCAGCCTTCGGAGCTTCCTCTTCAGCTCCGCCTCTGGAAGGCTATTCGTCGGACCTCTCACCCCCCGCTGCCTCTCCAACACCATATTTTGCGACGGCGCCATTGATGGAAGACACCCAATTCTGACCACTACCCAAGAGCAATCGCCACAGACTCTACCACCCGCACTCTCTCATTCTTCTTCCTCTTCCTCCCAATTCTGCCCATAAGATGAGAAGCTTGTGGAGTACGTAAATATGTGGAACCCAACAGGCCGTGCAGCCCGAACACAGCCCAACCCGTCAATTGACGGGCTTTATTCACCGGCCCAAAAGAAGTACGACGGGCCATAGGATCCTGTCCGAGCCCGGCCCGTCATGGTCCAGCCCGCTGGACTCATGGGTTAGCCCGGCATGTTGACACCCCTAATGTTATGGATACCAAGGCCAATAATTCTGCCGCCAAAGAAGGTCCAAGTGAATACATGTTATGCGATCCTGTTTTCCACTTCCCACACAACTACATATGGAATAGCAAAATAACAAAGCAAGGCAGAAGGACGGTCGACCACGGTAGAGTCGTTACATAATAGGGGAGTTACCGCAAATTACAGTAGTGGACAATTGAATAATTAGACGGATATAATGCTTTTTTGTATATTTTTATTAATTTTTTTTAAACATTATAGGAGTTCTAAAAGATAATTTGATTATGAAGATTTTTTTATAACATTGAAAGTTTATAAAGATTACATAAGTAAAAATGCCCTCAAAAAAGTGTGCTGCTCAAGAGGTTCGATCAGAAGATAGGATGAAAGCAGTGCAATACCCACGTTACCGCAAGTATTAAGCAACTTAAACTCACATCGAAGTAGGCTTGAATACGGCTTGGGAAGTGCCTATAGCGTGTCCCCAGCGTGTGGCCGAGTGAACACTGTCCCTTGTTTTGTATGGGGCGGTCATAGCTTGAATCCCAGAGAGATCAATATGGAATCGATCTCTATTCGTCCGAGCAGAGGAACCAAAGCCTAATTAATTGGGCCACTGATCAAAAAAACAAAAAAAGAAGTGCCTAGATTAAATACCTACAGATCAGCCACCCTAAACATCCAAGTAACTTGATTTTGTGAGTCCGTAAAAAGCAAGCCACAGCCTATGCGCTCCAAGCCAAAATGCCGTGAAGATTGGCAATCGAATTAGAGACGTTATTAATCTGATCTAATCTAGATTAACTGATATAAATAATAATTAATTATTTTAGAATAAAAATATTATATATCTGCATTTATTTTAGCACAAACCTTATTCTGACGTTCTTTTTTTTGAAATCCTTATTATGACGATCTAGTTTGCACATTTCACGTTCAAATGATGCTATTAAAGTTTAGATTTTACTTACTGCAGTGTCACTGGATGAGGTGGAATGCACTGTCTAGTCGTGTCCCATCACTTGAAGGCTCACACATGACTTCTGTCCACCCATAAATCCATCTCACGTCAGCAAAAAAAAAAACAATAATATTTTTGGA
Organism: Zantedeschia hybrid cultivar; assembly: GCA_030544215.1. NCBI lineage: Eukaryota > Viridiplantae > Streptophyta > Magnoliopsida > Alismatales > Araceae > Zantedeschia > Zantedeschia hybrid cultivar. The sequence continues at coordinate 19,143,650 of JARZZO010000006.1, forward strand.
CTGTGATCTCGATAGCATAAGGAAACTTTCAAGAGTATCTTGAAGCTCTGGAGAGTATGATGTTTGAACATCATGCTCTCCAGAGCGCCTTAATACACTCGAGAGTTTCAAGATGCTCTTAAGATTATAGTTCCTAGGTAAAAAAAAATTTCCTGACGTTAGAGCTCATTTATGGAGGGCCATGGGCCATGTGTGGACTTCCAGGTGGTGATGTACCCAAGTGCATCGGCGAGCCCCCTGCCTCCGTGCAGCCGACCGTTAGTGTAGTGGTGGTTTCATTCGGCTCCTCCGCTACGTTAATAGTGTGCGGAGAACGGACCCGGTGGGTTGTACTGTATAGCCATAACATAGCAACTTCGCGATCCCACACGTGTGAATTCCGCCTCTCCCTCCCCTCGGACATGGGGGCAGGTCAGAGGCGGCCACTTACGACGTCCCATGCATCCTTGGCCATCACGCATCGCTGCGGGCGCGCCGTTCGGCCCTCGGGATTGTGCAACAAGTAAAACTAAGAAAGCATTAAGGTTGAATTTGAATCAATATTATAAAAAAATGATGTTATAGGCCAATAGTTGAAATGGAGAGGACTTTCATTTTGGTGTATTTTGAACGGACTACTTAAAATTAGTATGGATACCACAAAGATCGACTAAATACTTCACTTGTATTTTGAATTGACTGGTTAAGAGTGATGTTTAAATTTAACAACTTTGTTTAATTAGACAAGATTATATATTTTATATTGTTTTATCATTTGACAATACTCATCATGTTGATAGAGTAGTATTTGTTGCACTGCGAGTGGTGCAGTCAAAAAATATACATTTATTTTTTTTAAGGTGGGTCCCATTATGTCTAACTTGTCTGTATCGTTTGAGCTTTGATTAGATGACCAAAAAAAATTTAAAAAGTAAAAAATCGAGTCCCATTCTATTGGACTTAGCCCATTAAAGATTATTTTACTGTTCATTAGGACTTGATTTTTTATGTTTAAAATTTTTTGAGCCGTTCCATGGGAAAACAAATTGTTTAAACATGTTGGACATTTTTTTTTAGACAGTGATACACGTATTTTATGCGCGAGTAATTCCCATTGACGACTTGTAAGACTTAGACCAATCGATTCTCATATCAACTGCCCTATACAAACTGTTTTTAACTAATTGTCTGGACCTTTTATAAAATTCTAGTGATTTTTGGATGAACCAACCCAGAAAATTGGTAACTCTAGTTTTAAAAAGACTGATTTGAATAGTTTTAAATGGCATTTCATACAAAAAATTAGAATAATTTTATATTAACCACCCTTGTATGCTAAATTATGAAGATGCCATGCTTATTTCATATTATCCTAAGTATCCTAACATATTATCCTTATAGTCTTCGAGTTTTCATGTAAACTGAACCTAACCAGCCGATTTTTAACTCGTTCGTTTGATTTTTCCGAGCACTTGATTGTTTCAATTAACCAGGTAGTCAGCAAATTTTAGCATCTTAAATTTTCAATAAACTAGGTGGAAAAAGGTCAACAATTCTAACATCGTCGGTCTAACGGGTCCAACCGTCACACAGCCCACCACCCATTTAACGACGAGTGGCAGGCGCAACGGGCGGTCGAGATGGAGTCTACCACCGATCGCTGATCGGCGATTGCGGTTTCCCCTCCACTCGATCTGGCCGACCGTCCCAGGACCCCCGACGCGTTCCAATACCCATCTTTGTTTCCACCGCGTCAAGACGCCTCGGCCCGCCCGGGGGGAGACAATTAGTCTCAGAAGAAGGAGACCGCGATGAAATGGCGAAACCGAGAGGAGAGCCCCGCGGACACCAGCATAACAATTACACGAACACATGATATAAATTTTAAATCACAGAAGCCAACGGCCGAGATGAAGAAATCCCCCGTTACGAGGTCAATTAAGGAAAGTGGGGAGAAGCTAGGGGGACGCCCGCCTGGCCCCGTGCGGTGCGACTGCGATATCCTCCCCTCCCCCTACCTTCGCCCGCTCCGATCTGATTCGGTTTTCGATCTCCTCCCTCTGTCTTGCTGGTTTTCTCTCCCCCTTCTCTCGCTCCCTTCGGATTTCTGAGGGGGAGGGCGGAGGAGGCGGCGGCGGCGGCCGAGGATCCGGAAGGCTGCGGGGGCCGGAGGATGAGCGGCGGATGGGAGAGGGCGCGGGGGACGACTGTGAGGCTGGGCGGGGAGAGCGGTGGCGGGGGGGGTGCGTCCCTGCGGCAGACGTCGTTGCAGACAGTGCGGCTCGGGCGCGTGCAGCCGCAGGCGCCCGGGCACCGCACGATCTACTGCAACGACCGCGAGGCCAACCTCCCCGTCAAGTTCAAGGTGCGCTCCCTATCCCCCCTCCTTCACCGACGTCTCTGTTGTGTGTTCCTTGTCTCGGTTTCTTGCAATCCTTGCTCGTTCTATCGCTCTGCGGCGTTGTTTGTGGAGCTGAGGGCGGTTAGGGCGCTGTGTTTGACGTGGTCGTCAACGGTGGCCCGGGGGCGAGTTATCCTGCCTTTTAGGGTTGTTCTATTACTGTCTTAGTGGGGGCAATATGAAAAGATGGCGTAGTCCTGTCTATCCCCTTTCCGGTGGCATGAATTTTGTAGGGGTAGGTCTTGTGCTGGTTGGATTGGAAGGTGGTGTTGTGTGTTCCACCGCATAGTTTTTTTGGAAGAAATTAGGTGACAATCTAGCTGCCTCTCTCTTGAGTTTCTCACAATGTCTTGGAGCTGTTCGAGTAATTGCCTTTTGTTTTCTTAACGATGGAGGTGTGGTCTTCAACTTTACTGTGAGGGTGTTGAATTGTTTTTACGGATGCTCTCATTACGTCGCTTGTTGGAAAAGCGAAGTGTCATTAGAACGATCACCTGCTAAACACAATTTTCACCTTTGTGTTTTGCACCGATGTGTATGAAGACTTTTGGAAGTTTTGTTCTTTTGAAGTCATTTCCATGACGCAAGGGTGAATTTTTGCAAGGACTTAAACATTTTAGTTTTGAATTCTTGACCCAACTTTTTTAAATTCTTCCTATCTATCTACCTTCTTTAAATCAGAAACAAAAAGATGAAGATCTTAACCCTAGAACCAATAATCAATCAAAACTAAGGAAGGAAGAAAAAAAGAAGAGTGGAAGAAAGATATATAAGACAGAAAGAGATGATTCTAGGAAAAGATAAAACAAGTTTAAGAGAAAAAACAAAAGTAACTAAACTTCTTTATGGTCTTTTACTGTTTTTGTTAAGTAGCACTTTTAAAAAATTGGGGTATAGATCTCTGAGTTGGATTCCATATGCCTTATCTTATTCCCATTCTGCATCAACAAATCCTCTAGGACTATCAAGCGGATGTCAAGCTGGATTTCTGAGCAGGGTTGTCGATTAAGATATTTTATAAGGAACAGCCTAGTATTTAGTTTTTCCACTGGGGTTTTACGGAGTGGAGGCTGTGGAGCAGCTGTGGAGCACAGTAAAAAGAAAAAGCAAAGTTATGAATTTAATGACGCCAAAGATAAACAAGAATGAATTAAAGTTAGCAGAGGTCGGGGGTGAGGGTGATGGTATGCATTTTCCAAAAATGGGTATGTGAGGGTGATGGTACTTTACCACTAAACAGGTCACAATAGAGGTTGACGGGAGCAATATGGATGCATGGATTAAATAGGAGATCTGTGGTTGAATGATGGTGAAGGCAACTTTTCAGCCCTTGGGTCCTCATCCTGATTCCAAATTTCCAATCCCTTTATCATTTCTTCTAGAATTTAATCTTAGTTTTCTATTTGAGCTTTGGGGGCCTCAATGATAGTGAGTGCAGTTGTTTTGGCATAGGAGGCGTAGGAGAGGTAGTTGGAGAGAAACTTTCAAAGGATAAAGAGGAATGTGCTATTAAATTGTAATGTTGTCAGTATCAATATCAGATTGCGACTCATTTACGAAGCTAGATCATATCATAAGTTGTATTGTGGATTGCAAGTCATTTTGGGTAATTTTATGAGCCTAAACAGGTAAGTTGGAACTTTAATAGAGGTAGGCGTGTATCAAAACGTGCTATCAAGGTCATATCAATGGGATGTTTGGGCAGCATTGTCAAAGATAGCCATGTTGGCACCTAGGTGGTCTGCCTAGAGACTTGGTCATGATCACCTGGCAGTGTCCATCTAGGTGATGTAACTAAGAGGATATCTATGCAGTTTCTAAAGAAACACTTGGAAACGAATAGTTGGACCATTTACGTAAGGGCTATTCTCTCAGGTGCTTAGATATTTCACCTAGGAAAACTCAAAATGGGGGGCTATCTAAAGTTGTGTATTGTTTGTTGTTTTATTACTAAGGACACATGATAGCTAACATGGATAATGTTGTGGGCTGAGCATAATTATCAAGCATTCAAGGGTAATGGTCAGGTCTAACCATAGGTAATTGCCTTTAGGCGTTGATGTAGACTGGATCTATCACGACCGGATCCCGCAAACGGGGATCCGAAACAAGGAGGATCCGGAGCCGGTCCGGATCGAGCGGTGACGAGGGGACCCGACGGGGATCCACAGCAGGGCGAAGCCGAGGCTGTTTCGGAGTGAAGAGGATCCGCCCGCGGAGGGCGCGATCTGCCGCCGGAGCTGCTCTTGGATAGTGAGCCGCTGCTCCTTCGGTCGGACGAAGGCGCGGCGCGAGCAGGAGCTCCTGTCGGCGGAGCTGTAGACGGGCGTCGGAGCAGAAGCCGGAAAGTCCGAGATCGGACGGGGGGACGGCTCGCTCTCCGACGAGGGGGTCCAAAGGCACCTTCAGCGCGAGGCCGAGTCTCCCGGCGCGGGGCGACCGACGGGATCGCCCTCGGACGGCGAGTCCGAAGGCTACTTCAGCGTGAGACCGAGTCTCCTGGCGCGGTGCAGCCGGCGTTCGGCGTCGAGACCGGGGAGAGGAGTCCGAGGTCGGCGGCCGAGACCGACTCGGGGAGGTCGGCGATGATTCGAACCGAGCCCCTGCAGGAGGGAAAGAAGAAGAAGAACCAGTCAGCAGGAGTCCCGGGCGTCAGCCCTGGGGAACCCCCTCCGACGGTCAAGTTAGCTTCTGAAGAAGATTCGATTCAGGAAGCAAGAAGAAATAGCTAGAACCCTATTCGGACAGCAGTCCTTTAAGGGGTTTCGGAAGCTTAGGGGGGCATCCGTTTTTCCCACCACCCTCCTTGGCCACAAGTAGCAGGATACTTATAGCGGAGGGTAGCGGATGGTTAACGGTGGCAGCCGATATAGGACTAAAAGGAGGCTTACTGATAAACCGCCATAGCGTCTGATCCGCCACCGGAGTGGGCCGGATTCGGCTACCGGGCCGGAGGGGGTTGGGCCGCTGACGGGCCGAAGCCTGCTGGGCCCTGGGCCGCCGTGCTGTTCCCGGGCCGTAGGCTGGTGGGCCGCTGACGGGCTGAAGCCTGCTGGGCCGGGAGCGACGGGGCCGCTTATGGGCCGAGGGCTGCTGGGCCGCTAACGGGCCGAAGGCCGCCGGAGGGCCTAGTACTGCTGCTGTTGGGCTGAATGGGGTTTGGGCCTGCTGCAATGGGCCGAATCGGATTCTGCCGCATCACATAGCCCCCCACTCTTGTCTTCCTCAGTTCTGAGATGGCAAGAGTATAGCCTGAAACTGTCAGAAAAGAAAGAAAATCACAGCAGGCGTCTTCCTGGGAGTCGTATTCCCCCTTCTTCTGGAAGAGGAGGCCCTCGGTCGGCCGAGGGCCGTGCGGTCGCTTTGTCCTTGCTCAGAGGGTCGGCGAAGGCTGAGGGCTGAGAAGCCGAAGGGTCGGTACCTCTGTCCCGTGTCAGGCCTCATTAAATGGACGGGACGGCGCGTCGCCTCGCGAGGAAGCACGGGACACGCGTCGCGCATCCAGCCGCTCTGGAGAAAACACAAACGGATCCCGACCGCCCGTGGGTCGCGGATCGCCCCGGCTCTCTGCCCGAGGCTCCGCTCGGATTGCCGCCGCTCCCTTTGTCGCCTGTGGATCGGGACGCGTGGCGGGCATCCGAGTGGCTAGCCGAAGGGTCGGAGTGCTGTCAGCCGCTGATCGCTCTTGCCTCAAGTCCCGGAGCCGGTCCGCCATCATTGCCGAAGGACGGCGCACGTGGCGGGCATCCGGAAGGAGCGATGGGACGAGCGGGACGATCTCGGCCGCAGGCTTCGGCGGGAGGCGTATCGACCGGGCTCTATAAATACAGGCCCTCTGCGGGGCACTGTTCCTCTTCTTGCTGCCGCGCTTACGTCCCCCCCCCCCCGCAACTGCCCGAGCTCTTCTTCCTTCTCCTGCGAGAGGCCAGTTTCCTGAAGGCTTCATCCGAGCTTCGTCGGCTACCGGGGGAGGCTCTTCGTCCCTCAGAGTGCATTGCCTGTGGAGTCTGGAGGCTTGAGGCGACGCCTGGTTCAGGAGAGATCCTCTCCTTTTTTCTGCGAGTAAGCCTCAGTCTTCTTCCCTCCCTCCGCGGCTTTATGGTCCGGAGCTCTTCTAGTGAGATTACCCCTTCGGACGAGGAGTACATTCCCCCCTCCCTGTCGGACCCTCTTGCCTCGGGATCTCTTACTTCCGCGATGTCCGGGGAATCTGAAAGCTCCGGGTCCGAAACTTCCGGGACTGAGGTTTCTGGAGCCGAGGCTTCTGGGACCGAGGCTTCTGGGACCGAGGCTTCTGAGGCCGAGGCTCCCGAGGCCGAGGCTTCCGGGGCCGAGGCTTTTCAGGAAGTTCGGGACTCGGGCCAGGCTTCCACCTCGGAGCGCCGCCTCCCGGATGTTGCTTCGGGGGCTAGCTGTGCCCTTTCGGATGTAGAGGTGAGGAACTTAGTTTCTTACTTTCAGCTTCCCTCTTGGACGACCCCCCATCGGCCCGATTCCGCCATTAGGGCAAATACCGTTCGCCCGGGGTCTTTTTCCATTTACGTCGACAGCTTTGAGGCGGGATTCCGTCTCCCTCTCCCCACCTTCGTCGTCAATTTTCTTAGCTTCTACGGGCTGGCCCCTTCTCAGCTCTTCCCCAACTCTTGGCGCACTGTGTATGGATTCCTGAGCGTCTTCGCTCACGTGAAAATCCGCCCCTCCCTCAATGTCTTTCGCTATCTCTTCAAGATCCAGACACAGGGGAAGTCGGAATGGTACTGCTTTGTCCCCCGGGTTGGCCGGAGGATTTTCTCTGGGAAGCCTTCGTCTATCCATGGCTGGAAGAGGAAGTTTATCTTCGTCTCTCTGCCGGAGAAGGAGAAGGGTGTGTGGCCCTTCCCCACCGAGTGGGTGCCGCTGGCCGAAGGACTCTCGGGACCTCATGTTCTGTCTCCCGTCCAGAGTACCATCGTGGGTCACGTTCAGGCGAAGGCCCCTTACGACGTTTCGGTGCTTCTTTCCGACGCGGAGCGGTTGATAGGTGCCGGGGTTTGGCCGGACCCTAAGCGTGATCCGGAGCGGGTCTTTCCGTACCTACCTCCCGGGGAGGCTCCGCGGGGCCGCGGGGGAAGGACTGCCGCTCCTCCGGCCGAAGCTCTTCCGGCTTTGGAGGCTGACGAAGTTTCGGCCGAGGGTAAGTCGGCTCTGAGTCTATTACTCGATCGTTGTTTTTGGCTTCTGATATCCCTTTCTTGCTTTGCAGCAATGGCCCAGCTCGATGCCCTCCTCGATCAGCTATCGGATCAGCGCGCTTCGCGCCGGGCGCCGGCCCCGCAGGCGGTGAGCAGGCCTGTCCGAGGTACCGGGGGTCCGAGGACAAGAGGCGGGGGCCTCGGGACTGCGGCCTCCGCCGAGGGTCGTGCAGTCGCCGCTGCTCTTGAGAGGGAGCAGAAGACTAAGTTTGCCTTTCGGGGAGGCGGCCGAGCGTCGAAGCGCCCCCGGGTAGAGGAGGCCGAAGGAGAGGTGGAAGTTCAGCTAATCAGGAGGAGCGCCGGGGCCCGAAGGGCTGCAAGGTTGGCGTCTCCTGAGATGCCGAGGGGTGACTCCCCTCCGGCCGTATCGGCAGGAGCCGATGGAGGAGATGCCGAACCGCGGGCGTAGCTCGAGCGGCGGCACCCCGCATCGGGGGAGAGCATGGAGGACCCGCAGACGTGCCTTCGTCTGCTCAACAGCCTCACTCTCCCTTCAATCTTTGAGGAGCTGAAGGCCCACTCCATCACCGATCTGACGGAGATGAGTGCCCGTCTGTCGGTTCAGGTGAGCACCCCGAAAGTGTTTCAGCTCATCTTCAACTTCTTCTTCTGATTCTACTGGCCCTCATCTGCCCTCGATCCGCAGGCTTCGATGACGACCCGTGTCCTGATGCATCGTCAGGAGCTGCTCCAGCGTAAGCTTCTGGAAGCCGAGGCGCATCCGGTTGGTTCGGGGGAAGGCACTTCGGCGGCTCCTCGCATCGAGCCCCTAGTTGAGGAGCTCGTGACTGCGAGTGCCCGAGCGCGGAAGCAGCTGGAGAAGAGGGCAGCAGAGGCCCGTGCCGCCGCCGAGGCCAAGGAGAAGGCCGAGAGCGATCTTGCGGCGGTCGAGTCCGAATTCCGGACTTTCAAAGCTCAGACCCAGGACAGGGAGGCTCGGCGAGCTTCGGAGAAGCGCCGCCTCATCGAGGAGGTGTCGACCTTGAAGCGGGAACTGGGAAAGGCAGCGGAGTCGGCCGTGGCCAACTACAAGGCCGGGAACGACTATGCCCAGGAGATCCTCCGAGCCCAGCTGCAGGCTTCTTCCGCGGTTTTTGACCTCGGACTAGCAGTCGCCCAGAGGGCCTGCCCGAGCGTCGATCTGACCGGGGAAGCCATGCCAAAGGGCGAGGAAGCCAGGGAGCTTTTATCCTGGTGGGAGGAGCTCGCGGCGGAGAGGGCCCCGCCTCCAGCTGATGCCGAGGAGGCCGGTGCCGAGGAGGCCGAGACCGAAGAGGCCGATGCCGAAGAGGCCAATGCTGAAGAGGCAAATGCCGAAGAGGCCGCTGCTGAAGATGCCCTTGCTGAAGGCGCCGCTTCTGAAGCGGTGCAGGTCGTCGACTCTCCCTCTCCTTCTCCTGACCGAAACGTCGTCGAGGTGGAGGAGGAGGGGGTTGTCGAGGACTGATACGAGGGTTCCCCTCGGTTTTCTTTTTGCTTTACTTTTGTAAGCTCTTGGCCAGGCGTACGGCTGAGCTTTGTATCTCCCTTTACTTTAAAAAATGGAAGGAAGGTTTTTGGCTTTACCTGGCTGCTTGCGTACGATCGACCGAATGTAGCCTTTCAGGAGCCTTAGATCCCGTCGTCGTTCGCTATAGCTTGTAAGGCCGAAACCCGATGCCGGTTCGGATAGAACGTCGTCACAGTATTCGGCCGGGGCCTTTACTATGGTGGTTCATGTGATCCCTTAGGGGCATCTTACCGCTTCTTACGCTTGTCGGATGGCCGAAGCCCTTCACGCTTCCGCTCGCGCGAACTTAGATATGCCTTGGCGCCTTCAGAATCGGTATACGTGGCCGGAGCCACTCCCGGAACGATTTACACGGACTTAGAGAGAATACCATGCCGCTCCCGATACGGTTTGCATGGCCGAAGCCACTCCCGGTACGGTTTACACGGACTTAGAGAAAATACCATGCCGCTCCCGATACGGTTTGCATGGCCGAAGCCACTCCCGGTACGGTTTACACGGACTTAGAGAAAATACCATGCCGCTCCCGATACGGTTTGCATGGCCGAAGCCACTCCCGGTACGGTTTACACGGACTTAGAGAAAACCTTGCCGCTCCCGATACGGTTTGCATGGCCGAAGCCACTCCCGGTACGGTTTACACGGACTTAGAGAGAATACCATGCCGCTCCCGATACGGTTTGCATGGCCGAAGCCACTCCCGGTACGGTTTACACGGACTTAGAGAGAATACCATGCCGCTCCCGATACGGTTTGCATGGCCGAAGCCACTCCCGGTACGGTTTACACGGACTTAGAGAGAATACCATGCCGCTCCCGATACGGTTTGCATGGCCGAAGCCACTCCCGGTACGGTTTACACGGACTTAGAGAAAACCTTGCCGCTCCCGATACGGTTTGCATGGCCGAAGCCACTCCCGATACGGTTTACACGGACTTAGAGAAAACCTTGCCGCTCCCGATACGGTTTGCATGGCCGAAGCCACTCCCGGTACGGTTTACACGGACTTAGAGAGAATACCATGCCGTTCCCGATACGGTTTGCATGGCCGAAGCCACTCCCGGTACGGTTTACACGGACTTAGAGAAAACCTTGCCGCTCCCGATACGGTTTGCATGGCCGAAGCCACTCCCGGTACGGTTTACACGGACTTAGAGAGAATACCATGCCGCTCCCGATACGGTTTGCATGGCCGAAGCCACTCCCGATACGGTTTACACGGACTTATAGAAAACCATAACAAGTTTTTCTGAAAGAAAGCAAGTTCATTTATTTATAGCCTCCGGCTAAAAGCTTGGGGAGAGTTGACTTACATGTAATAACGCCGAAGGCGCTCCACATTCCATGTGCGAGGAAGGGGTTGGCCCGAAAGGGTTTCCAACCGGTAAGCTCCTCGTCTGATTACCTCCCTGACCCGGTAGGGCCCCTCCCAGTTGGGGGCAAGCTTCCCCGAGGCTTCGGCTGGCTTGGAAGCATGGGCATTCCTTAACACGAGATTCCCCACTTCAAAGCTCCGGGGCTTTACTCGAGTGTTATGGTACTTGGCCATTCGTTGCTGATAAGCCGCCAGTCGGATACGAGCTTTATCTCGGACCTCTTCAATGAGGTCCAAGTGGTCTTTCAGACTTTCCTCATTGGCTTCCGTATTATAGGCAATGACTCTGGGAGAAGGGAGGCCGATCTCTATGGGAATGACGGCCTCTACCCCATAGGCCATGCGGAAGGGAGTTTCGCCGGTGGGGGTTCGGCTCGTCGTCCGATAGGCCCACAGGACACTCGGCAGTTCTTCCACCCATCGGCCCTTAGCTTCGCCGAGTCGGGTTTTCAATCCCTGTAAAAGGCTTCGGTTAGTGACTTCGGCTTGGCCGTTCGCTTGAGGATGTGCTACCGAAGTAAACTTGTGGAGTATGCCGAAGCTGGCGCAGTTATCACCGAACCGTCGGCTATCGAACTGCTTTCCGTTGTCTGAGATGATGGCTCGAGGGACGCCGAACCGGCAAATGATGGACTTCCACACGAAGTTCCAAGCATTGTTGTCGGTTATTGAGGCGAGGGGTTCGGCCTCGACCCATTTGGTGAAGTAGTCGACTGCCACGATGAGGAATTTCCTCTGGCCGGTGGCGACGGGAAAAGGTCCCAGGATGTCGACTCCCCATTGGGCGAAAGGCCAGGGATCAGATAATGGGGTCAGAAGGGTGGCTGCCTGATGAGTGAGGGAGCTAAACCTCTGGCACTGGTCGCAGCGCCGTACGAGGGCTAAAGCGTCCTCTCGAAGCGTGGGCCACCAGTAGCCTTGCCTTAGGAGCTTGTGAGCCAGGGCCCTTCCTCCCGCATGCGCCCCGCACACCCCTTCGTGGACTTCCCTTATGGCATAGTCGGCCTCGGCCGGGCCGAGGCACCGCAGCAAAGGTCGGCCAAATGATTTCTTGTACAACACCCCGTCCAAAAGGAGAAAGTGGGATGAGCGCTGCCGGATGCGCTTCGCCTCCCTAGGATCTGGAGGGACTTCTCCTTGGAGAAGGAAAGCGATGAGGGGAGTCATCCATGTCTCGGCTTCTGCTTCAGCAATCTGCATGGCTTCGGTTTCGCCGAGGCTGGGTTCGGTGAGCTCCTCGACGAGGATCATCCGGCCTCCGCCCCCGTCTTGGGTTGACGCCAGCCGGGAAAGGGCATCGGCCCGGGTATTCTCGGCTCTCGGGATCCTCACGATTTCACAAGAATCGAATTGAGCGAGGATCTTGCGAGTTACCTGGAGATAAGACGCCATCATTGCGTCCCGAGCCTCATACTCCCCGGAGACGTGGCCGGCGATTAACTGGGAATCGCTGAAGGCTTTTAAGTTCCGGGCGCCGAGTTTCTTTGCGGCTTGGAGGCCGGAAATGAGGGCTTCATACTCGGCGGCGTTGTTAGTTGCAGGAAAGGAGAAACGCAGGGCGTACTCCGTCACGACCCCTTCGGGTGATGCCAGGATCCATCCGGCGCCACTGCCCGTGGAGCACGCGGAGCCGTCCACGAAGAGTCGCCATTCGTCCGGTGGTGCCGGTGCTGAAAGAGCCTCGGCTCTGGCCACCTCGGGTTCTGGCTGCGGTGTCGCGCAAGCGCCGGGGGTAAGTTCGGCGATGAAGTCTGCCAATGCTTGGGCTTTTATTGCTACTCGAGGGGCGTAGGAGATGTCGAACTCTCCTAGCTCAATTGCCCACTTTGCCAGCCTGCCGGACACCTCCGGTCGGGAGAGAACCTGCCTCAAGGGCTGGTTGGTGAGGACTTTCACAGAATGGGCCAGAAAGTACGGCCGAAGCCTTCTTGCAGAAGTAACGAGGGCCAGAGCCAACTTTTCCAGGGCTTGGTACCGGAGTTCCGCTCCCTGAAGGGCTCGGCTGGTATAATAAACGGGCTTCTGAATGCCTTCTTGTTCTCGGACGAGGACGGTGCTGAGGGCCGTCTCGGAGACTGCGAGGTATAGGCTCAGAGGCTCCCCGGAAATCGGTTTTGACAGGATGGAGACTTTGGAGAGGTAGGCCTTCAACTGATTGAAGGCTGTCTGACACTCTTCCGTCCAGTCGAAGTTGTTGGCCTTCTTCAGCAGCTTGAAGAAGGGAAAACAGTAGTCGGCCGCCCTGGACATGAAGCGGCTGAGAGCTGCGATCCTCCCGTTCAGCTTCTGTACCTCTCGGAGGTTAGCCGGGGGGCGCATCTTTATGATGGCCGAAACCTTCTCGGGATTAGCCTCCACCCCTCGGTGCGTGACCATGTAGCCGAGGAACTTGCCGGAGGCTACCCCGAAGGCGCACTTGGCCGGGTTCAGCTTCATCTTGTACCGCCTGAGGGCGGAGAAAGTCTCGGCCAGGTCGGCCAGGTGCTCCGCAGCAACGCGGCTCTTCACCAACATGTCGTCTATATAGACCTCCATGTTTCGGCCGAGCTGCGCGGCGAATACCTTGTTGACCAGTCGCTGATATGTCGCGCCGGCGTTCTTCAGACCGAAGGGCATTCGGGTGTAGCAGTATAGACCCAAATCGGTGGTGAAGCTGGTCTTGCTCTCGTCGTCCGGATGCATCCGGATCTGGTGGTAGCCTGAATAGGCGTCGAGGAAGCTTAAGAGCTCGTGGCCAGAAGTGGCGTCCACCACCTGGTCTATCCGAGGCAGTGGAAAGCTGTCCATTGGACAGGCCTTGTTGAGGTTGGTGAAGTCCACGCACATGCGCCATTTGCCATCTTTCTTTGGCACCATGACCACATTGGCTATCCAGTCGGGATGATGTACCTCTCGGAGATGTCCGGCGTCCAGTCCCTTTTGTACTTCAGCCTGGATGGCGGCTCTCCTTTCCTGGTTGAAGGTGCGCCGCCTCTGCTTCACCGGAGGCTGATTGGGATCGGTATGGAGTCGGTGCTCTGCTACCTCCGGGTCCACCCCGGGCATGTCTGCCGGAGACCAGGCGAAGATGTCGAGGTTCTTTTTCAAGAACTCGGTAAGCTTCTCTGCTTCACCTTTCTCCAGGCCGGAGCCTATCATCAGGACTCGTCCTTCGCCTCCTGGAACAGGGACGGCGAGGAGTGCTTCTCCCGGAGATGCTTCGGCTGATGACTCGATCGCTAGGGTTTCAGCTGCGTTCTTCCCTTTGACCGAAATCATGTAGCATTGCCAAGCGGCTTCTTGGTTTCCTTTGGCCTCGCCGATTCCGTGGTCGGTATGAAATTTCAGCTTCTGATGGAAGGATGAGAGCACGGCTCCGACCCCGCCGATGAGCCTTCGGCCGAATATGGCGTTGTAGGCTGACTCGATCTTCACAACGGCAAAGTCCGTTTCAACGGTCAATTGCCGGGGGGCGGAGCCCAAGGTCACAGGAAGCCGAACAATACCTTCTACTCGGCAGGGCGAGCCGTTAAAACCGAAGAGAGGGCCCCGATGAGGCTTCATACTAGCCTCACTCAATCCCATTTTCACGAAACAATCGTAAAACAAGATGTTTGGGGCGCTTCCATTATCCACAAAGATCCTATGTACATCATAGTTATTTATTACAGCGTTGACGACGAGAGCGTCGTCGTGAGGGACCTGAACATCCGTCAGGTCCTCGGCGCCGAAGGTGATGTCTTCCAGACGAGGCCTCTTCGGCTCGCCCTCAACTGCTGCTACTGTGCTACGCTGCCGCGGCCTGGACCCTTCCCCCGGTCCTCCGGATATCATCATGATAGACCCAGAACTGGGTCTTTGATGGGATGATTCAACCGGGGCCGAGGTGGCTTTGGGCGGAGGAGCGGCTTCTGTTGCTGAGGGCTGCTGTTGTCTGGGCGCTGCAGGGGCGTCCTGGTTCTGTTGCGGTGGCTGCTCCCGGCGGTACTGCGGCAGTTTCCCCTCCCGGATGATACGGTCAATCTCTTCCCGGAGCTGCCGACACTCATCCGTCGTGTGGCCGATCTCCCGGTGGTATTCACAATACTTGCCGGGATCCCTTCGGCGGGGATCGGTCTTGATGCGATCGGGCCGTCGGAGCATGCCTTTCACCTCCATGAGCATTCGGGAAGGGGGAGCAGGTAAGGGTAGGTACCGCGGCTGCGCGTCCCGTCGCCTCTCCCTGTCCCATTCCTCCCTGCGATAGCACTTTCGCGAGGACTCCTGGTCCTCCGGCCGAGGTCGGACCACCTGGGGAGCAGGTGCCGAGATGGCTTCGGTGGCGCCTCTTCCTCTGGACAGCATCAGGGCCTCCCGGTTGATGTATTTGTGGGCCCGTGCCACGAGGTCCTGGAAGGTCGGGGGATGGCGCTTCCCAATGGAACCGAGGAGCCCCTCGTCCCGACACCCGCTGATCACGGCCGAAACCGCGATTGAGCTGTCGAGGTTCGGGATCTGGGCGGCCTCGGTCCGGAACCTGGTGAAGTAGTCCTGGAGAGTCTCGGCAGGACCTTGCCGAATAGCCAGCAGACTGGCGGAGGTCTTGCTCTGCCGGGTGGCATCATAGAACTGGTCGATAAACAACTGGCCCAACTGTGCTAAGGAGTGGATGGAGTTGGGGGCCAGCGTCTCGAACCAGGTGAGGGCGATCTTTTCAAGGGTGAGGGGGAAGAGACGGCAGCGGACTGCCTCGGAGATCCCCCGGACCCGGAGGTAGGAGTTGAACTTCCGGAAATGACAGACCGGATCTGTCATCCCATCATAGGGAGGGCCCTTCGGCAGCTTGAAGTCGGGGGGCACCTCGGTGGCCAGGAGCTCCGCCGTGAACGGGGTCTGCTCCAGGATGCTGCTGGCGAGGGGCGCCCCGTGAGGCCGGGACACCATCTGCTGCATCTCCTTGCGCATCGCCGTCAGCCGCTGGTCCAGGTCCGGGGCGGCCGAGGTGGCGACGGATGGCCCTCCGGTGCGGGCCGGATGGTACTCCGACGAAGCGTAATCCTGCTCCGTCGGGCGATCGACGCGGGGAGCTCGGGCAGGCAATGCCGAGGGCTCGCTGCGCGCCGCCGCAGCTTCGTAGAGAGAGGCTGGCGCAGGCACCGGTCGGAACCGGGCGTCTTGTACTGAGTAGAGTGGGGGGAGCGGCGCCTGCTGGGAAGGCTGCCCCGTCAGTCCCATGCGCTGGGCGATGGCAGATACCATCTCCTGAAGAGGCGCTAGGGACGTGACGGCAGCGGCCAGCGTGACCACCTGCTGCTGGAGTACCCCCACTCGGTCTTCCGAGCCGAAGGACTCCGGGATGGTCGGCAGAGGCGGGTTCGGCGGGGCAGATGGCGCGCCTTCGGAAAGCGGCATCTGTGCCGAAGCCTCCCGCGCTTCCGCTTCGCTCTGCCCGGATCGTCGGGTCACAGGTCGCTGAGACATGACTTGTTTTGTTAGTTTCCCACAGACGGCGCCACGTGATGTAGACTGGATCTATCACGACCGGATCCCGCAAACGGGGATCCGAAACAAGGAGGATCCGGAGCCGGTCCGGATCGAGCGGTGACGAGGGGACCCGACGGGGATCCACAGCAGGGCGAAGCCGAGGCTGTTTCGGAGTGAAGAGGATCCGCCCGCGGGGGGCGCGATCTGCCGCCGGAGCTGCTCTTGGATAGTGAGCCGCTGCTCCTTCGGTCGGACGAAGGCGCGGCGCGAGCAGGAGCTCCTGTCGGCAGAGCTGTAGACGGGCGTCGGAGCAGAAGCCGGAAAGTCCGAGATCGGACGGGGGGACGGCTCGCTCTCCGACGAGGGGGTCCGAAGGCACCTTCAGCGCGAGGCCGAGTCTCCCGGCGCGGGGCGACCGACGGGATCGCCCTCGGACGGCGAGTCCGAAGGCTACTTCAGCGTGAGACCGAGTCTCCTGGCGCGGTGCAGCCGGCGTTCGGCGTCGAGACCGGGGAGAGGAGTCCGAGGTCGGCGGCCGAGACCGACTCGGGGAGGTCGGCGATGATTCGAACCGAGCCCCTGCAGGAGGGAAAGAAGAAGAAGAACCAGTCAGCAGGAGTTCCGGGCGTCAGCCCTGGGGAACCCCCTCCGACGGTCAAGTTAGCTTCTGAAGAAGATTCGATTCAGGAAGCAAGAAGAAATAGCTAGAACCCTATTCGGACAGCAGTCCTTTAAGGGGTTTCGGAAGCTTAGGGGGGCATCCGTTTTTCCCACCACCCTCCTTGGCCACAAGTAGCAGGATACTTATAGCGGAGGGTAGCGGATGGTTAACGGTGGCAGCCGATATAGGACTAAAAGGAGGCTTACTGATAAACCGCCATAGCGTCTGATCCGCCACCGGAGTGGGCCGGATTCGGCTACCGGGCCGGAGGGGGTTGGGCCGCTGACGGGCCGAAGCCTGCTGGGCCCTGGGCCGCCGTGCTGTTCCCGGGCCGTAGGCTGGTGGGCCGCTGACGGGCTGAAGCCTGCTGGGCCGGGAGCGACGGGGCCGCTTATGGGCCGAGGGCTGCTGGGCCGCTAACGGGCCGAAGGCCGCCGGAGGGCCTAGTACTGCTGCTGTTGGGCTGAATGGGGTTTGGGCCTGCTGCAATGGGCCGAATCGGATTCTGCCGCATCAGGCGTGATGGTTTGCTTTATGTTTTTCATTTTTTATAATCATTCTAGCTAGTCTTTGAACTGTACTCGATAAGATCGTCATTCTAGTAAGGTAGATATAGGTACAAGATTTTGAAGGCATAATGCACATGACTGGTTATTGAGAGTGCCTTAAGGCGTAGAGATAGGTTCATGTGTAGGAATGTATGAACAAGATCTTGGATCATTTTGCTTATGTGTCTCATTGCTTGCATGTCTCCAGTTGAGTGTAGGAAGATATTGTCAACAACGGTATCAAATTATCCTTTTTGTCCTTGTTGGGAGGGGCCTGACCACATCTTCTCGGTGTCTTTTGTATAGGGTTTTTTTTGATACCCGTGTATTCCCCTTTTTTATTTAATACATTATGTGGTACCATCAACGTTTGCCGTATCGGACCGGATCGGCCCGACTCGTACGAGTCGACTTGGATATGGATTAACCCGATGCACTGGCACGGTCGGATCGCTTGATCCGTTCTGGACCGTCTCCAGATCGCAGCAACTCGGCACGTATCGGGCCGGATCCGATACGAGCCGGCCCTAAAAACCCCTACAACTGTCTGCTGCATTTTTGTTCGGACAGAAACACAGCAGACGAAGGACCCGCATCCTTTCATGCCCTTCCCCCTCCTCTTGCTTTCATTTCTTTTGGCTCTTTTGGAAGATCCAAGAGGTTTTCAAGGTTTGAGGTGATTTTGTTGGGAAGAAAAGAGGTTTTCAAGCTCTTCTTGGAACATTTTCATCCGGTTTGAACAAGGTAAGCATCCGAACCCTAATAAATTTTTATTTTCATCTTCTTTTCTTATTGTTTGATGTTGTTTAGGATATTAAAATATGAAGAATAGGTAGATCTATTGTCTCTTTGTAATTTTGACATGAAAAAAATTAAGATTCTTTCAAATTTGAGGTTGATTTATAGATTTTGATTAAATATAAAAATATACAGAGAAAAAATAAAATAAATGATTTATTTATGTGATGATGGCCATAGATCCATGAGTTTCACATGTTTGGTGAAAATTTCATTCAAAATCTTAGGGTATAAAGATTAATTTGTTAATATGATTATTAGAATATTAAATAAAATTTAAAATGTAAAATAATTTATAAATTGTCTACTCTAGAGGTAAAAAATGATTAGATTTAGATCTATGTATTAACTTTTATGTTTTAAATATAATTTTTTTAGTTTTAAATCTTATTTTTAAGTAATTAAATTGATTAATGGTATAATATATTATTACTTAATAATCTTTAAATGTGATACTTATGTACAATTTTTGGACATACCTCAACTTATATTTATGTTCTTCATGCACTTTAGGTCATGTTTTTATAAACATGTTCAATTAACATTTGTAATTTATTTAATTTGTTAAGTATATATTAATCATTTGTTTATTTTTGTAATTTAATATTTATAATTTATAAAAATTAATTTTTTTTTTAATGTAAGGATAATTTTAACAACATTTCAAGTCATATTATTCTTACTTCTTGTTTAATGTATTTTTTTGTTCTTATTTCTCTTTTGTTTGTTGTCATTAGATGACCGCCCCATCCCCTCGTTGAAAGTCCGGAGACATCAGATGGCAGTATGGGAGCATGGTTGATGACAGTAGGCACAAGTTCAAGTGCAACTACTGTCAATTTATAGGACAAGCCGGTGGTGTTTCTTGATTGAAGAAGCACCTTGCAGGAGGAAAAACTATTGGGTATAATGAAGTGGTTGGATGTAAAAATGTTCTCGGGGAGGTCAGGCCCCAGATGGCTCAACACTTGAAAAGTCTGAAGGAAGTGCGCTTAAAGAAGGCTGCAGACAAAGAGAGGGAAGAACGCATGATCTACAGAATTGCCGGTGGGGGAGATAATGATGAAGGAGGAGGCTGGATTGAGTCTAATGGTGATGATGATGTTCAAGAGGTACATGGACGTGAGCCTCCTTCTCCACATACTCGGCGAGTGTTGGAGCTCAGTAGACATGAGTATCGGGAGAGAGAATTTATGAGAGCTCAGGGGATTCACTTTGAAGGGGCTGAGCAGGGTATTGGTGGATCATCAGGTGCTGGTGGGAACTCCTCTAGGGGGCAGGCTCAACCTAGGAGGAGTGTATCCTCCTATTTTACTATTGGACCAGCACCTACAGTTCGGCCTCAAAAACACAAACCAAGCACTCCTATTGAGGAGGTTGACCCTTATATGTTTCCTAGGGAGCATGGGAAGAGTTGATGATAGCTACAACAAGAAGAGTGGTTCAAGATATATATTGGGAAGGGCTGTGGCAAAATTTTGGCATCATGCATGCATTTCCTTTAATGTAGCAAACAATCCTTACTATTCCAGTATGATCTATGAAGCACAAGCTCAAGGGTTACATGTTAAACCCCCAACTCCAGAAGAACTGGTAGTGAAATATCTTGATGATGAGGTCAAGGAGATTAAGTAGTACACTTGCTTCTTTCAAGAAAAAGTGGGAGAAATATAGGAATACCCTGATGTGTGATGGCTGGCTAGGGACCACCAAAAGTAGTCTGATTAATTTTCTTGTGTATTACGACATATAAGTGTTCTATCATAAGTCTGTAGATGCATCAAATCAGATATACAATCATGAATGCATTAAACAATTGATGGACAGTGTTGTGGAAGAAATTGGCGAGAAGTACATTGTCTAAGTGGTGACAGATAATGGCTCCGTATATAAGAAGTCAGGAGAGGAGCTAATGCTTTGCATACCTCATTTGTTCTGGACCCCATGTGCAACTCATTATGTAGGTTTGATGCTGAAAGAAATTGGACAGCTGGATATTGTCAAGAAGAATGTTGGCAAAGCACAGAAGATTACACGATACATCTACAACTATTCTTATGTATTGAGATTAATGATGGATCATACACATGATGAGTTGTTAAGGCCAGCGATCACAAGATTTGCCACGAACTTCATTGCCTTACAGAGTATGTTGAAACATGAAGTAGGCTTGAAGCAAATGTTTAGAAATGACAAATGGCTGCACTCCACGTTTGCTGGGACAGACGAAGGAAAGAAGATTGAAAGCTTAGTGAACAATAGTGATTTTTGGGTTAAGACAAAGCTTATTGTACAGCTTATTACGTCATTATATGAGGTTTTGCGTTGCGTGGATGAAGATCGGACACCAACCTTAGCGTTGATGTGTGCCAAATTGGATGCTGCAAAAAGGAAAATACCTACAATCTTAAGAAAGTATGGAGAGGAATTATTGAAGATTGTAGAAAGGAGGTGGGACTTCCATATAGGCAGAGAGTTGCATATGGCAGATGAAAAATTTACATTTCATGACCTTTGGTGAATTTTTTTACTTTTTTAATGATACTGATGGGTGACACACTTTATTACAACGTATTATCTCCATCTTGCATTTCAGTATGCTCATGCGTTGGCGTACAATGATGACTTTGATTGCAGCCGTGACAATGTTGTTGTTGATGGTCGTGGTCCTGGTGTTAGCTATACTAGTGGGGATGGTCCTGGTGGTAGCCATGCTAGTGGGGGTGGGGGAGGTAGGGTCATTTTTACTGAAGAACAGGACTTTACACACGCTACTCAGGATACCGGCCATGGAGCTCGTGAGCCAAATGATCGTGTGGAGGTACTACTTCGTGCTCTGATAAAGGTTCCGTATCATCGGAAGGGACAACAGGTAGACATACCAGATTAGATGCGTACTAACTCATTCTTAGATAATGAGCATTTTTATAATCTTGACCCAGGCACCATCATGTATGAGTACGGGTTGTACCATATAATGAGAAAGTTTGATGGGCTGAGCACATAAGATGAAAGAAGCTCAGGTGTGGTATCATTCGGTCTCAGGATACCAGCAACCAACATTGGTTCAGTGTGGATATTCTACTTTAGATGCATATCTATATGGTAGTCACAACTATAGTGAATGCGTACCTTATGTTCGTGCAGTACTACGACTAATAATATACAGACCGAATAATGTGGCATATCAGCAGTACTCAACAGAGTATCATCAGAGATATAACTCCTATATGACTTGGAGCTAATACCAGAGCTATGTGCTGTCCAACTATCAGGTTCAGTTACTAGGAGATGTTCCGACGGGGATTTATAACTATGGCATGCCTACACAATATCCATATTAGAGTCATTATTGGTATTTCATTTTTTACTTTTACTGTGATTTTAAACTCTTAAGTCTTAATGTCTTTGTCTTATATTAATAATTTAATATGGTTCAATAGTTCAACATTTCAAATTTTCAAATGAAGATCATGTTGTTAAATTATTTTTTCAATTCTTCTTTTGTAGATGTTACGTGAGCGACATCATCCGGTATGAGACCACGGGTACACAGTCCCAGGAGATCGATAGATCTATTATCTTTACTGTGGACACCTTGTTAGCGGGATCTATCATTTCTTGGAGTATCTTGCGGAGATATACAGAGATATCATCTTATGTCCTTCAGTTACCCGTGATGTCTGTGTACAGTTCCAACAATTTTTGAGGCAGGAGGAGCCATCATCTACCTCAAGACCTACTCAACCGACAATCAGGCCACGTACATCGTCGACTCGTCCATCGTCATCTACGTCTATTGGAGGATCTAGAGCAGAGATCGTGGATGCTGTGAGAGCATTCTTTTTAGAGTTTTATGTTCCATCTACTGCTGTCCACACACCATCATTTGTTCAGATGGTTAGATGTATTCAAAGACAACCACATGTCCCATCTCTTACCCAGATTGAGTTAGACTTTGATTGAGGGGATGATGGATCTTTTGCTTCTTCTGATGTTTTGATGAGGATGATTGAGTGATTTTATCACTCATGTATTGCATATGTCATATTGTCATATATAATATTATGTCTGAAAAACTTATGAGTTTTCAGTATTGATGTTTTAAATTTTATATTGGATCATTCTATAAGATTTGGTGTGGCACTTTCTTTTGCAAATTGATGTTTCTTGTATTTAATTCTTCTTAATTAGTATGCTATGGTATCTTTTTTACATAATTAAATATATGAAATTGATGTTTTCTTGTTAAATGTGACTCATAGTTATTTACCGTAATAAAAACATCAAGTAGAATTTATAAAACTGCATATTTATATCATTAATTTGAAGATTTCTTTAAAAAAAAAAAGAAAAGCTTGTATCGGCCTGAATTGGACCGACTCGTGCGAGTCGGGCCGATCCGGATCAGATCCGACTCGTATTTGGATCTGGATGTATGATACGGCGAACCTTGGGTACCATCCACTTTAAAAAAAGCAATGGTATCAAACTTGTGGAAATTTCACATTGTAAATTCATAACGTATTGCTAAAGAGTTGACTTGGGATGGGAAGGGGTTATGGGAGAGAATGCAAATATAAGAAAAAGAGGTTTTAATGAAGCAGAAAAGTTATCCCCTTTGTATGGGCAGGAGAAAGAGGTTCTTTTCCAATGAAATAGAACATGAGGGAATGGATGTTTGATGTTAATGGGTGCATATGGTGGATGGATGGAGGTTAAATTGTTAAAGGTGTTGTGTAACATGAGTGCTAATGTGGGAAGGGGGGAAGCAATGCAACATACTCTGGTAAAAGTTTGTGGTGTATTCTCGAAACAGAAATCAACGGAAATTGCTTGGGAGGTAGTGCAAACAGTAGAAGGTAGTTAACTGGAATGGTGTTAGCTAGTTTATGATAGGATTTGGGGACACTATTGTTTCTTAGATAAAGAGTGGGTTACACCGCATTATAATTAAATTGGGGGCGATAAAGCCAGTGAAGTGACGGATAGGGCTGTTGCTAGATGATATTGCTTTCTAAACCATAAGAAGCAATCTTATGAAAGGAAATTCACGATATGAAATTTCCATTAATATAGATGTCCATGATTACATACTGGACAAAAAAGTACAGTGGTATAAAGAAAAGTACACAAATTACAACACTTCAATATACAACTGACTGCAAACTCCAAAAGCCTCATAGGTAAACAACTTCAGAATGGGCATGTTTTCACTGTCGTTCTTGACTTCCTGAAAAACATAATTTAACCTTTTGTGAGAACTCGTAATTAAGATCTTAGTAGGGATCATTATATCCCCACTTTATCCTACACACACCATCCCACTCTCTCGTCCTTACACATGTATATTACGTTTATTTTTCATGAGATGGAACATGCGTTCTTGCATAATGTTAATCTAAAAAATACAACAAGGAATAGATGGAAATACTAATAATAATGTAACATAAGTGCATAATCTAGACATTAATAAGATTTCATGCTCTTATTTCCTTTTCTTTTTCATCTTTATTTAGTGGTAACTATATCTGAATGGTAACTAATTACTAATACTTGAAGGCATAAGAAATTAGTCTTTAAAAGTCATATTCGTAGGGTCTTAGCTGTGGGTCATATTCTTTCTTAATCGTAGACCGGTCAGCAACTCGTAGTCGCTTTTCACATCGACAAGTGACTTATTTCTCAATCCGAAGTGATGAAGATAACCACTCACTAATAGTCGTAGTGGCCGAGTAGGCCGTCCACTGACAGTCCTCTCAGCTTTTGCCTGTCCGTCACATCAAGTTTCCGAAAACCTACTGGGTGAGGTAGGAAAGTAGGCTAAGCTGAGTCTGGAGTCTGCTAGCTACAATGTCTATCCCCTAGTCCACAAGTGCACTCAATTACGATAATCATCCTTTGCGTAAGTTGAGGTCCTAAGCTTGGACTTTGGAATCGTAAGAAAAGAAAAGATGCTCCATGCTTCGACACTACACATCGTATAGGAGCTTGACTAGGTGTCTCCTTATCCTTAGGGAACAAATCTTGTTTGCCCGTCCTACTAATGAAGTGATGACACTTCAATCTTAAAAAATAGAAACATCGTAAAAATCTTTGTTCTTCTGGAAGACTTTTTGGCCTTTAATTCTTTTCTAGGTCCTTTCTTCATGGCGAGTGCACTGGAGTGTGCCTCCTAACATTCATGTTCTTGTTCTTGTACCCATTTGGGGCTAATAATTATCATCATCGTATGGGGATCTTTCATTAGTTTCGTAAGTCATGCTAGAGTAAGTAACCGTGTTGATCTATGTAACATAAGGAGCTGGTCTCCAAATCTTTCTTTCTTTCATTGCTCACATGAGTTATAGATAGACTTGGTCCATAAATTCATATTTACTTCATAAGAGGATTTCATGGGTGTTTCATACTTAAACATGCAAACATATTTTTGTGATGGGAATTCTCCAAATAGGAGATAGCCCCCTAGCTAGGTTCATTTGGGGTTTCATATTGAATCTTCATGGTCTTGTTATGATGCTGAAATTAGATAAACACTAACATGCTTTCCACAAAACAACATTTAAATTGTCGAGAAACTTGTAACATGTTGAATTCATATTCTTTTGCATAGTTGTCAAGGCGGTAAGGAGACCTAAGGTGTGCTCGGGGTCCCCAAGCACCTAAGCGCTTATGCGCCCGCCTAGGTGTACACTTCAGAATAATATATTTAATATTATAATAATATGACATTTTCATAAAATTTATAATAAAATAACACTAAAATGACATTACTATGAAAACTAATAAGTAGTATGTTATCATAAAGTATCAAAGTTAAATTCTTGACTGAAACATAATTACAAAAAATGAAATTCAGCATAAAAGATACTAACCAAATATTTCCTTCCATGTTTAGATGAAAATCTGCAAAATAGAAAGAAGGGGCTGAGAGAGTCAATAAGTTTGTCACTGAGAGAGAGAGGTGCACTATCACCAATGCACAACACAGTACTCTATGTGCACAGTGCACCATGCACACCAGTGCACTGTTACAGTGAGACTTTGAGAGTGAGAGAAGAGGCGAAGGGGGTGAGGGAGAGAAATTCAGGGGGGGTTGAGAGAGATACGACAGGGAGGGAGGGAGGGGCCTGTGTGTGTGTCTGAGAGAATGAGGGCTTTGGCCCTCCCTGTATGCTTGAGAGAGAGAGAGAGAGAGAGAGAGAGAGAGAGTTAGAGAGAGGGTAAGAGAGAGAGTGAGACAGGGAGAGAGAGAGTATAAGAGAGAGTGTGAGAGGGAGTGAGAGGCAGAGAGAGAGACTGTTCAGATATAGAGAGAGAGATAGGGTGGGAGAGAGAGTAGGTAGGTGTGTGAGAGAGAGACACAGAGAAAAAGAGTGGGTGTGAGAGAGAGACATAGATAAGGTGAGAGAGAGTGGGTGTGAGAGAGAATGAGGGATTCAGTCCTCCCTGTGTGAGAGAAAGGGGGTAAGAGAGGGTGTGAGAGAGAGAGAGTGGGACATTGAGAGAGTCTGAGAGAGGGTGTGAGAGAGAGAGAGAGTCTGAGAGTGGGTGTGAGAGAGAGAGTGAGAGGCAGAGAGAGAGAGACTGTTCTGATAGTCTCAGAGGGTGAAAGAGAGAGAGGGCATGGAAGGGAGATTGGAAGGGAGATGGGAGGAAGGAGAGAGGGCATTCGGCCCACCACCCTCATGAGAGAGAGACATAGAGAGGGGATGGGAGTAAGGAGGAGTGGATTGAGAGAGAGAGAGAGAGAGAGAGAGAGAGAGAGAGAGGGGGGGAGGAGGAGCTTACCGGAGATGGAGAATGGCAACACCGACAATGGCTTTTTGGAGGCAGCAGGCGAAGGCGACGGCGATGCCAGCGATGGTGGAGGCGATCAGCTGAAACCTTAGCGGGGAGTGGGAAAGGGGGCAGCGGGTGAGAGGGATGGGGGGGGGGGGTGGGGGTGCGTATTGGGTCGTGGGATTTAAATGAGGTTTGGGCTGGGTGGGTTCGGTTGGATGTTAGTGGGCCGAACCGGCACAGGCGCCTGCTAGGTGCCCAGGCGAGCTAAGCAGGCCGCCTGGACACCTAAGTGGGCGTTTGGGTGCTTTTGAAGCCCATGAAAGGTGCAGGGACGCCTGGCTTCAAAAAAAAAATGCCGAACACCTTGACAACTATGTTCTTTGTAAGCTTAAAGCCTCCTTTACAATATTTTTAAACCAAAGTTTATATGGACAAAACCTCCCCTTAATCATCCTACCTCTTTGAAGCAAAGGTCAAGTGTAAATAAACTCCTTCGTCTGCTCGTGGAGTAAAAAGTCACTGTAGCCCTGGAGTTGGTGAAGAATCCCCCGTTGCAGCTCCCTTTCTCTCCTTATATCTTCCTCCCTATGTAGCTTTCACAAGTCCTCACTTTTTTTTCAAAATTTCTCGACTTCCTCTCCACTTTTTTCTTCTATCACTCTCCCAAGATCTATCTTTATCTTATTCTTTTTCCACCTTCCTCACTGTTCTTTTCTCTCTCTAACAGGCCCCGTCTCCCTCTCTAGCTCTCACCACCTCTATCTCTCTCTCACAGCCTCTCTCTCTCTCTCTCTCT
Organism: Zantedeschia hybrid cultivar; assembly: GCA_030544215.1. Taxonomy (NCBI): domain Eukaryota; kingdom Viridiplantae; phylum Streptophyta; class Magnoliopsida; order Alismatales; family Araceae; genus Zantedeschia; species Zantedeschia hybrid cultivar. The sequence continues at coordinate 19,170,177 of JARZZO010000006.1, forward strand.
CTCTCTCCATCTCCTTCTCCCCCCTTCTTGCACCCCCTCTTCTCTCCCCATTTGCTGGTCCCCCCCCCCTCGCTGCCATTATATATTATGACCTATTAATCCTTAAACATTTTAGCTCCATAACAATATACTAAAAGCCCATTAGCAGCCCAGTAAAACTTATTACTTAAAGCCCAATAGTCTTAGAAATTTTTTTATTTTTGAACTCTAGGTTTCTTCTTAATTTTACATGTATCCCTACAGAATTTGGTAGGTTCTTACAATCGTGCAGACTTTTCGTCCCCTTCTCAAAGATCTTTCCTTAGCTGATGTAGCTGGTTGTTCAATATACTTTGATTCTGGCATGTGTGGGTAGATTCTTTGAGGTACCTCACATAATGTTGATAAATGTTGTAAAATATGAGATAGTAGCAAAAAAGTTTTAAAAATAAAGAGGCTAGATAGTTTACATTGGTTTAGAACTTTCAAAAGCTTCAGGCCATTTCAGAATGCTTTCAGGTTAATATTCAATGATTTTGTTACAAAATGGCTCGTTCCTATCTGGTTCTGCTAGTTCTGCTCTGAACCACCTGGTTTTTAAAAGTATCATCCTTGCCATCTAACAGATCTGATCCTGTAATGTCTAACGCAAAGAGCATCCCTGCTTTCTCCAGCAGCAGATACAACCACAGATCATAAACCATATCCCTCTTTCTGCATCCCCTAATTTTCAGAAATGGAGACACTGGTTACAATGTTATTATTTCCCAACATCTAAAACATTTTTTTTTTTTTGTGTTTGTGTTTGTCACAAAAAGTGTTACCTGCCTTCTGTACTATCTCAGATGAGGCATCTGTAGGGCCTGCAATGAGCCGAGCTTTGGCAAGCTCGAGCTCGGCTCAACACGAAAAACTCGAGCTTGAGCTGAGCCCAAGCCTCCTTTCAAGTACAAACTCCAGCTCGAGCTCGGGCTCAAGGGAAATTAATCGATTTCGAGCTGAGCCCGAGCCCAGCTCGTTAGGTTGGCTGGCCCAAAATCATGTTCGAGCCCATCTCGTTGGGCTTAGAAACCCATTAAAATGTGGGCACAACCACCAGCATGGGCCCACCTCGTTGGCTTAAAAGCCCATTTGACAGTAGGCCCATTGTTACAAATAATGCTGCAGCATGTAGGGGGTCTAATTTATATAGAGACTGGGTGGGGAGAAAAGTCTAAAAAACCCGATATAGGACTAATGCTATCGCTTTGGAGCTCCCACAGGGCATGGGCATGGGGTTCGCGGTGCTCAAGTTACTCTTGTATCGGAGATTACAGAAACCTTCATTGCGCTATAATGTTTCACAGTTTTTTAAATTCAAAAAACCTGTCTGCCCATGTAGCTCAGTCAGCGTTTGTTTTTACGAGTTTGACAGAACAGTTAATGGTTCAACTCGCTGGGTGGTCGTTTCCTGGGGCATTAAAATCGTTTCAGCATTTTAAATGCGACCGCGAGCCACCCGAGCCGAGTTCCATTGAGCTCGGACTCAGCTTGTTTGACCCAACGAGCTATGATGCGGACACGAGCTCGGCTCGTTTAATTGAACGAGTCGAGTTCAACTCGAGCAGAGTCCGAGCAGCTCGCGAGCCGCTCGGCTCATAGCTAGCCCTAGGCATCTGATTTTGCATTGCCATCTACAATCTTGTCTATATCAACAACAAAGTTGCCTTTTCCCTTGAAGCTACCTTTTTGAGCTTGTTCGAGAACCTTTTCATCTTCTATTGTTCGATAACCCTTTTATCTTCTTCACCTATTTGCTAGATTAGAAGGCATTTGTGGGATAAAATGAAACTTGAAAACATGGACTATTTCAACGTTTAATTAAGTTGGTACAGTGAAATTTGTAGGGATAGTGGATTCGTAAGGAATTTTTTGGGGGTGAAAATATGGCAGTGGAGAATGCAGGGGTGATGCTTGAATCAGCAGAGATCAGCTTAGCAGCTGCAATACAGGATGTAATGGATGATGTCTACCGGGCATGCCTGAGGAGCCAAGTAGTGCATCATAAGCTGTATTGACACCGGAGGTCCTACCAGAGGCATAACCTAATCACCTTGGAACTTTAGCTCAAGCACGAGGTAAGTCTCCTACTTGCATAGGCTGTCAACAGCAGGAGGTATCCAGGGAGGAGGCTATGTTGGATCATGTGGTGGCAGGCAAGGTATCCCCTGCTATAGGCATGGACTTCTTGAAGCAGGTCGCACTGGTGGCGGGTGTCATCCTTGATGGTCCAGACTCCAGATGATGCCATGCAGGCTAATTTTTGATGAGGTGATTGATATGGCTGCAAGTTTGGGCCGACCAACCAGAGCCCGCTTGGCCACTTCGATCTTTGGGTCAGGTTGAGTTGAACCCCATCATTGAGGGGTGGTGTTGTTGGGTCAGATGGGGCTACCGGGCAACCCAGGTTACCCAACTAAGCAACCTCGTTCGTTTCAAACCCATACCACCAACAAAAAAGAAAAAGGAAAAAAAATTATGGCTGCCCCCACACCCCCCCTTCACAATATCCAACACCCATACAGTCACCTTCAAACTGCTGCTCTGCATTTGGCATTTCCCCTCCCTATTCTTCCTCTCTCCTCTGCAACTCCTGCCGCATGCCATTCTCTCTCTCAACCTGCCATTTTGATCAACAACATTTGCCCAGCTGCCGTTGGACGCTGGCTTCACCAGTCACTGGACTCTGATGCTGCAAGATCTCTCTCTCTCTCTGGTTCCCCAGACCATTTCTTTTCTCTGTCCTGCCATTGCAGATCAGAGATGTGTGTTATTCTGCAATTGCTACTGCGCTTTCTGACAATATTCTAAAGTGTTGTCACCAGAGCTGCTAGCACCATGGTTGGCATCTGCCTTCACATTGCCGCTAGGTGAGTCCTATCCCATTACCCCTCAGCACAAATTTTCTGATTGAGTTCTTATTCTTCTGGTGAAGTTGTCCATTGAGATAACTTGTGTGGAGGTTGTCTGAATGAGAAAGATGAGAAGTGGGGGTGACGGAAAAAGGAGAAAACTCAGAGAAGTAGAGGTGCGAGGGCATTACGCAGATGAACTTGGCCAAATCTGAGGCTGACTGAACCAGAACAGTTGGGGCTCAGGTTGACGATCTTTGGATTTTTAGGCAGGATTGGGTTGGGTTAGGCTTGACCCTCTCAATCATGAGTTGAGGGAAGTAGAATTTATATTGACAATATTTCTGCTAGGGCTTTATCTTTCTTATATATTTGGTCTCGTCACATTTTGGGCTTATCTGCAGAATATTGGGCTAAGGTGTTTAAATCAAGGATGACAGTACCGGTATCGGTACCGGTGGGTACCGATACTGATATGTAGCAGTGCTGGTAGTGGGCGCACCGGACCCGTACTGTGCCGAAATTGGCTCTTTTTTGGCCCGGTGTCGGCTGATAATGATTAATAATAATAATAATAATTATTATAATTATTATGAATTAATTAATTAATTAATTTAGGGTACCTGCATCGGGGTACCCCCTCCCCCATATTAGTATCAGTACCGGATATGTATTGGCTGATATAGATTGGTACTGGCCGATACTGCCAATGGTGGCTTAAATAGTTTAAGCCTGTTTTCTTTTCTTTTCTTGGATAGGAATCTCTACTATCCTATTGATTGTACTTCCTCTCATTATTCTCAATAAAATTGATGGTATAATCCGCGTTATTCTAAAAAAAACTCACCCGACTTGCAGCCCTAGTGATGGGATGTCTTAGATGAATCTGTTGGCACAAGTGATAAGTGGCAAACCATAGAAGAAGTTTGGACACATTGAGGCTTGAGTGGGAGATTCAAAAGGGAACTTCGAGGAGCGGGATGGAAATGTGTAATAGAGGAGCTGAAACGATGATTTGATCTTTGTCACTTGTACTTAGTTGTCAGTCCATATAAATTTGGTTTCTCATCTTTTACATCCAAGTGTGACTGTGTGAGGGTCCTTTGCAACTGGGAAGGTGGGTTTGAGGTGTCAGATCAGATGCTTGCAGGATCCGAACCTGCATTGCTTGCAGGGAGCTATGATATGATATCATAAAGAACAGAAAAAATACTGTCTTATTTTTCAGGTGTCACATGTTTTCGGCACCAAAAGAATGGTAAATAGAGAGGGGACGAGTTGATAATTGTGGAAAAGCTTGAATATGACATGTTGTCTTCTTTGATGTGGTATTCTCTTATTGATTACAATCCATAAGTTCATGGGGCTTTTACTTGTTGCTTTGTATCATCAGGGAAATTCCATATCCACCACAAAGTATAATGTCCTGACATTTTTACCGAAAGGGTTATTTGAACAGGTAACATCCGTTAATGTAGAAAACTTCTATCATCCCTTATTTTTCATTTGCCTTTTACTTATGGATATTCCTGTTTGTGCTTACAGTTCAGGCGGGTGGCTAATTTATACTTTCTTATGATCTCGATTTTGTCCACAACACCAATCAGGTTAGTCTAGTTGACCAGTTGTTATTTTTTTTTTGTCCTTTTCACTTAAATATTTATTCAATGTAATTACTGCCTTGATGTTTATTCTATAATTATGAGTGTCATCTTATGAAGACTGTTTTTCTGTGTTTGAGTTGCAATCCCCTCTTTTACTGGGATGATTTGTTACTGAGACTTGTTCTCCTTGACAGTCCTGTGCACCCGGTAACAAATGTGGTCCCCCTTAGTCTTGTGCTTTTAGTATCTCTGGTGAAGGAGGCATTCGAGGACTGGGTTAGTAACACAGACATGGCTATTCATCTTCTTAATAGCGAGTTTTCATTTGTTCGTTCTATGAAATAATTGTTTATGAATGAAAGTGAGTTAAACCATTGTTTTCATTTTGGGGTTGCTCACAAATAGTCTCTTGTTTATTGAGATTGCGTGCAATGTTTTTCCTGAGGTCTTTACTTGTCTTTTCAGAAACGCTTGCTTAATGATAGGGTGATAAATAGTACGCCAGTTGATGTGTTGCAAGACCAGGGATGGGAAAGCATTCCTTGGAAGAAGCTGCAAGTTGGGGATGTTGTGAGGGTAAGGGCTCGTAAATTTGGATTGCATATGTTATATGATGGGTTGTGGATTGATTAATGTATCTTTGCACTCAGCACATTGCATATACTAGGAGATCATGTACATTACATATACAAGGGAGATCATGAGACTTTCTGCTCTCATGAAAGTTATTGCAGCTTGCTTTATGTTGTTCATTGCATTGTGTGGCAGGTCATTCATTTAGCAGGTTTTACAATATCATTTAGTCCACGAAATTAAAATTTGATTTGAGCCTAAAATTTCATTGCCATCTGGGTTGATACCTGCCGAGGAATGTTTTGGTTGTTGCTAAGCACCAATGGTGTTAACTTTAAAATGCCCTGTACTTAGTCTTGATGCCTCACATTTTCGAATAATTGAATGACTTCAATGGTCTGGATGCCTCACATTTTTTTTGGATGACATAAATACTTTGTTTTGCATGATCTATCTGTTGCTTTGTATTTCCCTGAAATGGAGAAGGCTATTGCTCCTACTTGGAATGTACAATGATTTGCCTTTTTCAATCTTACCCTGACCTGAACTCTATGCCTTTGTCCATTGCTCCCCTCAACCAAGAAGTTGATACAGATTAGAATCTGATCATATGGCCATCCAAATCTGATTTGCGACCATATCAGTGTTTAAATCAAGTGAAGAGGATGGTTTTTTTATTTGTGATAGGGTGAGGGTATGGGTAAAACTTGTTTCAAGAGTGGATATGCAACTCTTGATTTCCTTTTGTACAAGGGTGTTTTTAAGTGCACACCTTCTCTATACCTTGGTATGTTTATCTTTTAATAAAAGTGTGGTAGTGTCTATTATCATGAATCTTTTTTTTAATCAGATTAGAGCAATACACGTCAACTGTTCTGGCTATTATATGTAGTTGTAAACTTTGATGAATCTTTGGAGAAAGAAGAATGTGAGGATGGACAATAACTTACATGGAAACTTGGGGAGTTTTCCTGGACCAACAGGATATTTGGTCCATTTTCACCAGTTGAAACTGAGGTATAGTCCTCTGTTCTTTGGGCTGCAAAAAGCTAGATGTCTTTAGGTTGAAGGGACATCAGTGTGCAACAAGAAGAGTGGCAATCAGAACCATCAGATGTCTTAGATTAGAGCTGACAATGGAACTCAATAGCCGGATTTCAGGTTTTATTAGTTAACTGATATGGCATTGCCTGTTTTTGTGCAGCCTGCAGGCCAAAAAAAGATTCGTGGGATAATGGTTTGCAATGTGTTTTCTTCTGGATTGATGGAAGAAAACTTAAGTTTTGATCCTTCTTGTTTCAACAATCCATTGTTTAAAAGGGAAATAAGTTTAGGGCACGGCAAAGAAATTATAGAGCCACTGTGGTCTCTAATACATGCAAAAAAATCACAAATTGGTTGACATACCACTGATATTGAGAAACTCAAGTCTGTCTGAATAGGTCTAACTCGTGCCAAGCTTCTCCAAGGAGCGCACTCTCTCTTTCTCTCTCTCTCTCTCTCACACACACACATACACACACACACCACATACACCAAGGATGGCAATCTCGGTATTGGCACCACCGATACGTATCGGCACCACCGATACGTATCGGTATTGGCTGGTATCTGTCCATTTTGACTTGGTACCGGTCAATAACAATTTTTATTTTTTTAACTGTAAATACTGGTATCGGGGTACCCTCCATATTGGTATTGGTACCCAGTAATACCGATATGTATCGGCTGATACTGCCATCCATGCACACAACACCTCCTCCCCCACCCACACCAACACCCACACACCTGCTGAAGCAGAAAACAGCCTTCACACACATGCGCACACCCACACACAGAGCGCACACGTGCACACACACACACACATCCAAGTAGCATATTTCATTAGCTTAATGCAACAAAGCAGGAAAAAGTGTCTGCTTGTTGGTTGCAGCGATCTTATTTTTTTATAAACACTGTCCTTGACCTAGCTATTGCAATTTTCAGGCAATGCAGTTGTCACTGGTGATGATATTGCACCGGAGAGGGAAGAAAGAAGAGAGGGAGGTTAGGATGATGCTGAGATTGGAGGAAAGGAGCATGTGTAAATAGGGAGGGATGTGGAAGTGGGGAGGATGTTTGGACTGAGGGAACAGCTGAGAGGGAAGATGGTGACATCGCTGGAACCAACCGTAATAAGATGGTGATCATCTATGATTTAAAATTTTGATGTTGAGGCAGACAAGGTCAATGATGATTATGAGGAACATACACAGTTGTCCAAGCGGTAAGGCGACCCAAGCTGTAGTTGAGGTCCCTGAATGCGTAAACACTTAGGCGCCTTCCTAAGTGGCACCTAGGTGCACCTTCACAATCTAGTGGTGGGAAAGGAGGGAGGGACTAAGGGAGAGACACTCACAGACAGGAAGACAGAAGAGAGAAGAAAGGACAGGCATATAGAAAACTAAGGAAGGGTGGACAGATGCTAATGGACCGGTTCCAAGTTTGTGGACATGGGTTAGTAGGGTTTGTTGCCTCATCGTGGCCATTATAGTGAGAGGATAACATATAGGAGTGCCTCACACTTGATGTTGATATTTTTCAACGAGGAGGGTTGTGGGTTTGTTTCTGTTTGTTTTATTTTGGTTAGACTTTAAGAACTTAGGGTGAGCCCTCATGGAGTCTAGAACTTCGGATCAGGCGTTGATCCGTGAATTTGACCTCTCCCCATTGACCGTGATCACTATTAGTTATGCCCATCAATGATTGGCAACCTTTGACTAACTATCCGTTGATGCCCATTAACAATCATGCACTAATGGGACACAAGTTTTGATGAATTCGTTAAAATAAGACTAAGCACGAAAAGAAACTTTGAAATAAGCCAATTATATTCCTTTAAAAGTCTTTGTATCCTTAGAGGATACACATCGACATTCGTTCCCTAAGGGATTCTTAAAGGACACAGTGCATAATGTGCTTATGTCTTTTCCTTTTGAAAACCTTTAAAGAATACTTAGAGGATAAACCTTTATAGGATAGACCTTTGAATGGTATGACAATGATGTTCCTTTTGTGATCCTTAAAGGTGTACACGTAAATAATCTTTAAAGCTTGAAGGATAGCCAAAGGAGGTACGACAAGTCCTTTGAAGCCCCTAAAGGATACTTAAAGGATGCACTTTGATCTGGTGTCCATGTGATCAAGTCTTTTATCCCTTAAGTATCTTTTGAGGTAGAGTCTTCAAAGAGTCCTTTAAGCTAACCTTTATGTTAAATTAGGTTTGTCATGGTTCTAGGATAACGCGGCCCATGAAGAATCCATTAGACCTTGATTTAACTGAACATATGCATCATAAGTTCAGATGATCCATTTTTAACGATTCATTGATTGTAAAGAACATCATAACTTGATTAATGAGCATGATGACCGCCCATTTAATCATGGATCATATAAAGGATTGGTCATTCAAACAAATATGAGTGAACCAAGATTGGTCACTCAAACGATATGACTGAACCGTTACAAAATGGTGGTCATTCAAATAATATGAATGTACCATTATAAGATCGGTCACTCAAACGATATGAGTGAACCGCTACAAAAAAAGGTCATTCAAACCGTATGAATGAACAACCTAAACTAGGATCTTGTGTTGCTTTCAAAAGGTCTTGAAATCTTCAATGGACTGGCAACGTAAGGGCCTCTCTTGCTTGGTAAAAAATCCTTCAAAAAGCCTCCTTCGCAGTAGCCCCCTTGGGGGTAATTTATAATGAAAATGGAGGAGGCCATTGGTGGAGGGGGGGGGGGGGGTGGGTGGCTGCTGGTGGCACCCCCCACCGGTGGCCATTCCCTTCTTTTTTTTTGAATTTAATGAGAGAGAGAGATATACAAGAGAGAGAGAGAGTGAATGAGGGGGCTGGTGGGCACCCCCACTTGTTGGATTAACCAGTGGGGGGTGCCACTGGTGCCCCCCTCCTTCCCTTCCTTCCCTTCCTTCCTTTTCCCCTTCTTTCTCTTTTTTTTTTCTTCCTTCTTTTTTTAATGGGGAACACCCCCCCCCCCCCCCCCCCCCCCCCCCCCCCCCTCCGGTGGGGGTCCAACCAATAGGGGTTGGCTACTGGTGGGGGTATCAACCGGTAGACCCCCCCCTCCACCGATACTCTCTCTCTCTCATTTTCTTTCCCCCTCCTTCTTTCTCTTTTATTTACATGTTCATATTAAAAAGCATGTCAAACAAATGCCCCTTATGGGACGTGTCGGAGGCAGAGACAGAGACAGAGACATGTGTCCTATGCATTTACTTTATACGCTTTTGTTGTCTTCATCGCGTGTGGTTGACTTGTATTATAGCTGATCTTGGAGTTTTTTCTTCGACTTAGGATTCATAAGCCCTAGCTTGAGCATCGAGATACCCCAAAGATGTTGCAATCTGTCTGAACCTTCTTGCAACTTTTGGGAGTAAATCGATCATTATGGGCCTTGAAGTGATGTCAGCCCACTGGAGCTTTGCCTTCTTTTGGACTCTGCACAACCCATTCTTTAAGTGTTCTTGAGGACCGGAGGCATCAAACCAGCCCCACGTTTGTGGTTTCCAAGCCGGACTCAACTAAACTTCTTTAGTGAATTCTGGCCCGTGTCATTTGGAACTTCGGAGTTCATCCCTAGCTTTTTGGGTATTTCCAACAGTTCCCATTATAACCTGCTACCTTGGGGCCATTCCATCGTCCATTACTGAGGGGCCTCCTTGAGAATGTTTGGGCAATGTATTTTATTTGTGAACACTTGCCCGACGTCATGATTTTTGGGTGTGACTAACTCCATTTCGGCTTTCGTAGGCATGCTAGGAAGAGCGCCCTGGAGTGGCCAAGACTTTGACTCAGTCCATTTGGAATGTTTTGAATAACCTTTGTGAGTCTCCAACTGTGTTGACTCATTTTACTTCTCGCTATCTGATGACACTTGGAATCTTCGGAGCACCAAACACTCCTCTTCGGCTTTTTGACCATTCGAAAGAGTGCCCGAAATAGCCTGCCTTGCACGGTTTTCAAGGTAGACATGACTTGTGAAAGTTGTGCAATGCCAATCCTTTGTCATTTCTCTGACATTTGCTCATATTTCAAAACTTTTGGAAATGAGTAACCCCCTTTTGACTTTTTAGGGGACATTGTGAAAGTGGCCTTAACTGGCCGAAGCTTTGACTGTATTGAGTTGAACTTTGCAATTTTACCATGGTCTGCAGGCCTTCATTCTGTCCCTTCGCACTTCAATTCTTTGTGATGAACTACTCTCAATTCCTTTTTTTCCTTTTGCATGTAGCTTTCTTCTTTCCTCCTTTGCGCCATGGCTGAGACAGGAGGCTCTCCCGACAGTGCCCACACATAGGAGCAGGACCTGGATCATAGAGAGGCTAGAAACTTGCTTTATTACTTCTGCGGGATTTATTGGTACAGTGCCCTTGTTCCCCCCCCCCCCCCCCCTTTTCTTAGGCTGATGGAAAATTTAGGGCATTTGCCTCTGGGTGAGTGGCCTTACCCTTGGTCATTCTTTCATTCATTCTTCTTTTAGCTTGTCATGAATGCCAACTTTGTGCAGGAGTTGTTCCTTCAGGGACTCCATTGATCAAGGACTCAGAGGACGTTGAATGAGTCTTGCTCAACCCCTTGGAAGCTCCTGCTCTGCTTGCGGGCCCAACTCCACAAGCTGCTGCCTTTGCTGATCAGACCACTCCTCCATTAGAGGGTGGCCCTGTTGCTTCTCATGTGCTTAGTGGGACATCATTTTTTTTTTTGCATGCTTCTACTTTGCTTCCCTTGCGTTTTTATTCTGAACTTGTCCCTAACATCGACTTCTCTTCTTGTTTGCAGTACTCCTCTCTTCTTTTTCTTCTGGTGCCATGGTTGAGGTTGGAGATTTCTCTCTCAAAGTTGACATTGACATCTCCCAATGTTGTCTTTTTTCTTTATGTGATTTGCTTACCCGATGGCTTATCTCAGACAACACATTCATCCATTAGTGAAACACTAAAATCAAGGTACTTGTGTGATTTTTTTTTTACTAACTCTAGCGCCTTTTCGGATTTTGACTAGAATTAGCCCCCTCTTATTTTTTTCCTCGCATCCTTACGGATTTTCACGCAGCGGGATTACCCATTTTTGTCTGAGGTGCCCTCTCGAATTTTCACCTCAATCGGGTTTAGGACCTTTTTACCCTTAAGCTGATCCCTTTTGCGGGGAGAATCAGCTAAGTCCGTTGGAGCACCTCGATCTCCTTCTTCTTTTTTCTTTTTTCAGTAGGAAATTGTGGCTTCTCTGAAGCCATGGAATTTTCATTTTTCGGTAGGGAATTGAGGCCTCCCTAAGGGCCATGGAATTTGTTTTAGTAGAGAATTGATGCTTCCCTAAGGGCCGATAGGAATTTACTTTTCTAGGCTTTGGGTATTTTGGGTTCTCAAAGTCTGAGAGCCTTGGAATTTCTAAGGATACAAGAGCTCTTAGTAGCCGTAAAGTTTTTTAGATTTTTTTTTAACACAAAGACTCTGATGGGACTAGGACTTTTGAATTTGTAAGGATTCAATGCCTCCCAAGGGCTAAGGACTTCAAATGATACAATAGCTCCTAACGGCCAATAACTTCAAGGATACAACAGTTCCTAGGGGCCAAGGACTTCAAGGATACAATGGCTCCCATGAGCTAAGGATTTTTTTTAGACTTCAAAGATACAACGGCTCCCAGGAGCCCATGATTTTTTTTTTTTTTTGTTTTTTTACTATCTTTGACGCTTTTGCGTGTTTTTCGCCAAAGCTAGCCCATTCTTACTTTTGCCTATGCACCATTTCGAGTATTTACACAATATGATTATCCATTTTTGCCTAAGACGGCCTTTTGGGTTTTCGCCTTAGTCGGATTCTAAGACCTTTTTAGCATTAATTGGTCTTCTTGAGGAAAGAACCGTTCAAGTTTGTCTGAGCACCTTGTTATAAGCTCCCCTTTTTTCCTTCCTTTTTTTAGAAGCAACACACTTTTTTTTTGTAGGTAAGGTATTAGGCCTTCCCTGAGGGCTAAGTGGTAAAAAATTTCCAATAAAGGGAGGGTTTGATTTTTGGGTTTTGGAAGGCTTTTATGACTTCGGATGGCCACGAACTTTGAGTTTTTTTTTTCAAGGGTGTACAGGCTCTAAGGTAATCATGTATTTTGGATTTTTAAGGGGATAAAGGCTCTAAGTAGCCCTGAACTTTGGATTCTTTAAGGAGATAAAGGCTCCAGGTAGCCATAGTTATGGACTTTGGGTTCTTCAAGGGGATAAATGTTTCAGTAGCTATAGATTTTGGGTTTTTCAAAGGATAAAAGTTCCAAATATCCATAGACTTTGGGTTCTTCAAGAAGATAAAGGTTCCGAGTAGCCATAGATTTTAGGTTCTTCAAGGGGATAAAGGCTCCAGGTAGCCATAGACTTTTGATTCTGCAAGGGGATAAAGGTTTCATGTAGCCATGAATTTTGGTCTTCGATGAGGGTAAAGGCTCTAGGCAGCCATGAACTTATGTCTTCAAAGGGGTAAAGGTTCTAGGTAGCCGTGAACTTTGGTCTTTGAGGGGGTAAAGGTCCTAGGTAGCCATAGACTTTGCGTTCTTCAAGGGGATAAAGGCTCCAGGCAGCCATGAACTTTAGCCTTGAAGGGGGTAAATGCTCCAGGTAACTATGAACTTTTAGGCTTCTAAGATACAATGACTCCTGGGGGCCAAGGGCTTCAATGATACAATAGCTCCTAGGGGCCAAGAACTTCTAGGATACAACGGCTCTCGGGGGCCAAGGACTTCAAGGATACAACGGCCCCTCATGGGCCAAGGATTTTTAACTTGTTGAACGTCACTTTCTCGGCGGGACAAGAGACTTCAGTCTAGTGGTATTTTGACTCTCTTGTTTTTTTTTTTAATCAACTTTAGTGCCTTTGCGGGTTTTTGTTGAAGCTCCCATTCTTACTTTTGCTTGTGCATCCTTGCGGGTTTTCGCACGGCGGGATTTTCTATTTTTGCCCGAGGCGCACTTTTGATTTTAACCTCAGTCGGGTTTTAGACCTTTTTGCTCTTAATTGATTTATTTTTTTTTAAAGAGGAAGCCAATTAAGTCCGTCAGGGCACCTTGTTTTGAGCCCCTTATTCTTCCCCCCCCCCCCCCCCCCCCCCCCCCCCCCCCCTCTGAGGGCCAAGTGAATACGGTTTTGACTATTAAGGGCTTTTAGTGTAGGAAGATTTTGGGGTTATTCATGGATATAAAGGGTCCAAGTAGCCGTAGCTTTTTGGGTTTTCAAGGATATGAAGACTCCCAGTGGCCAAAGATTTGGGCTTTCATGGATACAAAGTCTTCAAACTTGCATGAATTTTGAATTTTCATAGAAACAAGGGCTCTAAATAGCTCCAAATAGCCATGGACTTTCGGGTCTTTAAGGATTTAAAGGCTCCCAATGGCCGAAAAGGGGTCTTTAGGCTCTCAAAGATATGAAAGCTCCTAGTGGCCGAAAGGTTTTAGTGCTTTCGAGGATACAAGGACTCCTAGTGGTCAATGATTTTAAGGTTTCAAGGATACAAAGGCTCTTAGTGGCAAAGAGGTTCTTAATGTTTCATGGATATAAAGGCTCCCAGTGGCAAATTTTTTTGGGTGGATTTCCATTGTAGTGATAAGGAGTTAAAGCTTCCCTAAAAGCGGTGTTGTTGATTGGTGACGAAGCCTAGCCCAATGGTTGAGAAATTAATTTTCCTAATGGGCCAAAGAAATTTTCTATGAAGGATTCTTTGTTTCCTTTGACCATGTCGAGTGAAGAATTGGCCTCTTCGCACTCCCATGAAGTCGGGAAAACATTGTCTTTGGCGATTCTGACACCTGGTTGGTAGTATCGACCGATATCGATACGTATCAGTATCGGTTGGTACCGATACCGATACTGAGTGGACCGATACCGGCCGATACTGGCCCGGTACGGAGCCAAAATGGACCCGGTACCGACCGATATTGGCCGACACGGCCGATACCGATACGTATCGATATTGGTACCCTCCGATACCGGTACCGATACCGGTACCGCCATCCTTGGTTTGACGTCCACTTGACTTTTGTCGGAAATAATCTTAAAGACCTTTCGGAAAGTTGATGAACAACTTGGGGTGGAGCCTTTGTTTTTAATAAGCTTCTCTTGACTTTCTCGACTTTAAGTCTCAGACCTTTGTAGTGGTACAATTCTTTTTTGCTACTTCCTCACCTTTTTTTTTTTTTTTTTTCCGTTCGCAATTCATGCTTCAGAGCATATGCATGGCTTCATGTATTTTCTGTTTAGTGATAGGAAAGTTAAATTTCCTCTATGATCCACTAATTTGTAAGCACTGCTTCTGCAAGTATCTTGGACTATGATGGGCCGACTCATTTTGTGTAAATTTCTTTCTAGACATGGATGCCATGATGTCTTTTTGTTTGGCCATCCTCAGATGCTTTTTCCTTTACGAGTTTGTCACAGGATTTGACATGTTTACAGGTGTTTGTAGGCCACAATCTTCCACCCTCCGAACTGGGTAATTCCTCAAAATGTTTTTTTTCTTTGCAGGCCCTAATATAGAGTCACCCGTCTGCTTCATGCATTTTTTATACCTCCAGTTTTTTTTTTTCTTTTTGTTTTTTTCTGCCCCTTGATGATTTTGCTAATAAGTTGCACTGGAATTTGGCCTCCATTTTTCTTAATGACACACCCTCACTGAATGTGACTTGACTAAGCATGCCAATCTTGTATGTGACATTTTGTCAGGTGAAACATGACACTATCTTGCTCGTGACTTCCTTCAGATGGACGACTTGGGTCCAAGATAGTGACATAAGACGACCCACAATGTTCTTGCCCCAATGTGCATAAGGTCATGTAGGTGGTGTTGGAGATAGTTGATTTGGTGGTCTTCTTGGGATTGGCCCAATCGCTTCACTTTGAGGATAGCTTTTTGCAAATTGCTCATAACCTGCAAACACTGTTGGCCAAAAGAAAGCCTTAGCTTTGATGTTGGTCTCCATTTTTTGAGTTAGACTGGTAGGCTTCGCATATTCCACAACAGACCTCCTTCACCTTCTTTTTTTCTTTTTTTTGAGCTTCCTTTGGCAAGAGACATATTTCCTATCTTCAGGCACTAGTCAGAATGAAGCCTGATTGGTTTGCTCATAACAGTTGGATCCATTCTTCCTTGTCATCTGGTAGCCAACTGTTCTTCATTTTGATGGTTGGAACATCCCTGTTATCCTCTGTTGCTTTGCCTTTTTTTCCAGTTCCTTGATTTCAATACTTTTGGACCATTTTATGGTTTGTTATGCCGGGTAGCAACATTCTTTCACTATGTTTTCCACTTCTCACTTAGGGAAGATTTCAAAGTTGTTGCCAATTTGGCTAAGGCCTCAGCTTGCGCATTTTGACCTCCTTTTGACATAGTCTACTTTGGAGATGTATACTCAACCTTTTGCCAGTGATGAGTCATCCACTTTGGCTTTTGACTTCGAAGGTCTCCAGGATTTGTTGCATGACCAGGAGTGAATCTCCTTAGACTTAGCCGTCTTGAACATCAATTTCTAGGAGGCTTTGCAAGTCAATTATCAGGGCTTCATATTTTAGCTTCATCCTTTGTAAGTGACTCCATGATGTAATGTGCCATCATTTGGCATGATGATGACATACCCTACCCAACTTTGTGGCTGCACGGTGTCACGACTGAAAATCGGACTTAGGCTTTTCGTTAAGCCTTGACTACTCGGGGGTACCGGGAGGGGCGGCATGGTTGGTGAAGTCTTTGAATCGCGGGTAGATGACGGAGCCGGACTATGTCCGGCGGGTGGTAAGGTTGCGGCTTCGCCCGTTCGGACCCCCTCATCCACACTTTGGTTGTGTGGCCGCCGCGTGTTGGTGTGACCTAGCGTGCCGGTGAGTTCCTTCGTGGAAGGAGTCGGGCTTAGCATCGGCGGAGGGCCGTGCTAAGTGCGAAGGGATTACTTGGAGGAGGTTGTCCCCTAGGGGCGCTTTGCCGTAGGCTATGCCGCGCGGGCAAGCCGAGGCAAGTCCCGCAGGTGGCCGTCTCCTCCCTTGGTATGCGCAGGGCTAGGCGCATGTCTTGTATGCTTCCATGAAGGCAGAAAGTTGGTGCTACTTGTCTGTGCACATCTCCCGCAAGGCGGCGGTGGCTTTGAACACCGAGTGGCCCCTGAAGCAAGCTATGCATCGAGGGCGACCCGTTCGTGCAATGCTAAGTCCCGTGAGGCGGCGGAGGCCTTGAACTCCGGAGCAACCGTGGAGTAGGACCCGTGCAAAGGCGAAGGACCCGGTATATGCAAGTTCGTACGTGAAGGGCGGCGGTGGCATGGTGCACCGACGCAATTCCGTTGAGGCGGCCATGCTGTAGGCTAAGTGTTGGCCAAGCGAGGGCTTTTAAGTGTAACTAGCTGGGCGGGTCCCGAGCTATGCCGTTCACCCTTCTGCAAGGCTAGTGGGCTGAGGGCCGGCTAACCTAGGATAGATCTAAGCGAGGGAGCCTAGGCGAAAGCACGATGCGCATAGCCGATAGGCCCCGAGTGAAGGTGCATTGCGGTTGTGAGGGTTGTCTAGGCGAAGGCGTGTGGCGCAGAGCCGACAGGTCCTGAGTGCAAGTCCGCATGGCCGGAGCGGGGTGCCTAGGTGAGGCGCTATGCGTGCAGCCGTCAGGCCCACGCGAAGGCCCGTCCGCCCTACCGAGCGAGGGTACCTAGATGAGGCGTGGTGCGCGGAGTTGGCAGGTCCTGAGCGAGGTCCGCTCGACCAACGCGCGAGCGCCTAGGCAAAGTGTGTGGGCGTAGAGCCGATGGCAAGTGCGAAGGTCGTGGTTGTGCGGCCAGGGCGTCGAGGGCAATGTGTATGGGTGCAGATGCCGGCCGGGCCCTAGCGACGACCATCCTGCGTAAGCGCAACCTGCGCGGGTGCCCGGGGTTTGGCGTGGCGAACCTCTCCGGAAAGATTTGTGCGAAGCCTTCAGGCTGAGCACTTGGGCGCTTTCGGAACTCTGATATGGTGCGAAAAATTTGTAGGTTGGTCTCGGTGTGTGTTTTTGCCACCGGGGCGCCGCAGGGCATTGCCAGTAACTTGGGCTTTCCAAAGTTATGCCGTGACAATGGGGAGGACTTCTTCATCTGGCATGTTAATATTCAAGGGAGAGTTCTTCAAGAACTAGATGAGCATGTCAGAAATTTTGTCATGCCTTGGTGATGTCAATCTTTTTGAGTAAGGTCCATTTCTCCATCCTTCTTGATAAGACTGGTTGCCGAAGTAAGAACTTCAGCGGATTGAACCGCAACATAAGTTGGACTTCTTATAGACTTAGAGGTAATGCCTCAATTTTTTTTTTTTTTTTTTTGGGACAAGCCAATGCCCGCCATATCTTCA
This sequence comes from Zantedeschia hybrid cultivar, assembly GCA_030544215.1. Lineage (NCBI taxonomy): Eukaryota > Viridiplantae > Streptophyta > Magnoliopsida > Alismatales > Araceae > Zantedeschia > Zantedeschia hybrid cultivar. The sequence goes on from JARZZO010000006.1 coordinate 19,187,633, forward strand.
CTATGAGAGAGTGTCGATATTTTTTTTTTTATGGTTCCCACAACATCTTGTTAAGGTAATATAGGAGTTGCTCTTTGCCCTCTTTGCTTACTTATGCTAGCAATGCCCCCAGAGAAGCATAGCTTGCATTTGATGGCTGCCCCTAGTATTAGAAGGCTAAGCAAACGTTCTTTGATTTTATCAAGGGTACTTGTCACTTTTCCTTCCATGTGGAGGAGCTCCTTTCCTTGTCAAGTTGAAAGAAAGACCAGCATGCCTTGAACAAGACTGAGATAAACTTCTTAGCGGAGACATACTTGCCTTGAAGGGTTTTGACTTTTGTGAGATTCTTCTTTTTTTAATGAGGAGAAATTCCTCATATAAATCATTTTTAATTCCTTGATGTTAACCCATGAACTCAAGGAATTTGTTGATCAATACACCAAATGTGCATTCAATGGGATTCATCGTTTTAAGTGATGTTGCTACAACCGTTTGAAGACATTGGACATGGCCCAAACACCAACATTTTTGAGGCTGAAGGCACTCTTTTTATGTATTTGCAAAATTCCTTCTGGGCTTGAAAGGTTAAACAATTTTTGCACCTGACAACCATTCTTATCTGATTTTTAGCTTGAAGGATAATGACTCATGACTTCTGGTAACATCCATCATTGCCTTCGCAATTAATAGTGGGGAATTGTCTTCGGGGCAAGTCTTATGTAGGTCCTTGGAGTCGATGAAGGAATGGACCTGTCTTTTTCCTTCTTATTTTGGCTGGTGCTATACTGATCTTCCATATGGGATGTGTGCATGTTTTAATAAAATAAACCTTGTGCATTTCACCAATTTCAGTATTCGCCTTCATTTCCAACTCTGGCCGCATTTGTCTCCGTCTTTCTTCACCCAAGAGGGTATTAGTAAAAACTAGGCGAGGACCTTTTGCTTTCCCTTTCGTTGAAGGTTGAGGTATTAGAGTTGCTCTTGCTCCTCTGCTTCTTCCATGGTTGAAGCAAAGTCAACAGTGTTGTCTTCTTCTCCATTGGAAGACCATTCCTTCAATGCTTCTATGTTCCTGTATATCAGGCTTGGGTTGTCAGCAAAGAACAATTCAATTTTTGACACAATATCATTAAATTGACCGAAAGTTTTGACATTTGCACCGATCAACTTCTCCTTGATTTATGGCTTTAGACCCATCTTGCATAGCCTTACAACATCTTCACAAGTTGGTGGGTTGTCGCATCGCACGCTAAGGTTGTGCCATTTTTCTATGTAATTCATAGCAGGTTCATTTTTGCCTTGTTTGATTGCAACTAAATCCACAAGAGTGACTTTATGCTCCAATACCTTGAAGCGATCGAGTAACTTCTTTTGCATTTCATCCTAGTTGGCGATGGAATTCAGCTTTAGCTTTGCATACCATTGGAATGCCATCCCCGTCAATGATGCCGAGAGATATTTTAGGAGATATGACTCATCAGTCGCCAATTCTCCCAGGTTACTTATGTAATGAGCAATATGCTAATGAGTGGAGCCTTCCCCATTGAACCTTGTGAACTTGGGGTGTTTTGTGTGATTTGCAAGGAGCTTCTTAGATACATGTCGAATAGGGAATGTCACTTTGTACAAATCTAAGGTGGTTGCAGCCTCACCATACTCAGACATTTTGGCTTCGACAAGTTGCTTGATTATAAGTCTTTGTGATGCTGCTACATCTTTGGCAAATGTATGAGAATTTTGGGAATTGCGGACTGTCCCTTCACCCCTAGCTTTATAGAGATTTTCAAGAGTGAAGTTGATTTCATTTTCAACAACCTGTTGCCTAATTGTTGTGGCTGATGGAAGATTATCGATAGGAGGTGCTCTTAGTAGAAGTAGATTCGCTAGAGGTGCTTGTGGTTGCCTTTGCTGTTGCTCCCATCTTTGGATAAAGTATAGAAGCAAGGCTCTATGTTGTTGATTCTCTAGCCGTATTTCCTCCATAGTTTGAGCCTGGGGTAAACTTTGAAGTTCTTCATTTTGAACATTTACGACATTGACACCATTTTTAGGAGGCGGGCCTGCATTTGTTTTCCTTTTTCCCAACCAGCAGACGACTCGCTCCACCTGACGAGTTATCAGCTCATTTTGTTGTATAGTGTTGGCAATTTCTTGAGGATCTTCAACTAGAGTTGCACATTGGCTGTTGAAACTGGTAGAATAGCATGTGTACATGCGAAGGTTGTTGTCTGCTATCTGTGCAATTCTTTTTCTCTTTTGCGTTGGATACCAAGTAGCACCGAACTTTTCAAAAATCGACGATGTTAGATTAAGTGATTGTTGATTTACATCATCTTGCCCCCAGGCAATAGGGTGATTTATTTGCTTCCTTTCTCTATAAATCCCCTTCCTCTTTTGAACTCGAGGGATGGAGGTTCAAGAGTTGGATAAGTGAATTGCTCCATTTGCAGTTATTCTTCTTGTTGTTGTGGATGCAATGGTTGCTGTGGATGTTGTGAGTGTAGAGCAAACCCCTCGTGAATTTTGCATTCATCTTCCTTGGTGTCGAGGTAATGATTCTTGTTTTCTACTAGGTTGCCCCCTTTCTACAATGGACACCTAAGTTCATACTTTTACCCCTAGTGAATAGGTACCTTGGTGGCAAGCTTCTTAAATTCTGCCTTATCCTAGCAGACTTTGGACAATATCCCGAACGATTCTTTACAGGAACCATAGGGCCATAGCGGAGTTTTGGCTTGGTAAGTTCTCCCTCATTCACATGAATGCAGTGGTTATCCGCTAAAATGATCTTGGTAGACTTGGATGTCATTGCATTAGGAGTCTTCTTATTTCGTCTGTGTACGAGGAGGCTGATGAGAAGCTTGCAATGTTGTTACTGAACCTCTAGATATGAGGCTCAGTAAGGTTGCTCTCCTTGGCATGGCGAAATCCATGTCTTTTTCTCTTGTGCTTAGAGATGGCTTCGGTTGTCAGAACAAGCCCCAAGAAGTATAGGGACCCAACAACAACAAGAAAGTCGCCAAAGCGTATCGGCCTGGAAAGATAGCCATATTGCACATGACTAAGAACCACCAATGGGCCAAAGGTTACTTTAGTTGTTGTCACAATCGATAAAGCAGTGATTTTGAATTCTGCACAAAACATGGCGATGTTAGCAACTTCGTGGTAAGGGCATCACTCGACAGAGAGATGAAGGGAAGGAGATGTCCCACCTGGCGTATCATATGTGGGTTTGTTGGTTAGACTTTGAGAACTTAGGGTGAGCCCTCAGGGAGTTTAGAACTTCGGATCAGGTGTTGATATGTGAATTTGATCGCTTCCCAGTGACCGCGATCAATGTTAATTACGCCCATCAATGATTGACAATCCTTGATTAACCGTTTGGTGTTGCCCATTAACAATCACACATTAATGCGACCCAAGTTTTGATGAATTCGTCAAAACAAGACTAAGCATGAAAATGAACTTTGAAACAAGTCAATTATATTCCTTTAAAAGTCTTGGTATCCTTAGAGGATACACATTGACATTGGCGTCCTAATTGATTCTCAAAGGATACATATTGCATAATGTGTTTGTCTTTTCTTTTTGAAAACCTTTAAAGGATACTTAGAGGAAAGACCTTTGAATGGTATGACAATGATGTTCCTCTTAGGACTAAAGGTGTACACATAAAGAATCTTTAAAGCTTAAAGGATAGCCAAAGGAGGTACCACATTTGAAACCCCTAAAGGATACTTAAAGGATGCACTTTGATATGGTGTGTCCACGTGATGAAGTCTCTTATAAGTATCTTTTAAGGTAGAGTCTTCAACGAGTCCTTTAAGTTAACCTTTATGTTCAATTAGGTTCGTCATGGTTCGAGGATAACGTGACCCATTAAGAATCGATTAGAACTTCATTTAATTGAACATATGCCTCATAAGTTCGGATGATCCATTTTTATTGATTCATTGATTGTAAAGAACATCATGACTTGATTAATGGGCATGATGACTGCCCATTTAATCATAGATCATATAAAGGATTGGTCATTCAAGCGAATACGAATGAACCAAGATCGGTCACTCAAAACGATATGAGTGACCCGTTACGAAAGGGTGGTCATTCAAATAATATGAATGAACCACTATAAGATCGGTCACTCAAACAATATGAGTGAACAGTTTCAAAAAAAATTAGTCATTCAAATCGTATGAATGAACCACCTAAACTAGGATCTTGTTCTTGCTTTCAAAAGGTCTTGAAATCTTCAATGGACTGGCAACGTAAGGGCCTCTCTTCGCGTGGAAAAAAAATCCTCCAAAAAGCCTCCTTAGCAGTAGCTCCCTTGGGGGGAACTTATAGTGGAGATTGAGGAGGCCACCCTGGGGGGGGGGGGTGGCGGCTGCCGGTGGGGGGTGCCATCAGTGCCCCCTCCTTCCCTCCCTTCCTTTTCTCCTTCTTTCTTCTTCTTCTTCTTCTTCTTCTTTTTTTTTTTGTTTTATATAACATAGTTGTCAATCCCGTCCTGGTTCATGTCCCGTTTTTTACTGGGATGGGATGTCCCAGTGTCCCAGACAATTACGGTGTCCCGTCTCGGAATTTTTTTTTCCATACATATGCCAACAAATATAAGACATGCATATACAATAAATAATATGAAAATAAACATATAAATAACTCAAAATTAATGCAATAGAAGCATTGATGATAGATTTATGGGTTTATAGATGAGTATATTCATCAAATGAACCCCCCCAAAATAAGTTTACAAGGAGCTTAAGTGCCTAGGAAAATCTTACGTAAAAATACAAATTATGGTTGGGACAGGCTAGGGTAGATCGGGACAGGCCAAGACAGGTCAGGACGGGCTGGGATAGACTGGGACGTACTAGAAACTATCCCATCCCGTTTGCTCGCTGGGACGTAGGGCTGTCAATGGATACCCGAGTTTCGATCATCCGCTCTGTTTCCATTTTTATTAGTGGATACAGAACTCCGTTAAAGGCCACCCGTTAAGTTATAGGAAACGTAAATGGATCTTCGATAGTTATAGGAGTCGGAAATGGAAACACTCATTTCCGCATCCGCCAACCCGTTTCCGTTTCCGAATGATCATGTACCTTATACATCCATCTACACACACACACACACACACACACACACACACACACACACACACACACACACACACACACACATATATATATATATATATATATATATATATATATATAATATCTAACAGTGAGAATATCTCTTGACAGTTTGATAAAAAAAGGCCATAGTAAAAAGTTGGAAACTTTTTAACATTTTAATATAACTTTATGGCACATGTTTTGGTATATTTATATGTAAATTTAGATTGATAGATAAAGTAGATTTCAAAATTCAAAATTCATAGATTATTAATTTTTACCTATATTAAAACTTTGTAGGTTTAAAATTTTTAATTACTAGAAGAAAATTTATCAAAAGTGAATAGTAATAGTGATTTTAAATATCTTCTTAATATAGCGATGATGATAGCGAAAACTTCCGTTTACTTCCGTTTCCGTTTCCGATTTCCGATTTAAAAGCGGAAATGGATGCGGAAGCGGAAACACTCACTTCCGACTCCGTTTCTGTCTCTGATAAACCTTATAGGGAACGGAAGCGGAAGGTGTTATTTTCGTTTCCGTCTCTGACCCATTGACAGTCTTACTGGGACGGGATGTCTCGGTTGGGACAAGCCGGGACGGGACGGGATTGACAACTATGTTTTATTACGCACCGGTAGCCCCCACATCCTTCTCTTTCTTTTTCTTTCTTTCTTTTTTTTTTTTTTTTCTTTTTTCTTTGCAGCACCTCCCACCGGTGTGTGGTACTGGTGGGGGGTGGGTAGCCAACCGGTGGCACCCCACCTCCCCACCAATACACACTCTCTCTCGCTCTTATCTTTTCTTTCCCCCTCCTCCTTTCTTTTTTGTTTACATGCCCCTGTTAAAAAGCATGTCAAACAACGGTCGACGTCAAAGATGAAATAATGAGTAAGACAGGAAGATGAAATAATGAGTAAGATAGGAAGATGATGAGTAAGACAAGATGAAGGGGTATCAAAAACTAGGGCCCAATCATTCACAATACCCTACTTATATGAGGATTGGTCCTAATGGATCCGATTTGATTGACCCGGAAGTAAATGTTGCCTAGGCATGCTAGGTGCTTGTAAGTGCGCTTAAGTGGTTCCTGGCATGTTTTTTTCAAGGGCTAATAAAGCATGTAACTGGCAAGGCCTCAACAGCCCAGAATTAGTACCAGTTACATTTTAATAACAATTTGCCTAAACAGAACATCCCAGACTATTAGTAGGAAGCAAATTAGCAAAGAGGTTCCTTCGGACTGATACAGATGTTCCTAACATGAAATATCAGAAGTGGAAATGAAAACAATCGTTTCTGTATGCAATGCTGCTTTATTATTTTAAAGATATGTGTGCATAATGTTTATTTTGTACAATATATAGTATTTATGTTGTACTTATATTGTACATCATATTTTAATTTATCATTTGTTGATATATTGTACATCATATTTTGATTATCATTTGTTAACCAAGGGCCAGCCTTCTTGGGACACCCATTGTGAGGAATAAAAGTTTGGGGATATGAGTGAGGGAGAGAACATTAGAGTGAAGTGTGAGGGAGGTGGGTACTTTGGGCCTTAGGAGGGCACTCGGGGGCATTATGTAAGCTCCCGAGCCCCAAACTAGCATTGCCAGCCATTTCCCCATTGTTGGCCATTTGGAAATGGCCAAGCCAACAACAACTAGTTCGACTAGCCATTGGAACTTGGATCGGCTCAATTCAGGCTGATCAGTGACCAATTAACAAAATCTGCCCAAGACGTGAATCCCTTTTTCCTCAGTGGAAGATCAGTTGATGATAGACATGTCCAATGGTTGATGAATATTCAGAGTATAAGAATCCTAATGGATTTTGTAAGAAACTAGCATTGCCAGCCATTTCCCCATTGTTGGCCATTTGGAAATGGTCAACAACAACTAGTTTGACTAGCCATTGGAACTTGGATCGGCTCAATTCAGGCTGATCAGTGACCAATTGGCAAAATCTGCCCAAGACGTGAATCCCTTTTTCCTCGGTGGAAGATCAGTTGATGATAGACATGTCCAGTGGTTGATGAATATTCAAAGTATAAGAATCCTAAATGGATTTTGGAAGAATCTGTTCATGATTTTGATTCTGATTAATAATGTAGTCACAAAAACTTCTTTCCAACTCAGCTTTTGAATGCAATTATTATTACTGGAAAAGGAGTTGGAAACGTGCACTCTGATCCTGACCCATTTTCACCCTAGATCCAGCCAATTTCATATTTATGGGATAAGGCTTCTGATGACGATGTTGGTGATAATATTGTTCACATATTTTGTTTGCTCTTGAGCTTATTGTACCTTTTACATTTTGCTGCAGATTAAGCAGGATGGCTTTTTCCCTGCAGATTTGCTCTTCCTTGCTAGTTCAAATCCAGATGGTGTGTGCTACATTGAGGTTAGCTTCTTTTCAAAGTATTTAACTTTGAGAATTGTGTTACATTGACATTAGTCTCAACTTATTTGTTCATACTTCTTTACTTGCTATTCTTCTACCAGTTCACCTATATAGTGGTGACATGGAAAAAAAGTCAAGAAGTTCACCTGATATATGTGACTGATTACCAGTTCTGGTTATAGACTGCCAATTTGGATGGGGAGACAAATCTCAAGATCAGAAAAGCACCGGAAAGAACTTGGGATTACGTGCTTCCTGAAAAGGCTGCTGAATTTAAAGGTTTGTATTATCACTACTGAGTCTGTTATTTTCTAACATGAAAGATATGCTAAATGAGGAGTGTGTTATAGTCCTCTTTGTGTTAAACTTGCTTCTTCCTTGCTCGACTAGATTCTCCCCGATGTTGAGAGGAACCTTTGAGGTTTGCTCCTTGGTTGAATAAATTAAAAGCTGTTCAATGAGAAAATCGGTCTTTCAACTTTTAGCTACCAGCTAGCCTAGGGAAACTTTTGTCAGACATCTCCTATCTAGTTATGTTTTGACATGGAAATTTGCATTATTGCGGGGGATTGCATAATGCTTGGATCCTTAATTGGATCTACCTGATCCTAGAATTATGCTTAATGTTTATCATGATGTTAATGGCTGCAAGGTATGCTAAAATTATTATATTTTGGTTTTTATTGCTTGGATTTTCTGAAATAGTTGCTCTCTGGAGTTTCTTTCTTCGATAAGATAACTACAATGGTTCCTTTTTTGGGCCAAATAATTTAGAAATGCAACTGCTCCAGCTTCCAGGTAATTTTCATGCTAATTTATGTTCTATGCCAGTAATTCAATCTATTAAAATCTTTATTGTGAAGTGAAAATGGCGTAGGTTAAATCTCATTTCCTTCATTTTTTGCAGATGAATAGATAAAGGATCTCATATCACAGGAAACACATTTGCTTTACTTCTGTTATATTATCAAGCTAGTACTCACTTTAGAGGCATTGGACATCATTTCTAGAGTGCATTCTTTCATAATATTCCTTCTAAATATATTCATCTGGCAAATTTATATTACATCATGATCATATAGAAAGGCTATGACACTACACTTACCACATTATTTGCATGTTCTGGAGCTGTCTAATGATTTAATTGAAAGGCTCTTAATACGCACACCTTTTGCGTAGTTTCACATCTTCTTTTGCGATTGATTCATATAATAGGAGCCATCTGATCAAGTGAGCATATGACTCTTGATGAGTGTGGCAAAAGTGTGGTAAAACATGTGGTTTTGTTGCATCCTTCTGATCTTATTAATAAGGCATAGCCTATGTATGCTCTTTTTTTTGTGGTGGGGGGGGGGGGGGGGGGGAGGTGACAAAAGTCACATTTCACCCAATAAGAAAATGTTACACCATCATAAAAGAACACAACAAGGTAATGACTACCCAAATTCCCATGCTCTTGCAATACGCAAAAAATCTCACCTCTATTTTATCAAGTAAATAAAATAGAGCAAGATATAAAGAAAAACTAAAATTTAGGTTCAGGAGATATGACTCTTCCACTGACTAGCAACATAGGAGCACTAAGAGTCCTTATGTATCACAATACCCACAGCTCTTTCCCATTCAAGCATGAAATGCAATGCTCTTCTGACAATGTCAAAGACAGTTGAAATCTTCAGAGAATCTTCTTTTGTTCCTCTCATACCAAGTTGCCCAAAGCATAGCAGGTGGAAGCAGGGACCACACATCTTTGTCTGGATAACAAGTGCTTATCTGCATCCATCTTTGCAACATATCCATCACTGTAAGAGGTGCCTTCCACTGTATGTGAAAATGCTTACACAGATATATCCACAACACATTGATTATCCCACACGGACAGAATAAGTAATCAAGGTTTTCTCCAAATATTTCACAGAACAAGCACCTAGAGTTCTGTATTTGGATAATTTCTTTATCCTGTCAGCAGTTGGCAGCCTCTTCCAAACCACTTTCCGAAGGAAGATCTTTATCTCATTTGCTAACAAATTTGACCAAATAACTCCTTTCCACCAAACCCTGCAACTTCCATCATTAATAAGCCTTGTAAGTGCATTCACCTTGAACCTGCCTTTTTTGTTCCAGACTCGTACTCTTCGATCTTCTACGATGTTGCTTATTGGAATACCACTGATAATATTCGTAAGTGACAGAAATTCAACCAGCTCAACCTCAGTTGGATTCGCACGAAGTCTGATATTCCAGTGGACATTATCATCACAAGAGTATATTTGAGCAATATACTTCCCTTTTTCCTCTGCAATTGAATACAGAATCAAGAATTGAATAGCACGTGGAAAATCAAATCACCACCTGTCTTCCCAGAATCTAATCCATTCCCCATTTCCAGGATGAAGTTTGATTACAGGTGCAATAAGATCTATTGTGCTGAGAATGTTTCTTTAAATTGGTGACAGGTTAGAAGTCCTGGATGGCTGTATGCTCCATCTAGAAGAGTTCCCATAATACTATTCCCTAGCTTCACCCAAACCAAATCCACATCTTCTCCCAACCTCCACAGCCATTTAGCCAATAAGGCCCTATTGAAAACCTGCAAGTTAACCAATCCACATTGCCCTTGCTCGTTAGTCTTACAAACTTTAAACCAAGCAATCAAGTGAAAGCCTTTCTTTTCTCTCTTTCCTCCTGCCCAGAAGAAGGATTTTCTCATTGATTCAATAGATTTCTCAACTGACCTTGGGATTTTAAAAATGGACAAGTGATAATTGGCCAAAGATGACAGAACACATTTAGACAGTACCCACGTGCATCCTGCTGACAATGACTTTGCCTTCCAACCTTCTAGTCTTGGATCAAATTTCTTAATTAAATCATCCCAATCCCTAACATGTTGACAGGTCTGACAGAGTATAATTGGACAGTCAACATGTTTGTTGTTGGAACCATTTTTGTATGTTGTTAAAACTTTGTTATGGAGCTTGGGATCCTCAGACATCCTCTGATTTATCAAGTTGATTTTGAGTCCTGTGATCCCTTCAATTAAAAGCAATATATTCTTCATGTTCACCACCTTATCATGGGTTCTAAGAGTGAATAATAAGGTGTCATCTGCGAACTGCAAGTGAGAAATCTGAAGCCCATTCCTAACAACGGTGAAGCCATCAACCAATCCTTGCTCAGCTGCTCTGCTCCAGAGAGAATTGAAAATCTGACCCACTATAAGGAATATAAGGGTGAGATGGGATCACCTTGTATGCTTTTCAGTCCAATGGAACATAAATCATGGCGCACTGTAAAATGTCATTCTGGATATCTAGTTTCTAAGGTGTGGTTGTTGTACTTGTACATTTGAATGTTGGAGTATTGCTGCAATTAGGATTCTTTTGTTTCTTGCAGGGGAGTACCTAACTTTCAACGGCAGTATTACACAAGATCTTCTCTTCCTCCCCACCCCCCTCAAATTTTGTTTCTTTTGTCCTCAATTGTTTATTTTGTTTAAGAATGATAATACAACAGTTCCATTTTTAGTGGATTAATCTGTATTCAATATAGAAAAGAGATGTCTCAAATTCTCCTATGTACAATAGATTCCAGTTGGCAGTTCTAGTTCTTTGACAATCTAATAAATATTTACTTTTGGAATAAAATTTTCAAAGCCAATCACACATCATTTATGTCATCATCTGGAGAGGACAATGAACAACATTTGTAGAGAAGTTGCTTAGTCTGAGGAAATGATTTTTTTCTTTTTTTTGGGGCGGGTGGGTGGGTGGGGGGGGGGGGGGGGGGGAGATGGTAGTCTGAGGCAATGATATGTGCTTTATGCAGATGATTGCAACTGGTTGTTTAGGACTCTTTCGATTGTAGTTCTTGTCATCTTGATGAAAAAAACCCTGTTATTATTTTTCCTTCAAGGATTTTGTTGTGTATGCAGGGGAAATACAGTGCGAACAACCGAACAATTCATTGTACACTTTCACCGGCAACCTTATCATCCAAGAGCAAACATTACCTCTTTCCCCGAATCAGATTCTTTTGAGGGTGGGTCTTGTTTTCTTCTTTTCTCATTTGTTATGATTTGAGTAGCTTTGGGATCCCAATGAACTGGTTTTTGTTCCATCTTGAAGTATTGGTTTGCTTGTTTTGATTTCAAAACCCTTGTGTTCTTAATCATGTTTAATTTTTCTAAAATCTACTAGACTTCAATTGGATGCCTTTGCTCTTATTTGTTGGGAATTTGCAGCTGATATAAGTCATCTTTATAATAACCCTCCTGACCATGTTAGCTTTTGTCAAGCTTAAGTGCCTTTTCATTGTAATGGTAATAATGTTTTGTCTTCCAGATGCAGCACCTGGAGTCGTTTGGTTGGCTAATCTCATGTGTGATGCAGGACAGTCACAGTGCCAAAACTTTTGTCATGCTTCAGATAAAATTAGCCTGGCCAAAAAAGGGATATTGGTCCCATTTGACTTATGAGCTTTGTGCTGCATGTGAAGTGATGAATAGTCTTTATTAAACCTGGCTGGGTTTGACAGTTTGACTTCTAGTTGCGCATTGGGTTAATATGTTTGGCTGATGATTTATGTAATCCATCGGTTGAGGTGTGGCAAAGCATGTTGACAGGTCTGACAGAGTATAATTGGACAGTCAACATGTTTGTTGTTGGAACCATTTTTGTATGTTGTTAAAACTTTGTTATGGAGCTTGGGACCGAGTTTATGGATTTACTTTGGGTTGGCTTTGTGGGCTATTCATTCAGTTGGTCACGTGCTGTGGTTAATGGCTGATGATTATCGTATTTCACCATTTAGCATGTTTGAATGGTCTGTAGAAGTTGTATTGGTTCAGATCTTGTTATGGTACCATGTTTGTGTTTGGGGGGGGATTTGTTGTTAAGATAAAAGGACTATGGGTTGTCTTCTTGGAGAGAAACAACAAACAGCAGGCAATGACAGTATGATACAGCAGTACCTGTGGGATTTTTGTTACAAAGAATTGGGTTATGAAAGAAAAGCTATAGAAGAATAAGATGAAGCATTGGATAATGAGAATTGGCCAAATCTGGACTGTTGTAAATGTTAATGCAACAGATGACTGTTTTTCCGCTGAAATGTGACAGCCTACGATGGAAATCACAGTGCAGATGTGATGGGTTTCTGCCGATGTTCATGCAATAATGTACAGGGAGAAATGGAAATCGAATGAAATGTTTGAAGATTGGAAACTATGAGGAAGATGGTGTGTGGACAAGCAGTAGATCTGGCAGACTTGATCAGGCTGTGGGGTCTGTGTAGGTAGTGCCTTGGTGGTAAATGTTTTTCTCCTATTTAGGATGGTGGCCACCAGACTGCAGTTCATTAAAAGAAAATACAATGTTATATGAACTGACAAAGTAGATGTTCATATGGAAAACATAGATAAAGAAGTGGTAGAAAGATTACAAGAACACTGAGCTGTTACATCTCTGTCATGGTATGGCCCCTCCAGGTAAACAGGTGTTCCTTCCATTTAGAAATGCTTACAGTTTTGGATCAACATACCAGCTTATTGTGGATGGAGAGATTAGGTGGCCCATGTCAAAAATCATCTGAAAACCTGAGACTTCATTGAATGCAAAATTTTTGTCATTGGGAATATCACATATGAGGTCCACAACTTGTGACAGATTATGACATTTCATGGAAGATATCAGAACATCTTGTTCCCTCTGTGGAGGTGAGCAGGGACTCTGCCTTTTAAGAACTCTTGGAGAGGTTGCATCAGTGGGAATGTGTTGAATCCAAAAAATAATTTCATATACAGACATGCAGATTTGCATTGTATGAGTATGCATATATGACGCATGCTCGCGTCGATGTGAAATTCCCATAGGAGAATACACATGCATGAGCATCACAATATGTTCATGAAGGACCATGTCATGCAAAATAAAATGCACGCCTATGATATAGGTGAATACTAGAAATCCATAAGGAACCACGGGCTCGTATTGCGAGGGCAGCGGAGTAGAAGACATACCTAGGCCACGAAGGCCTTAATCAGATTTTTTTTTAGGAGCCTGAGGCAGTCCCAAGTTGCTTGCTTCGGCTCCCGAAATCAGCTCCCGAACCGCCCTTGCAATGCTCGATAATGGGACCCGATGGGAGACCCCAAAATGCAGCGATAGATGGGACCCCGAACGCTGCAAAACAAGGGTCAAAATTAGTCCCAAGGTGGATTAAAATCTGTCCCGAAATGGGGCAAAATCAGTCCTAGAACTCCCCCAAAATGGCTCCGAAATGGAGGCCCAATAGTGGGGAAGATAGGCCCAATAAGTAGCCCTATGGGTGGGGTCAATATGAGGCCCAATAAGCCCCTAAATGGGCCCAAGTTCAGTCCCAAAAGTGGGCTGGAATCTGTCCCGAAATAAGGTAAAACCAGTTCCGGAAATTACCTAGATCAGCCCCGAAACGGAGGCCCAATATCGGGAAAGTTAGGCCCAATAAATGGCCCAATGGGGGAGCCCAAAAAGAAGCCCAAGAGGCACCCCTAGCAGGCCCAAATCAGTCCCGGAATGGGGCTAAAATGCTCTCCAAACTTGCTCAAAATGACCTTCAATAGGGGCCCAATAGCAAGGGAGGCAGGCCCAATGGGTGGCCCAATAAGGAGGCCCAATAGGGAGCTCAAATGGGCCCATAACCAGCTCACAAAGAGGGCCTAAATCTGCCAAAAGGGGGAAGAAATCTCCAGGATTCCCAAAATGGCAAGAGAAGAAGGTGGGGGGAGCCCCCACCGGTTGGGAACCCCCCCACCGGTTCCAAGAGGGAAACCGGTGGGGGGGAGGAGGCTTTCCCTCCCTCTCTTCTTCTTTAAAAATTCAAAAAAAAGGAAGGGGGGTGGGGGATTAAATTAAAGGAAAAGGAGGAGTTAATGAGGGATCTTAACCCCATTCACATGGGTTAAGAATCCCATGCAAGAACCCTCTTAAACCCCATCCTAAAACCCCTTTTCACACTTAACCCAAGTCTGAATTTAATGGGCAAAGACCCCTTTCACACTTGGAAATCTGAAAATAAGAGGGTCAAGGCTCATTAAGAGCCAAAAAGGTGAAGAAAGGGGGGAGTTTGCAGAGGGGAGACCCCCCCACCGGTTTCCAAAACCGGTGGGGGGTCCAACCGGGGGCCATCCCCCCACCGGTTGGAACCGGTGGGGGTGCCCACCGAGGCCTCCCCCTCTCTCCTTTGTTTACTCTCACTCTTACCCCCTCCCCTTGCCACCCCATTGGCTGATATAAAAAATAAAAAATGGGGGAGGAAAGAAGCTCCAACCGGTGGCACCCCCCACCTTGGTTCGTCCCGGTGGCACCCCCCACCGGATTAAGATTTTGGGCCTATAAATAGGACCCCAGGGTCCCCAATTCAAGGGGACCAAGCACACCACAAGTGCACACCATAAGCCTATAGGTTGCCCACATATAAGGGGGAGATTGTGGTGAAATTGTGAGGGAGAGTGCTGCCAATTGAAGACCAAATTCGGGTTTTTTTAACCCGGGTTTGCTGCGAATTTGGGAGTTCTTTCGTCCCGGGGAGCTCTCTCCTAAGGTTCAATCATAAGGGGAAGCTCTGCCGAATTTTATTTGTAAAATAGTTTTATTATAAGGCGAAATACTGCTGAAATAAAATCAGAATTTCTGTGCTTATGTGTGTCATTTGAATTTTATAAATATCATACCTTTTAAAAAAAAGAAAATAATATGTATATATGTATATATTTTCCTAAAACTAAATAAAATTGTGTACATCCATAACCTAACCTTAACCTCACCCCGTAAATAAACCAAATTCAGAAATCTGCATAAAAATTATAATTAAACCCAAGGATAATTCATAATTAATCAATAAAAATCCACGAAATTAATTAAAAATCAGAAAAAAACCAGGAAAAATCAGTAAAAATCTGTAAAAAAACCTGAAATATGATACAAAAATCATAATAAATTCAAATACCCTTATATATTTAATTAATTAATCAGCTAATTAAATTAATAAAAAAAATGAATAAAATTAATAAAATTAATAAAAAATCAGAGAATTAGAAATCTGAAAGAATGTTAAATCATTAACCATATATCTAAAAACTTAATGTAAAATTACGAAAATACCCTTGTGCGTAATATTTACACATATAACCTTGAAAACATTAAAATTCATATTATAATCAGGGTTTCTTCCCATATATTCTGAATATCATTAAATATAATCCCTAAGACATAAAAAGCCGGTTTTAAGGTAAAATTACTAAAAAACCCCCATATGTTTGAAAATCAATTCCCTAACTCCTATAAAGCTTGAAAACCTCTAAAATTCACTTCTATATGTTTATAAGTCACTATATTTTCATAAAACCCCCATAATTACATAAAAACCCCTGAGAGTGGATAATTGCAAAAAAGCCCCTGTGGGACTGAAAATTGGGAATTGACCCGTATAACCTGGAACCAATCCACCTAACTTGGAACCAATCCTAATAGTCGAGAATCAATCCCGAATCACATAAAAATTGTCCCCCGAACCGGGGTGAGGTTAAGGATTCACCCTAAAATATACCTTCATCTGCATACGCATGCGCTTCCTATAGTAGTAGTTTTGCATGACTAAGGGCATCATACGGACGGTTAATCAAGGGTTGCCGAGCAGTTGCTCAGCGTAATTAACACTGACCGAGGTCAGTGGAGAGAGGTCATATACTCAAATCTTCGCCTGATTCGAAGTCCCGGATTCCCTGAGGGCTAATCCTAAGCTCTCATAATCCGATAAAAAAATATAAAACTGACCTATAATCCTCTAGATAAACAAAAAAATGGACTTCCGAATAATCCGACATAGTAGGAGAGATATGTCTAGGTCAGGTCCCGACGCCAGGGTTAGAAAAACCTTCGCGCAAACAGAGATGGCACGCCCGGTGGGACCTCTCTTCCCCTTCATCTCTCCGTCCGGTGATGCCCTCACCATAACTATGCTACTAACTTTGCCATGTCTTATACAGGTGGTTAAGTCGTCCGCCCGTCAGAGTGATAATGGCAGCAAGGGTCACTTATGGCCCCCTTGCCGTGGCGGCCCACGTCCAGAGTGGGTGCCTTACTGTGCCGACCAGCTTCGGCAACTTCCCCGCGGTTGTGGGATCTCCCTACTTCCTGGGGGTAGTCCTGGCGCCGGAGTCGGTTCCGGCAGGAGCAAAGAAGCGCGCCTCCCGCGCGAAGGAGGCCAACAAAGGCGGGAAGCGGCAGATCGTCTACACCGCCAATACTATTACTACATTTCATGCTTCCTCGTCCAGCAGGGGGCAGAAGGAAAAGAATGCTTCCCCGAGTCCCTCCCGGACCGGGAAAACAATATTGGTTGGGGACCTGCGCATTCGCTTGGATGGCGGGGAACCAATCGTTCCAAAAACTCGGCATGTCCCGACGGTCCCGGTTCACAACCGTTTCGGGATTTTGCCGAAGGTTTGCCAGGAGGTGGCAACCTTCAAAAGGAAAAAGAAAACGCAAAAAGCCGTGGTTCATCGGCCTGCGTACGTTACATCCCGATGCACAGGGGGCAATACTATACCCCGAGCGCAGGATGATACTATTCCCCAAAATGGGGGCAAACGTCAGGAGGGTCATGCGCCCCGCCTAAAGAAGTTATGGGTGACCAAAAAGGAAGCCCGTGAAATCCGCGAGGCTAGGTTTACCCTAGTAGAGCAGCGACCTCCCAGGCCTGCAGGGCCGATCAGGGAGGCGAATCATCCATCAACTCAGCTTCATCATAAGCGAAGCCGAGGAAAGAAGGATACTCGTGAGGAACAAGAACCTGCCCAAAAGCGGGTTTCGGTCTTCGAAAGACTCGGTGCGCTGGTACGCCCAGCACAGAGGAAAAGGAGGACCGCCCGCATGACGGATGATGGCATCCGGATATATACCTGTTATACTTCCAACGTAAATCGGCAGCCTTCGGAAGAGCCGAGTAATGCCGCTGGGATAATGCAAAGAGGTGGGCCAGTTACCCGCCAAATGGAGCAAGCTATGCGCCTGCTGGGCCAAGTAGGCCAGGGGGCAGAACCGTCCCAAGCCAATGAAGGTGCGGCCAATGCCCAGGAGCCAGAAGTCGCGCAACTGCCGCAGGAACAACCTCAACCTCAGACTCTTGAGGAAATTAGGCAGGAAAATCAGCTATTAAAGGCCTTGCTATATGGCCTGATACAGAAGATGGAGGAACAACAAAGGGTTGCCCCCGCTCCTCCAATAAATCTGCCTCCGCCTAGGGCCATTCCTGCACCAGCAGGACCCCCGGTTGTCGAGGTCAATTTCAGTCCTGAGGAGATTCAGGAAGATAGGGCTGAAGAGCCCAACTATAATGCTAATCAATCACGTATATCAGCAGAAGATGCGACAGTGTCGCAAAAGCACCTGATTGAGCAAATTGTTGAGGCCAAGATGGCCGAACAAGACGAAGGAATAAGCACATTTGACTTATATAAGGTGCCGTTCCCGGTTCGTCATATGTTCAAAAAGCTTCCAGCAGATCACAGTAAACGCCCCAAAGTAACAAGATATGACGGGGAGGGCTCAGCTCAAGAACATATAGCCCACTATATGAGTGATCTGGGAGAGTTGGCAACTGAGGAGGCATACCTTTTAAGGTTCTTCTCGACTTCTCTCACCGGCACGGCATTCCAGTGGTATGCCAAACTGAAGCCCAACTCTATAAGCAGCTGGGAAGAAATGCAAAAAAAATTCCTTGATCGCTTCAAAGTATCGGAGCGGAAGGTCACTATTACTGAGTTAGTGACACTCAAACAAGGGAAGAATGAAGCCGCCGTGGATTATATCAAGAAATGGCGGAACCTCAGCATGAGGTGCGACAATCCACCCGTCCACGAAGACGCGGTAAGATTGTGCAAAAGGGGCTTAAAGTCCGAGATAAATGAGAAGCTGATCGGAGCTAATGTCAGAAACTTCGATCAACTCAATAATATCGTGACGGAGATCGAGATGTTCTTCGCCGATTACCCCACTATATTTCCAAATAAGGGGAAAGCGCCCAGGGAGCGGGGTGCTCCGGCTAAAGAGGTGAATACAGTCGATTTTTCCCCAGCTCCAGAAAGGAGCGAGGCTAGGGGAGGTCCCAGTGCCCCAGCGGCTAATAAAAAGGGGGAAGGGAAGGCACATGTTTCTTCTCTTGCTGAAAGAATGAAAAAGCCATACTCTTTCACCCGCGAGCATACAAGAAAATTGTTTGAAACATGTATGCGGGCGAAACTCCTGTTGCTCCATGAACCCAAAAAGCCAGCTGAGGCAGGCAGGGTTAATGAGCCAAATTATTGCCCATATCATCGCATGCTGGGGCACGTCATAGAAGACTGCTATGTCTGTAAAGATGAAATAGAAAAACTCATCCGTGAAGGCGCAGTGGAGATGGACAAACATCTGGTAAGCCCTCCCCAGTCTCACCAAAGAAACAAGCAGGCATTTGCTGTCAATGTCATCTATATGAGCGAGAGCTCATCCGGGTATCATCCCGAAGAAGAAGCGGTGAGGCCTTCGCCGGAGCGCGAGGCAACCCCAATATATACCCCAGCAACTCCTCCCCCTGGGGACTCGGTCATGATGGCATTGGAAGGAATCCAGACCAGCCTGACAAGACTCTCATGTCAACAAGAAGAGCTTACCCAGATGATTGAGGGACTCTCCAGGCAATTCTCAGAAACTCTGTCATTCAACAAGGTCGACAGATTCTTTTCTTCTGAGGGGATGGAATCGGATCCCGATCGCCCTTCGAGGAAAAGAGGCAAACATGCTATGTTTTCCAGAGAGGACTCGGAAATATATCGCCAAGAAGAAAACACCTCTTATAGAAGAAACCATGAAAGCGTGAGAATAGCCGAAAGGGGGCATCAAGCCAGGCGGATGGTCGATAAAGAGGCTGGAATACGCTTCAGAAATTCACTAACTCTAAGGGAAAGGCCCGCAAAGCCCTACTCATTCTCCAGAGACAAAGTTCGTGAACTTTTCCGACTTTGTATGAAAAAGAAAGTCATCGTTCTTCCAAAGCCAAGAAGGGAGGAAGAGATGCATATGACAAACGATCCTAATTTCTGTCAATACCACCGTGCCCTTGGGCACCGAACGGAGCATTGCTTCGTCCTCAAGGATGAGATAGAAAAATTAATCCAAGAAGGACAAATAAATATGGGGAAGTATCTGGTTGATCCCCCACAACCCCATGTGACTAATTACTCTGTGAATATGATCCATAAGTTCTCCTCCAATGTGAGGGACATCACAGATAGTACACATAAGGGAATGGCACTTGATAGGCCGTCCACCTGTCACGCCATTGATACCGTGGCAGCCATAGCCACGAGAATACGAATGTTGGATATAAAATGTCAACAAGAAAATTTGGAGGTGGGTCCCTCCGAAAAGTCCATAAAGGAAATATTTGGCGAATATCAAATGTTGCCAGATTCGATGGTCGAGCAAGCTGTCAAAGTTACTCTCGACCACGATCAGCCAGGAAGTCCGTGGACTAAGGCAAAGAAGAAAAAGAAGCCTAAAATGGCTAAATCCTTGCAAACGTATGCGCCAAAAGGGAAAGTTGCGGTTCATTTCGACCCACTTCCAGAAATGCCGGTCCAACCCAGCTTCATTCAGGAAGCTGCAAGGAAAAAGAAACAAGAAAACTCTCCACTTCTGAAGAAGCAAGAAATGCTTGCTAATGCCATAAATACGTCTGAGGACAAAAACTCTCCACTTCGAAGGTTGCAGAAAATCATCGACGAATTGGAAGAATATCAACCAACTCGGCCCACAGAGGATGTCCCTCTGAATCAATATATTCCATGGGAAGAGTTCGACCGACGAGCTCGCCTCAGAGCGTGGCTATTGGACCTCCAGGGCCGCATGCGAAAGGCTAGTGAGGACGAACTCTCCATTCCGGACGATGTTAGCTTATTCTGGGATGACGGGCTAACCATAGAAAAGATAGAGCAACAATATCGAGCCTGTCATGTGGTGTCGGCTCGACTGCAAGATATTCCCAGCGGCGAAGCGAGCCACGCTCCACCAGAAACCGGAACCCCTTTGGCTACCTATCAAAGGAAGGGGAGCCGAAGAAATCAGAATAAAGGCCGAGGCCGAGGTCGAGGTCGAGACCGCAATAACGGTCTGGATAAAAGCCAACCTGATCAAGATAAAATCATCTACTTCAGGGGAGAAACCCCAGGGCCAATTCCAAGGCCTGAAATCCGGGGTAATGTCCGCTTCTGCCCTTCTTCTGATGAAGAAGAATGTTCTCCGCAAGCAGAAAATGCTCAATCCATCAAGAAACCAGGAGAGATAAACCCTTTGGTCCAGTCGAATCCCGCCGAGGGAGTCGAGACCTTGGCGGAATTATTCGCCGAAGAAACACAAATTGATCCTACAAAAGGGGAGATACAGACAGAGGAATCCCCGACTTCCGGGGAGCAGTCAAAGGCCTTGAAGGAGACCCTTCACAGTATGGCATAAATAATGCCTCCTATCGAACAAGCCCGAGCCAGGGCGGATCGAAAGGTGCTGCAAAATATGAAAAGAATGCCAGCATCCCTCAGTATATGGGAAGCAATAGCCTTGAGCAAGGAGTTAAGAGAGGCGTTGATTACTGCCCTGCAAAATCCTGAAACATATGAGGTCCATATGGCCGAAATAAGGGCTCAAGCATATGAAACATATGAGGCTACGGTAGCTTTTACCGATGATGATATGCTGTTATCATCACCATGCTACAATAGACCGCTATACATGCGGGGTAAAATCAATGGCCGGGAGGTCGATAGAATATTGGTAGACTCAGGCTCTGCCGTAAATATACTGCCCCTTAAAACATTTCAAGCGTTATACCTCACCCCATACATGAGAAAGGTGCAGGGCATAACGATATCGGGATTCAACCAAGAGGCGGAAGAGGCCCTCGGTCGAGTTGATGTGGAGTTGTGTTTGGACGACTGGGTGACCCAAGTGTCCTTCCTCATAGTCGACTCCAATACTTCCTTCAAGGCACTACTTGGTAGGCCTTGGTTACATAGGAATTGGGTGGTGCCTTCAACTCTCCACCAATGCCTCAAATATACAAAGGACGGTGAGCAACACTGGATATTTGCCGATTTGGAGCCGTTCAAGGCTTATGACTGCCATCTGGCGGATGCACAACTATACTTTGATAAGGCCTCGGACCCGACGACCGGCGAAAGCCGTCGTAAGGGGAAGAAGATAGCCGATAAGTCTTCCGATGAGGAATGCGGAATTACAATCAACGAAGACAAAGCTGCTAGATTCCGGCAAGGAATGAAGCCCAGCAAGTCTCATCGAAAGTCGGCTAAATTTGGCAGGTCGGCCATCAATCTGGAAGCTAATGCCATTAGCAAAGAAACAGAGGCCAGCATATGCATACCTTCCAGCCTCACAAAGCCCATATTCCCCAGGGAAGTCTACACTGTGGAAGAGTTGAAAACCTTCGCAGTCCGTCACAAAGACGGGCGGCGTATCATATTCTATAAGGGGGATCTCGTGCTAGAGAGCCCTCCCGAAGACGGTTTTGGACATGAAAATGTCCGGCTGGAAGTTGAAGAAGTGGTCCAAGAAATGGACGATATGCCCCAATATATAAGACAAATGTGCAAACGCCAAAGTATCCCAGAAAGACAAAGTGCAGCCAGGAATAAATTCTTTCGAGAATTATGGCATCCTGCACAAGTCAGGGGGCAATCATCCAATCAAGATAGAAGAGGCCTTGGATATAGGTCGCGCCAGGGGTCTTCCACCCCATATACGATCCATATGGTGAGCCTTCCATCGGGAGTAGAGGAACCAATCGGCCATATCAAGCTTGGCAGTTCAGGAAATAGAAATGAAGAAATCCCTCCATCTGTCGAGAGAGCCTTAGCTGAAGCGAATGCTATTTGTGAATGGGAGCAATGTCCGGCAGGGCCTTCCCAATACACCAATAAAGGCCATGATACCAATATGGAAAGGCAAAAAGGATCTTCGGAAGCCGCGGATGCGATCTCCCAAGGCCCGCGTGAAAATACAGACAAATGGCATGAAGCCTATTCGATCGATATGGATGAAGAGGAGGACTTCATCGATCTCCAGCCAGCTCCTCGAGAGATAGAGGACGGAGGACAAGCCACGGTTGACGAACTGGTAGAGATCAATCTCGGCAAGCCAGAAGACCCTCGGCCGGTTTTCCTCAGCGCCCTCCTGAGCGATGGAGAAAGACAGGCATACACTGAACTCTTGATAGAATTCAGGGATTGTTTCGCCTGGAATTATAAAGAAATGCCTGGTCTGGACCCTTCAGTGGCGGAGCATGAATTATCAATTCTCCCTGAAGTCAAGCCAATAAAGCAAGCCCAGAGGCGAATGCGCCCTGAATTAGAAATTATGGTGAATGCCGAAGTGGACAAGATGCGAGAAGTCGACTTCTTCGAAGAATGCATATACCCAATGTGGCTGGCGAATATTGTGCCGGTGAAGAAGAAGAATGGCCAAGTCCGAGTCTGCATTGACTTTCGTGACTTAAATAAGGCATGTCCGAAGGATGACTTCCCATTGCCAATAACCGAAACTATGGTGGATGTCACCACAGGATACGAAGCCTTGTCCTTTATGGACGGGTCATCGGGCTATAATCAGATTAGAATGGCCTTCAAGGATAAGAATCATACAGCCTTTCGTACCCCGAAAGGAATATTCAATTACAAAAGGATGCCCTTCGGTCTGAAGAATGCCGGTGCTACATACCAGAGGGCTATGACCAAAATATTTGATGAGATGCTGCATAATTTGGTCGAATGCTATGTTGATGACCTCGTCGTTAAGTCTGCAAAGAAAGACGACCACCTCGGGGAGTTAAGAAAAGTCTTCGAAAGGCTTCGCCAATATCAATTTAAAATGAATCCCATAAAGTGCGCCTTCGGCGTCTCTAGCGGGAAGTTTTTGGGCTTCATAGTCCGATATAGGGGAATCGAGATCGACCCCGATAAAATCAAAGCAATCAGAGAGCTGCCCCCTCCTAGGACTCTAACTGAGCTTAGATCTTTGCAAGGCAGGTTGGCCTATATCAGGAGGTTTATCTCCAACCTATCCGGAAGGTGCAGGCCCTTCTCAAGATTGACGAAGAAAGGAGCCCCATTTATTTGGGACAAAGAATGCCAGAAAGCACTTGATGATATAAAGGAATATCTCCTCAAGCCGCCGGTACTGGGGGCACCCATAAAGGGTAAACCACTCATACTCTATATTGCAGCCTTGGATGCTTCCTTGGGAGCTTTACTGGCGCAAGAAAATGAGGATGGGAAAGAGCAACCGCTCTATTACCTCAGCAGGATGTTGGTGGGTCCTGAACACCGATATACTCCAACAGAAAAGATGTGCCTGGCACTTATTTTCGCCACAAAGAAGCTAAGGCATTATTTGTTGGTACATGAGGTCAAACTCATATCGCGGTTTGATCCGCTAAAATTCCTGCTTCGCCAGCCTGTGTTGTCTGGGAGGTTAGGGAAATGGGCCTTACTCCTCATGGAGTTTGATATTACCTTTGTCCTCCAGAGGGCGATAAAAGGACAGGGTATGGCCGAATTCTTGGCGGCACACCCAGTTCCTGAAACTTCCCCTCTGAATAATGCATTGCCGGATGAAGAAGTCTTGCCTGCACAGAAAATACTGGACGTGCAGCAAGCAGAAGTAAAAACATGGCAGCTATACTTCGATGGGGCCTCGAGAACCATCATAAAGCCGGATGGCACATCAACCACAAAGGCGGGAGCTGGCTTGGTTCTAGTCACCCCGGAAGGTGGGATACTGCATCACTCATGTGCCCTAATGGAATCCCTGACCAATAATGAGGCAGAATATGAAGCTCTAATTGTAGGGCTAGAAATTGCCTTAGAAATAGGCGTTAGATGTATCCAAGTATACGGGGACTCCCTGTTGGTCATCCGACAGATTCTCGGCATATTCGAGGTCAGAAAGGCCGAATTAATAGTTTATCACGCGGCGACCGTCCGGCTGAGCGAAAAATTCTATACCTTCGCAATAGAACATATCAGAAGAGGCCAGAATGTCCAGGCCGATGCGTTAGCTAAATTGGCTGCAGCGCTGAAATTACCTCATGAAGGTGAAGCCGAAATAATAGTGAGGGACATGAGACTCTTCCCTACCTCATTATATGAAGAAGATGGTCTGACAGTACTTGAGATCAATGCACTGGAGGACCATAATACCCAAGAGGAAGATGATTGGCGTGTCCCTATCATCAAAATAAAGAATGGCTGGCTCCCTGATAGCAAAGCCGAAAGAATCCAACTGCTTCGAAGAGCAACTTCATATCGGCTGATAAATGGCGTGCTATATCGCCTCGTCCCTCAGGACAAAAATGCGGTTCTACTCCGGTGCCTTTCCCCAAGGGAGTCCCGCAAAATAATGAAGGAAATTCACGCCGGGATGTGCGGAGCTCATCAGTCAGGCGCAAAAATGAAGATCAACATGAAAAATAAAGGCTTATATTGGCCAACTATGTTCGCAGATTGCGAGAAAATGGCGAGAAGCTGCCCCCAATGTCAAGCCTATGGACCTATTCCTAGGCGACCCCCCAATTACTTGCACCCAACAACCCCGACATGGCCTTTCGCCCATTGGGGAATGGATGTCGTGGGTCCGTTGACACCATCATCCCGAGGGTGTAAATATATTCTCGCCGCAACAGAGTACTTTACTCGCTGGGCAGAAGCCATTCCTTTGAAGGAAGTGACCGGCGAAACGGTATCACGCTTCGTCAGACATAATATCATATACCGATTCGGAACTCCCAGCCGGATCACATCAGATAATGGCACGCCATTCAAAAATCAAACAATATATAAGATGGTAGCCAAATTTTATATAGACTGGAATGCGTCTTTAGTATACTATCCCCAAGCCAATGGGATGGCAGAAGCCTTCAATAAAACCCTCTGCAAACTTCTGGTGAAGATCAGTGGGGGACGAAAGCGGGATTGGGACGAGAAGATGCATGAAGCATTATGGGCCTACCGCACTGTCTACAAAACCCCGACGGGATGCTCCCCATACTCTTTAGTCTATGGAGCGGAAGCCATGATCCCGATAAAGATAGAGCTCGCATCTTATAGGGTCGCCCTGCACTATGGGGTACAGGAAGGTGACATGAGCGAAGCTCAAAGGCGCTATGGGGAACTATCGGACCTCGAAGGCGAAAGACTGCAAGCATATCAGCGCCTGCAAATATATCAGGCCCGAGTGTCTCGCGCGTTCGATAAATTGGTGAAAGAAAGGACCTTCAAAAAGGGGGACCTTGTAATGGTCAAGCATAAAGATGTTATGGCCTCTCGGCCCAAAAATAAGGTCAAACCAAACTGGGTCGGACCCTTCATAGTGAGCAGAGTCTACGAAGGCGGTGCTTATAGGTTGGTGGATGAAAAAGGGAATCTAGCCTTCCCACCATTAAATGGCCGACATATGAAGTTGTATTACGCTCCGGTGCACGATCAACTCGAGCGACAGCAGCAACACAAACTGGTGCCGTGAAGCCCAACATATGTCTCGAAGGACAAAATAATCCGGCAACTCGTCGGGGAATAGCGCGCGAAAGCCATCTGCGCCAAGGAAAGCCAATAATGCTCGTGCGCGAGCACGTAGGCCCATAAAGCCGCATACTTGTTCCCCGGCGGGGGGAGAACTCTCTTGGCCTGCTAAGGGCAGAGATTGAGTTTTCCCACATCCTTACCTAGGGAGGATATCAGAGTCGCCAATGACGAATAAACCCTTGGTACCACACTAGTGGTACAATAATGTCCCATCAAGGACTACGACCGAGGCGATGATGACGATGACCTCCCGACTTGATAAGGAAGTGGGAAAACTTGCTCTTCTGCTCGATGCAGTCTGAGGGAACAATCTCCGTCCCTGTTATACGCGATGTAATACACGGGCATATACCCGAAAGACGTCATATCATCATGAGCAATTCACTTTATAAGAAAATATTTTCCTGTCAGGAATATCATACGATGAAAATTTTCATATTTCGCCCACGGAAGGCGTTAAACTCCGAAATTTGCCCGCGGGAGGCATTAAATCCCGGAAATTCATTTTTTGCCCGCGGGAGGCATTAAATCCCGGAAATTCATTTTTTGCCCGTGGAAGGCGTTAAATTCCGACATTCGCCTACAAAAGGCATTAAATCCCAGGATTTTGCCCGTGGAAGGCGTTAAATTCCGACATTCGCCTACAAAAGGCATTAAATCCCAGGATTTTGCCCCGAGGAGGCATTATGTTCCAAGTCCTCCCTGGACATACGCCAGTCCCACTGGCATACCATAAAAGGGTCGAGAATTTTCCTACTGCCCCAAGGAGGTAATATATCCTGAATTTCCCCTTCACATACTCTAGTCCCACCGGCATGTCACGAAGGGTAAGGATTTTCTCATTCGCCCTTGGGGAGCAATACGAAAATATCATTCGCGTCCCTGGGAATGTTATACCCTAAAATTCCCCCCCCGTAAGTTATAATCCCATCGGCATAACCATATAGTCCCATATGCTATAGTCTCATCGGCGTGCCGTAGGCGTTCGAATTAACCCCAAAGGGATGCTATACCCTGAAATCGACCCTGATACACGCCAGTCCCACCGGTGTGCCTCAATGGCCCGGAAATTCATATTTCATATCCGCCCACAGGAGGCTTTATATCCTGGAAATTCATGTTCGCCTACAGGAGGCTTTATATCCTGGAAATTCATATTTCATATTTGCCTACGGGAGGCTTTATATCCTGGAAATTCATATTTCATATCCGCCTACGGGAGGCTTTATATCCTGGAAATTCATATGTCATATCCGCCTACAGGAGGCTTTATATCCTGGAAATTCATATTCGCCTACGGGAGGCTTTATATCCTGGAAATTCATATTCGCCTACAGGAGGCTTTATATCCTGGAAATTCATATTCGCCTACGGAAGGCTTTATATCCTGGAAATTCATATTTCATATCCGCCTACATGAGGCTTTATATCCTGGAAATTCATATGTCATATCCGCCTACAGGAGGCTTTATATCCTGGAAATTCATATTCGCCTACAGGAGGCTTTATATCCTGGAAATTCATATTCGCCTACGGGAGGCTTTATATCCTGGAAATTCATATTCGCCTACAGGAGGCTTTATATCCTGGAAATTCATGTCATATCCGCCTACAGGAGGCTTTATATCCTGGAAATTCATATTCGCCTACGGGAGGCTTTATATCCTGGAAATTCATATTCGCCTACAGGAGGCTTTATATCCTGGAAATTCATATTCGCCTACATGAGGCTTTATATCCTGGAAATTCATATTTCATATCCGCCCACATGAGGCTTTATATCCTGGAAATTCATATTCGCTTACAGGAGGCTTTATATCCTGGAAATTCATATTTCATATTCGCCTACGGGAGGCTTTATATCCTGGAAATTTATATTTCATATCCGCCTACGGGAGGCTTTATATCCTGGAAATTCATATTTCATATCCGCCTACGGGAGGTTTTATATCCCGAAATTCATACTCGCCTGCGGGAGACCTTAAATCCTGAAATTCATGTTTCACTCACGAGGAGCGTTAAACCATATATAACCCTATTCACATACCCATATTGTATCAGGTTCTCATATTGTATACTCCCCCAATAACTGTTGGTTCAGTTATGTTATATGTTTATATTTATATTTAATAATAGTTCTTTATTTAATAGTAGTTAGAATATGTCAAAAAAAAAAAAAAAAAGGGGGGGGGGGCTTAAAAAGCGAGGTGCCCCGACGGACTTAACCAATCTCATCCATATCGAGATCGGCTAAGGGTAAAAAAGTCTTATACCCAGCTAAGGTGAAAACTCGGAAGGACGCCTTAGGCAAAATCGGGTAACCCCGCTGCATGAAAACCCGCAAGGGCGTGCAGGCAAAAATAAGAGGGGGCCAGTGTCGGTGAAAACCCGAAAGGGCACTGGCATTGGTTTGAAAAAAAAAAAAAAAAAAAAAGAAAGAAGACGAATATCATTTCTAATAAAAAAACTCTTCATATAAATGACCGTGAGATGGAAGCCCGAGACAAGCCCTCGGGGTAACTCAAATATGCGGTTCAAAATGAAACAATGCCAAGGTCAAAAAGAGGGGGAGGGAGTCCCAACAGCTAGTCCCGAGTCGGAGTCGGCTCCCGCACCACCAAAGCCTGCGAGGTGTCTAATAAAAGACGAAGAGCCTCAACCCTGTCCACCGACGCGTCTCGCTCTCGAGTGAGTTCGTCCAGACGGCGGTCGAGGGTCGCCACTTGCTCGACGCCCTCTTCCAAGCCCCTCTCCAATTCTTCTAGCTGAAGACGGAGAGCGGAGACTTGGGACCTCGCTTCAGCAATGCTGGAGTCCAATGTTTCTCTATCGGCTCGGAGTACGGAAACTTCTGCAGTTCGAGCGGCCACATCCTCGAGAGCGGACTCCAGTTCAGCCCGCAGTTGAGCTCGTTGGGCAGCAGGTACGGCAGAATCATCCTGGCCTTCCCCACCTGATAAAAGAAAAGAGAAAGAAAATATCATGAAACCAGAGTTGAAATGATAGTGTCAGCGAATAATGCCGGCAATGAAACGAAAGAAAAAAAAAGGGATGTTACCTGACTCCGCTGTCTCCTCGGGGTGGGGAGGACCCACTTTTCCATCCTTATCGGGAGAGGCAAAAAGGGATTCGGTGTCCCCCCGAGTGACACGAAGGCGACAATTTGGCGCTGGAGCCACTCCACGTCGGCGAATCCACCCTCTGGTCAAAGGCAAATGGGTAGGTGATTTCGGGCTCGCTCTCGTCTCCGGAGTAATCGAGCAGCTCGGTCGAAGTATACGCCGGTTCCTCAACCCGAGGAGTCCAGGGAGTTCCCCCCGAGCAAGAAAGGAGGACGGTGTCCCCTGAACGAGCCGGAGAATCAGGCAGTGAAGCCCTCCAAGCTGCATAATAGAAGTAGGGTCAATACCCGATAATATTTGATGAAGAAACAATAAGGGATAAGAAGCTTCATACCTGCTAAGGTGGCAATGTCCTCGACGGCTGGGATATGGCTGAAGCAAATTGGGAGGGACCTAGTTCTGGCACGTGCCGCTGATGCTGCTAGTCCCTCAATGCCTCCTGAAAGAAGCTCAGGGGCTGATCTGACCCCGTCCCGGCGTTCCCACCTTTGGGTGAGCACAGGGAGGGCATCTGTGCCAAGAGATGAAGACAGGCAAAAGAGATATAGTCAAAAAGGAAAATAAAGACATAATTTGTGCAGTCTTAAGCACGGGGCAAAGAGAATAGATCCACCTGGTGGTGAAGCCGCGGGCTCTTCTTGAGCAGCCTCAGTCTCTGCAGGCTCCCCCTCTGCCGAGGAAATCGCAAGAGGGGCAGCCGGGTCGTCCTCCAAAAGAGGGGCGACGGAAGGAGAGGCAGCCGCAGTTGGCGTCATTCCAACAACTTCTGTAACACAAAAATTTGATATTGGTTACCAGAAGAAAACAAGGTGGATAAGAATGCCATGAAGATCAAAGCAAATATAACTTACCCTCGAGAGGAGGACTATCCACTGCAGGGGGAGCGGTCGAGTCCCCTACCAGGCCCTTCATGAATGAGGAGCCTGAATGGCTGGAGGCTGAACGCATCAGCTCCTCAAAAGTAAAATCTGCATAGAGAAAAGATCAAAAAAAATCAGACCCGGTGCAAGGCAAAAAGCCATAGGGGCTGCGATATGTCGGCAAAAAGCTGTATATTACCGAAACGGCCCTGGTCATCCAAGAGTTCATGGTAGAGCTGGTCGACCAGAGGGACATCCGACCTATAGGGCTCGTAGTCGCGGCCCAATTGAGGTCCCCCAGCTCCTCATCGTTGCCCAAACCGACATTTGCAGTTATAGTCACGTTCTCCTGCAGAAAGCAAAAAGGGAGAATGATTAGAACCGTAGTCACCCCCAGCAAGGGGTGAATACCGACTTGCCAAAAATATATATGCATATGTCCGCACACCTCCGCAATGGCCGGCGAAGCTATCCGAACGGAGTCTTGAGCGGGAGGCTCGGGAACATAGGCCCCTGAAAAAATAGAAATAATGGAAGGTAAGAACCTTCTGAATGTGGCAAGAAGGGAAATACAAACATACAAAAAATAAAGCGGCCGGTCAGCCTCACCTGTTGTAAGCGGGACTTCGCCGACAGCAGGCTCCATAGCCACCTGAGACTCGTTCTCACCAATAAATTCACCTTCCTCTGATGGGAAGGAGAAAATATGTACAACATAAGAAGTCATATTCAAAAGGGGAATTGATCCTCAAAACAAAAGAAGCCAGCAAGGTTCTTACCAATAGGCGAAGGTGGCCTGTCAATAGGTGCCGGAGCCGGCGGAAGGGTAGGAGACAGTCGGGGCCGAACCGATCGACCCTCCGTCTCACCTTCGGCCACTCGCTTCCTCCGAGCTGCCTGTTTCGCAGCGGCCACTAGGAGTTGCATCTCCGATGTGGGGCCGATGCTGGCAGACGGTGCAGCTACCTCCTCAGCAGGGATTTGAGGCCCTCCCTCAGGCGCCTGATGCGCGGGAGATCCTCCAGGAGCCGCGGGCAAAGGAGAGACAACATCTCGTATAAAATAAGGAGAGTAAGGTAAATGCGATGCATATCCACAATAAAGAGAAACAATGAAAGAATATAGAAATGGAATACCTGCTGCGGCAAAAGACCTCGGCGGTTATGGTATGAGGGAATCAAAAGGCATCCCTAATTGGGTCGCCGCTTGCCCCATTACCCGCCAAACATCGCCGACGGTCTCGGCCCGCAATATCAGGAAAGCCTCGCGGCGAGGGCCAAAGCAAGCAAGCATGTGGCTGAGATAACATAGCCAATCTCTGGCAGGATCTCCATTGAAACTGCCTACGGGCAGCCGGGTACTGTGCTCAAATCTTCTGGGGATTTTGCAGTCCGCCAGGAACTGATGAGTCCATATATACCCTGGAGCGGCGAGTTCATAGAAGCCATCATCCTCGCCGCCCTTCTTCTTCTTCGTCTTCGGCGCCGATGGGCCAGCTCGGCCCTTATATGTATGTCGGCCGAGTCCTTTGGTGGACTTAGCCTGAGAAGAACTCCTCGTCTGCTCGGGATCGGGTCTGAGCCGCAACTCCCCTTGGTTCTTGTGCCACCAAGCAGCAAAGGAAACAGTCATACCCCCTTCATGAGGGGGGGGAGGTACTGCCACTGGGCCGAACGAATTTTGATGCTGGAAGTAATTCCACCATAGTCGGGCGACAAGATGGCTCTTCCGCTTTTGATATACCCGAGGCAGCTCGGCAAAGGCAAGACTGGAGGGGATCATCTGATCATAGCCAAAATTCCGCGCAAAGCGGTTCGGATAATAAGGCTCCAGAATGACGTCTCGCCCTTTCTTCAATATGAACAGGGATGGGCGAGTGCTCAGAGTCCACCCATCTAATGCAGCGCCATCATGGCCCATACGGCCCGTCCATGGGTCAAACCAAGTTCGGTCGGCGGCTCCTCCTCTGTCGAGATATGGCCGGAAGTTCCGCGAGGAATGGTCAAAATCCAGCTTCCGGGGAGAGCCGAAGGGTATAAAACTCAAAGCTGCACGGGCATAAGAGAGCTGACCCGTCCCTTGGCTGGCGGGCTGGCTTGCCAGTCGAAGCACGGTGGGCAGTGAAGAGTCCATCTCCCTGCCAAGGGGAGAATAACCCGGAAGCAGGAGTCCCGCCCAAGCGCTGACATAGTGAGTGGCCATCACCATTGAACATGAATTCGGGGTAGCCGAGCTGCAAAGAGCCCCGAAAGAATGATATACACTAGCAAGTGCCGCCGGCGCAATAGCGAGGCGGGTCCCCGCTGCAAGTCGGGAAGCTGCTAGTAAAATCTCGGGCCGCAAAGCCCCCTCGTCCCCGTACGGGACAGCAAAAGTAACTAGCCAATATGCTAGATAAGCCGCCACATAAGTGATATCATCCAGGCCCCATAGGTTCTCGGATTCATGCTCCGGCGCAATGATAATGCCTCTCCGAGATATGTCCCTATGTGACAAAATGGAAGGGACCCGTTCATCGAAAATGCTGGCGAAGCTGAAATCCGATGTAAGGCCCAGAGGTCGATGGCGGTCTCGCCTTCAACAGTCGCGATAGTATTAGTATCGCGGATGTACCGCTCGGCGATCGCCTGGATGAAGCCGTGATGGCAGGGATAATCATACTGAGCCGCTGAAACAGCGTCATATGTACCGGCTCTGTCAAGGATTGGCCGGTGATGCCTCAATATATGCAGGAGCCACTCTGTAGCCCCCCGGCGGAAGACATGGGAACTCCTGATCTGGAGACGGGCGTCCCATGCGGGGCGAACGCCCCGACATATATCCGATAATAGTATGCTGAAATCGGACGGGTCATGTATGGAACCTTCCTCCACTTCGGTCAGAAACACCCCCTGAGGGTGTCGGGCGGCCTCAAGAGGACGACTTCCTGCTCTCGTCCACATAGCTGGCGGATATGTCCGGCTGATGTCGTGGACCCGAAGAATAGCCCGGATGGGCCCCAGCTGTTCGGGAGTAGGAAACTCCCACAATCGGTCAACGACAAGAGGAAAGGCTGGGTATGAAAAGGGGAGCAGCCTCTCCATATTGTCCCGGTCCAATAAAATGGCACGCTCCAAGTCGCGGCGCTCCGCAGGAGATAGCGGTCTTTCGACCCCATCTTCAACATAGATGAATGATTGGAGCAGCTCGTAGATGGAAAGATCTGAGGGAAGATGCCGGGCGGTCTTACCCCGCAAGAAATAGAAGAATTCCCCGTCTCTATATATGCTCTCGTGGCGAATGGGGACAGCATCTTCAATAGTGATATGCAAATGTGGCTGAGCCACCCAGCGGAACCCCGCATATGAATAAGCAATCTCCTCCTCCTGAGGACCCTCGTGGGAGAAATCGCCGAGTGCGGCCATAATAATGAGACAGGAATAGCAGCCTGTGGAAAAACAAAGACATACACATCAAAATAATGCACAATGCAGATGATACAACTAAATCCCGACAGGAAGTCAGGATAATGCAACAAAGCTTATATATTGCCAACAAATGGCAAAAATGCGGCTAATTCGGGTGTCTCGTGTAGAGCTCCTGGAAATGCCCAAACTATAAGAAAGACGAAGTGCTAATACTAGCACAACACCCATACCATGCCCTCATATGTGTGCCTCAATGGCGGATACTTGGCCAATCCGGAATGTCTTGCACAAGACTCCCGGAGATGCCAAAATAAGGTACTAATATCCTTTAAATAGGAATGACATTATCAGGATTGAGTGACCCGCTCCATGTTCCCAACCGATCTCTAAGTCACAAAGGCCAAGAGATATTCGGGACCGAGCAACGTGTCGAACAATCCGATGATGTCAGTCTTATAAGGATCCTCCAAGTCACAAAGGCCAAGAGGATCCGAATATAAAGGAAATTTCATAGCTCCAAACGTCCCCAGAAGGTCACAAAGTCATAAAGACAAGGCTCCTGGGGTGACGTTGGACCACTCAAGTACCAAAATACATATGGTGTCCGAACCCACAAAAGGCGAATTGGGCAATTGATTGCCCAGAGGATATGAGACAGCGCTGCTACCTTTCCGAAAAAGGCCCACATACGCTCAAGTCGTATGGAGCGGGGTGAAAAGGGTTAGCAAAGCAATATCAATACATGCTTGGCATGAATTCGGCCCATCGGGATCAGCCCGGAGACATATACATATACATGTACATACACATAAACACATGCATATATATATGGAAGAATCCACGGGACACCCGCCTTTGACTTCGTCTCCGGCGAGCATCCCGTGGGGGGCATTTGTTGAACCCAAAAAATAATTTCATATACAGACATGCAGATTTGCATTGTATGAGTATGCATATATGACGCATGCTCGCGTCGATGTGAAATTCCCATAGGAGAATACACATGCATAAGCATGACAATATGTTCATGAAGGACCATGTCATGCAAAATAAAATGCACGCCTATGATATAGGTGAATACTAGAAATCCATAAGGAACCACGGGCTCGTATTGCGAGGGCAGCGGAGTAGAAGACATACCTAGGCCACGAAGGCCTTAATCAGATTTTTTTTTAGGAGCCTGAGGCAGCCCCAAGTTGCTTGCTTCGGCTCCCGAAATCAGCTCCCGAACCGCCCTTGCAATGCTCGATAATGGGACCCGATGGGAGACCCCAAAATGCAGCGATAAATGGGACCCCGAACGCTGCAAAACAAGGGTCAAAATCAATCCCAAGGTGGACTAAAATCTGTCCCGAAATGGGGCAAAATCAGTCCTAGAACTCCCCCAAAATGGCTCCGAAATGGAGGCCCAATAGTGGGGGAGATAGGCCCAATAAGTAGCCCTATGGGTGGGGTCAATATGAGGCCCAATAAGCCCCTAAATGGGCCCAAGTTCAGTCCCAAAAGTGGGCTGGAATCTGTCCCGAAATAAGGTAAAATCAGTTCCGGAAATTACCTAGATCAGCCCCGAAACGGAGGCCCAATATCGGGAAAGTTAGGCCTAATAAATGGCCCAATGGGGGAGCCCAAAAAGAAGCCCAAGAGGCACCCCTAGCAGGCCCAAATCAGTCCCGGAATGGGGCTAAAATGCTCTCCAAACTTGCTCAAAATGACTTTCAATAGGGGCCCAATAGCAAGGGAGGCAGGCCCAATGGGTGGCCCAATAAGGAGGCCCAATAGGGAGCTCAAATGGGCCCATAACCAGCTCACAAAGAGGGCCTAAATCTGCCAAAAGGGGGAAGAAATCTCCAGGATTCCCAAAATGGCAAGAGAAGAAGGTGGGGGGAGCCCCCACCGGTTCCAAGAGGGAAACCGGTGGGGGGGAGGAGGCTTTCCCTCCCTCTCTTCTTCTTTAAAATTTCAAAAAAAAGGAAGGGGGGTGGGGGATTAAATTAAAGGAAAAGGAGGAGTTAATGAGGGATCTTAACCCCATTCACATGGGTTAAGAATTCCATGCAAGAACCCTCTTAAACCCCATCTTAAAACCCCCTTTCACACTTAACCAAAGTCTGAATTTAATGGGCAAAGACCCCTTTCACACTTGGAAATCTGAAAATAAGAGGGTCAAGGCTCATTAAGAGCCAAAAAGGTGAAGAAAGGGGGGAGTTTGGAGAGGGGAGATCCCCCCACCGGTTTCCAAAACCGGTGGGGGAGTCCCCCCACCGGTTCCCAACCGGTGGGGGGTCCAACCGGGGGCCATCCCCCCACCGGTTGGAACCGGTGGGGGTGCCCACCGAGGCCTCCCCCTCTCTCCTTTGTTTACTCTCACTCTTACCCCCTCCCCTTGCCACCCCATTGGCTGATATAAAAAATAAAAAATGGGGGAGGAAAGAAGCTGCAACCGGTGGCACCCCCCACCTTGGTTCGTCCCGGTGGCACCCCCCACCGGATTAAGATTTTGGGCCTATAAATAGGACCCCAGGGTCCCCAATTCAAGGGGACCAAGCACACCACAAGTGCACACCATAAGCCTATAGGTTGCCCACATATAAGGGGGGGATTGTGGTGAAATTGTGAGGGAGAGTGCTGCCAATTGAAGACCAAATTCGGGTTTTTTAACCCGGGTTTGCTGCGAATTTGGGAGTTCTTTCGTCCCGGGGAGCTCTCTCCTAAGGTTCAATCATAAGGGGAAGCTCTGCCGAATTTTATTTGTAAAATAGTCTTATTATAAGGCGAAATACTGCTGAAATAAAATCAGAATTTCTGTGCTTATATGTGTCATTTGAATTTTATAATTATCATACCTTTTTAAATAAAGAAAATAATATGTATATATGTATATATTTTCCTAAAACTAAATAAAATTGTGTACATCTATAACCTAACCCTAACCTCACCCCGTAAATAAACCAAATTCAGAAATCTGCATAAAAATTATAATTAAACCCAAAGATAATTCATAATTAATCAATAAAAATCCATGAAATTAATTAAAAATCAGAAAAAAACCAGGAAAAATCAGTAAAAATCTGTAAAAAAACCTGAAATATGATACAAAAATCATAATAAATTCAAATATCCTTATATATTTAATTAATTAATCAGCTAATTAAATTAATAAAAAAAATGAATAAAATTAATAAAAAATCAGAGAATTAGAAATCTGAAAGAATGTTAAATCATTAACCATATATCTAAAAACGTAATGTAAAATTACGAAAATACCCTTGTGCGTAATATTTACACATATAACCTTGAAAACATTAAAATTCATATTATAATTAGGGTTTCTTCCCATATATTCTGAATATCATTAAATATAAACCCTAAGACTTAAAAAGCCGGTTTTAAGGTAAAATTACTAAAAAACGCCCATATGTTTGAAAATCAATTCCCTAACTCCTATAAAGCTTGAAAACCTCTAAAATTCACTTCTATATGTTTATAAACCACTATATTTCCATAAAACCCCCATAATTACATAAAAACCCCTGAGAGTGGATAATTGCAAAAAAGCCCCTGTGGGACTAAAAATTGGGAATTGACCCGTATAACCTGGAACCAATCCACCTAACTTGGAACCAATCCTAATAGTCGAGAATCAATCCCGAATCACATAAAAATTGTCCCCCGAACCGGGGTGAGGTTAAGGATTCACCCTAAAATATACCTTCATCTGCATACGCATGCGCTTCCTATAATAGTAGTTTTGCATGACTAAGGGCATCATACGGACGGTTAATCAAGGGTTGCCGAGCAGTTGCTCAGCGTAATTAACACTGACCGAGGTCAGTGGAGAGAGGTCATATACTCAAATCTTCGCCTGATTCGAAGTCCCGGATTCCCTGAGGGCTAATCCCAAGCTCTCATAATCCGATAAAAAAATATAAAACTGACCTATAATCCTCTAGATAAACAAAAAAATGGACTTCCGAATAATCCGACATAGTAGGAGAGATATGTCTAGGTCAGGTCCCGATGCCAGGGTTAGAAAAACCTTCGCGCAAACAGAATGCTAAGAGATAAACTGGTGATCATCTCTTCAGGTGCAGCCCTTCTCTGAAATGACTCAGGAAGGGAAATTACAGAAGCTACAGAATTGATGGAGTATGCCTAGAAACTTGGAGGAACTCATTTTGGAGTAAGCTCTCATCAAAAATCACAAATATCAGAGGGATGTGATGAACTGATGATACTTCTCAGTGTACTGGATCCATCAGTGAAGGTCTTGAGAACAATACACTGTCGAATGAAAGCTGACATGTGGTATCTTTACAAGACAATGTGCCAAAGAGGAAGTTAAAGTGAACAATGCAAAGAGAGATATGAAGTTGTGAAGTTGGATAAGACAGTTTTCGATGATATTCCTATAGCAGGCAAATGAAGACATCTACCATCATGTTTAACAGAGGGCCAGAGCTTTTGCTGCAATGGCAAGCTTGCTCCATTTTGACTTAGAGGTCATGAGTTCAAATCTGAAAACAACCTCTTTGCAATTTGCGGAAGGCAGGATAAGGTTGCGTACTATTGACCCTCCCCATGCATTGCAGTGGCAGGAGCCTTGTGGCACCCTTTTATCTTAGATGTTTAACACATTTAATGAAAATATTTCCTAAATCCATAGTTAACCATTATTGTAAGTCATTTGTTCAGTGGGAACTATAATTTCCCGCCATTTGTTGGATATGTTTTTATTTATATGATAGGCAATTGTGCCTTGAAATTTTGTTGACTCATCCAATAGAAAGGGTTATTTGGGTTCTTAAATTTGGGACTCTTTCTGCTGGTCCATAGATTGGCGTTAATTACATCCTGCTGCAACAGGAAAACCTATTGGTTTCTTTAAAGGAATGTTCCACATGTTATATGCTGCTATGCAGCACAATTTCCTTGCTTATGCTGGTTTTGTTCCTTGCACGTGTGGTATTGTATCAAAATAGTCGGCCTTGGCCCTTTTGATTATATGAAATTGATATCATATTGCAAAGATGCATCATTTGGAAAACATGGTGCGGTTCGTTTTGTGGGCCCCGCCAGTGCCCTGCATTATGGGGGGGGGTACTATGTATAACACTATTCACAAGTACTATTTATAGTACTATTCATAGGCGATATTCACATGCACTATTCATGTGTCGCATGTGGGTCCCGACTCTAGGTGGGTCCTTTTTCAGAGAGTTCGCTCATGTTTTGACATGATTTGATATATTATGGGATTTTTACTTTGTAAACCCTTACCAACTTTTGATATTACAGAAAATTCCCCCTAATTGAACTATTTTCTCAGAAGCCCTTATAATCTTTGAATATTTACAAAAACACCCATGCGATTAACAAACCTGTGAAATAAAGAACTTGCAAGGGGGCCATCAAGAAAGATAGTTTTGTCAATGAAGTCTGTTACAAGGAAAATGGTAATGTACAGTGGTTTATTCGGTTGAGAAGAGGCTTCACAGACACTAAAGAAGAGCAGTTGATGTCTTTGCTAAGACTACTATCATCAGTACCAATTCATTTGAAAGGAGAAGATCAGATTGTATGGACAGAAAATCAAGAAATATTCTCTGTTAAATCATTTTATAAACTGTTGAAACTTGGAAGGAGTGCAGCCACCTTTTCATCATTTTGATGATATATGGAATGTGAAGTCTCCGCTTAAGGTAAGGAGCTTTATGTGGTTGGTATTTAAGAGGAGAATTATTACCAAAGTGTATAAAAGAAAATGGTGCAAGGACAACGACATTGTTTTTGTGCTGTGTGGTGGTCTTAATGAGGACATAGATCATCTGTTCATAACTTGTCATGTTAGCAGAGAGATTTGGAAACTTATTGGTAGACTTTTTAAAGTTTATCCATCTTTCAATAATTTATAAGAGATGTGGGATTATTTCTCTCAACTGAAGTTCAAGAATCCAAAGGGTACCAGGAGGAAGATTTTATGTATCCTACCGCATGCTATTTGCTGGAGCATCTAGAAGGAAAGAAATGCCACAATCTTCAAGGGAAGTAAAACTTACCTTGAGAATATTGTAATGTTGGTTATTTCTTCTTTTTGTATAATTGGAGTTGTCACATCTTGGGTGTCTGCTCAGGATTGGGCTAGAGGATTGGCTTCTATTTAGAGTTGCTTTGAAGGTCTCTTTTTATGTTTTTTTTCCTTTTAAGATAGGAACCTCTCCTATCTTATTTTGATTGTACTACGACTACTTATTTCTAATAAAATTGGTGGTGCAGTCTGCTTTTCTTGAAAAAAAAAAAAAAGATGTGAGGGAATATTCCATCCACCCAATTGCTCGGCTTGCAGCCACTATTGCTATTCCAGGTGACTTGCTTGCTCTGCGGTGGCTTGTTGTCTCTTTACCTTGCTTTGCTACCACATGTGATTGAGGCAGACGGACACTGCAGAGCTACTGCAGAGCCAGCAAATCACCTGGAATAGTAGTAGTTGATAGCTGAACAGCTGAGCGGATGGAATATTCTCTCGCTTATTCTTTATTTCAAACGTTTGTTAATGGCAAGTGTTTTTATAGATATCCAAAGATTATGGGACTTCTGAGAGTTCGATTGGGGATGCTTTTTTGTAATATCAGAAGTTTATAGGGGTTACAAAGAAAAAAATCCCTTTATTTATTTCAAGAAAAGGGTGTGGCACACTTATCGAGGTGCACCATTCATGTGTCTCTTGGCCTCACCAAGTCTGGATTAGCGGTCGTGCCTCATCGGCACATACTATTTGTTTATTAGGGTGAGATCGCGCACAACGCACATCTTGAGGTATTATAGCACGTAAATTGAG
This sequence comes from Zantedeschia hybrid cultivar, assembly GCA_030544215.1. Taxonomy (NCBI): domain Eukaryota; kingdom Viridiplantae; phylum Streptophyta; class Magnoliopsida; order Alismatales; family Araceae; genus Zantedeschia; species Zantedeschia hybrid cultivar. The sequence goes on from JARZZO010000006.1 coordinate 19,228,035, forward strand.
GCACTATTAGAGTGCTGCAGTTGGCTGGCACTCGATCTCGGATGTCATATGACATCGCCACATTTGAAAGAACAATTTGATTTACCTTGATTGATGCAAGCGTGCATGGCTTACTTATTGAGGCATTATTCACGCCATGGATGACTGTCTAGTATTAGACGAGGACGTGCAATGGCATAAAGTGGTGACACCTATCACTCATTTGCCTCACTTGAAATGCCCAATTTGATGGTGCATATGAGTGCATGGCATGATTGGCTTTAATTTGCCCTTTGGGGTGCATTGGTGATTAACATGCTTTTGGACGCCCATCAGGGGCATTTGTTATCTGAGGATAATGTCTCAGGTGCGGCATGCCATGGCCATATGAGTGAATGGGCCGGAAATTGCATGACGTGCACGTTGCCTTGTTGATTTTAAATCATTTTAGAGATTTGTTCACATTGCATTGAAGTGTGCTTGTGTGCGGATTCTGAGGGATGCCACAACCTGCGGCTGTCTATGCGGCAACTCGCCACTGTCATTGGGTCGACAAACCGGCCTCGGTTTATTAATATATTAGTACACGTCACTGTTATCAAAGCATGATATGGAACCCATGGCTTGCCGCTTATCACAGATGCATGCTATCGGGCCGAAGGCCTTCGCTCCACAGCTCGCCATCCTCATTCTTGCGAGGGTGGGCCGAGGGTTCGTAACGGCTTGCTGCATCACATCGCCGCAACAACGGATATATCACGAGTATTCATCTTCAAAACGGTGCCGAAGAAATTCTGCAACGCATATTCTCTGGTGCATCGCAGAAGTTTTTGGCACACCTTATACTTCCTGAATGCATCGCAGAAGTTTGCCGTTAAACTTCTTGGATGCATCTTAGAAGTTTGCGGCAGACCTCCTTGGGTGCGGCACGGAAGCTTGCGACGCATGTTAAGCTTCTTGGATGCGGTGAAAACTGGCAGCACACCTTCTTGGGTGCGTCATAAAAGTTTGTGGTGCACGTTAAACTTCTTGGATGCACTGCAAAAATTTCTGGAGCACCTTATCGGATGCGTTGCACAAGTTTGCGACACACATTTAATGTCTTGAATGCATTGCGAAACTTGCTGCGTAAAGACCCACAGCTTGCCGCTTAGCACGGATGCGCAATATCGGGCCGAGGGCCTTCTTTTCACGGTTCACCTTCCTCACGCATGCGAGAATGGGTCGAGGGTCATTTCCCTGATGGCTTGGCGCCATTGCATTGCCGGGATAATGGGCTGAGGGTTTAAAATTTTATAGATTAAATAAATGTTGCCATCTAAGGGTGTGCCACAGAAACTCGCAGCATCTCTAAATATTTTGAGGTACGTCGCAAATGCACCCAGAATGTTTTAGATGTGCGTTGCATATTTCTGTGGCGCACCCCAATTCTTCCCTACCTCAAGGACAAGAAGGTAGGACAAGAGCTTAGAAGAATCCTTTTAAGATTCATCCATTCATTCTTGTACAAGAGGGGTAAGGGGGGTATTTATTGGCTAAAGGCCATTGGTGGTCTAGCCAGTGATGAGCTGCCAAGTGGCAGCTTCTTATAGAACCATCCCATGTGTCTTGATGACATGGCGAGCTCTCTTTGGTTGAGACCCTTACAGCCTCGAATTAGGCCATTTGTCACTGATGAAGCGTGACAAAGCGCTGACGAGGCGGCGAGGTGGCATTGAAGAGATCCACATGGCAGCTCGCAATTGGGCCATTTAAGCAACTTGGGGGGCCCACTGCTGTGTAATTTCTCACATTTTCTTTTTATCTTTGCAGGAATGTTTAGGCCTGGATGTGTCGAGGAAGCCCGCGGCGCAGGGAGGATGCATCGAGGAAGCTCGCAATGCATATAAGAAGAGCAGGTCCTTTAGGGGCTGCTGTCCGTAGGGGGCTCACTGTGGGCAGCAGCTCCCAAGTGTCTGCTGCCCATGGACTGCAGCAGGGGCATGGGGGCTTTATTTTTTTTTTATTTTTGTTCCCCCAACATCTGAGCCTTTTTATTATTCTTTTCAGGAATTCTTCCTCTGATTTCTCGGAAATTAGGGCAAAAGGACCCTTTATACTCTTTACTTTCTCTATAAGACCAAAGGTGGTTGTTTTTTGTCTTTTATTTTCCGGAAGAAAAGACCTCCTAACAATTATTTTATTTATAGGATACTTTAGAATCCTGGATACGAGTAATAGACTGGATGTCTGAATGATAATGAATGGGAGAAGGCCTACTAGCAGGCAAAAGGAGGAATGCATGACTATTTGTAATTGATGACATGATTCTATGTTTAGATTATATGATTTTGGGTTTTATGGATTAATAATTATGTCAATAATGCATAATTATTGGTTAAGGTTAATGTTACACTGTGTAGCAGCCAGTAATGCTGCTAGTCTAGATAATGGCTTGCGTTTGTTTGTAAGTTTAAGGGTTTTTTTTTTTTTCCAGCTGTGAAGGTGGCCAAAAGCTGCATGCATTAACAAAGAAGGAAAGCATAAAAAAGAACCAAAATAAAAAGAAAAGAAGGGATAAGGGTGTCTCTATCAAGAAAGTAGAGTCCATCCACTCCTGAAACCCGAAACCCAATACACTCTTAACCCCAATGACACTATCTTTTCCAATGATACAAATTAGAAAGATGATACGAATTAAGAAGGAATTAAAAAAGCAGGGAGAATGTTGGGCTGGGTGTCAAGAGCTTCAATAAAATGAACCTACCTCTCCTTACCAAATGGCTTTGGAAGTTGGGAACAGGTGAATCCAACCTGGGGGTGGATATCATTTGTCAACTTCACTACTCTAGAGCGAGGGCCTGGGATCTTTGGCCTACCTCCATTGCCTTTATGTCTGTAGCGTGGAAAGGTTTTCTCTCAGATGTTGATGTGCAACAAGCAGGTATTCAGTGGACAGAAGTGTTTACTTTGGATAGGTAAGTGGTGTTAGGGTCCACCTTTGTGTGAAAGGTTTTGGAGCCTTTTTGACATTACCCGCCAACCTTGTGCAGTTGTTGCTCAGGTGTTTGATTTTAGCCAGCCAAGAGCAGCTTGGACCCCTGTATTTAGGAGACAATTCAAATATGATGAGATAGGAGAGTTGGGATAGCTCCTTCCCATGTTGCAAGGCTTCTCTTCCACTCCCTTGGCTCGGGACAGGTGGACTTGGAGATGGGAAGCTAAAGGAAACTTCTCGGTCCACTCTGCCTACAAGGTTATATCTGATGGTGGTCTTAGGCATCCTTTTGCTTCTAGTATTTGGAAGCCCAACACCCACATGGAGGGCAAGATGCTCATTTGGAGAGTGAGTCACAGAAGATTTCCCACCTGAGATAGATTTGGCGTGGTTCATGGACGCGCTGGACACTCTATGTCCTCTTTCTGCTGATGAGGATTAGTCGTTGGACTATCTCTTCCTTCCCTTTCTCCAAGGAAGCGTGGCAGTTTATCTCGAGTAAAATGCAGATGCAGCCTGGTTTTTTGGAAGGTGGCAAGAACCATGATTGCATTAAAATAAAACAGTTTATAAGGATAGGTGGTTGTAGAGAAAGTTACCACACTAAAGAGGCACACACAGAGGTCCAAGAATGCCCACAAATTGAACCAATGTTGAGTAGAGAAACACCCTAGAAGTAGGCCCAAATCGAGAACCTTTACAAAATAAGCCTGTTCCAATTGCTGATAGAGGAAATAATAGAAAATTCTGGGTTCAGCTTCTTATGGAAACCAATTCTCCAGTTATATACCAATCTGATAGAATGTTGGATGATGAGGAGAGGAATGTTGGAAGAAGCTCAGCCCAAGTGGATAATAATGAGAACAAGGATTGAGGTCCTGAGGATGATTCCAAGTGAGGCCCAAGCTTCTAAAAAGGGTTACCCTAACAGTTGCGACAATTCCACAGTGAAGAAACAGATGGTCAACTGTTTCAGAGAAGGATCCACAGAAAGGGCATATGTTAGAGATAATATTTAATCTTTTGAGATGAGAAAGAAGAGGCAGCCATTCTGAATGAGTTTCCATGTAAAATTCTGATTTTGGAAGACCATTCACTTTTCCATACTAAACATGCTCAAGGAACATTGCAGCCTCCAATATTTGAAATTCTGGTGGCAGGTTTTACAGAGAATTTCTTATTAGATTTCCATTTCCAGCTTCTTCTGTCAGCTTCATTTTGTAAAAAATGAATGGGCTGGAGCAGAGGGCATAAGTCCAGGAATTCACTGAATGCCTCATCATTTAGGTTCCTTCTGAATGATAGGTTCCAACCTTGTGCAGGTGAGCTGAAGAATGTGTCATGGACTTAGGTTTCCTTATCTGAACAGAGATAGAATAGTCTGGGGAATTGAGCTGCAAGGGTGGATTGGTGTAGCCAGTTATCCTTCCAGAAGTGAAAATGAGAACCATTCCCCAAGGAGAAGGATGAGGCAGCATTGTATTTTATCCCTTCTTGGGATGTGAGGATTCCAGTAATGGATGTCATTTAAATATTCCTGAGTAACAATAGACTTCCAGAGAACCTCACCCTCCTTACCTAGAAGCCAAAGCCATTTGGACAAGAGTGCAGAATCAATGCAATTGATGGGTACAAGACCAACACCCCCTTCCTCTTTAGGTCTGCAGACCCTCTGCCAGTTGATAGGAATAATATATTGGAGTGGTGGACTTTTCCCTTTCCAAATGAAAGTACGCCTGATAACTTCAACTTTCTTGGTGATTGTAGATGGCATTTTGAAGATAGACAGGCGGTAGGTAGGTAAAGCTGACAACAAAGTTTTGGATAAGATCCACCTACATCCATGGGACAATAAGTTGGATTTCCAGCCTGACAACTTGGAATCAAACTTCTCAAGAACAATGTTCCAATCCGAAGCCTTGTGCGGTCCGCTGATAATAGAAGAACGAGTTATTTGATGGGAAAAGGCTTCCATCTGCACTGTAAAATGTTCTCTACTTCAGGAATCAAGGAGGAACTACTGATATTGGTAGAATAACCTGACAGTTCACATTTGGAGAAATTAATTTTGAGACCTGTAACATCTTCAATGATCTTAAGGATCTTGAGATTCTCAATAGAAGCAATATCCCATGGAGAGAAAATCAGAGTGTCATCAGTGAATTGTAGATGAGAAATCATGATGTTGTTCCTTCCAACAGATGTACCTTTAATGAGATTCAGATTAATAGCTCTATGCCAAATCATGCTGAAAACCTGTCCAACAATTAGAAATAATAGGGGAGACAAGGGATCACCTTGTCTAACCCCTCCTGGAGCTGTGAAACTAGCCACAAGGACGTCCATTAATGAGAACAGAAAACCTGCCTGTGGATGTACATTGCTCAATCAGTCAGTCCATTTACTATTGAACCCCATCAATTCCATCGTGGAAAGGAGACAAGAACAGTTGACTCTGTCAAAGGGCTTCTCAAAATCCAGTTTGAAGGCAAGGAATTCGTTCTTGTGAATTTTTAAATCATGAATGGTCTTGGAAGCTTTATCAAGGATGAATCTTCCTGGAATGAATGCAGAGTCGCAGACTACTTGGTATCAATGAGTTATGACAACTTTGAGCCTAGTGGCCAAGACCTTGGTGATGATTTTATATGAACTATTGAGGAGGCTGATGGGCCTGAAGTCCGTGATGTCTTCAGCATTGTCTTTCTTGGGAATGAGAACGATGTGAGTAGCATTTAGCTTGGAGATCATTGCGGGATTAGACTCAAATTCTCTAATAGCCTTCATAAGATCAGATTTAATAACATCGCAAAAGTGTTGATAGCCTTCATTCGACCTCCGCCCAGGTCCAATCTTGCGAAGTGGACGTAGGAGAAGGAGAAGACACTGGAGATGAAGAAGACACACCCTCCTTCGAAATGGTGATCCAAAACCAGCGACCTCCCATGAAGATGATGAACTTGTCTGGAATTTGAATGTGATGTTCAACTTCTACCTGAATACTAGTGCATTTCATGGGAATCCAAGACTAGCGTACCACTACATTACACATGATTGAGTGCATCTACCGCCGTTGGAGAGTCTTTCCGGCTTCATTATGGCTAGAAAACTCAACAAAGTTTGTCTGATGTGTAGCTTATTGTTAGGCGAGTATGTAGATATTTTGTTTACCCCATTTGAGACTCGTTTAGGTCCTTTTCTATTTTTTAAGAATTGTTTGTGTGATTTTCACATTATTTTTTTATGTAAAAGGTATTTTGGTCCAGAGTAAAATTTAGGGAGTCATTACCGTTTATTTTCTCTTTAAATACTCTTGTAACACATATTTTTATTTTTTAATAAATATTTGTTGCGAATTTTGAGTTATTTTCTAGAGTTCCTATCTACGATGGAGAAGACGACTTTGCGACGGGGTTGAATCTGCACTGTGACGGGGCCGGGCCTGGGTGTGACGCCCAAGGGGCCGATGCGATGCCGAAGGATTCTCCACTGCCGGTGCGACGCAAATAGTCTCTCTCATCCCCTTCATCCTCTTCGTCCCCCATCAAATTTGATATTAGAGCAAACTTCGATCCCTACCATGCTACTATTCCATCCCGTCGTCATTGCCACTGTCCCGCTACAGCAGCTACCGATCGCTACCGCCGCCACGTCCTTCTTCCTCTTCTTTCTTCTCCCCACATCATTTTTTTCTTGGCAGCCCTTTCATTGGAACCACACAAAAAGGACAAAAGAGGTTACTATTTACGGTGAACAGTACTCGCGATTCACGGTGAACAGTACCCGTGATTATTGTTCACGGTGAATAGTAATCGCCCTTCTCCTTCCTTCCTTCTCTCTCCCGATCTTTGTTTTGTAATGCAAAAACAAAGTGCAAAAAAAAAGAAGAGGGAGAGAGAAATCACCTTCCGCCGGTATCCCCAACGGCCGGCACGGGCATCAACAGCTATGTTGTCTACATCCCCGTCACCGCCACCCAAGCAAGTCTAGGCCGGCGCTACTGCAGCCATCGCTGTCATGTGCTACTGCCGCCATCTGCTTCTACCACTGCCATTGCCGTTGCCACCGACAATCCTTGTCGTCAACCTTCCTGCATCGTCCCATGACTTCCTCAGTCTTCTATACTGGAGTTATATTGCCCAACAACGCACATGCCGCCCTTGTGTTTAATAGCAGATTGGATGAGAATTTTATTTCATAGAACAATTGTTGATTTACTCTCCAAGATTAGAGAAATTGTACTAAATGATGACCGAGCGTTTGTGGAGTTCTATGGGCCTTTCAAGGGTGTTTCTTATGTTGATGGGGAATGGTGTACCATCCTTCCCAAGCCAATGCCGTATATTAGAGTTGGCAGAGATTGGATGGAGGAACGACATGCCACTGTAGATCACGAGCGACAGAGGTGCATCCTCTAGCCGCCTCACTTGAAAGGAAAGTTCATTTTTCCAATTAAGTATCATTCAAGTGTGACAGTGTCTCAGCCTGAAGATTCAAGCAAGGTCACGAAGTGTGAGGCTGACTCGATAGCCATCCCAACAAATGCTGGTTCTTTGGCACCATCAGCAGTGCATCGTCACGATCTCCAACCTTATCTTATGTGAGGTCAGACCTTGATGTGCCCCTTGTTGCATCAGTCTCTACTTCCATCTAATCCACTACATGGGATCAGACTATCATAGTTGCAGTCGGTCTTCATTTACTGGAGGATTCTCTATTGGTAGAGCCAATGAATAAGTACGTTCAACCGACCATCCTCACGGACATGAACTTTACCATTAGACCACGTACTTTTGATCACGTGCGGTGCAAATTTTTTGATCATGTAGAGCAACACTCTACATACTTCGATGCAGTTATTAGTTCTAGATTTGCAGTCTTGTTCTCACATGTTACAATTACTATCATTATCCTTCGACACTATAAAACTCGAAGACGAGTTCTTTTAAACTGGAGGAGAATGATGGGAATCCAAGACCAGCGTACCACTGCATTAGACATGATTAAATGCATCTACCACCGTTGGAGAGTCTTTCTGACTTCATTATGGCTAAAAAGCTCAACAAAATTTGTCTGATGTGTAGCTTATTGTTAGACGAATTTGTAGATATTTTGTTTAGCCCATTTTAGACTCGTTTAGGTCCTTTTCTATTTTTTAAGAATTTATTGTGCGATTTTTACACTTTTTTTTCATGTTAAGGGTATTTTAGTCCAAAGTAAAGTATAGGGAGTCATTAAGGTTTGTTTTCTCTTTAAATACTCTTGTAAGACATATTTTCATTTTTCAATGATTATTTGCTATGAATTTTGAGTTATTTTTTGGAGTTCCTCTCTGCGACGGAGAAGATGACCCTGCGACGCCCAAGCCGCCGGTGCAATGCCGAATGACTCTCCACTATCGGTGCGACGTTGGTAGTCTCTCCCATCCCCCTCATCCCCCATCAGTATTCCAGAACTAACCCTCCCATGAAGATGCAGCCTGTTGTGAGGGATTCCACATATTATTTCCTCTTCTCTTGGGGTAGCTATCACTTGCCCAAAGAGCATGCTCATATCTGTGGATCCTTTATGTGACAATTTGGGCGATTTGGAGCAAAAGGAATAGGAGGATCTTTAGACATGAAGCCTTATTTCTGAAATGTCTTGTAAGGTTTATTCGTAGTAAAGTGAGTGAGTGGGCTGAGGCTATTTGTAAACGGGAGCTTGTAAACTGTTCCCTTTTTATTTTGTTAAGGGAGGGTAATTGTTACACCTACTGGGCCTTTTGTACGGGGGGGTTCTTTTGGTGTAGGTTATTATACTTGTATATCCACTCTTTTCTTATTTAACACAATTGTGGCACTGTCCACTTTCCAGAAAAAAAACTCTTTGTCCAAACCCTTCACGAAAGGGGATCCTTTTCCATTGGGTCCAGCCTTTTTTTCTTTCAACAACCATTTGGATCAGGGATCATCCTATCCAATGGCTGAAAATCTCATATGATATATCTACTTTTCAAAATAATGTATTATATATTTTGTTATTGGATGTATTTGTATGGCTAAAGGTCAACCCTAAGTGGCCGACTCAGTTCAGTTTTGTTGGGTCTTTAGATGGCCAAACCAAGGGTGGCCTGAGTGGTACAAAAATTTATTCATGTAGAAGTAGGATGATAAATGCAAAAGACAGTAAGTCTCCCTAGAAATTCTCACGATGAAAATGATTCTGATTTGTATGGTCAAAAGCTCATGCTACAGTGGAGGTTTCAGTTTCCGTAGTTTGCTGGTCTACTCTTATGATGGATGGTTAGATTGGAGGCCAGTTGATGGAGATCCTGGAGCATTTATTTTCAAAAAACCATGACTGAAGGGAGAATATCCCTCTTCTGCTTGAATAGAAGAAAAGGAGAGAAAAAAGGGTCTTGTTGGCATCCTTTCACAAGGTAAGGGAAGTTTCCATATGAGAGAGGCCTATTCATTTTTTTGAGATTTGAATTCTTTGCCCATCCTTTTTTTTTGTTTTTTTATTTTGGGTTGGGGGGGGGGGGGGGGGGCTTTGGTAAGAGGAACCCAAAAAGTGGCAAGTGTCACCATTCTAGGGAAGGTCAAGTACGAATATCCATGTCTGGTCAGAGGCTTAATTACATAGAACATGGCAACCACATATAACATTACCAATCATCATAATCTTCATCATCATCATCAGAATATCAGAGCCTTATCCCACTTATGTGGGGCCAACAACATTAATCTTGTCCTGCCACTTTATTCTGTGAAGTGCTTTGTTTGTAGGAAAACCGAGGAAAGCGATGCCTTTCTCACTGCATCAGATCATCTCATTTTAGGTCTTCTCCATGACTTTGTACCATCTTCCACTTGAATTTAATCGCACTTTTATGTGGTGCACATGTCCAAGTTATATCAATCTATTTTCCCTCAATTTGCTGTCGATTGAAGCTACTCCCAACTCCTCAAGTATATATTCTGAAGCTTTCTTTCTTAAGTCTTTCCATGCGTCCATCTCAAAATCCTCATCTCTGCTACATACATCTTCTGTATGATTCTTTATTCTCTGCCCAATGCTCGCAACGAAACAACATAGCGTGTTTTGTAGCAGTTTTATATAAGGTCACTTTGAACTTTAAGGGTACATGATGATCACATAGCTTCATGCACATTCTCCCCTTCATCCAGCCTATGAGTCCTACGTTCAACGTTCTCCTGGATCTCCCCATTCTTCTCAACAGTAGTAAAAGAAAGTTCAAGATGGAATAGATAATCATATGATTACCTGTCAGGATGATAGAAATGGGCTTTGCTTTTGTTCGACGTATCCTCAGCACTTCATGTTTGTATAAAGAAGGAACTTGATTTCAAATGTCCTTGACTATTTGGAAACTTTTTCCTAGATGGAATCCAATTTCCTTTTTTGGTTTCTGTTATTTTTTTGTGTGAAGATCCAGTTGTGCTGTGTGTTCTTGTTGCACCTGTGTTTCTGTAAATTTAGAGAATTTTTCTTATTGGTGATTTATTTCCTTAAAGAGAAACTTTGATATTTGGCATCTCATTCACTGTCATCTCTAATAAACCTTTTATGTTGATCTAGGGTTGTAGTCTTCGAAACACTGAGTATATTGTTGGGACAGTCATATTTACTGGGCACGAAACAAAGGTGCGCTGGCATTAGCGAGTTATCATTTTTCTATTTGCTGATGATCAGTAATATGCAATAGTGGAACGACAGTGGATTCTTTATATTTCCCGTGTCAATTGCAGGTTATGATGAATGCCATGAATGTCCCTTCGAAGAGAAGTACATTGGAGAGGAAGCTTGATAAGCTTATCCTTACTCTTTTTGGTGGCCTGTTTTGTATGTGTCTTATTGGAGCAATTGGAAGGTCTGATAATATTTTTTCTACTGCTAGTTTATTACAGGACTGTGAATTTACTTATCAACTTACCCGAATCCTTTTCATAAGTGAAATTGATTATGTTTATTTTGAAATCATTTTTTGTTGTTGTTTTTATTGATTCTGAAGTAAATTGTAATATGAATGGAACTTGCTGTAATAGGAAGTCAACCTTTCATTGCCATGATGCTCAGCACATAAAGCATGATCGGAAACAACTGTAGTTATGTGCATTTGCATGTTCTTAGTGTTCTTGTCTTATGTTCTTTATTTAGCTTGGCGGCTGATGGTGCTTTTTGTTTGGTTTGAAATGCCTCAGTGGTGTTTTTATCAATCGCAAGTACCATTATTTAGGTCTCAGTGAAGGGGTGGAAGACCAGTTTAACCCCGGCAACAGATTTGTGGTACAATTTTATACATTATCCTTCAAGACAACTTCGTATAAGGAATGTGCTGTACATGCCATCTAAGTTACTTCTTTTTCATCTCAGGTGGCTATCCTGACTATGTTTACCCTGATAACATTGTATTCTACCATTATCCCTATTTCTCTTTATGTTTCCATTGAGGTATGTACCAGTGTAAAGTATTATGTTTATGTAAAGTTATGTGGTTGAAAGATATCTAATGTGTAGTTTTGGTACATTGTATTTTTCATTTTCAGATGATCAAGTTCATTCAGTGTGCCCAGTTTATCAACAAAGATCTACATATGTATCACGCTGAAAGCAACACAGCTGCATTGGCTCGAACGTCTAATCTGAATGAAGAACTTGGCCAGGCATGTTAAACATCACACTCTTTGTTTTGATACATGTTGCAGTTGTGGCAGTTTGCCAAGCCTTATCTCCTTGCTTTAACTATTTTGGAGGTCAAGATTTCAAACCTCCCTTGGTCCATCATAAAATTTTGTTTCATATTTTGGAAATTCTAGCCATTGAAGATGTCTCAAGTTTTAAGTCGATTTTTACCTCTATAAATGTTCCTTTCTATTCACTTCTTTCCATTGCCTGATTTCTCATGTGGAAAACTTTCCACGTTATCACCCCATGTTAAAGCTTATCATAATCCTCCATGTTTTCACAAAATCACGTGAAATGGTTCTTCATCACTTAGTCTCCTTAAGGAGCTATATCATAATCTTCTTACAGGGCTAGCTCTCTCACCATTTTCGTTTTCATTTACACTTGTACTTGTTTGCTGTGTATTGTTAATATTCCACCATTTTCCTGTAGAATCACTTTATATGCATTTGTTGTTTCGATATCTTTGTCGTTCAGTGACTCCATTTTGACGGACTAATTGTAAAAGCTTTGTCAGTCTAGTTTGCTTTGCCTTCTCAAAAAGTAAAAAAAGGTCATCTGAAAAAGATGGATCAAATGGGCACAAGTCATAGGCCATACCATTCTTTCTTGCCTTGTTGTATTTTGCTGCATCACTTTTTGGTATCGCAGAATGCAGATTGTCAGCACCATTTTGTGGCATACATTTCTATTACTCGTTTCATGTCTTAAAAGGAACATGTGTATAAGCTTGATGGAGTGGTGTGGTGCTAACTGTCACTGTGGGATTATTAATGTTTAAAGAAAGCTGTGATCACTTGTTCTGTTATTGTGGGATGATTAATATTTGAAGAATGCTCTGATCACTTGTTCCGTGATTGTGGGATTATTAATGTACTGTGGGGATCTCTTTGCAAACTTCTACAAGCAATGTAGGGAAACTCAGAATGTGTTAAGCTTGGAGTTGTGGTGCTAACTGTCCAATCCATTCAGAGTATCAGGTTTGGTCACTGTTCTTACCAGCCATACTCTGGGGAGTGTGGTATGAGGGAAACTCCAGAAGATGCAGTCAGAACTACATTAGTCTTTACAATGCAGTGAGATCATTTAAATGGGTGATTGATTGGGGCACAGCAGCTGGAATCACTTTGTAGGTGTACTCTTCTTCACTTATGCAATGCACGGCAATGGAAGAGTTTGGCGCTTCAACTTCTTCTTCTGTTTTTTTTTTTGGGTGTCTTCCTATTTTATTCTCTGGATAAAATAGGCCAAGGGGTTTTTGCTGTCGGGATGCTGGGTTTGCCTCCTTGCAAGAGAGGCTTCTGTTTTTTTTTTCTCAGGGTTTATCTCGTTTTTTTTGGAAGGTGACATAAAAGTCACAATTCATAAGAAATAGAATTACAAAGAGATTACAAAATAAGACCCTAAAGCCCAGGGCAGAAAGTATACCTTTCTCGGCCTTTTGGCTAAGATCAAGTGCAGGGTCTATCTTGTTCTTTCTCTTTTGGCTTCTGCCATCCTTATAACTCTCTGTGTTTCGTTATTTTGCAATGAGAGGGTTAAATGAAAATACAGATTTTGAGGGATATCCATTCTAGACCCATGCTATGTTGCTGTTTTTACTGCTATAGAGATGCAAAACGGAAAAGGATAACCTGAAGTTTCTGTCCTTATCTGAACCTCTTAGGCTCACTTTGTTTGTGGAATCGGGCCGGAATAACCGGTGTAAAGACTCTATTCTGATTTGATTGAGGGTATGCCTAATTCCCCCAATTCTCCCAACTCTCCAAACTCTACCTGGAATATCTAATCCCCCAATTCTCTCAATTTTACTTTTTATTTCACTCATTATTCCACTTATTCCTACCAAATCACTTGGAATAACGCAGTGTAATTCTCCTTATTCTGGGTGGAATACCAACAATTTACCAAATCAAAATACCTCTTATTCTGGTTTAAGAAATCCCCAGAATCTTATTCTGGTTTAAGTTATTCTGCAAACAAAGTGAGCCTTATAGAACAGATGAGGATACAAATTCGAAGATAAAGACAAGTATAAGGAAATAAGTCTTTTTGGTTTTGTAACTCAATTATCCATCCTTTTAGTTTAAGCATAACTCCAATTATGATTTATGACATCTCTTCTCTCCCACTTCACACCTCGGAATGCACTGTTCTTATAGAGAGGAAGTACTTTCACACCTTCTTAACCTGAAATGAAATGGCTGAGGAGAAGAAAGTTCCTTTTTGAGTGTACTCCTAGGAACATATCCGATGGAGACGGGGTGGGGCTTGTAGCTCAGAGGATTAGAGCACGTGGCTACGAACCACAGTGTTGGAGGTTCGAATCCCATTGACAATTTGTACTACTATTTATTTGTGTAATCTTTTTGAGATGTAGGAACTTCATTATGACTATACGAGGGCCCCTCGCCTAGGCGTCGTGTAGGCGGAAAGGCAGACTAGGTGCCAATGCGCCTTATTGAGCCTTGAAAAGGTGGCCCAAGGTGCTGCCTAGGCATACCCAAGGCATGCCAAATCCTTAAATTTTTAAATTCTCTCTCTCTCTCTCTCTCTCTCTTTTATATATAGTTTTAATAAACTCTATATATATAGTTTATTGACATTAACATGAAAACTATATGTATATATAGTTTTCGTGCTAATGTCAATATTATTCTCTCTCTCTCTCTAATTTTCATGCTAATGTTTGTCTCATTAAGTAGGCCGTTCTTATTAGTGCTATTTTCTTGTCATATTAAGCAGGTTATTAGCGTTACTTCCTTGTAATGTTAGTGTCATGTCAATGTCATCAGAATGTTGTTTTCTTACACATTTCATCTTAATGTTGATGTATATCTCTCTCTAATTTCTTGTTAATGTCAAGATTACTCTTTCTCTCTTTATGTGTGCGTGTAATTGTCATGTTAACGTCAATGTTTCTCTGAAATTATTTAGGTTGTTAGTGTTGTCTTTATGTTATATTAAGGAGATTATTAGTTTTATTCCCTTGTAATATTAGTGCCATCATTAATGTCATGTCAATTCATAGATAGAGCTATTTTCTTGCAATTTTCATCTTAAGGTCAATACTAGTGTCATATTAAATATGCTATTAGGAAGTAGGCGCCCAGGCGCTGCCTCGGCGGGCACCTAAGTGCTTAGGCGATCAGCAAGCCCTAGAACGCCTTGGGTTGCCTTACCGCCTTGACAACTATGGCGTGAGAGCAAAAGTTTGTGCAGAGTTGTAATGTTATCTGATAATTTAACCTTTATGTATCAATTTCCTATTTTGAAAGATAAAGGATGCAGGTTGTAGATGGGGATACGGTTATGGATAGACTTTTTTCTTTTAAGTGGGTAGTAACACAAATGTATTAAATGAAAAGAGGGAACAAAAGGAGTGGGGGGGTACAAGCATTAGAATCACCCATCAATCGCCCAAATCAAAAGAACACCAAGATGGTGTAACTCCAACTCAACATCCCTTATTAATACAAAAAAAGAAGCGTTAACAATGGACTCCTTACAAAAAGCAATCACCCATTCCTTGACTCTTTGACAAATGTTATGTTCAACCCATTCCGGTACGAGTTCCTCCTCAAAGATTTTTCTATTATGTTTGCCTCAAATGGTCCAAAATAATAGCATGCAAAATCATCCACCAAATGTGTCTATCTTTCCGTCTTTGGGGAGTGCTCTCCCTAGTATCAGAATAGGCAACCTGTGAAAAGATGATCCACTATCCCATCCACAGCCCCACAAAATGGGCAGGTAGGGGAAATCCAATCAATATAGAGTGCCAATTTCTGTCGAGTAGGCAGCCTCCCATAGCAAACCCGCCACAAGAGGACCTTGACTTTCAAAGGAGACTTAGTCTTCCAAGTCAACTCAGCAAGGGAGAATTTGAGACCACTATCAACCATCATCTGGTAAGCTGATTTCATTGAGTACTTTCCACTAGATTCCCATTTCCAGCCCACCTATCAGGGAAGGATGAATCAAGTGAGACATCCTGAAGAAGGGATAACAACTGAGTAAACTCCACAATCTCATCATCCATAAGTTGTCTTTTGAAAGTAGGCTGCCAAGCACCAATAGACTGTTGACTATCATAAACATTGGCA
This sequence comes from Zantedeschia hybrid cultivar, assembly GCA_030544215.1. Lineage (NCBI taxonomy): Eukaryota > Viridiplantae > Streptophyta > Magnoliopsida > Alismatales > Araceae > Zantedeschia > Zantedeschia hybrid cultivar. The sequence continues at coordinate 19,243,788 of JARZZO010000006.1, forward strand.
ACAACCGCTGTAAGCTGGGCAACAATGAGGAACAACTTTGGGAATAAAGACTTGAAGGGGACCCCCTGATACCAACCATCCAGCCATAATAGGCACTTACACCCACCCCCAAGGACAATGTGGACTCCCACATTCCGAACATCATAACTAAGGAGAATATCTCTTAGTACGTGAGAAACCCAGTGTGTAGCAGGCAGCCACAAATCCCATCTTCTCTCCTTAGTATGGTACTTTTGCTTAATGATATTCTACCAAAGTCCTTCTGTTTGGGAGATTATTTCCTAACCTCCGTTCGGGACCCGACCTAGACATATCTCTCCTGTATTCGGATTATTCGGAAAATCCATTTTTTTGTTTATCTAGAGAAATATAGGTCGGTTTTATGTTTTATTGGATTATGAGATTTTTAATTGATTAATTAATTTTAAATCATTTCTTATTTAGGTATGATTTTAATATTAGCCAAATCGGCCCACAGAGGATGTCCCTCTGGGTCAATATATTCCGTGGGAAGAGTTCGACCGACGAGCTCGCCTCAGAGCGTGGCTATTGGACCTCCAGGGTCGCATGCGAAAGGCTAGTGAGGATGAACTCTCCATCCCTGACGATGTTAGCTTATTCTGGGATGATGGGCTAACAATGGAAAAAATAGAACAACAATATCGAGCATGTCATGTAGTGTCGGCTCAACTGCAAGATATCTCAGATGGCGAAGCGAGGCACGCTTCACCAGAAATCGGGACTCCTTTGGCTACCTACCAAAGAAAGGGGAACCGGAGGAATCATAATAGAGGCCGAGGTCGAGACCGCAATGATGGTCAAAATAAAGGCCAACCCAATCAAGATAAAATCATCTACTTCAGGGGAGAAACTCCAGGGCCAATTCCAAGGCCAGAAATCCGGGGTAATATTCGCTTCTGCCCTTCTTCCGACGAAGAAGAATGTTCCCCGCAAGCAGAAAATGCTCAATCCATCAAGGAGCCAGAAAAGATAAACCCTTTGGCCCAGCCAAGCCCCACAGAGGGAGTCGAGGCCTTGGCAGAATTATTCGCCGAAGAAGCACAAATTGATCCTACAAAAGGGGAAATGCAGACGGAAGAATCTCCGACTTCTAGGGAGCAGTCGAAAGCCTTGAAGGAGACCCTTCATAGCATGGCGGAAATAATGCCTCCTATCGAACAAGCCCGAGCTAGGGCGGATCGAAAGGTGTTACAAAACATGAAAAGAATGCCAGCATCCCTCAGCATATGGGAAGCAATAGCCTTGAGCAAGGAATTGAGGGAGGCTTTGATTACTGCCCTACAAAATCCTGAAACATATGAGGTCCATATAGCCGAAATAAGGGCTCAGGCATATGAAACATATGAGGCTACGGTAGCTTTTACCGATGATGATATGCTGTTATCATCGCCATGCCACAATAGACCACTATACATGCGGGGCAAAATCAATGACCGAGAGGTCGATCGAATATTGGTAGACTCAGGCTCTGCAGTAAACATACTGCCCCTCAAAACATTTCAAACGTTATACCTCACCCCATATATGAAAAAGGTGCAAGGCATAACGATATCGGGATTCAACCAAGAGGCGGAAGAAGCCCTTGGTCGAGTTGATGTGGAGTTATGTTTGGACGACTGGGTGACCCAAGTGTCCTTTCTCATAGTCAACTCCAATACCTCCTTCAAGGCACTACTTGGTAGGCCTTGGTTACATAGAAATTGGGTGGTGCCTTCGACTCTTCACCAATGCGTCAAATATACAAAAGACGGTGAGCAACACCGGATATTTGCCGATTTGGAGCCATTCAAGGCATATGACTGCCATCTGGCGGATGCACAATTATACTTTGATAAGGCCTCAAACCCAACGACCGGTGAAAGCCGTCGTAAGGGGAAGAAGATAGCCGATAAGTCTTCCGATGAGGAGGGCGAAATCATAATTAATGAGGCCAAAGCTGCTAGATTCCGACAAGGAATGAGGCCCGGCCAGTCTCATCGAAAGTCGACTAAAGTTGGCAGGCCAACCATCAATTTGGAAGCTAACGTTATTAGCAAAGAAATAGAGGTTAGCATACGCCTACCTCCCGCCCTTACAAAGCCTATATTCCCAAGGGAAGTCCACACGGTGGAAGAATTGAAAACCCTCACAGTCCGTCACAAAGACGGGCGGCGCATCATGTTCTATAAGGGAGATCTCGTGCCAGAGAGTCCTCCTGAAGACGGTTTTGCATATGAAAATGTCCGGCCATAAGTGGAAGAAGTAGTCCAAGAAATGGACGATATGCCCCAATATATAAAACAAATGTGCAAACGTCAAAACATTCCAGAAAGGCAGAGTGCAGCCAGGAATAAATTCTTTCAAGAATTATGACATCCTGCAGAAGTCAGGGGGCAATCATCCAATCAAGATAGAAGAGGCCTTGGGTATAGGTCACGTCATGGGTCTCCTACCCTATATGCAGTCCATATGGTGAGTCAACCATCAGGAGTAGAGGAGCCAACTGGTCATATCAGGTTTGACGGTTCGAGAGATGGAAATGAAGAAATCCCTCCATCTGTCGAAATAGCCTCAACTGAAGCGGATGCCATTCGTGAATGGGAACAATGTCCAGCAAGGTCTCCCCAAAACACAAATGAAGGTCACGATATCAATATGGAAAGGCAAAAAGGATCTTTGGGAGCTGCTGATGCGATCTCCCAAGGCCCGCATAAAAATGCAGACGAATGGCATGAAGCCTATTCGGCCGATATAGATGAAGATGAGGACTTCATCGATCTTCAGCCAGCTCCTCGAGAGATAGAGGATGGAGGACAAGCCACGGTCGACGAATTGGTAGAGATTAATCTCGGTGAACCAGAAGACCCTCGGCTGGTTTTCCTCAGCGTCCTCCTGAGCGATAAGGAAAGACAGACGTACACTGAACTCTTGATAGAATTCAAAGATTGTTTCGCCTGTAATTATAAAGAAATGCCTGGCCTGGACCCTTCAGTGGTGGAGCATGAACTGTCAATTCTCCCTGAGGTCAAGCCAATAAAACAAACCCAGAGGCGAATGCGCCCTGAATTAGAAATCATGGTGAATGCCGAAGTTGACAAGATGCGGGAAGTTGACTTCATAGAAGAATGCATATACCCAATATGGTTGGCAAATATTGTGCCGGTGAAGAAAAAGAATGGCCAAGTCCGAGTCTGCATTGACTTTCGTGACTTAAATAAGGCATGTCCAAAGGATGACTTTTTATTGCCGATAACCGAAACTATGGTGGACGTCACCACATGATATGAAGCCTTGTCGTTCATGGACGGGTCATCGGGCTATAATCAGATTAGAATGGCCCTCAAAGATAAAAATCATACAGCTTTTCGCACTCCGAAAGGAATATTCAACTACAAAAGGATGCCCTTCGGTCTGAAAAATGCCGGTGCTACATACCAAAGGGCCATGACCAAAATATTTGATGAAATGCTGCATAATTTGGTCGAGTGCTATGTTGATGCCTCGTCGTGAAATCGGCAAAGAAGGACGACCACCTCGGGGACTTACGAAAAGTCTTCGGAAGGCTTCGTCAATATCAACTTAAAATGAATCCCATGAAGTGCGCCTTTGGCGTCTCTAGCGGTAAATTTTTGGGGTTCATAGTCAGATATAGGGGAATCGAGATCAACCCCGATAAAATCAAAGCAATCAGGGAGTTGCCCCTTCCCAGGACTCTAACTGAGCTTAGATCCTTGCAAGGCAGACTGGCTTATATCAGGAGATTTATCTCCAACCTATTCGGAAGGTGCATGCCCTTCTCAAAATTAACGAAGAAAGGAGCCCGATTTATTTGGGACAAAGAATGCCAAAAGGCACTTGACGATATAAAAGAATATCTCCTCAATCCGCCAGTACTGGGGGCACCCATAAAGGGTAAACCACTCATACTCTATATTGCAGCCCGGGATGCTTCTTTGGGAGCTTTATTGGCGCAAGAAAATGAGGATGGAAAAGAGCAGCCGCTCTATTACCTCAGCAGGATGTTGGTGGGTCCTGAACACCGATATACTCCAACAGAGAAGATGTGCTTAGCACTTATATTCGCCACAAATAAGTTGAGGCATTATTTGCTGGCACATAAGGTCAAACTCATATCGCGGTTTGATCCGCTAAAATTCCTACTTCGCCAACCTGTGTTGTCTGAGTGGTTAGGAAAATGGGTCCTACTCCTTATGGAGTTGGATATTACCTTTGTCCCACAGAGGACGATAAAAGGACAGGGTATGGCTGAATTCCTGGCAGCACACCCAATTCCTGAAACTTCCCCTCTGAATAATGAATTGCCTGATGAAGAAGTCTTGCCTGCACAGAAAATATTGGATGTGCCGCAGGCAGAAGTAAAGACATGACAATTATACTTCGACGGGGCCTCGAGAACCATTATAAAAGCCGGATGGTACCTCGACCACAAAGGCGGGAGCTGGCTTGGTTCTAGTCACCCCGGAAGGCGGGATATTGCACCACTCGTGTGCCCTGACGGAATCCCTGACCAATAATGAGGCTGAATATGAAACTCTGATTGTAGGGTTAGAAATTGCTTTGGAAATAGGTGTCAGATGTATCCAGGTATACGGGGATTCCCTGTTGGTCATCCGACAAATTCTCGGCATATTCGAAGTCAGAAAGACTGAATTAATAGCTTATCATGCCGTGGCTGTCCGGCTAAGCGAAAAATTCTATATCTTCGCTATAGAACATATCATAAGAGGCCAAAATGCCTTGGCCGATGCATTAGCTAAATTAGCGGCAACGCTAAAATTGCCTCCCGAGGGTGAAGCTGAAATAGTTGTGAGGGAGAGGAGACTCTTCCCTACCTCATTAAATGAAGGAGATGGTCTGACAGTATTTGAGATCAATACACTGGAAGACCATAATATCCAAGAAGAAGATGATTGGCGTGTTCCTATCATCAAAATAAAGAATGGCTGGCTCCCTGATAGCAAAGCCGAAAGAATCCAGCTGCTGCGGAGGGCAACTTCATACCAACTGATAGATGGCATACTATGACGCTATGAGGAACTATCTGACCTCGAAGGCGAAAGATTGCAAGCATATCAGCGTCTGCAAATATACCAAGCTCGAGTGTCTCGTGCATTCGACAAATTGGTGAAAGAAAGAACCTTCAAAAAGGGGGACCTTGTAATGGTCAAGCATAAGGATGTCATGGCCTCTCGGCCTAGAAATAAGTTCAAGCCAAACTGGGTTGGACCATTCATAGTAAGCAGAGTCTACGAGGGCGGTGCTTATAGACTGGTGGATGAAAAAGGGAATCTGGCCTTCCCGCCACTGAACGGCCGACATATGAAGTTGTATTACGCTCCGGTACATGATCAACCCGAGCGACAACAGCAATACAAACCGGTGCCGTGAAGCCCAATATATGCCTTGAAGACAAAAATAATCTGGCAACCCGTCGGGGGATACCGCGCAAAAGCCCTTTTGCGCCAAGAAAAGTCAATAATGCTTGTACGCAAGCGCATAGGCTCATAAAGCGACATATTTATTCCCCTGCGGGGGGAGGACTCTCTCGGCCTACTAAGGGCAGAGATCGAGTTTTCCCACATCCTTACCCAGGGAGGATATCAGAGTCGCCAATGACGAATAAACCCTTGGTACCACACTAGTGGTACAATAATTTTCCATCAAGGGCTACGACCGAGGCGATGATGACGATGACCTCCCGACTCGGTAAGGAAGTGGGAAAACTTGCTCCTCTGCTCGATGCAGTATGAGGGAATAATCACTGTTCCTGTCATACCAAATGTAAATACATAGTCATATTCTTGAAAGATGTCATATAATTGTGAGTGATTCACCACAAAAGAAGCGGAAGGCGTTAAACTCCGAGATTCACCTACGGAAGGCGTTAAACTCCGGAATTTGCCTACGGGAGGCTTTGAATCCTGAAATTCATATTTCTCCCGCGGAAGGGGTTAAACTCCGAGATTCGCCTACGGAAGGCGTTAAACTCCGGAATTTGCCCCCGGGAGGCTTTGAATCCTGAAATTCATATTTCGCCCGCGGAAGGCGTTAAACTCCGAGATTTGCCTACGGAAGGCGTTAAACTCCGGAATTTGCCCATGTGAGGCTTTGAATCCTTAAATTCATATTTCGCCCGCGGAAGGCGTAAAACTCCGAGATTCGCCTACGGAAGGCATTAAACTCCGGAATTTGCCCACGGGAGGTTTTGAATCCTGAAATTCATATTTCGCCCGCGGAAGGCGTAAACTCCGAGATTCGCCTACGGAAGGCGTTAAACTCCGGAATTTGCCCACGGGAGGCTTTGAATCCTTAAATTCATATTTCGCCCGCGAAAGGCATTAAACTCCGAGATTCGCCTACGGAAGGTGTTAAACTCCAGAATTTGCCCACGGGAGGCTTTGAATCCTGAAATTCATATTTCGCCCGCGGAAGGCGTTAAACTCCGAGATTCGCCTACGGAAGACGTTAAACTCCGGAATTTGCCCACGGGAGGCTTTGAATCCTGAAATTCATATTTCGCCTACGGAAGGCGTTAAACTCCGGAATTCTTGAAAAGAGGAGGGCGTTCCATATTTGCCCCGAGGAGGCATTGCACCCTAAAGTCTTCCCTGGGCATACGCCAGTCCCGCTGGCATGCCATAAAGGGGTCGAAAATTTCCCTATCGCCCCGAGGAGGCATTGTATCCTGAACTTCCCCTTGGCATAAACTAGTCCCACCGGCATGTCATAAAGGGGTTGAAAATTTTCTTTGCCCCGAGGAGGCGTGGTATCCTGAAATTGCTCACTGCCGCCCCGAGGAGGCGTTAAATCCTGAATTTTTCCCTTCACATACTCCAGCCCCACTGGCATGCCGCGAAGGGTCGAAAATTTTCTTATTGCCCTGAGGAGGCGTTGTATCCAAAAAATTTTCTCATTCGCCCCTAGGAAGCAATACGAAAATATTACTCGCGTCCCTGGGAACATTATATCCCAAAATTTCCCCCCATAAATCATAGTCCCATCGGCGTGCCCATATATTATAGTCCCATCGGCGTGCCGTAAGGGGTCAAATCTGCCCCGAAGAGACATTATATCCTAAAATTGTCCCTGATATACACCAGTCTCAATGGTGTGCCGTGATGGGTAGAAATTCATATTCGCCTACAAGAAGCTTTATATCTTGAAAATTCATATTCGCCTATAGGAGGCTTTATATCTTGGAAATTCATATTCGCCTAAAGGAGGCTTTATATCCTGGAAATTCATATTCGCCTACGGAAGACTTTATATCCTGGAAATTCATATTCGCCTGCAGGAGGCTTTATATCCTGGAAATTCATATTTGCCTACGGGAGACTTTATATCCTGGAAATCCATATTCGCCGACAGGAGGCTTTATATCCTGGAAATTCATATTCGTCTACGGGAGGCTTTATATCCTGGAAATTCATATTCGCCTACATGAGGTTTTATATCTTGGAAATTCATATTCGCCTACAGGAGGCTTTATATCCTGGAAATTCATATTCGCCTACGGGAGGCTTTATATCCTGGAAATTCATATTTGCCTACGGGAGGCTTTATATCCTGGAAATTCATATTCGCCGAGAGGAGGCTTTATATCCTGGAAATTCATATTCGCCGACAGGAGGCTTTGTATCCTGTAAATTCATATTCGCCTACAGGAGGCTCTATATCCTGGAAATTCATATTCGTCTACAGGAGGCTTTATATCCTGGAAATTCATATTCGCCGACAGGAGGCTTTATATCCTGGAAATTGATATTCGCCTACAGGAGGCTCTATATCCTGGAAATTCATATTCGCCTATAGGAGGCTTTATATCCTGGAAATTCATATTCGCCTACGGGAGGCTTTATATCCTGGAAATTCATATTCGCCTACAGGAGACTTTATATCCTGGAAATTCATATTCGCCGACAAGAGGCTTTATATCCTGGAAATTTATATTCGCCTACAGGAGGCTTTATATCCTGGAAATTCATATTCGCCTACAGGGGGCTTTATACCCTGAAAATTCATATTCGCCGACAGGAGGCTTTGTATCCTGGAAATTTATATTCGCCGACATGAGGCTTTGTATCCTGGAAATTCATATTCGCTTACAGGAGGCTTTATATCCTGGAAATTCATATTCTCCTACAGGAGGCTCTATATCCTGGAAATTCATATTCGCCTACAGGGGCTGATCTGACTCCCTCCCGGCGTTCCCACCTTTGGGTGGACACGGAGATAACGTCTAGCCGAGAAATGAAGACATGCAAAAAGAGACATAGTCAGAAGATATGAAGATATAATATGTGCAGTTTTGAGCACAAGATAGAGAAAATAGGTCTACCGGGTGATGAAGCCGCGGGCTTTTCCTGGACGGCCTCAATTTCTGCAGGCTCCCCCTTTGCTAAGGGAATTGCATGAGGGATAGCCGAATCGTCTTCCGAAGGAAGAGCGACGGAAGGGGAGGCAGCCGCCGTCGGCATTGCTTCAACAACCTCTGCAAAAAAACTTGATATTGGCTACCAGAAGGGACAAGGTAGTCGAAAAGAAGTGCCATGAAAATTAAAGCATACATAACTTACCCTCAAGTGGAGGACTATCCACTGCGGGGGGAGCAGTTGAATCCCCTACCAGGCCCTTCATGAATGAAGAGCCTGAATGGCTGGAGGCTGATCGCATCAGTTCCTCGAATGTAAAATCTACATGGGAAAAAGATTAGAAAATCAGATCATGTGCAAGGCAAGAAGCCAAAGGAGCTGCGATATGCCAGCAAAAAGATAAATATTACCGAAACGGCCTTGGTCGTCCAAAAGTTCATGATATAACTGGTCGACCAAGGGGACGTCTGACCTATAGGGCTCGTAGTCGGCCCAATTAAGGTCCCCCAGCTCTTTGTCGTTGCCCAAGGCAACATCTGTAGCTACGGCCACATTCTCTTGCAGAAAGCAAAAGAAGAATGATTAAAATTGCAATCACTCCCGGCAAAAGGTGAAGAAGGGCTTACAAAAAATATATATATCCACATACCTCGGTAATGGCCGGCGATGCCATCCGAACTGGATCTTGAGCGGGAGGTTCGGGAACATAGGCCCTTGAAAAGTGGGAATAATGGAAAATAGGAACCTTGCAAAAATGGCAAGAACGGAAAATACAGACATATAAAAATGAGATGGCTGGTCGACCCCACCTGTCATAGGCCGGGCTCCATCAACGGCAGGCTCCATAGCCGCCTGAGACACGTTCTCGCCAATAAATTCGCCTTCCTCTGATATGAAGAAAAAATATATACAACATAAAGAGCCATATTCCAAAGGGGAATTAATCCTCAAAACAAGGAAAATCAACAAAATTCTTACCCATAGGCGAAGGTAGCCTCTCCGTAGGCGCCGGAGCCGGTGAAGCAGCAGGAGACAGTCAGGGTCGAACTAACCAACATTTTGTCTCTCCTTTGGCCGCTCGCTTCCTTCGAGCCGCTTGTTTCGCTGCAGCCACCAGGAGTTGCATCTCCGAAGGCGGGCCGATATTGGCAGAGGGTGGAGCCACCTCCCTAGCAGAAATATGAGGCTCTCCCTCAGGCACCTGATGTGTAGGAGATCCTCCAGGAGCCTTGGGTAAGGGGGAGACAACATCTCCTACAAAATAAAAGAGAGAGAGAACCGAGTTAAGACAAATGTGATGCATATATACAATAAGAGATACAATGAAAAAATATGATAATAGGAATACCTGCTGCAGCAAAAGACCTCGGTGGTTCGGGGATAAGGGAGTCGAAAGGCATCCCTAGCTGGGTCGCCGCCTGCCCCATCACTTGCCATACGTCACCAACGGTTTCAGCCCTCAATATCAAAAATGCTTCGCGGCGAGGGCCGAAGCAAGCAAGCATATGGCTGAGATAGCACAGCCAATCTTTGGCGGGATCCCCGTTGAAACTGCCCACCGGCAGCCGGGCGCTATGCTCGAACCTTCTTGGAATCTTGCAGTCTGCCAAGAAATGATGTGTCCAAGTATATCCTGGAGCGGCGAGCCCATAGAAGCCATCGTCTTCGCCGCCCTTCTTCTTCGCCTTCGGCACCGGCGGGCCAGTTCGGCCCTTATATGTATGTCGGCCAAGCCCTTTAGTGGACTTAGCCTGAGAAGAGCTCCTCGTTTGCTCGGGATCGGGTCTTAACCGCAATTCTCCTTGGTTTTTATGCCACCAAGCAGCAAAAGAAACGGTCATACCCCCTTCATGAGTGGGGAGAGGCACTGCCACTTGGCCAAATGCGTTCTGATGTTGAAAATAATTCCACCATAGCCGAGCAACGAGGTGGCTCTTCCGCTTCTGATATACTCGGGGCAACTCGGCGAAGGCAAGACCAGATGGGATAATCTGATCATACCCAAAGTTCCGCGCGAAGCGGTTCGGATAATAAGGCTTCAAAATAACATCTCGGCCTTTCTTCAATATAAGTAAGGATGGGCGAGTGCTAAGGGTCCACCCGTCTAATGCAGCGCCATTGTGGTCCATACAACCCGTACACGGGTCAAACTAGGCGCGGTCGGCGGCTCCTCCTTTGTCAAAATATGGCCTGAAGTTCCGTGAGGAATGGTCAAAATCCAGCTTCCGACAAGAGCCGAAGGGTATGAAACTCAAGGCTGAACGGGCATAAAAAAGCTGACCCGTCTCCTGGCTGGCTCGCCAGTCGGAGAACGGTAGGCAATGAAGGGGCCATTTCCCTGCCAAGGGGAGAATAATCCGGAAGTAGAAGTCCTGCCCAGGCACTAACATAATGTGTGGCCATAACCACTGAACAGGAATTTGGGGTAGCTGAGCTGCAGAGGGCCCCAAAAGAGTGATATATACTGGCAAGTGCTGCCGGTGCCATCGCAAGGCGGGTCCCCGCTACAAGTCTGGAGGCCGCCAGCAAAACCTCGGGCCGCATAGGTAGTATCATCAAGGCCCCGTGGGTTCTCAGAATGGTGGTCCGGTGCAATAATGATGCCTCTGCAGGGGATATCCCTGTGTGACAATATAGAAGGGACCCGTTCATCGAAGATGCTGGCAAAGCCTCGATGGTAACGAAACGACCCTCCAAAGAAAAATCTGACCCAGGCGGCTGGCGATACTTTCCCCGGGCCAGAAGAACTCCCCCCAGTGGAGGAGGAGGCAGCACGCTTGGCCTTGGACAAGTCCCGCCATATCTTCAGCAAATATCTATAGCAATAGGGAGTAGCATAGTTCTCCGCGCCGTCGGTGGTTCTGCGGTGGAATTCATCCAATACTCCCTCTTCATAGGGTTCCCCTACAATCGGCAAACCCAAAATCCGATGTAAAGTCCAGAGGTCAATGGTGGTCTCGCCCTCTGCGGTCGCGATAGTGTTGGTATCGCGAATATACCGTTCGGCAATCGCCTGAATAAAGCCGTGGTGGCAAGGATAGTCGTATTGGGCCACTGCAACGGCCTCATAAATATCGGCCCTGTCAAGAATTGGCCGATGAGTCTTCAAGATATGCAGGAGCCACTCTGTAGCCCGCAGGCGGAAAACATGCGAGCTTTTGGTATGAAGACGGACATCCCATGCAGGGCGAACGCCCCAGTATATGTCCGATAGCAATATGCTGAAATCAGAAGGGTCATGGATGGAGCCTTCTTCTGCCTCGGTCAGAAATAACCCCTGAGGGTGTCGGGCAGCCTCAAAAGGGCGACTTCCTGCTCTCGTACACATGGCCGGCTGATAGGTCCTGCTAATGTCATGGACCCGAAGAATAGCCCAGATGGGCCCCATCTGCTCGGGAGTAGGAAACTCCCACAACTGATCAACGGTAAAAGGAAAAGCCGGATATGAAAAGGGAAGGATCCCCTCCATATTATCGCGATCCAATAGAATAGCACGCTCCAGATCGCGGCACTCCGCAAGAGATAGCGGTCTCCCGACCCCATCTTCAACATAAGTATATGATTGGAGCAGCTCATAAATAGAGGCATCCGAAGGGAGGTGCCGGGCGATCTCGCCTCGCAGAAAATAAAAGAACTCCCCGTCCCTGTAAATGCTCTCATGACAGATGGGGACGGCATCCTCGATAGTAACCCGCAAATGTGGCTGAGCCACCCAGCGGAACCCCGCATCCGGGTAAGCAATACCCTCCTCCTGAAGCCCCTCGAGGGGAATATCGCCAAGTGCGGCCATAATGATGCAGAAAAGAGGATATCAACCTGTGAAAGGACAAGAAAAAACATATACATCAAAACGATGCATAAAGCAAGCAACATAGTCAAATCCCGACAGAAAGTCAGGATGATGCAATAATATTCATATGTCGCCAACAAATGGCAAAAATATGGCCAATCCAGAATGTCTCACGTGGAGCTCCTGGAAATGCCTAGACGATAAAAAATGATGAAGTGCTAATACTAGCACGACATTCATATCATGCCTTAGTGGCGGACACTTGGCCAATCCGGAATGCCTCGCATCGAGCTCCCGAAAATGTCAGAATAAGGTACTAATATCCTTTGAATAGGAATGACACTATCAGAATTGAGTGACCCGCTCTATGTTCCCAACCAATCTCCAAGTCACAAAGGCCAAGAGATACCCAGGACCGAGCAACGTGTCGAACAATTCGGATGACGTCAATCCTATAAGGACCCTCCAAGTCACGAAGGCCAAGAGGATCCGAATGTAAAGGAAATTGAATAACTCCAAACGCCCCCAGAAAGCCACAAAGTCATAAAGACGAGGCTCTTTGGAGTGACGTTGGAATATTCAAGTACCAAAATATATAGGGTGTCCGAACCCACAAACAGCAAATATCCACAACAAATCGTGCAATTAGTTGCACAAGAAATGCGGGACAGCATTGCCACTTTTCCAAAAAGTCCACATATGCTCAAATCATATGGAGTAGGATGGAAGAGTTGAGCAAAGCGATGTCAACGCACATATAGCATAATATGACCCATCGGGGTCCACCCAAAGACACATACATAAACATATGCATACATGTGAAAGGATGCACGGGACACCCGCCTTTGACTTCGTCTCCGGCGAGCATCCCGTGGGGGCATTTGTTGAACCCAAAAATAATTTTATATGCAGATTTACGCCGTATGAGTATGCATGCATGTGCATATGGCATATGCTCACATCGATGTGAGATTACCATAGGAAAATACATATACATAGGCATAACGATATGTTCATAAAGAACCATGTTATGCAAAATAAAATGTATGCCTATGATATGGGTGAATATCAAAAATGCATAAAGCCATAGGCTCGCATTACGAGGGCGATGGAGTAGGGAGCATACCTAGGCCAAAAAAGCCTTGATCAGATTTTTTAAGGGAGCCTAAGACAGCCCCAAGTCGCTTGCTTCGGCTTCCGAGATCAATTCTCGAACCTCCTTTGCAACCCCCGATAGTGAGACCCGAAGGGAGACCCTAAATGCAGCAACAAGCGGGCACCGAATGCCGCAAAATAAGGGCCAAAATCAGTCCCAAAGTGGACTAAAATCTGTCCCGAAATGGGGTGAAATCAGTCATAGAACTCACCCAAAATGGCCCCAAATGGAGGCCCAATAATGGGGGTGAAAGGCCCAATAAGTGGCCCTATGGGGGAGCCCAATATGAGGCCCAATAAGCACCCCTAATAGGCCCAAAATCAGTCCCACAGAGACCCTAAATCTGCAACCAGGGAGAGAAGAAATCTCCAAAAAAATTCCCCAAAGTGGAAAGGGGCCCAAGAAATCTCCAAAAAGAGCACGTGGACCCCCTCTCTCTTCCCCCTTTATTTAAATAGGAAAGGGGGGTGGAGGAGAGAGAGAGGGAACCGGTGGGGGGGAGGAGGTTCTCCCTCCCTTCTCTTCAGATTTTGAATTTTAAAATGGGGGGAGGGGGAGCCTGCAGAAATTGAGGCCGTCCAGGAAAAGCCCGCGGCTTCATCACCCGGTAGACCTATTTTCTCTATCTTGTGCTCAAAACTGCACATATTATATCTTCATATCTTCTGACTATGTCTTTTTTTGCCTGTCTTCATTTCTCGGCTAGACGTTATCTCCGTGTCCACCCAAAGGTGGGAACGCCGGGAGGGAGTCAGATCAGCCCCTGGTCTTCTCCTAGGGAGCATTGAGAGGCTAGCAGCATCGGCGGCACGTGCCAGAGCTAGGGCCATCCCTATTTGCTTTAGTCAAATCCCAGCCGCCGGGGGTATTGATAGCTTGGCAGGTATGAGGCTTCTTTATCCCTCGTTTTTCCTTTATCAAATATTATTGGGTATTGACCCCATTTTTATTATGCAGCTCGGAGGAACTTCCGACCTGATTCCCCGGCTCATTCAGGGGACACTGTCTCCCTTTCTTATTCGGGAGAGACTCCTCGGAGTCCCCGGATTGAGGAGCCAGCTTATACTACGACCGAGCTGATCGACTATTCCGGAGACGAGGGCGAGCCTGAAATCACTTATCCTGTTGCCTCTGATCAAGGGGTAGGTTCGCCGACGTGGAGCGGCTCCACTACGAAGCTGTCGCCTTCATGTCGTTCGGGGGACACCGAACCCCTTCCTCCTTCCCCCAAAGAAGATGGGAAAGTGGGTTCTCCCAACTCGAGGAAGACCGCGGAGCGAGGTAATATCCTCCTTCATTCATTTTATCGCCAACATCATCTGTCGACCCTATCATTTTCACTTTGGTCTTATAGTTCTCTTCTTCTCTTTATTTATCAGGGGGAGAGGACCAAGATGACTCTGCCGCTTATGCTGCCCAGCAAGCTCTGTTGCGGGCCGAGTTGGAGTCCGCTCTCAAGGATGTCGCGGCACGGACTGTAGAGGTCTCTGAACTCCGGGCGGACAGAGAGGTATTGGATTCCAGTATTGCCGAAGCGAGGTCTCAAGTTTCCGCCCTCCGTGTTCAGTTAGAAGAACTGGAGAAGGGCTTGGAGGAGGGCGTCGAGCAAGTAGCGACCCTCGACCGCCGCATGGACGAGCTTACTCGAGAGCGAGACGCGTCGGTCGACAGGCTTGAGGCTCTCCGCCTTCTGTTGGACGCCTCGCAGGCTTTGGTAGTCCGGGAGCCGACTCCGACTCAGGACTAGCTGTCAGGCATCCCTCCTTTTTTTGTCCTTGATATTGTTTCATTCTGAAACGTATTTTTTCAAGTTACCCCGAGGGCTTGTCTCGGGCTCCCACTTTGCGGCTATCTATACAAAGAGTTGTAGTCAAAATGGTGTTCATCTTCTATACATATATTTTTTCTTCTCTTCTTTTTTTTTTTTTTTTATATAAACTAATGCCAGCGCCTTTTCGGGTTTTCACCGACATTAGCCCCCTCTTATTTTTGCCTGCACGCTCATGCGGGTTTTCATGCAGCGGGATTACCCGATTTTGCCTAAGGCGCCCTTTCGGGTTTTCACCTTAGCTGGGTATAAGACTTTTTTACCCTTAGCCGATCTCGCTGAGGATGAGATCGGTTAAGACTGTCGGAGCACCTCATTTTTAAGCTCCTTTTTTTTTTTTTTTTTTCTAGTCAACGACTCTAACTATTATTAAATATATGCTAAAACTGTACCAACAGCTATTGGGGGAGTATGTAATATGAGAATTCGATATGATATGGGTATACGAAAAGATTTTCCAGGATTTAACGCCTCTCGTGGGCGAAGTATGAATTTTTAGGATTTAATGCCTCCTGTAGGCGAATACGAATTTCCAGAGTATAAAGCCTCCTGTAGGCGAATATGAATTTACAGGACATAAAGCCTCCCGTAGGCGGATATGAATTTCTAGGATATAAAGCCTCCCGTAGGCGAATATGAATTTCCAGGATACAAGGCCTCTCGTAGGCGGATATGAATTTCCAAGATATAAAGCCTCCTGTCGGCGAATATGAATTTATAGGATACAAAGCCTCCTGTCGGCGAATATGAATTTTCAGGATATAAAGCCTCCTATCGGCGAATATGAATTTTCAGGATATAAAGCCTCCCGTAGGCGAATATGAATTTCTAGGATATAAAGCCTCCCGTAGGCGAATATGAATTTCCAGGATATAAAGCCTCCTGTAGGCGAATATGAATTTCCAGGATATAAAGCCTTCTGTAGGCGAATATGAATTTCCAGGATATAAAGGCTCCCGTAGGCGAATATGAATTTCCAGGATATAAAGCCTCCTGTCGGCGAATATGGATTTCCAGGATATAAAGCCTCCCGTAGGCGAATATGAATTTCCAGGATATAAAGCCTCCCGTAGGCGAATATGAATTTCCAGGATATAAAGCCTCCTGTAGGCGAATAAGAATTTCCAGGATATAAAGCCTCCTGTAGGCGAATATGAATTTCTAGGATATAAAGCCTCCCGTAGGCGAATATGAAGTTCCAAGATATAAAGCCTCCTGTCGGCGAATATGGATTTCCAGGATATAAAGCCTCACGTAGGCGAATATGAAGTTCCAGGATATAAAGCCTCCTGCAGGCGAATATGAATTTCCAGGATATAAAGTCTCCCGTAGGCGAATATGAATTTCCAGGATATAATGCTTCTTTTAGGCGAATATGAATTTCTAAGATATAAAGCCTCCTATAGGCGAATATGAATTTCCAGGATATAAAACTTCCTGTAGGCGAATATGAATTTCCGCCTATCACGACACACCATTGAGACTGGTGTATATCAGGGACAATTTTAGGATATAATGTCTCTTCGGAGTAGATTCGACCCCTTACGGCACGCCGATGGGAGTATAATATATGGGCACGCCGATGGGACTATGATTTATAGGGGGAAATTTTGGGATATAATGTTTCCAGGGACGCGAGTAATATTTTCGTATTGCTTCCCAGAGGCGAATGAGAAAATTTTTTGGATACAACGCCTCCTCAGGGCGATAAGAAAATTTTTGACCCTTCGCGGCATGCCAGTGGGGCTGGAGTATGTGAAGGGAAAAATTCAGGATTTAACGCCTCCTCGGGGCGGCAATGAGCAATTTCAGGATACCACGTCTCCTCGGGGCAAAGAAACTTTTCAACCCCTTTATGGCATGCCGGTGGGACTAGTTTATGCCAAGGGGAAGTTCAGGATACAATGCCTCCTCGGGGCGATAGGGAAATTTTCGACCCCTTTATGGCATGCCAGCGGGACTGGCGTATGCCCAGGGAAGACTTTAGGGTGCAATGCCTCCTCGGGGCAAATATGGAACGCCCTCCTCTTTTCAAGAATTCTGGAGTTTAACGCCTTCCGTAGGCGAAATATGAATTTCAGGATTCAAAGCCTCCCGTGGGCAAATTCCGGAGTTTAACGCCTTCCGTAGGCGAATCGCGGAGTTTAACGCCTTCCGCGGGCGAAATATGAATTTCAGGATTCAAAGCCTCCCGTGGGCAAATTCTGGAGTTTAACGCCTTCCGTAGGCGAATCTCGGAGTTTAATGCCTTCCGCGGGCGAAATATGAATTTAAGGATTCAAAGCCTCCCGTGGGCAAATTCCGGAGTTTAACGCCTTCCGTAGGCGAATCTCGGAGTTTACGCCTTCCGCGGGCGAAATATGAATTTCAGGATTCAAAACCTCCCGTGGGCAAATTCCGGAGTTTAACGCCTTCCGTAGGCGAATCTCGGAGTTTAACGCCTTCCGCGGGCGAAATATGAATTTCAGGATTCAAAGCCTCCCGTGGGTAAATTCCGGATATTAACGTCTTCCGTAGGCGAATCTCGGAGTTTAACGTCTTCCGCGGGCGAAATATGAATTTAAGGATTCAAAGCCTCCCGTGGGCAAATTCCGGAGTTTAACGCCTTCCGTAGGCGAATCTCGGAGTTTAACGCCTTCCGCGGGCGAAATATGAATTTAAGGATTCAAAGCCTCCCGTGGGCAAATTCCGGAGTTTAACGCCTTCCGTAGGCGAATCTCGGAGTTTAAGACCTTCTGCGGGCGAAATATGAATTTCAGGATTCAAAGCCTCCCGTGGGCAAATCCCGGAGTTTAACGCCTTCCGTAGGCGAATCTCGGAGTATAACGCCTTCCGCGGGCGAAATATGAATTTCAGGATTCAAAGCCTCCCGTGGGCAAATTCCGGAGTTTAACGCCTTCCGTAGGCGAATCTCGGAGTTTAACGCCTTCCGCGGGCGAGATATGAATTTCAGGATTCAAAGCCTCCTGTGGGCAAATTCCGGAGTTTAACGCCTTCTGTAGGCGAATCTCGGAGTTTAACGCCTTCCGCGGGCGAAATATGAAAATTTTCATTGCATAGTATTCTTGAGAGAAAAATATTTTCTTTTGAGGTGAATCACTCACAATTATATGAGATCTTTCAAGAATATGACTATGTATTTACATTTGGTATGACAGGAACATGGATTATTCCCTCATGCTGCATCGAGCAAAGGAGCAAGTTTTCCCACTTCTTTACCGAGTCGGGAGGTCATCGTCATCATCGCCTCGGTCGTAGCCCTTGATGGGACATTATTGTACCACTAGTGTGGTACCAAGGGTTTATTCGTCATTGGCGACTCTGATATGCTCCCTGGGTAAGGATGTGGGAAAACTCGATCTCTGCCCTTAGTAGGCCGAGAGAGTCCTCTCTCCGCCGGAGAATAAATATGTGGCTTTATGAGCCTATGTGCTTGTGTACAAGCATTATTGACTTTTCTTGGCGCAAAAGGGCTTTTGCGCGGTATCCCCCGACGGGTTGCCGGATTATTTTTGTCTTCAAGGCATATATTGGGCTTCACGGCATCGGTTTGTATTGCTGTTGTCGCTCGGACTGATCATGTACTGGAGCACAATACAACTTTATATGTCGGCCGTTCAGTGGCGGGAAGGCCAGGTTCCCTTTTTCATCCACCAGTCTATAAGCACCGCCCTCGTAGACTCTGCTTACTATGAATGGTCCAACCCAGTTTGGCTTGAACTTATTTCTAGGCCGAGAGGCCATGACATCCTTATGCTTGACCATTACAAGGTCCCCCTTTTTTAAGGTTCTTTCTTTCACCAATTTGTCGAATGCACGAGACACCCGAGCTTGGTATATTTGTAGACGCTGATATGCTTGCAATCTTTCATCTTCGAGGTCTGATAGTTCCTCATAGCGTCTTTGAGTCTCGCTCCTGTCGCCTTCCTGCACTCCATAATGCAGGGCGACCCTATAAGATGCGAGCTTTATCTCTATTGGGATTACGGCTTCTGCTCCATAAACTAAAGAGTATGGGGAGCATCCCGTTGGGGTTTTATAGATGGTGCGGTAGGCCCATAATGCTTCATGTATCTTCTCGTCCCAATCCCGCTTTCGTCCTCCACTGATCTTCACCAGGAGTTTGCATAGGGTTTTATTGAAAGCTTCTGCCATCCCATTGGCTTGGGGATAATATGCTGAAGACGCATTCCAATGTATATGAAATTTGGCTGCCATCTTATATATTGTTTGATTTTTGAATAGCGTGCCATTATCTGATGTGATCCGGCTGGGAGTTCCGAACCGGTATATGATATTATGTCTGATGAAGCGTGATACTGCCTCGCCGGTCACTTCCTTCAAGGGAATGGCTTCCGCCCAACGAGTAAAATATTCTGTTGCGGCAAGAATATATTTACACCCTCGGGACGACGGTGTTAATGGACCCACAACATCCATTCCCTAATAGGCCATGTCGGGGTTGTCGGGTGCAAATGATTGGGAGGTCGCCTAGGAATGGGCCCATAGGCTTGGGATTGGGGGCAACTTTTCGCCATTTTCTCGCAATCTGCGAACATAGTTGGCCAATAGAAGCCCTTAGTT
Source organism: Zantedeschia hybrid cultivar (assembly GCA_030544215.1). Classification (NCBI taxonomy): domain Eukaryota; kingdom Viridiplantae; phylum Streptophyta; class Magnoliopsida; order Alismatales; family Araceae; genus Zantedeschia; species Zantedeschia hybrid cultivar. Next base: position 19,263,539 of record JARZZO010000006.1, read on the forward strand.
TTGATGTTGATCTTCATCTTTGCGCCTGACTGATGAGCTCCGCACATCTCGGCATGAACTTTTTTCATTATTTTGCGGGACTCTCTCAGGGAAAGACACCGAAGCAGAACCGTATTTTTGTCTTGAGGGACAAGGCGATATAGTATGCCATCTATCAGCTGGTATGAAGTTGCCCTCCGCAGCAGCTGGATTCTTTCGGCTTTGCTATCAGGGAGCTAGCCATTCTTTATTTTGATGATAGGAACACGCCAATCATCTTCTTCTTGGATATTATGGTCTTCCAGTGTATTGATCTCAAATACTGTCAGACCATCTCCTTCATTTAATGAGGTAGGGGAGAGTCTCCTCTCCCTCACAACTATTTCAGCTTCACCCTCGGGAGGCAATTTTAGCGCTGCCGCTAATTTAGCTAATGCATCGGCTTGGGCATTTTGGCTTATTCTGATATGTTCTATAGCGAAGATATAGAATTTTTCGCTTAGCCGGATAGCCGCGGCATGATAAGCTATTAATTCAGTCTTTCTGACTTCGAATATACCGAGAATTTGTCGGATGACCAACAGGGAATCCCCGTATACCTAGATACATCTGACACCTATTTCCAAGGCAATTTCTAGCCCTACAATCAGAGCTTCATATTCAGCCTTATTATTGGTCAGGGATTCCGTCAGGACACACGAGTGGTGCAATATCCCGCCTTCCGGGGTGACTAGAACCAAGCCAGCTCCCGCCTTTGTGGTCGAGGTACCATCCGGCTTTATAATGGTTCTCGAGGCCCCGTCGAAGTATAACTGCCATGTCTTTACTTCTGCCTGCTGCACATCCAGTATTTTCTGTGCAGGCAAGACTTCTTCATCAGGCAATTCATTATTCAGAGGGGAAGTTTCAGGAATTGGGTGTGCTGCCAGGAATTCAGCCATACCCTGTCCTTTTATCGCCCTCTGTGGGACAAAGGTAATATCAAACTCCATGAGGAGTAGGGCCCATTTTTCTAACCTCCCAGGCAACACAGGTTGGCGAAGCAGGAATGTTAGCGGATCAAACCGCGATATGAGTTTGACCTTATGTGCCAACAAATAATGCCTCAGCTTCTTTGTGGCGAATATAAGTGCTAAGCACATCTTCTCTGTTGGAGTATATCGGTGTTCAGGACCCACCAACATCCTGCTGAGGTAATAGAGCGGCTGCTCTTTTCCATCTTCATTTTCTTGTGCCAATAAAACTCCCAAGGAAGCATCTAGGGCTGCAATATAGAGTATGAGTGGTTTACCCTTTATGGGTGCCCCCAGCACTGGCGGCTTGAGGAGATATTCTTTTATATCATCAAGTGCCTTTTGGCATTCTTTGTCCCAAATAAATCGGGCTCCTTTCTTCGTTAATTTTGAGAAGGGCCTGCACCTTCCGGATAGGTTGGAGATAAATCTCCTGATATAAGCCAGTCTGCCTTGCAAGGATCTAAGCTCAGTTAGAGTCCTGGGAAGGGGCAGCTCCCTGATTGCTTTGATTTTATCGGGGTTGATCTCGATTCCCCTATATCTGACTATGAACCCCAAAAATTTCCCGCTAGAGATGCCAAAGGCGCACTTCATGGGATTCATTTTAAGTTGATATTGACGAAGCCTTCCGAAGACTTTTCGTAAGTCCCGAGGTGGTCGTCCTTCTTTGCCGATTTCACGACGAGGTCATCAACATAGCACTCGACCAAATTATGCAGCATTTCATCAAATATTTTGGTCATGGCCCTTTGGTATGTAGCACCGGCATTTTTCAGACCGAAGGGCATCCTTTTGTAGTTGAATATTCCTTTCGGAGTGCGAAAGGCTGTATGATTTTTATCTTTGAGGGCCATTCTAATCTGATTATAGTCCGATGACCCGTCCATGAACGACAAGGCTTCATATCCTGTAGTGACGTCCACCATAGTTTCGGTTATCGGCAATGGAAAGTCATCCTTTGGACATGCCTTATTTAAGTTACGAAAGTCAATGCAGACTCGGACTTGGCCATTCTTTTTCTTCACCGGCATAATATTTGCCAGCCATATTGGGTATATGCATTCTTCTATGAAGTCAACTTCCCGCATCTTGTCCACTTCGGCATTCACCATGATTTCTACTTCAGGGCGCATTCGCCTCTGGGTTTGTTTTATTGACTTGACCTCAGGGAGAATTGACAGTTCATGCTCCACCACTGAAGGGTCCAGGCCAGGCATTTCTTTATAATTACAGGCGAAACAATCTTTGAATTCTATCAAGAGTTAAGTGTACGTCTGTCTTTCCTTATCGCTCAGGAGGACGCTGAGGAAAACCGGCCGAGGGTCTTTTGGTTCGCCGAGATTAATCTCTACCAGTTCGTCGACCGTGGCTTGTCCTCCATCCTCTATCTCTCGAGGAGCTGGCTGAAGATCGATGAAGTCCTCATCTTCATCTATATCGGCCGAATAGGCTTCATGCCATTCGTCTGCATTTTTATGCTGGCCTTGGGAGATCGCATCAGCAGCTCCCAAAGATCCTTTTTGCCTTTCCATATTGATATTGTGACCTTCATTTGTGTTTTAGGGAGACCTTGCTGGACATTGTTCCCATTCACGAATGGTATTCGCTTCAGTTGAGGCTATTTCGACAGACGGAGGGATTTCTTCATTTCCATCTCTCGAACCGTCAAACCTGATATGACCAGTTGGCTCCTCTACTCATGATGGTTGACTCACCATATGGACTGCATATAGGGTAGGAGACCCATGACGTGACCTATACCCAAGGCCTCTTCTATCTTGATTGGATGATTGCCCCCTGACTTCTGCAGGATGCCATAATTCTTGAAAGAATTTATTCCTGGCTGCACTCTGCCTTTCTGGAATGTTTTGACGTTTGAACATCTGTTTTATATATTGGGGCATATCATCCATTTCTTGGACTACTTCTTCCACTTATGGCCGGACATTTTCATGTCCAAAACCGTCTTCAGGAGGACTCTCTGGCACGAGATCTCCCTTATAGAACATGATGCGCCGCCCGTCTTTGTGACGGACTGTGAGGGTTTTCAATTCTTCCACCGTGTGGACTTCCCTTGGGAATATAGGCTTTGTAAGGGCGGGAGGTAGGCGTATGCTAACCTCTATTTCTTTGCTAATAGCGTTAGCTTCCAAATTGATGGTTGGCCTGCCAACTTTAGTCGACTTTCGATGAGACTGGCCGGGCTTCATTCCTTGCCGGAATCTAGCAGCTCTGGTCTCATTAATTGTGATTCCGCCCTCCTCATCGGAAGACTTATCGGCTATCTTCTTCCCCTTACGACGGCTTTCACCGGTCGTTGGGTCTGAGGCCTTATCAAAGTATAATTGTGCATCCGCTAGATGGCAGTCATATGCCTTGAATGGCTCCAAATCGGCAAATATCCGGTGTTGCTCACCGTCTTTTGTATATTTGAGGCATTGGTGGAGAGTCGAAGGCACCACCCAATTTCTATGTAACCAAGGCCTACCAAGTAGTGCCTTGAAGGAGGTATTGGAGTTGACTATGAGAAAGGACACTTGGGTCACCCAGTCGTCCAAACATAACTCCACATCAACTCGACCAAGGGCTTCTTCCGCCTCTTGGTTGAATCCCGATATCGTTATGCCTTGCACCTTTTTCATATATGGGGTGAGGTATAACTCTTGAAATGTTTTGAGGGACAATATGTTTACTGCAGAGCCTGAGTCTACCAATATTCGATCGACCTCTCGGCCATTGATTTTGCCCCGCATGTATAGTGGTCTATTGTGGCATGGCGATGATAACAACATATCATCATCGGTAAAAGCTACCGTAGCCTCATATGTTTCATATGCCTGAGCCCTTATTTCGGCCATATGGACCTCATATGTTTCAGGATTTTGTAGGGCAGTAATCAAAGCCTCCCTCAATTCCTTGCTCAAGGCTAATGCTTCCCATATGCATATGCTGAGGGATGCTGGCATTCTTTTCATGTTTTTTAACACCTTTCGATCCGCCCTAGTTCGGGCTTGTTCGATAGGAGGCATTATTTCCGCCATGCTGTGAAGGGTCTCCTTCAAGGCTTTCGACTGCTCCCCAGAAGTCGGAGATTCTTCCGTCTGCATTTCCCTTTTTGTAGGATCAATTTGTGCTTCTTCGGCGAATAATTCCGCCAAGGCCTCGACTCCCTCTGTGGGGTTTGGCTGGGCCAAAGGGTTTATCTTTTCTGGCTCCTTGATGGATTGAGCATTTTCTGCTTGCGGGGAACATTCTTCTTCGTCGGAAGAAGGGCAGAAGCGAATATTATCCCGGATTTCTGGCCTTGGAATTGGCCCTGGAGTTTCTCCCCTGAAGTAGATGATTTTATCTTGATTGGGTTGGCCTTTATTTTGACCATCATTGCGGTCTCGACCTCGGCCTCTATTCTGATTCCTCCGGTTCCCCTTTCTTTGGTAGGTAGCCAAAGGAGTCCCGATTTCTGGTGAAGCGTGCCTCGCTTCGCCATCTGAGATATCTTGCAGTTGAGCCGACACTACATGACAGGCTCGATATTGTTGTTCTATTTTTTCCATTGTTAACCCATCATTCCAGAATAAGCTAACATCGTCCGGGATGGAGAGTTCATCCTCACTAGCCTTTCGCATGCGACCCTGGAGGTCCAATAGCCACGCTCTGAGGCGAGCTCGTCGGTCGAACTCTTCCCACGGAATATATTGACCCAGAGGGACATCCTCTGTGGGCCGATTTGGCTGATATTCTTCTAATTCATCGATGATTTTCTGCAGCCTTTGAAGTGGTGAGTTTTTGTTCTCAGACGTATTTATGGCATTAACGAGCATTTCCTGCTTCTTTAGCCTTCTCTTCTCACTTCTTTTTCTATTCTTTTCTTGCTTCTTTTTCCTTGCTGCTTCTTGAATGAAGCCGGATTGGGCCGACGTTTCTGGAAGCGGGTCGAAATGGACCACAACTCTTCCTTTTGCCGTATGTGTCTGCAAGGATTTAGCCATTTTAGGCTTCTTTTTCTTCTTTGCCTTAGTCCATGGACTTTCTGGCTGATCGTGGTCAAGAGTGGCTTTGAGAACTTGCTCGCCCATCGAATCTGGTAACATTTGATATTCGCCGAATATTTCCTTTATGGTCTTTTTGGAGGGACCCACCTCCGGATTTTCTTGTTGACATTTTATGTCCAACATTTGTATCCTTCTGGCTATCGCTGCCACAGTATCACTGGCGCGAAAAGTGGGCGGCCTATCAGATGTCATTCCCTCATATATAGTTCCTGTGACGCCCTTCATGTTGAAGGAGAACTTATGGACCATATTCACAGAATAATTAGTCACATGAGGTTGTGTGGGATCAACCAAATACTTCCCCATATTTATCTGTCCTTCTTGGATTAATTTTTCTATTTCATCTTTGAGGACGAAGCAATGCTCCGTTCGGTGCCCGAGGGCACGATGGTAGTGACGGAAATTAGAATTATCTGTCATATGCATCTCTTCCTCCCTTCTTGACTTTGGAAGAATGATGACTTTCTTTTTCATACAAAGTCGGAAGAGTTCCCGAACTTTATCTTTGGGGAATGAGTAGGGCTTTGCGCGTCTTTCCCTCAGAGTCATTGAACTTCTGAAGCGTATTTCAGCCTCTTTATCGACTATTCGCCTGGCTTGACGCCCTCTTTCGGCTATTCTTACGCTTTCATGGCTCCTCCTATAAGAGGTGGTTTCTTCTTGTCGATATGTTTCTATGTCCTCTCTAGGAAACATAGTTTGCTTGCCTTTTTTTCTTGAAGGACGATCAGGATCCGATTCCAGCCCTTCAGAAGAGAAGAATCTGTCAACCTTGTTGAATGACAGAGTTTCTGAAAACTGCCTGGAGAGCCCCTCCATCATCTGGGTGAGTTCCTCCTGTTGACATGAGAGTCGTGTCAGACTTATCTGGATTCCTTCCAATGCCACTATGACTGAGTCCCCAGGGGGAGGAGTTGTTGGAGTATATATTGGTGTTGCCTCACGCTCTGGAGAGGGCCTCACCGCTTCTTCTTCGGGGTGATACCCGGATGAGCTCTCGCTCATATAGATGACATTAACGGCAAATGCCTGCTTATTTTTTTGGTGAGGCTGGGGAGAGCTCACCAAATGTTTACCTATCTCCACCGCGCCTTCACGGATAAGTTTTTCTATTTCGTCTTTGTAGACATAACAGTCTTCTATGACATGCCCCAGCATTCGATGATATGGGCAATAATTTGGCTCATTAACCCTGCCTGCCTCAGCCGATTTTTTGGGCTCAGGGAGCGACAGAAGTTTTGCCCGCATACATGTTTCAAACAATTTTCTTGTATGCTCGCGGGTGAAAGAGTATGGTTTTTTCATTCTTTCGGCAAGAGAAGAAACTGGCGCCTCCCCTTCCCCTTTTTTATTAGCCGCTGGGGTGCTGGGGCCGCCCCTGGCATCACTCCTCTCTGGAGCTGGAGAAAAGTCAACTGCATTTACTTCTTTAGCCGGAGCGCCTTGCTCCCTTGGTGCTTTTCCCTTATTTGGAAGTATGGTGGGATAATCGGCGAAGAACATTTCGATGTCCGTCACGATATTGTTGAGTTGATCGAAGTTTCTTACATTGGCTCCGATCAGCTTTTCATTTATCTCGGGTTTCAAACCCCTTTTGCACAATCTCACTGCGTCTTCATGGACGGGTGGATTGTCGCACCTCATGCTGAAGTTCCGCCATTTCTTAATATAATCTACGGTGGACTCATTCTTTCCTTGTTTGAGTGTCACTAATTCAGTAATAGTGACCTTCCGCTCCGATACTTTGAAGCGATCAAGGAACTTTTTCTGCATTTCTTCCCAGCTACTTATAGAGTTGGGCTTCAGCTTGGCATACCACTGGAATGCCGTGCCAGTGAGGGAAGTCGAGAAGAACCTTAGAAGGTATGCCTCCTCAGTTGCTAATTCTCCCAGGTCACTCATATAATGGGCTATATGTTTTTGGGCTGAGCCCTCCCCGTCATATCTTGTGACTTTAGGGCGTTTATTATGGTCCGCTGGGAGTTTTTTGAACATGTGACGGACCGGGAATGGTACTTTATATAAATCAAACGTGTTTATCCCTTCGTCTTGTTCGGCCATCTTGGCCTCAACAATTTGCTCAATCAGGTGCTTTTGCGATGCCGTCGCATCTTCTGCTGATGCACGTGATTGTTGGGCATTATAGTTGGGCTCTTCAGCCCTGTCTTCCTGAATCTCCTCAGGACTGAAGTTGACCTCAACAACTGGGGGTCCCGCTGGTGCAGGAATAGCCCTAGGTGGAGGTAAATTTATTGGAGGAGCGGGGGCCACCCTTTGCTGTTCCTCCATTTTCTGTATCAGGCCATACAGCAAAGCTTTTAATTGTTGGTTTTCCTGCCTAACTTTCTCAATAGTCTGAGGTTGTGGTTGTTCTTGCGGCAGTTGTGCAACCCCTGGCTCCTGGGCATTGGCTGCACCTCCATTGATTTGAGACGGCTCTGCCCTCTGGCCTACTTGGCCCAACAGACGCATGGCTTGCTCCATTTGGCGGGTAATTGGCCCGCCTCTTTGCGTCACCCCAGCAGCATTACTCGGCTCTTCTGATTGAGAAGGCTGCCGATTTGTGCTAGAGGTATAGCAAGTATATATTCGGATGCCATCATCCGTCATCCGGGCGGTCCTCTTCTTCCTCTGTGCTGGCCGTACCAGGGCACCGAGTCTTTCGAAGACAGAAATCCGTTTTTGGGTAGGCTCTTGCGCCTCGTAGGTATCCTTCTTTCCCCGACTTCGTTTAGGATGAAGTTGAGTCGTTGGATGAATTGTTTCTCTTACCGGCTTTGCAGGCCTGGGGGGCTGTTGCTCTGCTAGGATGGCCCTAGCCTCGCGGATTTTACGGGCTTCCTTTTTAGTTACCCAAATTTTCTTGAGGCGGGGTGCATGTCCCTCCTGGCGTTTGCCCCCATTTTGGGGAATAGTATTATCCCGCGCTCGGGGTGCAGTATTGCCCCCAACCTGTTGGGATGTAGTAGATGCATGCCGATGAACAACGGCTTTTTGCGTCCTCTTTTTCTTTTTAAAGGTTGCCACATCTTGGCATACCTTTGGCAGAATCCCAAAACGGTTGCGGACCGGGACCGTCGGGACGTGCCGAGTTCTTGGGATGATTGGTTCCCCGCCATCCAGGCGGATGCGCAGGTCCCCAACCAATATTGTTTTCCCGGTCCGGGAGGGACTCGGGGAAGCATTCTTCCGCTTCTGCCTCCTACTGGATGAGGAAGCAGGGGATGCAGTAATAGTGTTGGCGGTGTAGACGATTTGTCGCTTCCCACCTTTGTCGGCCTCCTTCGCGCGGGAGGCGCATTTCTTCTGTTCTGTCGGAACCGGCTCCGGCGCCGGAATTACTCCCAGGAAATATGGAGACCCCACGACCGCAGGGAAATCGCCAAATCGGGTTGGCACAGTGAGATACCCACACTGAACGTGGGCTGCCACTGCGAGGGGGCCATATATGACCCTTGCTGCCATTGCTATTCAGTCGGGTGGAAGACTTGAGGTCCCACCGGGCGTGCCATCTCTGTTTGGGAGATTATTTCCTAACCTCCGTTCGGGACCCGACCTAGACATATCTCTCCTGTATTCGGATTATTCGGAAAATCCATTTTTTTGTTTATCTAGAGACATATAGGTCGGTTTTATGTTTTATCGGATTATGAGAGCTTGGGATTAGCCCTCAGGGAATATGGGACTTCGAATCAAGCGAAGATTCGAGTATATGACCTCTCTCCACTGACCTCGGTCAGTGTTAATTATGCTGAGCAACTGCTCGGCAACCCTTGATTAACCGTCCGTATGATGTCCTTAATCATGCAAAACTACTACTACAGGCAGCGCATGCGTATGGATATGAAGGCATATTTTAGGTTGAACCTTTAGCCTCACCCCGGTTTGGGGATAACTTTTATATGATTTAGGATTGATTCCGAGCTATATGGATTAATTCCGAGTTATAAGGATTGATTCCAAATTATGTGGATTAATTCCAAGTTATAAGGATTGATTCTAAATATTTCAATCCCGCAGGGTTTTTTTTGCAATTATACACTTTTTAGGGGTTTTTATGAATTATGAAGGTTTTATGAGGGTATTATAAGTTATAGGCATATAGGGTGAGTTTTAAAGGGTTTCGAACCTTATGGGAGTTATGAAATTATTTTTTAAATGTATGAGGGTATTTTAGTAATTTTATCCTAGACCGATTTATTATGTTTGGAGTTCATATTTTAATGACATTTTGATTATAGAAGATATTTTATTTATAATAGAAGTTTTGGTGTTTTAAGGGGTTATATAAAAAAAAAAAATTACATGTAGGGGTATTTTTGTAATTTGGTTAAGTCTTATGTATATCATTAATTATTTATGTTCTTTCAGATTTTTAATTCTCTGATTTTTTTATTTATTTCATTTATTTTTATGATTAATTTAATTGATTTAATTAATTAATTAAGTATATGAGGGTATTTAATTTTATTATGACTCTTAGATTATATTTCGGATTTTTACTGGTTTTTTACTGATTTTTCCATATTTTTTCGAATTTCATATAATTTTATTAATTTTTAATTGATTAATTAATTTTAAATCATTTCTTATTTAGGTATGATTTTATTATTATGATTTCTGAACTTTATTTTTATTTATGTGGGAGGTGAGGCCAAGTTTAGGTTGAGGGTGTATCCGGATTTTCTTAAGTTTATGAAATTAGATATATACATATATTAACTTTAAAACATGATGGTAATTATATAATTTTAATGACACACATAAGCACACAATTTTGACAGAAATTCGCCTTATAACAAGGCATTTTTACAAAAAAAATCCGGCAGAGCTTCCCCTTAGGATTGAACCTTAGGAGGGAGGGCTCCCTGGGATGAAAGAAAGAACTCCTAAAGCGCAGCAAATCCGGGTTAGAAAATCCGAATTTGGTCTTCAAGCAGCACCCTCTCTCTCAATTTCACACTTGTATTGGAGGCTAAGTGTGAATGCCTTAATGCATATGTTGCATGCGTGTATGTGTCTATCCCTTGGTGTGTTTGATTTTGGGAGCTATAGGGCCTATTTATAGGCTTCAATTCCTGGCCCGGTGGGGGGTGCCACCGGAATGGGCCAAGGTGGGGGGTGCCACCGGATGGAACATCTCTCCTCCCCTCTTCTTTTATTTTTTTTCAATGGCCAATGGGTGGCAAGAGAGGTGAGAGAGAGAACATGCAAAGGAGAGAGGGGGGGGGGGGGGGGGGGGGGGGCTCGGTGGGCACCCCCACCGGTTCCAACCGGTGGAGGGGGTGCCACCGGATGGACCCCCCCCACCGGTGGGGGGTCTCCCCACCGGTTTTGGGAAACCGGTGGGGGGTCTCCCCACCGGTTTTGGGAAACCGGTGGGGGGGGGGGTTCCCTTCCCCATTTCCTCCTTCTTTTTTGCTTTTTTGAGGCTCATTAATGAGCTTGGGTTTTCAGATTTGGGGTTTAGCCAATGTGAAAAGGGTTTAAACCCTCTAAGTTCTGGTTTGGCTTCATGTGAAAAGGGGTTTTAGGATGAGTATTTAATGGGTTCATATGGGGTTCTTAACCCATGTGTGAATGGGGTTAAGCCTCCTATTAATTCCCCTCATCCTAATTAATCCCCCCCCCCCTCCCCCCCACCGGTTCCCTCTCTCTCTCCTCCACCCCCCTTTCCTATTTAAATAAAGGGGGAAGAGAGAGGGGGTCCACTTGCTCTTTTTGGAGATTTCTTGGGCCCCTTTCCACTTTGGGGAATTTTTTTGGAGATTTCTTCTCTCCCTGGTTGCAGATTTAGGGTCTCTGTGGGACTGATTTTGGGCCTATTAGGGGTGCTTATTGAGCCTCATATTGGGCTCCCCCATAGGGCCACTTATTGGGCCTTTCACCCCCATTATTGGGCCTCCATTTGGAGCCATTTTGGGTGAGTTCTATGACTGATTTCACCCCATTTCGAGACAGATTTTAGTCCACTTTGGGACTGATTTTGGCCCTTATTTTGCGGCATTCGGTGCCCGCTTGTTGCTGCATTTAGGGTCTCCCTTCGGGTCTCACTATCGGGGGTTGCAAAGGAGGTTCGAGAATTGATCTCGGAAGCTGAAGCAAGCGACTTGGGGCTGTCTTAGGCTCCCTTAAAAAATCTGATCAAGGCCTTTTTGGCCTAGGTATGCTCCCTACTCCATCGCTCTCGTAATGCGAGCCTATGGCTTTATGCATTTTTGATATTCACCCATATCATAGGCATACATTTTATTTTGCATAACATGGTTCTTTATGAACATATCGTTATGCCTATGTATATGTATTTTCCTATGGTAATCTCACATCGATGTGAATATATGCCATATGCACATGCATGCATACTCATATGGCGTAAATCTGCATATAAAATTATTTTTGGGTTCAACACCTTCGTTGGACGTGCCAAATTTCCACTGCCACTTGGTAAGCAAAGTTGAATTAAATTCAGCAAGACTTTTGATGCCAGCACCACCAACCTCCTTAGGCTTGCAGACTCTTCCCTAGCAAATATCATCCCCCCCTCCTTCCCTCTCCACATCCCTTCCAAAAGAATCGACTTCTAATGACATCAAGTTTGTGAAGGATTCTCTTTGGCACTCTGAAAATAGAAAAGAAGTAGGTAGGGAGGCTATCTAGAACTGTGTTGCATAAGACCAGCCTACCACCATAAGAAAACAGTCGACCCTTCCAGCTAGCAAGCCTCCCCTCAAACTTGTGGATCACCTTTTGCCAATCCTTGCCCTTCAAAGGGCCAGCTGTAAGTGGCAAACCTAAATATGTGATTGGGAATTCCCCAAGCTGACACCCTAGAATGAGATTTGCCCTGCGAAGCTTGCTAGCTTCCATATGAATCCAATAAGTTGGCTTTTGTGGAAGTTGACACAGAGGCCATAAGTTCATCTAGCTATTCAAGAATGAGCCTAGTAGTAAAGAGATGCTCCTCTTCCTCTGAAAGAAAGAGAATGATATCATCAACATACTGAAGGTGAGTAATATGATTTCCTTGCAGTGTCAACCTGAAACCTGATAAGATCAGCCGCCTCAGCCCTATCCCACATGCTACTCAAAATGTATGCCACCAGACAAAGAGAAGGGGTGACATGGGATCCCCTTGCCGAAGACCTCTGCCACTATAGAAAAAAGGGGTAGGTTCTCCATTCACCAAGATTTCAAACCTGGCCGAGGAAATACATGCCTTAATCTAGCTCACCCATTTATCCCTAAAGCCCATCTTCTGCAATGCCTGAAAGAGACAAGCCCAATTAATTCTATCATATGCTTTCTCAAAATCCAGCTTGAGTACAAGCCCTCTCCTCTTTTGAATCTTCATAGTATAGATACATTCATGACCCGCAATAAAATTATCCTGAATTTTCCTTCCTCTGATGAAAGCTCTTGATTGCCGCTTACCACTCTGGCCACCACTTTTTCCAACCTAACAACAAGCGTCTTGGTGGTGATCTTGTCGACCCCATTAAGTAGGCTAATAGGTCTAAAATTAGCAAGACATTCGGCCCCCTCCTTCTTAGGAATAAGCACAAGGAATGTCTTGTTAACTCCCTCGAAATGAGCCTTCCCCTCTTGGAATTCCAACACCGCCTTCCAGAGGAGATCTCTTACAATCTTCCAACCATGTTGGTAAAACAACAAAGGAAAGCCGTTTGGGCCAGGGGCCTTGTCACCTGCAAGGGAGAAAACTGCATTCCTGATCTACTCCAGAAAAGTGGAAGAGACGGACCTCCTCTCATCCTCAGTGAGCTCTGGGAGCAAGTCATCAGCAAAGGACGAGCGTCAGTTGTCTTCCCCTAAAAGAAATCTAGAATAGAACACCTGAGCATGCCTTCTGATATCCTGAGGCTGTGTAATAGATGTGTCCCCATCTTTCAAGCATCTGATCAAATTAACCCTCCATCTTCCTGAAGCAACTTTCTAGAAGTAGGAAGTGTTCCTGTCACCTTCCTTGATCCATCTCTCCCTTGACCTCTGGTTATGGATAGACTTTTTATTTTAAGGATAACAAAATATCAACTATCCCCACCTTTAAGTTACCCTTGCATTCCTAGCTATATATTATCTTTCATAATTGCTCCCTTCTACACATTTTTTGGGCAAGTGGATGGTACCACTAAGTAGTGTTAATGAAAATAAAAGAGTACATGCATGTATAGAATGACGTTCACAAAAAAAGTATTCTAATACCAAACACTTAGGAGGGGTGGCAAGTTAGACTTCCACTAGAAAGTCAAGAAAGGAGGAAGTACTAGTAAGTTCTCTATACACAAGATCCTCACCCCCTCTATCACTCTAATACAAACAAAAGCAGAAATTCTCTCGGGTGCAGAAACCTCGTTATTGAAGATCTGTTTGTTCATGTCTATCCACTCCCCAGATAGCCCAGTGTGTGGCGTGAAGACTAAGCCACTAGATGATGTGATCTCTAGGAGCCATGAGAAAGGACCAACTCTGCAAAAGGGTGACCACTGAGCTTGGGATCTGTTTTGATTGAACAATTGCTTCCTTCTACTTATGTTCATGCCTAAACACACCTTGGGATACTTCGTCTTATCCTGTCTTATTATAAACTTTTCACAAGTGGATGATACTTATGAGTCAGTGAAAAGAACATGTGTGGAATAACCACTGCATGTTTGCCACATAGATAGAGCCCAACAAGAGCCTCTTTCTCCAAAAGAAAGGAAAAAAAAGGTCCTAGGTACAGCCCGATCCCATGTAAGCCCATTATCCTAGTTCATCTCATCATCTGAAAGAGAGAAAAACCATAGAAGTTACCTATGAACGTCAGCTATCTGCTTTGCTCAAAGAGCAACAAGAGAAGAATCTCTCTAGTACCATTAAATTAAATATAGTTAAAACTAATTATGCTCAATTCTGCTTTTATAGTTTTCAGATAGTGATGTTGCACTCCTGCGGTCCTTATGTTCTAGATCTCTTCCAATTTTTGAAAGTTTATAAACACATAAACAGGCGTCCTTGTCGCTTGGAAGAATCTCTGTCCAACTCCATGCGATTTTGAGCTGAGAAAGTGCATCCTAGGATCTTGATTATGCATCCTACGAACTTGATTAGCATCCCAGTTCTTCATCCATTTTCTTTGAGTAGCTATCTAAATTAGGTGGAACATAAGCCATGAAGCGAAAATCATCTATGATTTTTCTGCAAGCAGGGACTGAATGTGTACAGTAAGAATGGCTTCCACATGGTCCCTATGAGGCTTGGATCCTCTTGGCCGCAATACGTACCCTATAATTTAGCCTCCATATGGTTCTCGGGATGCTTGGATGCTATAGAATGGCTTGAGCCCTGTGCTAAGGAGTGGCAACATAGATGCAGGTGTTTAGGGTACCTGGGACATGGCAAAATGTAAATTAGAAGTTTCTCTGTTTTGCTAGGATTAAAGGTATGGGAAAAGGAAAAAAAAAATCCCGAGTTTCCCACATCTTTGTTTTTCATTGGAGAATTTCAGAAGCAAATGACCAAGGAATTCATTGGAAAACTTCAAAAGGAAGAAAAAAGGAGGAATCAGGAATTCAAATTAAATAAAGAGGAAGGTGTGTTTGAGAAGAAGAGCAAAAATTGTGCTAGAACAATCCATAATGACAGCAACAGGGTGTCAGTTTCAATTAATGTCATTTCCTGTAAAAGCTGGCACTGTGCCGGTGTTGGCATCATAACATCATGCTTGGTTGCATTTTGCGCTCTCTGAAGAAGAGAGGCAGGCAGTGGGATTGTAGAGAAGGCGAATCGGCTTGATCTTGTTTCTTTCTTAGGAAATAGTTAGCAGTGCATGCCAATAATAAAGAAAAGTTATATGTGACATATACACGTACATCTTCCCTCTCTAGCTGTCCTTGTGCCAAATTCCAAACTGCTGTTCACTCTGATGATGTAGGACAAAAAGTAGAAGGTCAGTTAAGATTTGTGGAATGGTCTCTTGTGAACAGTCTGAAGGTTAACTGACGTGAACCCAGATAACTGAACTTTGAAATTACAAAAGAGTGTTCATGAGTATTTGGCTCAGACGAGTTATAAGAAAACTAAAGGTATTTGAGTAAACAGTAAAAGGGTAGGGTCTTATGTGAAAAGATCCTGGGATGGTCATAATTCTTTTTCCTCAGCATAGGTTTCGATAGAAAGAAATCTTTCTTTCTTCTGAGTTCCTACCCCAAAAAAGGGTTAGACAGCTGGTTCTACCTTTCATACAGATAAGAGAGTTGTGGGAGACTGGGACCCCAACGGTGTTTGGGCCCACATTCAAAAGAATGTTTAGAGATGCTGAGGTAGAAGATCTGTGTCAGCTCCTTCGACTCTTGCAGGAATTTTCTCCCACCACCCTCCAAGATAGGCGGGCATGGAGATGGGATCCTATGGGGAGCTTCTCGGTCCAGTCTACCTATCTGGTTATCGCTGATGGAGGATTGAGATACCCTTTGTTACAGCAGATCTGGAAGGCCAAGGCTCCCTTGAAAGTGACGGTCCTCTTGTGGGAAGTGAGCAATGGGTGTCTCCCCACTTGTGACAGGTTGGCCCGCTTCATAATTGGTTTGGATACCAGTGGTCATCTATGTGGTGAGGTCGACAAGTCCATAGACAACCAGTTTTTGGTGCTTGCAAAGTCACAGTGGGTGTTGTTGGTATGCAGTTGCTATCACCATAGTAGGATAAAGGTGAGAGAGGGACATGGGAAGAAAGAAAGGATGGTACAGTTTTGGGAAAGGGGTAGTGGAGAGAGATGTCCTTTTTTTGTGGGGTGGGGGCATGGATGGCAGTACCGGTACCGGTGCCGACCGGTACCGGTACGTACGGGCATAAAAGGGCCCAAAAAAATCAGAAAAAAGGAAAAAATTCAGAAAAAATAAAAAAATCAGAAAAATCAGAAAAATGTAAACAATTAATTAGATATGTGTTGAGTGTGACAAAGGTGGGTTAAGACAAAGAAGTACACGTAACACATACTAAATGACTATTTTCATATGGATTAAACATGAAAAATATTATGTTAATGTACTAAACATTTACAAATAATAAATGTTAATGAAATCAAACGATCCTTGCCTATGAAAAACATGAGTGAGTATACTAATATGGATAATAACCCGTAGATCCTTCTGATTCATCCTCTGGTTGCTGTTGCTGGTATCCATAATAAGGTTGCATATGTTCCCTATATTCACTATAACTAAACAATGATGTAGCCAAGTCGTGCATCCCTCTTTGAATCCCTCTTGGAGTATACGCTTATTGACTTGATGAAATTCTAGAATCAGGATGCAAAGAAGCAGTTTGAGGATAAGAAGAAGACCTTGACCCATAACTGCTATTGGGTGGATGGAATTGAAAGCCTTCATACTCTACTCGATCTCCTCAGCTATACATGCCTGCTTCTTGTTAGCCATCTCTATAACCTGATTGCTGTCCATACTAACTTTTTGAATCATAATCTCCTTGACTTTCATGATGTCCTCTTCCAGTGTCAATATGCAAGGAGAAAGAAGGTGCATACACTCCGCCTCCGGTAGTAGCACCTACAGCTGCACCAACATCATCACTAGGAGACTGTGTCCCATCATCATCATTATTATCATCATCTTGATCATAATCAACAATTAACTTCCTCTTGACATTACTTGATTTTTTCTTTTATGATGCCTATTTTTGCTGGTTTTGTTTTCTTTCTAGATCTTTTTGCAAGTTGAACTGATCCAATAATCCTTTTCCTCATGGTGTATGTCTTACATAAATTTGTTTCATCTCATCAATCGCAGGATCGTTTCTGGCAGCTAAATTAGCCCTCTCAAGTGTAGGTGTACTCCTTCTCAAGAATGATGGTGGCCCAACCATTCTAGGAGTGACTGGCCTGCTATCTGATTCTGAGTGTCTAGCAGGCTCAAGCTCAGTATCAGGTGCAAATAAAGGCACATGCTCAGTCTGACTCTGATGCTTATGTGAAGGAGGATGTGAATTTTCTTTTTGCTTTTTTGAGGTTCTTAATTCTAGATCTCTAGCAACCTCCATCTAGTATGTCCTCTGCCTATTCTGTATCATCAGGATTAAAAACTGGCTCATCGACAGTTGCTCGTATTTAACCCAAGTTTACAAGGTATTATCATCATCAAACAAGTCTTCCACATCAATTTTGCCAACAACATCTTCTGCCTGTCCTGCAGCTCATTTTTCCCTCAATTGTTGTTTCAATCGGATGTTTTTGATCTTCAATCTCATATTGTAATGGCAGTACACCAATTTGTCCAATTGTTCAGTCTTTAATCGGTTACGAATTTTTGAGTATATAAAGCTGAACGTGCTCTAATTTCTTTCACACTGGCTTGCCGATGTCGTCTGACTCAAAACCCTCACTGCAACGGAAGCCAAGGGATTATACACCTATCTCTGTTGTACACTATTATCCACTACTCAGCTGTGTCATCACTAAAAACTGGGCTCACTTTCTCTACGGCAATTTGCACAAGGTCTTCATTATATGTCTTCAACCTTAGCCTATAAGCCTCTATCTACAAAGATGGAATTAACAATTAATATAATTCATTGACTCTTGAAAATACAAGTAATTGAATATACCTTATAGTCAATTCTTCATATAAGAGATAAACACCTGTCTCTCTGTCTCAATTATATCTTCTATTGTCCTCGACAAGCGTTCGATAACATTCAATGTGCTTTGGATCACCTCTCTATCAATGTGAACTTGACGACTGTACATTACTCGAGGATTTAAAAAATAACGTTCATTTAGATGAATAATTAATAAATAACAATTTATTAAATAGTCCCCTATGTAACAGTATAAGACTTCACTTCCCAGCTGCATGCAAGTCGTAGTGTAATGTGTTTTCTCATCTAAGATCAATAAGGTCCCACCACTTCATATAAGTGTTGGGAAATGCGTTCTTGATGTGCACCTTAGTAATGTCAATTGTCTCGTACAAATATCCCATGTAATTATTATAATCTCCATCCACCAATTTTAAGATCTGTACGAGCGGTTCTACCAACATCATATAAGTCTGCACATGGTTCCAAATTTTTTTGTTCTTTATGATTTTTCCCACTTCCAAATGTTCAGATTTAGATTCATTGGAGGTGGTCCGCATATACTATGAGAACTCCTTATTAAACATAAACCCTTTGATCTCATTCCTGAATTTGTGCAAAGATTCTAAAGAAATAAAATTAGATGCAAATCTTGTAGGCCCTGCACGGATGAGATATCGGCCCCCAGATGTTTTTTTTCTGAATATGTTCAAGATCTTAGGATGACCATAAATAAATTAGGTAATTTTTTGTGCTCTCTTTACTGTCTTACTGACAGTCGGATCCTTACTAATGTCTTCAAGCATCAAGTCCAGACTATGTGCTGCACATGGGACCTAATAAAGGTGTTTGCGTTTGTCCATTAACTTCTTCCCTGCAGCTTTGTAACTTGGTTCATTATCAGTGACCACCTCGACAACATTTTCCTCTCCAATTTCTTGCACCATCTGATCCATCAAACTAAATAAATATTTGGTGTTCTTAAATAGTTTGATGCATCAACATATTTTATAAAGATTGTCCCTTCAGTGCAATAAACAAGGAAATTAATCATGAACTTCTTCGTAGTATTAGTCCAGCCATCGCACATAATTGTGCATCCTCTCTCCTTCCATACAGCTTTAAAACTTTCAATCCACTGTTGAAGTTTCTCATATTCTCTATCAAACTCACGTCCATATATATTTCGACATGTGGGGGCTTTGAACCCACGACTATGATCTGCTATTGCATCAATCATAGGCTGAAAATAAGGAGACTGAGTAGCATGTGAAGGAACATCTGTATGTAAAAATCATTTGCAGATGCTTTTAAAAGTATGTCCTGCCGCTTCAGCTGACTTTTTTACTCATCTCATTGCTTGCTTGATTTTTGGCTGAGTAGAAGTCTGTCTTCTAAAAAGATAACTGTCCATAAGACCCACTTGGCTTCTAGCTTGACTTGTGCCTCTTATTGATGGCCCATCACCTCTCTTTCGGGCTTCGTCTTCTTCTTGATGTCACAAACTCTCTCTTCTAGCTGCAGCCATCTCAGGATCTTTATCATCATCATCATCACTAGAGTCTACAATTTGTTCAGCCATTTGCCTTTCACGTATAGAAATGTCACTGGCCCCAGTATACATCCCTTTGCCTTTTCTATTATGTCTACTTGAAATCTCATCTTGGAGTTCAACTTCCTCTTCATTCTTTTGCTCCTTTTGTACTTTCTGGCCATACAACAATTCACGCATCTCGTTGGCGACTTGTCGGGGACAGACAGTACACCTTGTTACATGTCCTGTCTTTCCTGCTAAATGTTCTTTTCCTTGAGTGATTCCATCACCCATCTCTTTGCCACAATATTTGCATTTCACTCTCATCTTTGCAATATTAACTAAGGTGATATGGGCCCATCCTGGGTCCTGCTCTTACTGTTCATTCATGATCCTACAACAAGAAAGAAAAAAGTAGAAACAAATATAAGAACATTTGGCATTATGCTCCTACTTTAAAATATGCAATGAAACTTAATTAAGCTTCAATTGATGTTTAATTTAAGTAATTAGACAAAAGTCCTAATTTTTAACCGCTAATTAGGCTCAAAATTGAGATTTTTCCCTAATTAACCGTCGGTCAACGTAATTGACAACACACTCTTACTTTAAAATATGCAATAAAGCTTAATTAGGCTTCGATTGATGTTTAATTTAAGTAATTAGACAAAAGTCCTAATTTTTAATCGTTAATTAAGGTCAAAATTGAGATTTTTTCGTAATTAACCGTCGATCAACACAATTCACAGCTTGCTCCTACTTTTAAATATGCAATGAAGCTTAATTAAACTTCAATTGATGTTTAATTAAGTAATTAGACAAAAATCTCAAATTTTAACCGCTAATTAGGATCTAAATTGGGATTTTTCCTTAATTAACCGTCGATCAACGCAATTGACAGCACACTCCTACTTTAAAATATGCAATGAAGTTTAATTACGCTTCAATTGATATTTAATTTAACTCATTAGACAAAAGCTCTAATTTTTAACCGCTAATTAGGGTCAAAATTAGGATTTTTCCCTAGTTAATTGTCGATCAACGCAATTCACAGCATGCTCTTACTTTCAGATATGCAATGAAGTTTAATTAAGCTTCAATCGATGCTTAATTTAAGTAATTAGACAAAAAAATCTAATTTTTAACCGCTAATTAGGGTTTAAATTGAGATTTTTTTCTAATTAATTGTCGATCAATGCAATTGACAGCACACTCCTACTTTAAAATATGCAATGAAGCTTAATTAGACTTCAATTGATGTTTAATTTAACTAATTAGACAAAAGTTCTAATTTTTAACCGTTAATTAGGGTCTAAATTGGGATTTTTCCTTAATTAACCGTTGATCAATGCAATTGACAGTATACTCCTACTTTAAAATATGTAATGAAACTTAATTAGGTTTCAATAATGTTTAATTTAAGTAATTAGATAAAAGTCATAATTTTTAACTGCTAATTAGGGTCTAAATTTAGGGGTTGTCTATTTTACTAAGAAAATGAACGTAAACAATCTAATAATTAGTTAACAACTAAAAAATAATTACTAGATTTAAAATATATATCATACCTTATTTTTTTCTTCTACCCAAAATGGTGGAAACGTCTCCGGCAACGGGCGGCGACGGGGGCAGGTGGCGGCGGCGGCGGCGGCGGCGGCTCCTTCCCTTCCCCTGCCACTACCAAAAACGAGACTCCCCTCTCACAGATCTGTTTCTGTTAGAGGGGAAACTGAAACACCCCTTTTAAGGGGTGTTTTACGGGCGTACCGGTTCGGTACCGGCCCGGTACAGTTTTTTGTTTTTTTTTACCGGTACCGGCCATTTCTGGCTGAACCGGTACCGGTGCTGGC
The DNA here is from genome assembly GCA_030544215.1 of Zantedeschia hybrid cultivar. Lineage (NCBI taxonomy): Eukaryota > Viridiplantae > Streptophyta > Magnoliopsida > Alismatales > Araceae > Zantedeschia > Zantedeschia hybrid cultivar. The sequence continues at coordinate 19,284,561 of JARZZO010000006.1, forward strand.
TGGTACTGCCATCCATGGGTTTTTTGGGGGGGGGGGGGGGGGGGTTGCTGGGGGGAGGGGTTCAGCTCAACCTAAACCTGTGTCCTGATTCCTTTCAGATAGATGCATTCTATCCATAGCCGTAAGTGCTAACTTTTCTCGGTGGTTATGTTTTGGCCGAGATCTATCTTCTTATTGCCTTTCAAAGTAGATCTCAATTTTTTTATACTGAATATTTATTTTGTTCTGCCTCATTGTACATTTTTATATTGCATTACCTGCCACTTATATTACTTCTGCAATAGATCTTAGCAAAAGAGAAAACTATGGTTCTATGGGGGCTCTGAGGATGAACCATTTGTGCATGTTTGTGATGTCTTCTAGCCTTTGAAAATGATGTTTATTTGAAGCTTTTGAAACCATATCAAATTTCAGCAGGTTGTTACATTTACATTACACTG